>CM038681.1:655685902-656885902 GCA_021605205.1 Aegilops longissima | reverse complement strand
TGAAGAAAGCAGTAGCAATGAAACTGTAACGATCATAATGCTAAGCTAACGAATGTGTCTTGTCCATCACATCATTCTCCTAATGATGTGATTCCGTTCATCAAATGACAACACATGTCTATGGTCAGGAAACTTAACCATCTTTGATTAACGAGCTAGTCAAGTAGAGGCATACTAGGGACACTTTCTTTTGTCTATGTATCCACACATGTATCAAGTTTCTGGTTAATACAATTCTAGCATGAATAATAAACATTTATCATGATATAAGGAAATAAAATAATAACTTTATTATTGCCTCTAGGGCATATTTCCTTCAATAACATGAGTTAGGAACAAGTGCAGTTCTGTAACTGTTCATAACATTTACTTGTTCCATTTTTAAACTACACTTGAGCCACTATTCCTGATAGTTCCAAACTGATGTTTTGTTTGGCTTGCATGAATTGAACCATGCTTCCAGTTTTAAAGTACACTTGAGCCACAGTTCCTGATAG
Source organism: Aegilops longissima (assembly GCA_021605205.1). Classification (NCBI taxonomy): domain Eukaryota; kingdom Viridiplantae; phylum Streptophyta; class Magnoliopsida; order Poales; family Poaceae; genus Aegilops; species Aegilops longissima. Next base: position 656,885,405 of record CM038681.1, on the reverse strand, counting down.
TTCCAAACTGATGTTTTGTTTGCCTTGCATGAACTGAACCATGCTACTCTGAAATCAGAGAGCAGACAACATAGATTTATTTTTTAGTTAAAGTATAGAAGCTACTAGCTACTGTATATGCAATGCGAGCAGATTGTAAAATATGCAAACCCCTGATGTATACTAGGAAGTGTTTGTTCATTAGTACGGCAACATGTGTCGGAGTGTCTAGGACCCACCGGTGAGCTGATCCACTCTTTAGTTTTCCACCTTTTACTTTTAGTGTTTAATTTTGTTGGCCTTTCCTACGGATTTTCAATATTTCTGTTCTTTATATATTCAAATTGTAAAGGAGGTAAAATGCACATGTATGTCCTTGATGCAGATCTCTGTGATTTATATATGTGCTCACGAGGACATTCCCGTTGCATCTGAACTGAGAAGTTGAAGAATTTGGTCCTTTTGTGCTTGCCTACAAAACTGCCAGATCTTATATTTGTTCGCCAAACAAAAACGACTGATGGTTGATTGTCTCAACCATGAACGAGCATTTCTGGATTTTAGAACAAAGAGGTGCCTTGTTTTCCTTTTCTATTATCTACATGTTCGTCTGTACATTTGCACTTTTCCTCGAGCGTATTGGTTTCTAATACCATTTTTTAAGCCCCGTGGAACCTTCGACCAGTAAAAAAATGTTCGAAGAAACATGCTCTGAGCTCTGTGTGATCAGGTTTATGTGTTTCTGTTGTACAGTGTCCCAGGCAAAAGGATCAAGTGTTGGCAGGTGGGCATCGGGAGTCCAGCTGGTTGGCTTCAGCCTTTGAGGTGCTGCCGGCTAGCGGCGCCGCTTCTGAGCGTCTCCTCATCTCACTCCCGTGGCACCTTCGACCGGTAAGATTTCCCCTTCTCTCTCTCTCTCTCTGACCGTCTGATCGATTTTTGTTTATTAATCTTTCTTATCCATAATGATTACCCCTCTGTTTCATTGTATTGTTAGCCAATTAAAAATATATTACTGTAGGTGTATATTTTTCTGTATGGTATATATTATGCGAGTTATTTCTAACACATCTTGATCATATTTTTAGAATAGCTGCTCCTATATTTTTTCAGTGCCTGATTTTCTTTGTTTAAATGTTTCTTCTTGGTAGGATCAGTTGTATATAGTGGATGAAGAATACCTTTTCGAGCTTAAGCATTTGATTTCTGGCGATGTGGTGTTTTCTCTTTATAGATGATCCTTCTGCTTTATCTTTTAATAATAGACACGTTGGATCCAGTGTGTATCCATGTGTCCATGTGTGTTTTGGGTGAATACACAATGAAACCTGGGAAAGTGGCCTCTATTTGACATTGTCATGCTGAAAGATTCATTCACATGTCTATAGCTTTGTATCTTGGTTCTATTTCTATTGTTAGTTCCAAAAGATATATTCACTTCTTGGCGACTTTTAACTCTGTAACATGTCTACTCTTAGTTTAGATATTTTTTTTATTCTAGCTGCATTGCTGTGAGCGAGCAGATTTCTTGTGGGGAATGGCGATGATTGCTTGAGCTTTCATTTTGATCCCCTTTGTATCCCAGTCATAGTTTTCGCAGTCGATGTATGTACTGGTTTTCCTGTATACTCCATGTAGCGGTTTTTGTTTGTTTTTATTCATATAAGTACTAGATTCCCGTACAAAACACAGAGATGAACTGCACTATATGTTCTCTGATCTGTTGGGCCCAAATAAAGTGTCTTCGTGCTTCACTTTTGGCTACTTTGATTCTAATGCACACATGTGCATTCCTTTTTTTGTCATTCATGTTAATTCTGTACTTCTACAATGATAACTCGATATATCTTAACTGCTTGTTGTTGAGTCATTTAAAATGATGCAGAACCCTACATGATATGTTCATAGTTTCCCCTTCCTTTTGGGTGTGAGCATGTTTGATTGCTTATAGAAAATAAATTTGCAAGAAATGAAGAATATAAAAATAACTTCATTTTTTGAACCTGGTTATGTCTACCAGGTCCGGTATTAGATTTTTTTTGACTCAGAACCAACAACACCAGTATTACGATATACGTGCATATTTTGTTTAAATGAAGCACTAAGACCTGTTTGATCCCTCTGTTGCCGTGCAACCCTTTCTCTTGACAAGGAAAAGTCGTGGCCGCCATGGACACTGATTAGATTCTCGACCAAGGTTTTCTTGGGCCTGCGTCCTCCAATAACAAGATGTGTCCACCTATCAAGGTTAGCCGGAAGTTATCAACTTGCTTCGTAAAAGGCTTGGTATTTTCAAAGTTTGTTGGAACCCCTTTTGAACAGATCTACCACCATACATGTACTTGAGAATAGGAAGAACAAATATTCCAAAGAAAACTTTTAGAGTTAAAAAAGATTGCATGACACCACATACATTTGAATTTTTTTCGTCATGGCCTGGATTTGGTGGGCGAGCTCACTGCCGTCCGCCTCAAGGTCGTGCTTCCCTCTCCCTCCTCTTTCTCTCTGTGTGTGTGCGCGCGCGTGTGTGTGACTGATTCCGTTAATCGTCTTGCAGCTCGTCCGGGATCTGAGCGCGACCCTTGATTCGTGCCGCTTGTTTTCTTTGTCGAAGTCGTGGTTGCGTCAACACGGCTAGGGTCGGAGGGTCGTCACCAGCGTGGCACCGGCGCCTCCCTTCCCCTGGAGCTCGAAGGTACCATCTCGGGCTTCCCAGATCTGTTGGATCAAAAATTGTGGGTGATGGAATCAAATTTTGTTAGATCAGAAATTGCAGTTGATGGAATTAAAACTTGGATGTGATTGAATTAGGTATTGCTCGAGCTGAAAGTTGAATGTTTGTCAACTTGATTTGTAGTTCAACACGTCAAAATTGTGGTGGATCGGGTGGTATATTTTATATAGTTGAAATGTTGTTGAATTTTCGGAGAGGACCATGGCGACAAGCTACAACAACATGCTACAACGACAGATTCCAGACTAGAGAGGTTGTATGTGATGAGTGATCGGTTGTTTCTTGGATTAACATGTGAATCTCCAACTTGACCGACATAGTGTTCGAGTAGAGCTAGGGTCGTTTCAGGCATCTGCTTCTGGTTATTACAAGCTAGGTATTATTGTGGCAGTGATCAGAATCTTCTACACAACTCATCACCATCATATCCATGCCCCAGACTTGGGTGAGCACTCAAGATATGAAAATAAATGCCGACTACAATAGCATGTCTTACAACAACATTTCTCATGCTTTTAAATGACCAATGTGTTTCTAATTCTACAGGAAGAATTTTGTAGTTCAACTGTTGGATGCCAAGCAGGCAATTCAGGATCATCCTTGCACAAGCTATGGCGTTTCACGAAATTGATTGACAGGTGGAGTGACTGCTGGGGTCATAAACGAAGAAACAATGGAGTCACCAGACAGCAAAACAGATTATTTATTCCCAATGTCGTTGCTCTTGCAAAATTGCAAGCCTATTGGTTATGTGGTAAGCAACCACTGGACCCTTTCTACAAGCACATAAATGTTGATGATGTACATGACAATGATTGTTACCTATTTATCTTAACTGTGACCTTGCTTATTTGTATTCTATACTTTCGGGTGATTTTACCCGTACCTTGCTTATGTTTGTACAGTACTACTGGATATCTGATGGAGCTTTCATTGTTGTACTGCTTATTCCGCCCCTTGCTTTGCTTTCCCCTTTTCTGGCTGGCCTCGATGCACTTTTGAGCCGAGGACCAAAAAGATATTCTGTGCCCCGTATTTCTACACTTGGAATACTACTTCTGTCACTGTCGAGTTCGATGTGGATATGCCACAAAATGTATTTTTTCGCTAAACAGTTTAACGCAACTTAGTGATGAAATATGTCTTCTGTTTATGTACTCTTCCTCTCAATCACCAATATGGTCCCAGTTATCGATGTTTATGTACGTGTTGTCTGCAGGTGGTTATGCTGGTTTTCTCTTCCGGTTGATTGTTAGTCCCCTACAAGAGTTGTCACAATATGAAAAGGCTCCAAAAGGTGTCACGGTCAGGAATCTTTTTTCCAGGCAGCCAGTGATGATCAGGTAACCAAACCATATCACGGGCTGTGTGTTTGTGTGGTCTGGCAAAGTAATGCTCTTCTTTTGTGGTATGTGGAAAGTAATGCTCTCCTTGTTATTCATTTTTGGAGCCGTTAAATATTTTTTCCCTCATAATAGTTTTAGATGTTATGCCTTGGCATATTATATCAACAAGAAGTGAATGTGTTTTAGCTCGTATCTTCTAAATTAGTGTCTTCCATCGCATACCAGAATTAATGGTTCATATCATGTTTTGTATTTCTGTTATATCATGTACTTCTTCAAAATTTGTATCTCAACCTAGCCTTCTTAGTGATAATTTTAGTGAAAGACATTAGAAGTGTTTTCGAGTATGAGGACTGTTATTTATTAACAACAAGTATTTAGCACCTTTAACAGAAAGTAGTCTCCTTATAACAGAAATACACTAATCCTATTCTTCCACTATAATTTAGTTCATGTGCTGTAGGCATCACCGTCATTGCAATTCCTAAAGATATAGAATTCTCATACTAATGCTGCTAATACATTTGCTCAAGAGGTCTCAAATTAAAAGCTAGGCATACTCTTCTTGATAAATCGTGTTTTATAACTAGATCAACAAAGTTTTTGTATTTCATGATTAAGAGATGAAGTCATGTTTGCCGATGTCACCCAAAAATACACTAATTATTTTCCATCCAGAGCTCATTTCCATGCCTACTCTGGAATATTTTCATACGGATAAGAGGGCCACAATACCCCAATTGGTCAGACTTTGTCAAGGCGGCAGGAATAGAAGAATAACATATACTCAGATAAGGATCTTTGCCTTCAAGATTATAAGGGGAAATTATTGCTCACTGTCCATACGCTTTAGAAGGAAAGCACAAGTGTATTCTCTATACAAAACCATTATGTGGTCATCTATTTTACGAACTATTCTCACCAGATTCATATGGAATGGCACTCATGGAGGCAGTTGAACCAAAGCTATCTATCAGTATGCCTAACTATGGCTTCGTATTTTTAGCGCATCCACTGCCACTGTGTTGACCTTTTCTCTCTTATGTTCCTGCTCGTACTACTGAACTTAATGCCAACTAATAAGCTTTTGTAATCTCATGGCTGCATTGAACTCGATGTTGCCTTACTTCTGGCCCGGTTAGTTTCTATAATCTCATGACTTTGTTAAACTCGATGATGTTACACTTTTGAAATGTTTATTCTTTTCCATGAACCAGAAAATCGGTTTCCTGTTACATGTGCTGAACTTGCCTTCTACTAATGCATCATGTGATTTTATCTTCTACTGTTTGGCCATATCTGTTGGACCGACACCCTCGCGCCAAGGCGCGTTGCCGATCTAGTATACTTGGCCGGGGGTGATCCTCCTTCTCCTCTATACCTACTAATAAAAGAAATCGGTATTCTTAGTCCGTCATACTATTTTATAGAAAACCCCCTGATTTCTCTGACATTAAACCCGCAGTAGATATCAAATGTTTTTTAACATACTCATATCTTCTAAACCGTAACTCCGAATTTAACATGTTATATATGAATTTTGATTAGAAAAATATGTAAAATCTGAATATGATGTTATTTTACCTGTTAAAAATATATAAAAAATACTATCTAGGGTGCAATCTTAATTAACAATGCATTATCTGTCTTTCTTTCATACTGGTAGTGATTCGGATTGGCATGAACACCTCAGCAAAATCAGGATTGGACACAAAATTGAAGATAAATTTGCTAGAGACACCCAATAAATAAGGACATGCATGACAAGAAATAAAAGAATGACTCAAAGATGGGATGTCCGCTATAAAAGAAATAAAAGAGAAAATACAGAGGAGATCCGATAAAGATGAGATTTTAGCTATTCTCCTATATATATATATATATATATATATATATATATATATATATATATATATATATATATATATATATATATATATATAAAGGAGGCATGCACGACAAAAAATAAAATAAAAAACATGTTCGACAAGATATAAAAAATAATGAAACAGGGACCAATAACTACGACATGTATGGCAAGAAACAGTGATGAAATATGGACGCAAGTACCTGCGTCCACAGGAGACCATACAAAAATGTTCTTTTCCTGACAAAAAAATCTCTCTTTATGCTTACAAATCCTGTATCTTTTTAACAACTCTTCATGTATTTAAGAAATATGCATGTGAAAAAAAGTGTTCAAGAGTTACCCTAATTTGGTGATGCTTAAACTGAAAAACCGCCCTTGATGCACACATGTCTCCGTAGTGTGCTAATGTGTCATCGTCTGTTTTTATCGTTTTCCTTTACTGGCTCCTAACAACACCCCATTTCAGACTTGACATGAATAAATGCATGATCACTTGTCCGTTTATTTCTACGTATTAAATCTATATGCAAGCAGTGTTGAAATAGAACACCTGTAGAATCTTAAACTGCGCTTTTATAGGTTAAGATCATCTTTGCTTGGGCCGTAGCTACAAATTCTCAGATTATAGACCATTTTTTGTAAATTAAGAACGTGTGCTATTTTTTTCTCCCGTTGCAACGCACGGGCCTTTTTGCTAGTGACTAATTATGACAGGACGCGAATCCGTCAAGTTCTACAAAGGATACGACAATGTACTTTCGTTCACGGACAAGTGGGTAGGCGTACGTGCTAATAATATGAGCAATAACTACCATTACCTTTCCTCTTTTTCATTAAAAAAGTACATGTTTTGTTTTCTATTGTAGATGACTGTCATGCATCTTGATTATAAGTAAGCACTGATCCAGTACATACGCCGACACCCACCCACTCCTTTGGCATCTACAGCGGAGAAATATCCAAGCAACTACCTGGCTTCTTCCTCTTTCTAAGGAAAAGACTTTTGGCCCAGCTTTACATATAGAAAGATTAATAGGGTACTGAGGAATAACCCAACAACTACGCGGAAGGCTGTTGGCTTGTTCCTTTTGTCAATAACAAGGGTTCAGTTTGTAGTGATAGCCCACTCTAGCTGAATAGAGTACCATGCTCGTGTCAATAGAAAATAACAGTCTTGCCAGTATTAAGCTCTTAAGCAGGCCCATGCAGCATAGGTCTAGAGGAGTTAACGTTGAGACAACCTTGCCTTGGCTGTGAAAATGACACTTCGTTGAAACTTGAAACCAGGGCACGAAGAATATATGCCACCTCGTGTCGGCAAATGGCTTTGTGTCTCTGTACGTGTAGACGCACATTTCAATGTCCTTCTGAACATAATTATATTAACGACCACATGGAGAAAGCGCATGCAACCTGGCAGTCTTTTCCTCATTCTTCGAGTAACTGATGTTTCAGGGAGCATGAAGTTGATGTTTGAAATGCATTCTGATCTCTCTTCTTTACCGGGCTAAGGATGTTTCCGCTCGTGTTGTTGCTGCTGCTCGTTCGCTAGATACTTCTCTCTTTTGTGATGCACTAAATATGTTGCAATGTCTGCTTCCGCTGGATAATGTAGTGTGTCGTTGCTTTTCACGATTTACTTTCGAACAATAATCATCAGCAGCTTGCATGTCGGGTAATACAAAATTGGTACCGTTTGTTAAATGTGAACAGACTATTGTACAAGAAAATACAATGGTTAACTCTCTGGAGAAAAACGGGCGGCATAAGCGGGTGAAGTTTTCTTCTGGAATGGCGTATAATTTTGATTGATGTGAGGGTACATGATAGAGAGACCATATGTAGATCACATGAAGAAGGTAACAGTCTTAACTGAAATGTTTTTTCTAACAAATGAAATTCAGGCAAATTAATATAGAGCCGACGTGCAAATTAAGGTATGAAAACTTCTCATTGGCATCACGATAACCACTTAGATCGGCAAAACGGATGTTGTTTTACATTGTTGTGACTTGTGAGGCTGGTTAAACACACTTCTTATCGACTCAAGAAATTACAAGAGGGGTCTTTGAGCACAATTGACGCCTTGATGCAGCGTTTGAGGATTTTTTTCGACAAAGGGTGAATTTATTGGCTCAGAAGGAGCATCAAGATTGTTAGAAGGGAGAGAGAGGATTGGTGGAATAGTTCGATGTATTGCTTGAGTCTCGTGGGCATATATATAGGAGTACATGATCTACTTGGAATACAAGGCAAGCCAGAATAATTCCTAGTCTAACCTATGTTTCCAATCTAATAATATACTCAACATCCCCCCGCAGTCACAACGGTAGCGACGTAGACGGTGAGACTGGAGAAGAATCCGAAGGCAAGCCAACAGACACCCCCCCCCCCCCCCGCCCCCCACAATAGTAATGGTCGACGCATCGCGTAAGTTGTGGCTGGAGTGGAAACCGACTAGGTTGCTCAAGCAGGCGGTAGCCCTTTGTACCGTTTGTCGATGTAGCCGAGAGCGTGGGTGGTGTAGCCGTGGTCGAGGTAGCCGTGTGAAGGATGCCATGGTCGATGTCGAGTCGGGGTGGCCGGTGTCGAGGAAGTCGTCGTGGAGCCGCGGGCGCAAGGAGGCGCCGTGTTAGTCATAGGCACAGTGGTGTCGAAGTAGTGGTGCGCCGGGAAAAAGGTGTTGTTGACGACGCGTCGCGGCGGGTTTGCCAAGCCCGGGGACACATCGTGGACGAAGGCACGCATCGGTGTTTCCAGCACTGGGGATGCGTAGACGGAGGAAGACGAAGTGCCGCACCATGCTTGCCAGGCCCGGGGACACGTCATGGACGAAGGCACGCTTCGGTGTTGCCAGCACCGGGTATGCATAGACTGGGACCTGCACGAGCTGTACGCCATGTCGAAGAAGTTGAAGAGGCCAGAAGAGAAGGACTCAATGACGGTTGCGGCGCCAATCGGCGTGGGGCCGATGTCACCCGTGGTTGTCGGAGTAGACGAAGTGGTCGGGGTAGATGATGGCGGCGTTGGCGACGGGCTGGTGCTGGATGAAGACAAATGAGGTGGACGGGCGGCGCGGCTCGGGTGAACGAGCGGCAGCGACGCCGAAGAAAAGCGGTGGCGGCGACTAGGTTACAAGTGCGGCGGCGATGCTCGAAGTAGGCGAGGAAGAACCCGACAGCGTGACGAAGACCAGCGCGGACGGTGGCGTTCCCGCGCCGAGGGAGACGGTGAGGCGCATACCACGGGGAGTCGACGCGCGGGGACGACAGAGTGGACCGCGGGCCGCGACGCTACGGCCCAAAGGGGCGACACAGTGGCGGCGCGCAGGTCGGGCGACGGCGAGGACCGCGGGCCGTGGCGCTGCGGTTCGAAGAAGCGGAACGGGCGGCGCGCGAGTCGGTACAGATGCGGGGACGGCCTCGGATGGCGGCGGAGACCGCGTGCCACGCTCGCTATGACCCGATGGGGCGACGCAGCGGCAGCGCGAGGGTCGGTGCTGCCACAGAGATGGCTTGGAACGGACGGACTCGGGGCGGCGGTAGACCGCGGGCTACGGCACTATGACCCAAAGGGGCAACGCAGTGGAAGCATGCGGGTCGATGCATCCACGGGGCGGCGGCGCTGTGGCTTGATGGGGTGACGCAGTGGCAGCCCGATGCTCGATCGGTGGAGAGGCACGTTGAACTCAGGGACGATCTTCACGGGGCCTGCGAAGGCGCGCGCAATCGACGGGCCAGGTCGGTCGCACGGCGTAGCTGAGGCGGATCGCGACGGCGGGCGGGTGATCAATCCGATCGCGCGCGAGGTCGGGGACGCCGCTTGGTGGAGGCGGGGTGGCGGCAGAGTCCGAGATGCAGCCAGCGACGATGGGCGGCAGGGCGGCTATGATTGGCCGCAGCATGGCGCGAGGCCGTCGGGTCGGGGTGATGCAGGAGTCCCGGTCGGAGCAGGACGGTGACGGCCGACGTAGATTGACGAGTGGGCCGGCGCGCGAACGGTGGCGGTGAAGGGTCGCCACATGACGCGAGGCCGCCTGGTCAGGGCGACCGGCGGGCAGATGCGCGGACGACGTGCGAGGCCGCCGGATCGGAGTGACCGGCGGGCAGACGCGCGGACGACGCGCGAGGCCGCCAGGCCGGTGAAGAAGCCGTCCGATCGTGCCGGTGTTGGAGTAGAGGCACACGGGGTCGACGGCGGCGGTGGGCGATGCAAACCGATCAAGATTAGATCGGAAAACCAAAAAGAAACCGTCGATCAAGATGACCGGCGGGAGAGAGAAAACCCCGGAGCAAGGGCTCGGGGAATAGACTCTCAAGGGAAGTCGGTCAACACGACCGGCGGACGAACCCTAGGTACGGGCGGCGCGGACCCCGGCGGCGGTCATGGAGGCCGACCGCTCCAGGGGCGGCGCGCAGGTGTGGAAGCGGCGGCGGCTAGGGTTTAGAACCCGGAAACTGAAACCATGTTAGAAGGGAGAGAGAGGATTGGTGGAATAGTTCGATGTATTGCTTGAGCCTCGTGGGTATATATATAGGAGTACGTGATCTACTTGGAGTATAAGGCAAGCCAGAATAATTCCTAGTCTAACCTATGTTTCCAATCTAATCAATATACTCAACAAAGATGATACATAACAGAATGAGCAAACACCCGGCCTCTCCATAACTAGGACGCACACATCAAACATCAACTCACACATATGCGAAAACTCGCCGGCAAGAAGCAAAGTCGATCATGTAAGACCAAAACTATAAGTAGGCGAGGAAAAAAGAAAACAAATTCCAAAGCGATCAAATCTAGAATCGACAAACTAGAACATAGACCATATCCGCACCAACCTTATCATGACACCACGTTGACGACGAGGTTCTTCAACAGCAACGCCTTCAGGAAGGGAGTAACACTCATGCGCCGTCGTCGCCGGATTCAACCACAAGGTCAGAATCTAGGTTTTCACCCTGAAGAATCTGCCCGAGCATATCCGAGCAATGTCTTCAACAAGGTAACCACTCGGGTTTGACCTAGGCTTTCTCCCCGGAGCTCAAGACCCGGTGCTCTAGTAGCACCACCATCAAAGTCACTAATGTGTTGCCGTCACCACTTTTCCATGATCCCGACGGCTACATGCAATGCGCCCGCCGCCACTGCGCAACAATTCCTCTGCATCAAGTCATCGTCCATAATTTGTACCGCATCGCCGAGGTCAACCACCGGATCTGAAGAGATGAACACTCTCCACTAGTAGAAAAACGACTTTTATCACCGGTTCGTAAGGGCCTTTAGTGTCGGTTCTGTAACCGGCACTATGGGGTGGGAACTAAAGGTCCCCCCCTTTAGTACCGGTTCTGCATGAACCGCCACTAAAGGGCCACCACGTGGCACGAGCCAGCGCCGGGGGCGGGGAGGCCTTTAATACCGGTTGGTAACACCAACCGGTACTAAAAGGTTTTGGTGTTTTTGTTTATTTTTTATTTTTCCTTTAGTTTTGTGTTTTTCATTTAATTCTTTTTCGTTTGCTGGTATTTTACGATACTACATATTGTACACGTTATGCATATATATATAAATAGAATTTCTTGTAGAATCCATCATATATATATATATATATATATATATATATAGGACAAATTTTATCTACCACCAGTGGTAGTTACCACCACTTAAGTTTTATATGTAGTATGTAGTATCTATCAAATCGGAGAGTATGTACGCGTAGTATGTAGTATATAAGAATGTTTAGGTAGTATATATACTATTTTTTTGGTAGTATGTATCATATTTTGAGTATGCTCTCTTTTATGTACAAATATGTACGTATTTCACAAATATAATAAAACCATGGGCCAACTTGAAATTTTTTCATGCAACTCACTTTGGAGTATCTTATATATAGTATATGAACATACTTAAAATGATAAAGTAGGATATATACTACCATAAGATAGTATATGAGACATGTGGGGTAACTACCCCAGGTGGTAGGATGGATTTTCCCTATATATATATATATATATATATATATATATATATATATATATATATATATATATATATATATATATATATATATATAGACTTGCTAAAGTAAGCCAGAGCACATTATAACGTACCGTGCGCTCCGGCCGCCCGACCGAACCAGCCACTTGCGCCTGATTAGCCCAACCATATAATCGCCTAGTCCGCGCGGACGTTTCTGGTCAAAAAGTTAACCGTAATGGGTTAATGAAATTACGACCAGGTTGGTGCCCCGCTCCTGCACAACATGCACGGGGCACATAGTAATGAATTAATGGAACATAGTAACGGAGTACCATAATTATGGTAATGAGTTTTTCCTTCACTAGGATACACTATACATGGTAAAATATACGGTAAATCGATTACTAGTGAGAGCACTCACGTATGCTTACTAGAACTATAGATTGATGAAACTATTTCCAAGCATTGCTGGAAAAAATGGATTTTATTCTAACATTACCATGTGTTCAAATTATTTTACGATTAGAGGATTGACTAATCGAGGAGTAGTGCACCACAGCCTTAATCAGTTCAGTTCTGTTACCATAGACGTCAACAGTTTTACCGTGGTTAGTGGTAGGACTAGTTGGTTGTAGTGCGAGGCATGTAATCTGGTAAAACATTTAATACCATTACCATATATACGTTGGCATTTTACTATCATTAGCGAATAGAGAGGCATGCAACCTGGTAAAACATTAAGTATCATTACCCCATATACGTCAGCATGTTTACCATCGTTACCGAATAGATATGCGGGGCGGAGACGGGGCTCTATAACCATCCGACCGGCGCGTCAAGTTACACAATTAGACCGGCGCGTACGTTTAGGCATTCTGCGCTCCCGCTTAGTCTCGCACCATCATTCACATATACACATGTACGTATATATGTACAATTTGATATATACAATTTCCTCTACATGGAGGCATTACTGCGGTAGCAGGTAATGAAATTCTCCTTTGGGATCTATGACCTGGTCGAGCAAAAATCCCGCTATTTCTTCTTGAATTGCTCATACGTGATCTGTTGGTAGGAGCTTAACCCGCACCTCTTCGAACTTTTAAGAAGAAGATCAATATGCATGTATTAGTTGTGTAATTAGATATCAATAATGATGTAAAAATTGTGAGTAGTATTCTAACAAATGTACCCATAGCTGTCTAGCAGATGTGCTCCTTTCGGACGTCAGCATTGCGAATGTTCTCGCAAACGTAGTATGCACATAAATCAGTCCCCGGCGCCTGCTTCATGGCCTTTACGAGAATAGAATTCAATCAGATAATAATTAATCAAGCATGATAATTAATGATATTGAAACTAGAATTAAATAGATGGTAGCTAACTAGTAATACTTAATTACTTACCCTGGGTCGATACCAATACAGTTTTTGTTTCCATTCGCCTGAAACCTCTTTGATGATTTTTTGCCAAGCCCTGCCCGCCGGCGAAGAAAATGAACAAAGGAGTTATTAATTAGTTGATATCAGGAAATGACGAACTAAAGAGGCCGACATATAGTTCAATAATGATTGAAATTTACCTGTTGACTATCCCCTTCACGATTGAGTAGTCACTAGTTTCTTTAAGTAGTGAGTCTAATACATCAACTTTTTTTTCATCAACTTGAATGTCTAACAAGATCCAGTGGTAACTGCATGCGCACATGTTTGCATGTATAAATTAAGTGGGCATGTGCATAACACTCATCAACTACCCTAAACCCTATACACTTATTAACATGTAGCTAGTAAGCAAAAACAGAATTTTTAGTACAAGACAGTGTGACTCACGTGAAGTTGTAACGAAGTAGTATATCTCGATTGGTATTGAAGAGCTTCAAGAACTCTAGCATATTTTTCTCTACCTCTGCTTGATATCATTTCAATGTCCATGTCTCTTCATTAATGGTATTTGGGTCAACGAACCCAATGCCATAGCGTCCATCCTTTTTCATTTCATACATCTTCATCCTGCATAATACCACATAAAAGAATATAGTGAGGATAATTACAGGTAATGATCAACGAGCACTACAGCTAGCTTGAGACTTAAATTACAGAAAGAAATCACTTACAGACAATAGCAACTGACGATTGAATTGTCGAGTGCGCGTTGATTGAATAACTGAAACAGTTCTGTATACTCAATGGACAGAGTTGTCTGATGGAAGTAATGATCTGCCTAGACGTTCACCATGAGGGACTCTCGATTGGTAGTCTTGGTAATTTTCATGTACCGCAATTATACATTCTCGTTGAGAGCTTCTTGACCTCCTCAGACTTGACCATAGGTTTGCCACGGGCATATTTCCATGCTAGGTCCTCCTCTTTAAAGGTTTCCATGGGCTCGATCTCTAGGAGTTGATAAACAATGATACCGAGCTCTGCAGCCTGCCTTCTATGCTCGTCGGTTATTACCAGCTGATCGGCGCCGATCCTCGCATCTGTTGGTACAATGAGCGGGGGGATCGATTGCACCACCTGTTCCCCCAGTTGGGGAATGGTTCTCCTACTTTTTTTGGCAGCTGCTTGGCTCGAGCTCGAGCTCGACTCCCTTTGTCATGCTTGATGTGCCTTTCTGATTTGGCGCTCATAGTCTGAGTCAACAAGCTTGGGAGCTGGTTTTCTAGCCATACGAATAAAGTGGTCAATCTTATCCTCAGGCACTTTCTCTCTTGGCGGCGGTGGCGGTTTCGGTCCAAAATGGGCGTCCACTTGGGCCTTCACCGCGGCTTCATTTTGCTCGTCGGTCATGTCGTAAGGCCTCATCACAAGAGGTGCGAGGCTTGGACCATATTGAAATCGCTTGCCTCCGCCTGTACCTCCTGTACTACCTCGACTTGTACCGCTACGCACCATAGCTGCGGCGGCTCTCTTCCGCGATTGCTGAGGCAGCGGAGACGGCTGACGTGGCTGAGTTGGAGCAGGAGGAGTTGCCTGACGCGGTGTCGGACTTGGAGGAGGAGTGGCCTGACGCGTTGCCGGACTTGAAGCAGGAGGAGTGGCCTGACGCTGTGCCGGACTTGGAGGCGGAGGAGTGGCCTGACGCGTTGGTGGACTTGACGGAGCTGGACTCTGCTGAGCCGGTGCAGGCTGATGACTTGGAGGAGCGGGAGTCTGCTGACGCCGTGGCGGACTTCGAGGAGGAGTCGGCTGATGCGGTGTCGGCGGCCTTTGAAAGATGATGCAATCCTTTCTCCATAGGATGATATGATGTATGGCCTCTCCCAGTGTGTGTTCCTCGTCACCTCCAGGAATGTCAAGCTCTAGCCCCGAATATTGGTCCACCACCTCATCAACCACGACACGAGCATAGCCGGCTGGAATCGGGTTACAATGGAAGGTTGCTTCGGGGGGATTTGTATAAGCAACGGCGTCCGCCAACTTCATGGATATGTTCTTCATTTTGAAGTGTAGCTCACAGTTAGTGTTCTCCATGATGTCATCCACAGGCTATCGATCCAGCAGTGCCTCACCCGGGGCGGAACCCACGCTGCTTCTCGGCATGGATGAGACGGTGCTATCCAATGTTGGATCATCCGCTAGCTGTTGCCGCTGTTGAGACCCCCTTTCTTGGCTAAGTGAGTCGATCTGCTGCTGCTGCCTCTGGAATTGGAGTGCCAACTCCGCGTGCGCTGATTCTAGGCCTTTAAGGCATTCTGCTTCCTGCTTCCTCTGCTCCTCCTCCAGCTTCCTCTTCTTCTCCTCCTCCATTTTCCTTCTTGCACGGCTTCTGTAGTCGGCGTTCCAGTCCTCAAACCCCTCATACCACGGAACAACGTGTTTGCCTCGTGTTCTTTCCGGGTGTTCAGGATTTCCCAGGGCGCGCGTAAGCTCGTCGTTCTCTCTGTTGGGCGTGAACACCCCCGTTCGAGCCTCTTCTATTGCAATAAGTAACTTATCTTTGGCTCCATTAAGATTTGCCTTCTTCGAAACATTGCCTATCTTCGTGTTCAACCCCCCCCCCCCATGCGCATAGAACCAAGTCCTGCACCTGGGGGGCCAGCTCAATGTAACTGGAATGACCTCTGCATCCACCATCTCTTTCTCAGACTTATCCCACTTAGGCATTGCCATCGCGTAGCCACCTGGCCCCAGCTTATGGAACTTATCCTTTTTTGCGGCATTGGCCTTGTTTATTCTCGACCGTTCCTTAGATAATTCTGATTCCTTGAATTTCACGAAAGCGGGCCAGTGATCTCTTTGCTTCTCCAGTGTTCCCTTGAATTCCGGAGTCTTCTTTCCTTCTTTGACGTAGTTGGCCCATATAGTTTTCTTGTGGCTGTTGAATGCAATTGCCATCTTCCTAAGAGCAGCGGCCTTCACTTTCTGCACATCTGCATCTATGAAATGATCTGGTAGGGTGAAATGTTCCATGAGAGATTCCCAAAGCAGATATTTTGCTCTGTCGTCGACCCAAGTAAGATCTGGATGTTGCTTTGCTGGCTTCTTCCATTCTTGCGTGGAGATCGGGATTTGGTCCTTCACAAGAACTCCACACTGACGAACGAACTTGTTCGCAATGTTCTTAGGCTTGATTGGTTCGCCATTAGTCTTGATGGCATCGATGTTGTACTTGACGCCCTCCTTCAACCTTTTTGCCGGGCCTCGCACTGTCCTGCTGCCTGCAGAAGATTAGCTCAATCCAGAGGGCTGAAAGAAGATAGATCGATTCGTTAATATATCGTCAAATCATTTAAAACATGTGATGATCACCAGATGCTTGCTTATATAAATATACCTCGCCGGTCTTTGTTATTTCAAGATCAACATTTTCTTCATCATCATAATCATAGTTCCGGACTTCATCAATTCGGTCGTCTCGATCGAATATCATATCATCACCCTCCCCGGTATTGTTCAGATATTGTGAGCCATCATCTGCTTCATTCTGATCATCTGGCCGCCGAGGGGAACGTATGATCTCGAACAGGGCCCCTTCTCCTTCTCTGTCGGTATTATCCGCCATAGCTTTTATTTAACTAATCCAGAAGAAATATAAAACAATTTAGTATGCATCATCGAAAGATAAAACTAAATCATAGTAGATAATATGCATCATCGAATATAATCTCGAATACATCGTCTCGAATATTGTCGAATACACCACTAGCTAACTAATCTAGATCGCATACTATCGAATAATCTAGTTCAGTCGCGGTTCCTGAGGCGCGGGCGGTGGACACCCAAATAGAAGGAACCATCACAGGATCATAGCTCGGGTAAGATTCCCGAAGAACCTGCCAGGTATTGGAGAACCTCACGTCCATAGCAGCCATGTAGCGACGGACGTGCTCGTCCTCCTCCCTGACCCGGCGACGTACCACCTCCGGCGGGGCCGGCTCCCTCTACACCGAAAGTGGCCCACGCGAACGCCACCAAAGGAGCTCAGGGTCCACGATGGGACCCGAGGCCGGGTTCCTCACCAAGCGGCGCGCCCCTGAAGGTAGCACCTCCCAGTGCCAGCCCGGCAGAGCCCAGTCCCGGACATGGGTCCTCTGAAGCAGGACATCGTCGCGAACGGGTCGACGACAAGGATGCGGGCCGGACATTATCGAGAACAAATACTATATGCAAATGTTACATTTTTTTAAATGATTGGATTGTAATATACAAATTTAAAAAATGATATCGTTGCATATGTCAAAATTCTATATGCAAATTCTGTATGCAAATTGTAGCTAATTTATCTAACATTAATATATATATATATATATCTAGCTAATTCATCTGACATTTTGACAAACTATAAAAAACTAATTAATCTAACATTAATTAATATATCTAATTCATCGAACTAAAAGTATCTAATTAATTAATTCATCTAAAACCTTTGACATTCATCTAATCTAATTAATTAATTCATCTAAAACCTTTGTATAACAAACAAAAAACTAAAAAAAAACTAAAAACTAAAAACTAAAAACTAAAAACAGAAAAACATCTAAGTGTGTGTGTATGTGCGCGTGTGTGCACCTACGGCGGCGGTGGCGACGGCTTCGATTGGAGGGAGGAGAGGGGGGAGAGGGGCTCACAGCGCGAGCGAGGTCGAGGCGATGGCGACAGCGAGGCGAGGGGACGGCGACAGGGACGGGGGCGGCGCGGAGTCGACGGGGGCGGGGGCGGCGACGTCGATGGGGGCGGCGACGGGGTCGAAGAAGTAGAGGAGAAGAAGCAGAGGAGAAGAAAACTGACGAAATTTTGAAGTGTGAGTATATATAGGAGAGACCTTTAGTACCGGTTGGAGCCACCAATCGGTACTAAAGGCCTGTTTTGGCTAGGCGGAGCGGCGGGAAGGGCACCCCTTTAGTATCGGTTGGTGGCTCCAACCGGTACTAAAGGAACTGGTACTAAAGGTGTGCGTTGCCAGCCACGGGGCACAATGTTTAGTCCCACCTCGCCCAGCGAAGGGCAGCCACAGTGGTGTATAAACCCAGCCGCGGCTGCTCCTTCGAGCTCCTCTCTATAGCAGGCTTTCTGGGCCTTCCTAATCTGCGATGCCCTATGGGCCTACTGGGCCTTGCGGGCCTGCATCCTGGCCCAACTATAGGTTGGGTTTCTAGTCATATGCAGGCCGTTGGGGCCCAATAGGCGGGCTTTTTTATTTTTTATTTTTTTCTTCATTATTTATTTTTTATTGTCTCTGAGTTGTTTCTTTCTTTATTTACAGTTTCTTTGTCAATCTTTTTTCTTTAGGTACAAAAAATTACAAACTTTCTGTTAGTGCCAGTAGTTTTTAAATTTGAATAGTTTAAATTTGAATTATTTGAAATTTGTGTGAATCACTAGTTTGTGAATAACTTTACTTTAAAAATAGATTTTTCAGTGATTCTTTTTTCTTCTGTTTAATATTAGTGTTTTTATCATTATATTCATTTTGGTAACACTTGGGTTATTTAAAAAATAAAATGCCTTTGTAACAGATGA
This sequence comes from Aegilops longissima, assembly GCA_021605205.1. NCBI lineage: Eukaryota > Viridiplantae > Streptophyta > Magnoliopsida > Poales > Poaceae > Aegilops > Aegilops longissima. The sequence goes on along the minus strand of CM038681.1, from coordinate 656,866,526 downwards.
GTTTTCGTTCGAAACCCTTATAGTTCGAAAGTGATTGTCCATTTTGTACACGAAGTGCATTCAGTTTTTGCCGTAACCCTCTCAAATTTTTTGCACATGATATGTGGGTGAAATGATGATACCATGCCAACTTTCAACCTTTTCAGAGTTCATCTGAAGTGTTTTTCAATTTCAGGGTCATTTAGCTAAGAAAAATCAGTAAATTTATGAAAAATAGCAAATAAAGTTAGAAAGGGTTGAAAATTGATGACGTGGCTTTGAATGGTGCATACTAGACGGGCAAAAAGTCTGGAGTTGTAATAAGTTAAAAAAAATGAAATGTCTATGTAACAGATGAGTTTTCGTCTGAAACCCTGATACTTCGAAAGAGAATGTCCTACATAATGCATGAAAGAATTTGTTTGCACATTATATTTCTTCGCGTTTCAAATGCCAAAAGACATAATTACCCTAACTATTACAAAGATTCCCTCCAATTTGATCCAAGTGGGACTTTCGATATATATAAGTCCGGAAACTCACTAGAGAAGAAAGTGATGATAGTGAAGCCGATCACATCCCAGAGTGGGATCTTTGGGTGTGAAACTTTTTCTTCGCGTGTGTCCCTTTGCGCCGTAACCATGGATAATCTTCATCATTTAACTGGATGCTCGGGTCAATATTCACTGTGAATGGAGCAATTTCATCAAACTTTTCATAATCTTCTGACATGTCTGTCTTGTCATCCACTCCCACGATGTTTCTTTTCCCTGAAAGAACTATGTGGCGTTTTGGCTCATTGTATGATGTATTCGCTTCCTTATCTTTTTTTTATCGGCTTAGTAGACATGTCCTTCACATAGAAAACATGCGCCACATCATTGGCTAGGACGAATGGTTCGTCTGCGTACGCAAGATTGTTGAGATCCACTGTTGTCATTCCGTCCTGCGGGTCTTCCGTTACCTCGCCTCGTGTCATATTGACCCATTTGCACCTAAACAAAGGGACCTTCAAACCACGTCCATAGTCAAGTTCCCATATCTCCTCTATGTAACCATAATATGTGTCCTCTCCCCTCTTGGTTGCTGCATCAAAGCGGACACCACTGTTTTGGTTAGTCCTCTTCTTATCTTGGGCGATCATGTAAAATGTATTCCTATTTATCTCGTACCCTTTGAAAGTCATTATATTCGAAGATGGTAACTGGGACAGCAAGTACAAGTCATCTTCAATAGCGGCATCATGCATGGCACGTGTCTGCAACCAACCGGCGAAAGCCCCCGTTGCTCACGTGTAATCCAGTCGTCAGACTGCTCCGGGTGTTTGGAACGTAGAAAATTCTTGTGTTCCTCCATAGACAGAGTCACCAAGGCGGAATTCTGTAGAACTGTGTAGTGTGCTTGAGTGAGAGAATGCCCGTCCATACATATTATTTGATCCGCTCCTAGTGTGCCTTTTTCCATCCAGTCTGCCCTTATGCCGCGATTCAGGAACACCAATCGGCTTAAGGTCAGGAATAAAGTCAATACAAAACTCAATGACCTCCTCATTTTCATGGCCCTTGGAGATGCTTCCTTCTGGCCTAGCACGGTTATGAACATATTTCTTTAAGACTCCCATGAACCTCTCAAAGGAGAACATATTGTGTAGAAATACAGGACCCCGAACGTTAATCTCTTCGCATAGGTGAACTAGGACGTGCGTCATGATGTTGAAGAAGGATGGTAGGAACACCAACTCGAAACTGACAAGACATTGCACCAAATCATTCTCTAACCCTGGAATGATTTCTGGATCGATTACCTTCTGAGAGATTGCATTGAGGAATGCACATAGCTTCACAATGGCTAATCGAACGTTTTTCGGTAGAAGCCCCCTCAATGCAACCGGAAGCAGTTGCGTCATAATCACGTGGCAGTCATGAGACTTTAGGTTTTGGAACTTTTTCTCTGCCATATTTATTATTCCCTTTATATTCGATGAGAAGCTAGACGGTCTTTCATACTGAGTAGGCATTCAAAGAAGATTTCCTTCTCTTCTTTGGTAAGAGCGTAGCTGGCATGACCCTGATGTATGCCGTATTTTCCGTGCATACGTTGCTGGTCCTCCCGTGCCTCCGGTGTATCTTTTGTCTTCCCATACACGCCCAAGAAGCCAAGCAGGGTCACACAAAGATTCTTCGTCACGTGCATCATGTCGATTGCGGAGCGGACCTCTAGGTCTTTCCAATAGGGCAGGTCCCAAAATATAGATTTATTCTTCCACATGGGTGCGCGTCCGTCAGCGTCATTCGGAACAGGTTGTCCACCAGGACCCTTTCCAAAGATTACCTTCAAATCCTTGACCATATCATGTACATCAGCACCAGTACGGTGGCGAGGCTTCATCCGGTGATCCGCCCCACCTTTGAAATGCTTGCCTTTCTTTCTTATGGGATGCCTGCTCGGAAGAAATCGACGATGTCCCAGGTACACATTCTTCCTAATATTATCCGAATATATACTGTCGGTATCATCCAAATAGTGCGTGCATGCGCGGTAACCCTTGTTTGTCTGTCCTGAAAGGTTACTGAGAGCAGGCCAATCATTGATGGTCACGAACAGCAATGCCTTTAGGTCAAATTCTTCCTGTCCGTGCTCATCCCACGCAGACCTTTTCCATTCCACAGCTGTAAGAGTTCTTCAACTAATGGCCTTAGGTACACATCAATGTCGTTACCGGGTTGCTTAGGGCCTTGGATGAGCACTGGCATCATAATGAACTTCTGCTTCATGCACAACCAAGGAGGAAGGTTATACATACATAAAGTCACAGGCCAGTTGCTATGGTTGATGTTCTGCTCCCCAAAAAGATTAATGCCACCTGCGCTTAGACCAAACCATACGCTCCTTGCATCACCTGCAAAGTCCTCCCTGTACTTTCTCTCGATTTTTCTCCACTGCGACCCGTCAGCGGGTACTCTCAACTTCCCGTCTTTCTTACGGTCTTCTCTGTGCCATCGCATCGCCTTGGCATGCTGTTTGTTTTGGAACAAACGTTTCAACCGTGGTATTATAGGAGCATACCACATCACCTTGGCAGGAATCTTCTTCCTGGAGTGCTTGCCCTCGACATCACCAGGGTCATCGCAGCTGATCTTATAGCGCAATGCACCGCATACCGGGCACGCGTTTAAATCCTCGTACTCACCGTGGTAGAGGATGCAGTCATTAGGGCATGGATGTATCTTCTGCACCTGTAACCCTAGAGGGCAGACAACCTTCTTTGCTTCGTACGTACTCTCGGGAAATTCGTTGTCCTTTGGAAGCATCTTCTTTAACATTACCAGCAACTTTCCAAATCCCTTGTCAGATACACCATTCTCTGTCTTCCATTGCAGCAATTCCAGTGTGGTGCCCAGCTTTTTCTTGTCAGCTTCGCAATTCGGGTACAACAATTTCTTGTGATCCTCTAACATGCGCTGCAACTTATTCTCCTTTTCACTTGCGCGGTTTCTCTTTGCATCGGCAATGGCCCGACCTAGATCATCAGCGGGCTCATCTGATTCCTCTTCTTCATCTTCTTCCCGCATTGCCGGCTCAGCTTCTTCCCCCATTGTTGTATCCTCGTATTCAGGGAACCCATGGCGAGGATAGCTATCGTCGTCCTCTTCTTCTTCATTGTCTTCCATCATAAGCCCTCTTTCTCCGTGCTTGGTCCAAACATTATAGTGGGGCATGAAACCAGACTCAGACAGGTGGACATGAATGGTTCTTAAGTTAGAGTAATTGTGACCATTCTTATAGCAAACACATGGGCAAGGCATAAAACCAACCGCTCGCTTGTGTTGCTCAGCCGCAAGCAGAAAAGTATGCACGCCTTCAACGAATTGGGGAGAGCATCGGTCATCGTACATCCATTGCCGGCTCATCTTCATTACACAACACCGAATAAACCAAATTAATAAAAGTTCATACATAAAGTTCATACAACACTTATTCTCATAAAACAAACATACAAATAACTCTCTAGCTAAAGCATTTAAATGCAACAACAAATGCGATCAAGATCGCAACCAAGGTAACAATTGATCCAACATCATAATGATACCAAGCCTCACTATCAATGGCATATTTTGTAATCTTTCTATTCTTCAAGCACATTTTCTCCATCTTGATCTTGTGATCATCGACGACATCGGCAACATGAAACTCCAATTCCAACTTCTCCCCTCAATTTTTTTCAATTTTTCTTTCAAATACTCGTTTTCTCTTTCAACTAAATTTAACCTCTCGACAATAGGGTCGGTTGGAATTTCTGGTTCACATACCTCCTAGATAAAACCGGTACTAATGAGAGCGGCCCGCCTAACCGTTGGAACCAGCACTAATGATCACATTAGTGCCGGCTCAAATACAAACCGGGACTAATTAGCTATACATTTGACCCTTTTTCTACTAGTGCTCGAAGACCTTTCAGCGAGCACCGTTGTCGTGGAGCATAGGAAGTCGTTGCAGCATGATTGCAGTTACCACCATCCAGCTGATCTGATCGGAATCACCACCACGAAGTCATCGACCGTAGCGCAGTCGACCGACAACCGGACGCGCGTAAGGTCACCATCTCGACGCTGCAGTCCACAACCAACGGAGAGGCCGACCCACACCAGAGATCGATCCACACAGGCCATAGGCAGATCCTCCACGGCGGCCACCCAGGGAACATGCGCATTCCTAGGCGGCAAGATTTCAAGTAGGCCTGCTGAGAACCCAGATCGGGTCTAGCACATGTGCGTGACGCGCCCAGGACCCTGTCGCCGGCGCACCTGGAAGCCCGGCCGGCGCGCGAAGACCTCGCGGAGGAAGTGGTCGGCGATCTTTGCCTCGGGAGCCTATACGCGTGGATTAAGCCATCGTCTCAAGGTCTCGGTCAATGCATGGCTGGATCCGTGGATCTACTGATGGAGGCTACGTGCATGGAGAACCCCTACACAACCTTCGGATGCGAGGGCTGCCGCCACCGCGGTGAGGCCGGTGGCAGCGGCGGAGAGGAGGGCGCCGAGGGGTGGAGCAGGCGACGGCGGCGTTGGATTCCCCCGTGCCGCCCAGGAGAAGCATCCGAGGATGTCATTTTGGTTCTTCTACATTAAAAATTATAATTTCTCCGTCCCATAATATAAGAGCGTTTTTTACACTAATACAACACTGTCAGCTGGCATAGCAACGGATGGTTGATCGATGATGTTATATAATTGTAGAAAATATAGAACCCATGATATTCGTTGTATTGATCTACCCTTGTGTAGGGTATATATAGAAGTACATGTGAGGGGGAGAGACTTCGAGTAGAGGACAAGTCATACATGATTTAATATATTCTATCTCTAACTCCTATCTCTATCTTAAACACATTTATATTCTAATATTCCCCCTCAGTCGTAGCGGGAGTGAAGTGGACAATTACGACTGAATTTCAAGTCTTGCTCTTCCGTCGTCTTCTCCGCTACGACATCATCAACTGCGTCTCTGATGGGTCGGCACCTAGGGCAGTGACTGCGCCTTCTGGTGCCTTCCTTGTCTCTCCTTTCTTCCCTCCCGCAGTCACAGTGGTAGTTGCGTGAATGTTGGTGACGACGCGGACGCTGTTGACTGGAGTTGTTGCCGATATGTTGTTGTAGACGTAACCCTATATTTCGATGTTGATGTAGCCAATCATGATGTAACCTTGGTCGAGGTAGTCGTGGTCGATGATGCAGTCGTCGTGGATGATGAAGCTGCACAAAGCCGGAGGCGTAAAAAAAATGCGCTATGTTGTAGATGACGGAGCTGCAATCGTGGACAATGCACCTTGGGATGTCAGAGGGTGCTGTCGGCGATGAGTCCACCGATTTTGCCAAGACCGAAGGAAACCCATCGAGCACATATCGGTTTTGCCAGAACCGTGTGGCCGTGTAGGGCTAGTCACTAAAGTGACGCCATGTCGATGCAGTCGTTTCGTCGTGTATGACGTGGTCGATGCCGTCGCCGTGACGCGGTCATTGCCGTCGTCGAGGTCACGTCTTGCAGAAAAGTCTATCAGAGGACGCTAGGTGTCCATCTTGTGAACGAGGCAGCGGCGATGTGTTGACGAAGATGTTGGTGAAGACCATGTTGATGAAGACCTTGGTGATGATGTGTCGGCGATGAAGCAGCATGTGTGTTGACGATGATCGTCGGTTGAAGGCGTCCCTTGTGGCGACAATGGTGTCGAAGGCTTGCTCGTAGTTTGACGGTGTCGTACAGCTTGATTTAGTTGTTCGCATCAGTGATGTCCGTCTTGATGCAGTGCAGGTTGTTGGTGTCGGTGCAGTCGCGCGTGGAGTCGTAATGGCATCGCAGGTCGTGTTGACGCCGGGTGAGGAGGTCGCCCTCCCGTGGTGGATGCCGCGTGCCTGTAGACTGTAGTCATGGACTCGCGTTCTGCTCTGTGGCACACACAACACGTACGCATATATCTCCATGCAGTAATTTTTTTATGTATGTACCATCTGTATCCTGGGCCAAATTTGCTTTTGCATGCACTGGAGGAGCCGCCGAGCACCTGCATGGCTGCATGCAGTGCCCCGCTCGATTCGGCCGCGGGTGAGGCAGCTGGCTGGAGTCCCGGGGCCCCGCGCGTCCGTGTCCTGTCTTGGCGTGCGGCGTGCTGTCGATGTCTCGGAAGGCTCAACGCAGGTGGCAGCGTTGATTCGTTGCAGATTGGATCTTGCTTGGATAGCCTCGCGCACATAGACCGCACGGATCGTGCCGTGCGCCGTCTTATGCACCGATTTTGCACTGATTTTCACCGGAGATTCGAGGGTCGCGAGGATATAATCTAGGATTTTATTTGTGGCTAATTGGATCTAATCTATGAATTGAAATTTTTTCGAAATTGGAATCTAATCTAGTCTAAAGAACAGATTCAATCTTTGATCGAGACCGGGTGCCGCGCCCCCCGAGGAGAGGAGATTGATCTCCACGGAGGCGGCGCGCGATGCGGTAGTGGTGGAAGTGGACAAGCCATACATGATTTAATATAATCTATCTCTAACTCCCATCACTATCTTAAACACATTTTTTTACCTTTATCTTTATCTTTTTCTAAATTAAAGAAAGGATTGTTTCTCCACTTTTTTTGGTCCATAGACGTTTTTCGTGCGTCATCTAATTTTTTATCCGTCATGCAATTTATTGCGTTGTACATGAAATAGTTGCTTCAAATCAAAAATAAATTGCGTTGCGGGGACTCAAACCCCACCTGCTTAGTTTAAACCCACACGCACAAACCAAGCCACCTAGCTAACCTGTTGTTGTTGAAGGCAAACGGAGATTTCCTCATATGTTGGTATTTTTGATGTGTTCCTCCGCTCAAAAATATAGCGCTGGTGAAGGTTCAAACTCCGGATCAGCACCCTATCATCCAAAGGACACTACCGCTTCTATATATCTAATGGTACTGATTAGTCCCACCTCGCTTCTTTAAAATATTACCGATTTAAATACATCCATGAGTAGTCTGAAGAAACAACAAAAGAAAGACGAAATAAAGAAGAAGGTGCATGCATGCTTGTTGGCTGGAGGATGGTCAATTGCCATGGATCAATGGGAGAGAGCAGAGGTTTAAATTGAGCTAGGCCAGTCATGTTGGGCTAAGTGATTTCTGATGGATAAATCAATTTAAGCCATTGCAGCACCGGTACACGCCGGCAACATGGCTGCGGAAACAAGATGAGAAGGCTATGGCGTCAAGATCATGCAGTTGGAGGCTTCATCATGCATGCATGCAAATCAGACCCGGACACGATGGTGCCCATGGACATGCTGACAAGGCTACCAACGCCCTCCTCCATGTTACAAGGAGCTCCTGCCGCCTGACATACATCCCTTAGCAGTTTTGCAAAAATGATTTCGTTGAAAGCTTAATTCTTTTCCATGTAAGGAAAAGTTGATACTTATTCGGTTAGGGGAGTGTGACATTTTTTCTCCCCGTTGAAACGCACGGGCATATGTGCTAGTATATTCTAATAATAATAACTTGGTTATAATCTCGCAAAAAAAAATTAACTTGGTTATAAGTAAGCACTCATTCAGTAGGTACTTCAACACCCAACAGCTCCTTTGACATCGAGAGCGGGGAAATACCCAAGCAACTATCAGGCTTCTTCCTCTTTCTTAGGGAAATGGCTTTCGGCCCAGCTTTACATACAGAAAGCTTAATAGGGTACTAAGAAAAAGCCCAACAACTATGTGGAAGGTTGGTGGCTTCTTCCTTTTGTCATTAACATGGGTTCAATTTGTACTAATACAGAAAAAGACTCGCGCCCCGCTTTACATATAAAGCAACGATCATCATACAAATTTAATCAACACATACAGCTCAACTTCACAACACACACACACTCAAGACAAGATACAGGGGTGTATAAGAATAGCTAAACCACTTCATCCACTGCAAGCAAACTACATGTAGGCAGAAAGAGCACCACTTGGGGTCCCCAAAGAACTCAACCGTGAACGAGTCATCGTGAAGAGAGGAAGCCGTGCACGACAAGTTGGACATTCATGAAGGCAGTGCCTTCATGAAGGGCATGACACTAGAGTATCGCCACCGCGCGATCCGGAGATCAAGGTTTCCCCTGAAGCAACCGGAGCAACTAGAGGAGCCTCGACGACACCTTCAAGAAGGAGATGATGTCCATAGGCGACGCCACTGTCGGCTTGACAAAGCCAAAGCAGGATTTCACCCCAGCACGTCCTCAAAGCCTCCGATGCGTGACGGCAAGCTAGGCCCACCGTACCCACAACTCTGGCTGTCGCACCCTGGCCACCACACCGCTCGCACGGCCATGGTAACCAGCTCACACCCGGGCCGAGAGATCCTCCCATGAGCCCACGACCCCCATGAGGGAGTCCTGGATTATGGGGTCCTCGGGCGTCCGGGCTGTGTAACATGGGTCGGACTAATGGGCAATGAAGATACAAGATAGAAGGCCTTCCCTCGTGTCCGGATGGGACTCTCCTTTGCGTGGATGACAAGATGTGTAGTTTCCTTTCTCTGTAAACCGACTCTGTACAACCCTAGGCTCCTCCAGTGTCTATATAAACCGGAGGGTTTAGTCCGCAGAGGTTAAGACAAATCATATAGGCTAGACATCTTGGGTTTAGCCATTACGATCTCGAGGTAGATCAACTCTTGTAACCCCTATACTCATCAAAGTCAATCAAGAAGGAAGTAGGGTATTACCTCCATTAAGAGGGCCCGAACCTGGGTAAACATCATGTTCCCTGTCTCCTGTTACCTTCGATCCTCAGACACACAGTTCGGGACCCCCTACCCGAGATCTGCCGGTTTTGACACCGACATTGGTGCTTTCATTGAGAGTTCCGTTGTGCCGTCGGCAGAAGGATCGATGGCTCATTCAATCACCAACAACGATGCCGTTTCCAGGGAAACTTTCCTCCCCGGTCAGCTTTTCGTGTTCGGCGGCTTCGCGCTGCGTGCCAACTCGATTGGCCACCTCGAGCAGATCGACAGCTACGCCCCTGGTCATCAGATCAGTTTTGGGAACTTAAATTACGTCGCTGATATCCGAGGAGACTTGATCTTCGAAGGGTTCGCGGCTTCGACCGCCGCTCTGGCCTTAGATCCGGAGCAAGTTACCAGGTCCGAAGATGGGAGTTTAGAGCCCACCGGACTCTCCGCAATTATTGAGCTCACTACCGGAGACCCGGAGGGAATTGCGCCATCGGCAAGCCCAGAGTCAAATCGGTTTCCCCCTATCATCGGAAAGCCGAACTCACCCCCGGACGTTAGCTCCGAACTCTCGAGGTCCATGCCAAGTGAGCACGGCCAGGAGGCACTTGCCAGGCCTAGCTCCATGGACTTCCGCTTCCCCGTCCAAACCTCGCTTTTAAACGAGGCTCTGGGCTTAATGCGATCCCTCGCCATTACAGAGGAGTCACCTCCGAACTACACCCAGCCCAGATCAGGGGCTGAAAACAGGGAATTTTACGTCCCACCCACCAACCACTTCGTAGCAACTGTCGAAGACCTAACCGACATGCTGGATTACTCCTCCGAAGACATCGACGGCATGGACGATGATGCCAGAGAAGAACAAGGCCAAAACCCGCCGTTTACCGGACGTTGGACGGCCACCTCCACATACGACGTGTACATGGTGAATACACCCAAAGAGGATGACGGAGAAGGCAGGAAGGATCCGGTCGAGGATGAACCTGCTGAGGTACCACCAAAGCGTCGACGCCAGCGAGGCTGCTCAAAATCGTGTCGCGACAAAGACAGCAATACCGGCACCGGAGACAATAACACTCCGAAAAATGCCGAGGACCCCGAAGCCCCCGTCGAGCCCACATCCGAACAGGATGATGGGCAGGAGGGGCAAGTTAACCCTGACGATCCAGTTGGGAACGAGGAGTCGGAGGACAGTAACTATCTACCAATCTCCGAGGATGAGGTGAGCCTCGGCGACGAAGACTTCTTCGTGCCAGAGGAACCCTTTGAGCAAGAGCGCTTTAAGCGCCAACAAATCGCAACAGCGAGAAGCCTAAAAAAGAAGCAACAACAGCTTCAAGCCGAACAGGACACGCTCAATGACAGATGGACTAAGGTCCTGGCAGCCAAAGAATATGGCCTCGAATGCCCAACAAAGAGCTACCCAAAGTGCAGGCTACTACCATAATTTGACGACAAGGCCCTTGAGCCAATGCCGCCAAAGCATAACCATGCTGATGAACCTGACCGACCACCACGTGGACGGGACAGAGGGGCTACTTACGCCGAACACCAGCCCGCACCCCCCCCCCCTGCCATAGAGATAGGGAGGGAGCGGTTCCGAGCTACACCTACGACCTACGCCAGGACCTGGACAATAGAGACGGTCAGGCCAGATCCATATATGGGTCGAGGGGGCGTGCTCCAATGCGAGACAACGCCATCAAGCCTGGCGCGACAAGCACAACCTCACCCGAGCGGAAAATCGAATACGGATGCCATCTGAACTTCGTCGCGACGTCGCCCTATACAGAGGCGCCGCACACCCATTATGCTTCACCGATGAGGTGATGGAGCATCAGTTCCTACAAGGGTTCAAACCCGTGAACATAGAATCATACGAGCAGATCGAAGACTTTCTTCTCCACATCCACATGGCTCGCGGTGACGATCTCCACGCCATATTTCTCCCTGAGTGGTTTTGATGATTGATGACAATGCATTTGCGGACTAATCATGTGCATTGAGCATTTCAGATATCTCATGTCTTGGCACAAGACGATTCGGTGCCCCTCTGAGCCTATCGAAGACGACGTTTCTCTATGTTTCTTTTCGATGGAATTGAGTCATAGGAAAGCCATGCTATTAAGAGGGGGTCCGCTTCGGAAAGGTTAGGGTGGAATCAACACGTACACATCTGTTCCTTTGCACCACCTTTCCTTCGCTTCTTTGGAGCACCGGTTGTTTCCCTTGTCGTTGCAATATGAAGGCTTCCTAGTGCTACTATTCTGCGGCGTGCGGTAGTACTGCTCAAGGTAGTAGTAGTACCGCAACTGCCCACGGTAGTACCGCCCATGGCAGCGGTAGTACCGCTCCTTACACGCGGTAGTACGGTGGCCTCTGGCCCAGAACGGTAGCATGTGCGGAAGTAGGAGCGGAAGTAATTATTTACTTCCGCACCCTATGCGGTAGTACCGCTCCCTGTTAGCGATAGTACCGTGCCGGGTTTTTACACAGACCGAAACTCAGCGGAAGTAGCCATGGATGTAAGTTTACTAGTCTGTGCCTTCCCAGCCCAGAATGAGCCCTGCCTTGCGGTAGTACCGCAAGGGCGTGCGGTAGTACCGCTCCGGCAGTTCTACCGCTCGTTGCCATGTGCAACAGAGCCTCTTCAGACTTCTGCCGCGCGGGCAGTAGTACCGCACTTCCTAGCGGTAGTACCGCATGCCTGTGCGGTAGTACCGTGGGTGTGTGCGGTACTACCTCATGTCACAGACTGAGTTGGTGGGTAACGGTTGGTTTTTCCCCCCTACTATATAAAGGTGGTCTTCTTCCCCAAGTTGACTACCTATTACCTCCCCAAGCTCCATTGTTGCTCAAAGCTCCATTTTCGCCCGATCTCTCTCCCTAGCCAATCAAACTTGTTGATTTTCTAGGGATTGGTTGAGAAGGCCCCGATCTACACTTCCACCAAGAGAAATTTGATTCCCCCCACTAATCCCTTGCGGATCTTGTTACTCTTGGGTGTTTGAGCACCCTAGATGACTGAGTTCACCACAGAGTCATATTCCATTGTGGTGAAGCTTCGTGGTGTTGTTGGGAGCCTCCAATTAAGTTGTGGAGATTGCCCCAACCTTGTTTGTGAAGGTTCGGTCGCCGCCTCCAAGGCCACCAATAGTGGATTCACGGCATCTCGCATTGTGTGAGGGCGTGAGGAGAATACGGTGGCCCTAGTGGCATCTTGGGTAGCATTATGCCTCCACACTGCTCCAACGGAGACGTACTTCCCCTCAAAGGGAAGGAACTTCGGTAACACATCCTCGTCTCCACCGGCTCCACTCTTGGTTATCTCTTACCTTTACCCATGCAAACTTATATTGTGTTGTATCCCTTGCTCGCTTGTGTGTTTGTTGTTGTTGCATCATATAGGTTGCTCACCTAGTTGCATATCTAGACAACCTACTTTGATGCAAAGTTCAAATTAGTAAAAGAAGAGCTAAAAATTTCTAGTTGCCTATTCACCCCCCCCCCCCTCTAGTCAACTATATCGATCCTTTCAATTGGTATCAGAGCCTCGTCTCTTTATTAAGTACTTTGACGTCCGAAGAGTATGGTTGAAACCATAGACGAGGTGGAGGAGCACTCCGGTGCGAGACCCACTTTGTCTACGGATGAGGGAGGATACTCGGTCTCTCGTGAGGAATTCAATGCGGCTTTGGACACATTGAAAACCTCCATTATGACCGAGGTTGAAAGGATGTTTACTAAATTTCTTGAAGGCCTCAAATTATCCACTGCACCGTTGAAAGTGGTTGAGCCCACTAACATGGTGACGGATGCTAACTCCAACAAAGGGGAAGCTAGTGGTGATCAAGTTCCTTTGCCTAGTGCTAGAAGTGGTATTGGCATCTTTGCCCATGTTGAACCACCTCCCACCTATGGTGGACCGGTTCCCTCCACTCATATGAATCATTTTGGTCCTCCTCCTAAGTTTGTGAAAAATGAGGATTTTGCCTCTTGGGTCTATCGCTTTAAATGTCATTTGAATCATAGTAATACTAATCTTTGGAGAATCATTGAGCATGGTTTCTACCCGCATGACCCAAACAACTTCACCCCTAGAGAAGCGGCGGATAATCAATTCAACGAGTCTGCTCTCTTCATCATCCAAGATGCAATTCCATCCGAAGATATTGTGCATCTCCGACCTTTCACCGTGGCCAAGGAAGCATGGCAACATGTTGTTTGCATTTACAAGGGAAGCGCAAGCATTCAACGCTCCAACTATGAAGTGGTGCAAGATGAAGCCAATGACTTTGTAATGAATGAAGATGAATAACCTCGTGAGCTTTACCGGAGATTAACCACTCTCGCGGTCTCACTCCGAGATCATGGGAGCAAGGATACGGATAACAATTGGATCGAGCGCAGGTTTCTCAAGGCCATGATGCTTACCATAAGGCGATGTCCTCCGTCATCCGTCAAAGGCCGGACTTCCACACCTTGTCCTCAAGTGAAGTGTTGGATGAGTTTGTGGCAATGAGGATCTTGGACAAGACCGCCGACAATGCGGTGTTGCGTTCTCAATGAGCAAAGAAGCCCAACCTTGCCTTGAAGGCCAAGGCTAGTGTGGAAGAAGAGGATGAAGAGGAGAGCAACCCCGAAGATACAAAATATGCTTATCATGAGCACATGGCTCTCGCTTCAAGGCAATTTTGGAGTAAGAAGAACTCAAGGCCCAACTTCAGCAAGAACAACTCAAGTGGCGCCAAGGGCAAGCAACGTGTGAGGACTTGCTACAATTGTGGCAGTGTGAGCCATTTTGTTGCGGAGTGCCCTTACGAGAAGAGGGAAGACAATGGTGGCAAGCTCATCTGAAAAGACAAGACCAAGTCCTTCCCCAACAAGAACAACTTCGCCAAGAAGACACCTCACAAGGGGTTGGTGGCACAAGAAGAGTACAATGAGGATGATGACGATGATGAAGACGGTGAGACGGTTGCCATGGCCTTCGTTGCCATTGCAACAACTCCACGGGTGTCCCTCTTCGACTCAACCAACGAGAACATCACCGCTAAGTGCCTCATGGCCAAAGCCACCAACAAGGTAACCCCCAACATCAAAACCACCATCACTACTAATCCCTCTTTGACGGATTGCATTGATGAAAGTGAGGGGTCTAATGAGGAAGAAACTGAATTTGAGTCCTTTATGAGTAAGCTCAAGGGTAAATCCAAGAAGCACTTTGTTGCTCTCTTGGAACAACTTGGTGAAGCCAATGACATGATCGAGGCTCACAAAGACACCATCTCTAAGATGGAGGGGCATAGTCGTGACTATGCCGATGAGATATCAGATATCTCTAATGCGCTTGAGGAAGAGCGTGGTCATCGTTTGGCTCTTGAGGAGTCACACAATGATGACCATGCTAAATTAAAGAAATATATTGATCATGCTCTTGTTTATCTCGTGTGCTCAATTCCGAGAAGGCCAAACTTGGGATTGATCTTGCTAGACTCAAGGAGGAGTTTGATATACTTGACAAGGCTCATAAGGGCTTTAAGGGTGCTCATGCTAGCCTCAAAGAGTCTCATGATCAACTCCAAGTGAAGCTAACCAAGGAAAAAGCCACTTTTCCTCATATGGTTTTAATTGATAATGCAAATGCTACTAACCCGTGTTGTGAGCATGTGCATCTTGTGGAGGAGAATGCAAAGTTGAAGTAGCAACTAGAGAAAGGCCTTGTGTCTTGCATACAAGGTGAGAAGAACCTCAACGACCTTTTGAGCAATCAAAAGGAAGTGGTTGCGAAGGAGGGAATTGGGTTTGCACCCAAGTCCAAGAACAACAAGAAGAAGAATGACCAGGCGAAACGACCTCCTCCTCTCAAGCAAACCTTTGTGAAGGAGGGAGAGAGTACTTATAAGGAGAAGAAGAACAATGAGAAGGGTGGTGTTGTCAAGAAGGGCAATGCCACCCCTTCCAACAAAGCCGGCGACTTTAACCCTTCTTATGTGTTATGCCATGCTAGTGATGGGCATGTTTATGCTAAATTTGTTGGTTCTCCTTATGAGTACATTGAATGGTCTATTTGGGTTCCTAAGACCCTTGTTACTAACATCAAAGGACCCATTACAAAATGGGTACCTAAAACCAAGCATTCATCTCTTGTAGGTGTTTGCTTCTGGTGGGGGATCATGGTTGCTCGATAGTGGAGCCACAAATCATATGACCGGAAGCAAGGACTTGGTGGTGGACGTGCACAAGATTTCATCTATGCCCACCAATGTTGAGTGGGGTGATGTCTCATCTTCTAAGGTATTGGGTCTTGGCAAGGTTGTCATTTCTCATGATCTCAAGATCGAGAAAGTCATGCTTGTTGAGTCCCTTGCATACAATCTACTTTCCGTTCGTCAACTTGCAATCATGGGTTTTGCCACTTTCTTTGATATTGATACCGTGGCCCTCTTGTGGAGCAAGACTCTTAAAGTAGCCTTTGTTGGGCATGTCGAGAACGGTCTTTATGTGATTAACTTTTCGAAGCGACCCACTAAGACCGCGACATGCCTAATGGCTAAAGTTGACGTGGGGTGGCTTTGGCATCACCGATTAGCCCATGTCAATATGAGATCTTTGAAAAATCTTCTCAAGGGGGACCATGTCCGTGGACTAACAAATGTTAGTTTTGCCAAAGATCGTGCTTGCAGTGCTTGTATAGAAGGAAAGCTACATGAGAAGGCTCACCCTCCCACGACTATCATCTACTCGAAGAGGCCCTTGGAACTCCTTCACTTGGATCTCTTTGGACCTCCATCCTTTGATAGTCTTGGGGGTAGAAACTATTGCTTGGTGATTGTGGATGATTATTCAAGATATACTTGGGTATATTTATTCAAGAGGAAGAGTGAGACCCAACAAACCGTCATCGACTTTGCAAATGAAGCTCAATGCCAACACAATGCAAAGATCTTGACGATAAGAAGTGACAACGGCACCGAGTTCAAGAACTAAACCTTGGATGAGTTTCTTAGTGATGAGGGGATGAAGCATCAATATTCCGCACCTTACACCCCTCAACAAAATTGTGTAGCGGAGAGGAAGAACCGGACGTTGATGGATGCGGCAAGGACCATGATGGCGGAGTTCAAGTCTCCATACAACTTTTGGGCCGAAGCCATCAACACCGCTTGTCATGCATCCAATCGGCTCTATCTTCGCAAAGGCTTGAACAAGACGCCATATGAGATACTCACCGGCAACAAGCCCAACCTCAAGTACTTCTGGGTGTTCGGTTGTAAGTGTTTCATTCTCAAGAAAGGTGTTCGTTTGTCTAAATTTGAGGCTAGAGCTCATGAGGGCATATTTGTTGGTTATGCTACAAACTCCCATGCTTACCGTGTCCTCAACAAGTCCAACGGACTCATTGAGGAGACGTGTAACGTGGAGTTTGATGAGAATAACGATTCCCAAGTGGATCAAAGTGGTACTTGTGATGTAGGTGATGAAATTCCTCCCCAAGCCATAAGAATAATGGGTGTTGGTCATATCCTACCCATTGAGGAACCCCTTGTGGCCGAAGGAGAAGGACAATGTTCCACTCATGTGGAACCATCACCAACCCAAGACCCACATGCTTCCAAAGAAAAAAGTAAAGGCCCTCAACCAAGTGAACAAGATAAAGGGCAAGATCAACCTCAAGATGGTGGTGAACCACCAAGTGATGCCCAAGGTCAAGTTCTCACCACCGAGCAAGTTCAAGATCAAGAGCAAGCTCAGGATCAAGAACAAGCTCAAGACGACGCTCAAGATGATCAAGTTACCGCTCCTCAACTCTCTCTTGAGGAGGAATTGGAGCGTCGTGCCGCCAAGATTGCCTCCAAGCTCACTACCAAAGATCATCTCATGAAGAATGTGCTTGGAAGCTTAAGAAAGGGGTTAAGCACTCGTAGACAATTAGAAAACTATTGTGAACATCACACGTTTGTCTCTTGTGTTGAACCCCAAAAGGTCTATGAGGCGCTCGAGGATCCGGATTGGCTCAATGCCATGCATGAAGAAATCAACAACTTCGAGCACAACAAAGTGTGGAGATTGGTGCCAAGGCCAACGGGGAACCATAATGTCATTGGAACCAAGTGGATATTCAAGAACAAGCAAGATGCTCATGGAATTATCGTTTGCAACAAGGCTCGTTTGGTAGCACAAGGCTACTCCCAAGTCGAGGGTATCGACTACGGTGAAACCTTTGCTCCCGTTGCTCGCCTTGAGTCTATTCGTTTGTTGATTGCTTATGCTTCTCATCATAACTTCAAGTTGCAACAAATGGATGTGAAGAGTGCTTCTCTTAATGGTCCCATTAATGAGTTGGTCTATGTCAAACAACCCCGGGGGTTTGAGGATCCCGAGTTCCCCAATCATGTGTACCAACTCGATAAGGCACTCTATGGCCTTAAACAAGCCCCACGTGCGTGGTATGAGCACCTTACCGAGTTGTTGCAAGATCGTGGGTTTGAAATTGGGAAAATCGACCCCACTCTTTTTACTAAGAAGGTAAAAGGGGAGTTGTTTGTATGCCAACTATATGTTGATGATATTATCTTTGGTTCCCCTAACAAAGCTTTCAATGAGGAATTTGCCGCTCTCATGACCTCGAAGTTCAAGATGTCCATGATGGGAGAGTTGAAGTTCTTTCTCGGGTTCAAAATCAAGCAAAGAAGAGAAGGAACCTTCATCAACCAAGCCAAATACACTCAAGACATGCTCAAGAGATTCAAGCTAAGTGATGTCAAGCCGGCTTCCACTCCTATGCCTGTCAAATGCCAACTTGACATAGATCCCAATGGTATAGCGGTGGATCAAAAGGTATATCATTCCATTATTGGCTCCTTGCTTTACCTTTGTGCATCTAGACCAGATATTATGTTGAGTGTGGGAATTTGTGCTCGGTTTCAAGCCGCGCCTAAGGAAAGCCACTATGTGGCGGTCAAGCGAATCTTTCGATATTTGGCTCATACCCCAAACTTTGGCTTATGGTACCCGAGAGGAGCTAACTTCAACCTTGTGGGATTTTCGAACTCGGATTGGGCGGGAGACAAAGTGGATAGGAAGTCAACTTCCGGAGGGTGCCAATTTCTTGGTTGCTCTTTGGTGAGTTGGTCTTCCAAGAAGCAAAGTTGTGTATCTCTCTCGTCCACCGAAGCGGAGTATGCGGCGGCCGGTAGTTGTTGTGCTCAACTTCTATGGATGAGGCAAACTTTAAAGGATTACGGTGTCATTTGTGACAAAGTGCCCCTTTGGTGTGACAATGAAAGTGCTATCAAGATTTCTCTCAATCCGGTGCAACACTTCAAGACGAAGCATATTGAGATCAGGTATCACTTCATCCGGGATCACATTAGGCGAGAAGAGATCGAGCTCAACTATCTCAACACTCATGATAACCTTGCAGATATTTTCACGAAGCCCTTGGATGAAGCAAGATTTCGTGATTTAAGGCATGAGCTAAATATCATTGATTCGAGCAATGTGGCTTAAACCCTTGCACACCCCACCATACTCATCTTGATGTCTTGTTTAGGTGTAGGCATGGACATAGGGGGAGTGTTGTTTTCTCAATGAACTCTCCCTCCCCTCATTATGCATAAATTGATCAACTCCTTCACATTAGCCATTTTTTATGGTACTTGTGCTTCAAAGACGAGTTTTGGTCATGGGCCCAAGGATAATTCTTCGCGGTGCCATACCAACTGACTCAAACATAGGTGGCTCCAGCCACCGCCCTCTCTTTGGAGAGGTTGTGTTTCGTGTTTGGTCCTTGTTGTCTTTTACCTTTCCTTTGTCCCGCGTTTGTGTTTGAGTTGCTTTTGTGTGTGCCCTTTTTGCGTGTCCGGTTGCTTGAAGGTTGCATTGCAAAGGCCATGTCCTTCTTTTCTTGTTGAAACTTGCACTTTCTTGGGGTTACGGTACTACCGTGGCAAGCCACGGTACTACCGCAGGATATGGGTTGCCCTGTGCATGCACAGCTGCATCCCAGGCACGGTACTACCACTTCCATCGCGGCAGTAATTTTTTACTGCCACTAGAAGAGCGGTACTACCGCCCTGCGAGCGGTACTTCCACCAAGGCAGTACTACCGCGAGGACCCGCGGTACTACCGCACCATCGCGAGCGGGTGGGGGTTAAGAGCGGGGTAGGGGGAGTTCCAACTCCCCCATACCCATTCATCTCTTTTCCCCCATCCATCTCTCTCTCTCTCTCTCTCCTGCCCAAGAACAACGCGAGAGGACCTCGCCGGATCTCCGTCTCTGGCCACTCTCCTCGCATTCCGATCGGCGGGATCGTTCCCCACCTCGCCCTCTTGCCATGGAACCCAGTATCTCCCCTAGTCCCTCCCTTTTGTTCCTGTTTTTTGTGCCTCTAGGTCTTGGGGAGATGCATGTGTTGTTCTAGTGATTTTTTCTAAATCTTTGCAAGAGGAGATTGTAGGAGAGTGCTAGTGCAGTAGATATGCTATTTTGTGTGATACAACAGTGTAGTTTTGATCTACGGTAGTACCGATCTACTTTTGCAGACGTTTCCAGATCCGTAGAGGCTGTTCTTTGCGATTTGGTTTCGTGCTATACTACCGCTCCACTGGAGCGGTACTACGGCCCGTAGCACGTGCGGTACTACAGCTCCTCCCGGAGCGGTACTACCGCCCGCTTGTACGAGAACAGCACCGTGCGGTACTACCGCTCCACTGGAGCAGTACTACCGCCCGGGGGCACGGAAGTAACACTTTACTTCCGCTCCAGGCGCGGTACTACCGTGCCACCCCAGCACGGTACTACCGCGGCTAGAGCAGCTGTAAAATTTTACTTCCGCGTGTTGTTCCGGTACTACCGTAGAGTTAAAAACTGCCCTGTTTTGTCCACTCAATCTCAGTTCTACTTGTTTTGTTTGGTTTTGGCCTTGTTCTCTGCAATGACGCCTCTCGTTTGTTTCGTGTTCTTGTGTGTGTGTCATAGGTGGTGGCTCCAGCTCGAGTGCTAGGCGCTCGAATCCCAGTCGTGACACAAGCTCCAAGCGTCTGCGCAACCAAGAGGCTCCAGAGGGGTCCAATGCCCCCCAACGCTGCGTCAAGACCACAGCTAACAAGTTCAAGGAGCCCTCTGTTGGCATGGATGAGATGCCTCTTGCCGAGTTCATCGTTCGGAGGAGGATCAACCCTTATCTGAAGCCTCATGAGAATGTCAGAGGCAATGATCTGTTCTGGACCAAGCAGCAGAATCTCATCTACCTCGATGTGATTAAGTCCAAGCAGAACATCTATGTTCCAGTTCAGTGGATTGATTTGGCTCATATGAGGAAGGACCGGGCATACTTTGGTGAGGCATTGGATGAGGTGGAGCAATTTGGCATTGAAGATTTCATCTTGTTCCACAAGGACTTTGACCCCGAGATCGTGGCTCAATTCTTTGCCTCTGTCCACTTCCACCCGGACGAGGCAAGGACCATGACTTGGATGACCAATGGGAAGAGGTTGACTGCTACGTGGAAGGAATTCATGGACATGCTGCACGTTCTTGATGAGGGGCTCAATGTGCCCGTTGGTGTCCGCCCTCATGGCAACCCGGAGTCCGCAAACAAGAACAAGCTTCAGCCCTACCTTGTGGAGAAGAAGTTGGCCAATAACAAGAAGTCTTGGGTGCTCAACTCCTACCTTGACGTCATGTACCGGATCTTCTGCAACACTCTCTTTCCGCGCATTGGTGACAAGGACAAGGTGCATGCTTATCTCATTGATATGATGCTTCTTTGTGAGAAGGCCCGTGTCCAAGTTCCTGGAATCCTTGATGTCTCTCATATCATATGGTGTGAGCTCCGGTTTGCCGTCTTCAATCACAAAATGCCTATCTATGGACCATACCTGCAGCTCTTGATCTCGCAGACTTGGAAGAAGCTCTTTCCTCAAGAAGAGTTTCTTGCTCCAAACTGGGTTCGTCATGAGCCCATCAGGCTACGCCAGAAGAACAAGTGGGCCAATACCACTACCAGGGCTGAGGCTGAGGCTGCATGGATGGAGGAGGATGAGCAAGAGGCTGAGGAGGAGGTGGCTGCTGACTGAGCTGAGGGATTCGCTCCTCCTTCTGCTGAGCCTTCTTGAGCTAAGAAGCTCAAGGACAAGATGAAGGCTCTCTTTTGCATGCAGTCTTAGGGACAGTACCGGACCCACGTTGCTCAGAAGGAGAGTTGCCAGCGCGACAAGAGGATCTTGAGGACTTTTGGCGAGCACGTTTCGAGCGGGTCCGAGAGGAACATCACTCCTGAGGCTGTCTGGATGGTGAAGCGGGGCTACAAGTGGTCTAAGTCTGAGGAGGAGTCCATTCCCACTCCCGACACCGATGAGGAGCTTGATGGGTGATCACTGCAGTGCGAGCTACCACCTGTGTCGTAGGTGTCCTCTCTGCCTTTTTGGTATCTCGATGCCAAAGGGGGAGAGAGTGTAGGATTTGTGAGTCTTGTTTCGCTTTGCTTTCGCTCTGTTGAACCTTCGTTTGCTTTGGCTTGTTGGTGTGTGGTTGTGTTCATGTGTGTCCAGGAGACTATCATATGGTGTAAGACATATGCCCTCAGCTTATCTTATTATCTTACCTTATTGTCTAGTATGTTTAGTAGATTGTGAGCTTATACTATCTTGTGCCCTCTATTTCATGCTCATTACTTATCCTTGCCTCCATGCTTATTGCCTTGATTATAAAATATAGGGGGAGTGTTGGTCCTAGTATGTGTGCTGTGCAGTCCAAAGCACTTCTCAAAGAGTGCACACATCGAGGGGAAGCATGTCTATATTTTATAATTGTTGGGTTTTCTTATGTTCATTTTATATCCCTATGTGCAAATCTCGTATTGTCATCAATCCACCAAAAAGGGGGAGATTGTAAGGGCATATTTCTCCCTGATTGGTTTTGGTGATTGATGACAATGCATTTGCGGACTAATCGTGTGCATTGAGCATTTCAGATATCTCATGTCTTGGCACAAGACGATTCGGTGCCCCTCGGAGCCTATCGAAGACGGCGTTTCTCTATGTTTCTTTTCGGTGGAATTGAGTCATACGAAAACTGTACTATTAAGAGGGGGTCCGCTTTGGAAAGGTTAGGGTGGAATCAACACGTACACATCTGTTCCTTTGCACCACCTTTCCTTCGCTTCTTTGGAGCACCGGTTGTTTCCCTTGTCATTGCAATATGAAGGCTTCCTAGTGCTACTATTCTGCGGCGTGCGGTAGTACTGCTCAAGGTAGCAGTAGTACCATAGATGCCCATGGTAGTACCGCCCATGGCAGCGGTAGTACCGCAAGCGCGGTAGTACCGCTCCTTACACACGGTAGTACCGTGGCCTCTGGCCCAGAACGGTAGCATGCGCGGAAGTAGGAGCGGAAGTAATTTTTTACTTCCGCACCCTACGCGGTAGTACCGCTCCCTGTGAGCGGTAGTACCGTGCCAGATTTTTGCACAGACCGAAACTCAGTGGAAGTAGCCACGGATGTAAGTTTACTAGTCCGTTCCTTCCTAGCCCAGAATGAGCCCCGCCTTGCGTAGTACCGCAAGCGCATGCGGTAGTACCGCTCCGGCGGTTCTACCGCTCGTTGCCATGTGCAACAGGGCCTCTTCAGGCTTCTGCCGCGCGGGCGGTAGTACCGCACTTGCTAGCGGTAGTACTGCATGCATGTGCGGTAGTACCGTGGGTGTGTGCGGTACTACCGCATGTCACGGGCTGAGTTGGTGGGTAACGGTTGGTTTTTCCCCCTACTATATAAAGGTGGTCTTCTTCCCCAAGTTGACTACCTCTTACCTCCCCAAGCTCCATTGTTGCTCAAAGCTCCATTTTCGGCCGATCTCTCTCCCTATCCAGTCAAACTTGTTGATTTTCTAGGGATTGGTTGAGAAGGCCCCGATCTACACTTCCACCAAGAGAAATTTGATTCCCCCCACTAATCCCTTGCGGATCTTGTTACTCTTGAGTGTTTGAGCACCCTAGATGGTTGAGGTTACCACGGAGCCATATTCCATTGTGGTGAAGCTTCGTGGTGTTGTTGGGAGCCTCCAATTAAGTTGTGGAGATTGCCCCAACCTTGTTTTTGAAGGTTCGGTTGCCGCCTCCAAGGGCACCAATAGTGGATTCACGGCATCTCGCATTGTGTGAGGGCGTGAGGAGAGTATGGTGGCCCTAGTGGCTTCTTGGGGAGCATTGTGCCTCCACACAGCTCCAACGGAGACGTACTTCCCCTCAAAGGGAAGGAACTTCGGTAACACATCCTCGCCTCCACCGGCTCCACTCTTAGTTATCTCTTACCTTTACTCGTGCAAACTTATATTGTGTTGTATCCCTTGCTCGATTGTGTGCTTGTTGTTGTTGCATCATATAGGTTTCTCACCTAGTTGCATATCTAGACAACCTACTTTGATGCAAAGTTTAAATTGGTAAAATAAAAGCTAAAAATTGTTAGTTGCCTATTAACCCCCCTCTAGTCAACTATACCGATCCTTTCACCAAGGCACCTATGTCCGGCCTCCGGATGCCGATGACCTCAGTCACATAGTCCAACAGCCCGGAGAGTCAGCCTGCAAGCTCTGAACTAGGTTCTTAATTAAAAAGAACCAAATCGTCGACTGTCCGGATGCCGGAGCCCTCGCGGCCTTTAAACACAGTGTCCGGGACAAATGGCTCGCCCGACACCTCGGCCAAGAAAAGCCGAAGTCCATGGCAGCCCTTACCTCACTCATGACCCGCTTTTGCGCGGGAGAAGACAACTGGTTGGCTCGTAGAAGCAACAGTTCCAGCGACCCTGGCACCTCTGAAGCCAGGGATGGCAATGGTAGGCCACGACGCAACAGACACAAGCGTCGAAACAACAATGAAGAAACTGAAGACACAATGGTTAACGCCGGATTTAGTGGCTCTAAATCCGGTCAATGGAAGAAGTCATTCAAAGGAAATAAAGACGGTCCATCCAACCTGGACAAAATACTCGATCGGCCGTGCCAGATTCACTGCACCCCTGACAAGCCTGCTAATCACTCCAACAGAAACTGTTGGGTCTTCAAACAGGCCGGTAAGTTAAATACCGAACACAAGGGGAAAGGGCTGCCAAGTGAGGACGAGGATGAGCCTCACCCACCGAACTCAGGAGGGCAGAAGAAATTTCCCCCTGAGGTGAAAACAGTGAACATGATATATGTCACTCATATCCCCAAGAGGGAACGCAAGCGTGCGTTAAGGGACGTCTACGCCGTGGAACCACCCCAAAATTCAACCCTTGGTTGGCTTGACCGATCACCTTTGATCGTAAGGACCACCCGACCAGTATCCGTCTTGGAGGTTCGGCAGCTCAGGTCCTTGATCCAATCATCGACGGATTCCATCTGACCCGAGTCCTTATGGACAGCAGCAGCAGTGTTAACTTGATTTATCAAGACACGGTCCGCAAAATGGGTATTGACCCATAAAGAATCAAGCCTACTAACACCACCTTCAAGGGAGTAATACTTGGTGTAGAAGCCCGCTGCACGAGCTCAATAACATTGGAAGTAGTCTTCGGTTCGCGGGACAACCTCCGAAGCGAAGATTTGATCTTCGACATCGTCCCCTTCTGTAGTGGCTATCCCGCACTGCTCGGACGAACAGCCTTCGCCCGCTTCAATGCGGTCCCGCATTATGCCTACTTAAAGCTCAAAATGCCTGGACCGCGCGGCGTTATTACAGTTAACGGAAATACGGAGTGCTCCCTCCGTACCGAGGAACACACCACGGCCCTTACAACCGAGGTACAGAGCGGCCCTTTCAAGCCGCACACCTCATCGGCCATTAAGCCCCCGGACAATGCTAAACGAGTCCAGAATAACTTGCATGACAACAGCTCGGTGACTCCAGAGCTGGACTAGCAGTATTGCCTCCGTCGACTGCCACACTCATCCGCGGCATACGTACTGCTCGTGCATAATTACGCACTCAAAATACCCTGGGTAACGACGGAGGCACCATATGGATGGGCCCATAGTACGGCTTGACCCTATGTGCCCTTGACCTTTTTCCTTTGACTTTCTTAACACAGGTGCGTTAAAACCTAGTTACTCCACGGTCGCACAAGGACTCTTTCTGAGCTCGGTTTCACACCAACGACCGTGCGCCGCTCCTCTGAAGGAATCTCTCGCACAAAGGTGAAAGCGACGCAGACGTGCAGCAGGGTACCCAAAGAATCTTCAAGACCATCTTTTCTTTTTTAGGACTTGTACAGAGCTTTCCCTTGTTCACAAATTCTTGGCATGTAAAATAGCCTCGATGCTTATGGCATCCCTGTAAGAGCACGTTTGACGTATGGATCAGATTATAATGGAAACAATTTCGCCCAACCCTATTCGACATTGGCTTATTTCCCAATTTGTATCCAGTCCTCACGTTAGTTTGGCATATACACCTCGGCATGATTTAAAGTGCCAGGGGCTCTATTCGGCCACTTATATCTTTCATAAATAAAAAGTCCGAACACTTTTATAGTATACTTCAGTGTCCCGAATATTGCATTATATGCATCGGCTCCGACTCATGTCTTTGGTCAATAGTTCGGTTGCCCGACTCCTGTGGTTACCACCTTACGTTCCGCTTGTTCAGCTAAGGTAGTAAAGGGAGAACTACTGCAATTGTGTTTCTGGTTTGTCCGGACAAACACCCCAGTAGAGAAAGCCGAAAACTGGCCGTCATGATACAGCGAGAGCTGGTCAGCGATTCAGTGACTTACTAAATCCTTTGAGATTTTTTCCGTATTGTACGAAGGATTGGCTTCCATCCAATCACACATCTAAGGCATCCGAATTCAGATAGCCGCACACGCACCAGGGGCTAGCTCGTAGTCCCATTGTCAAACTCCTATGGCTAAGTGAAAGGGATAAAGCCGCATAGTCCGATAGCCTGGTTCGCCACACAGACACCCCCTTCATGGACCAAGACGTTGGATCAAGAGTGGTCCCATGCTATCCCGAACACCCACGTAGTATCTACGTAGGGGCTGAAGCCGACGACTAGTAAACTTTCAGAAATAAAAACGGCCGCACAGGAGGAAAATAATTTCAAACAAAGGCATAAATATATTACAAAGCCTTAGTTCATAATACAAACATCGGGGCAGTTCGGATACATTCACTCAAACATGATATCCTTCGAGCACTGGCCCTCTATTAAACGGGCACCCTCGAGGACGTCTTCGAAGTAGTGCTCCGACTTGTGGTAGTCCTTGCCTTCGGGTGGGCCCTCGACTGCCACGACGGCGGCCTTCATCTTCGCCTAGTGCATTTTAACACAGGCAAAGGCCATCCGCGCACCCTCTATGCACGCCGATCTCTTCACAGATTCAATTCGGGGCAGGGCGTCGCCGAGCCGCTTGACTAGACCAAAGTAGCTGCTAGGAATAGGCCCCCCTGGACGTAATGTCCTTCATGGCCAAGCCGGACATCCTATGCAGCTCCGCCAGCTGCATCATCTGATTGTTCAGCAGCGCCGGACGCTCGGGCGCCAGGTGCTGTGACCAGAAGAGCTTCTCCGCTGTGTTCCCCTCCTGGGCCCGGAAATACTGCGCGGCGTCGGCCGCGCTCCTTGGAAGATCCGCAAACGCGTCTGTAGAACTCCACAGCCGATTAAGTAGTGCATATTTCTGACCGCCGAATATACTCTGTAAAAGAAAGGGCTTACCAGCTGCTATCTATTCGGCTTGCTTAATCTCCTCACGAGCCGCCCGGGACTCGGCCCGCACCTCTTTGGCCTTTTGAAGGGCCTTGGCAAGATCGGACGCCTGGGACTTATTGCTCTCCTCCAAGGACTCGCACTTCCTGGCGACGTCCTGGAGCTCTTGCTCCACCTCGGTCACGCTCTCCTCGTACCGGCGGCGGGCGGCCTGTTCGGACTTCAAATCTGCGGCCGCTTTATCTGCGGCCGCCTTTTTCGCCTTCGCCTCCTCCTTGGCTTCAGCAAGGGCGCGTTTGAGGGTCTCGACCTCAGCTGCGCTACCTACAATCATACCCATGGCAGCACATGAGCTTCAAGCTCAGAATTTGCACATGCATCCAGGTACGTGCTCGACATTTTTAACACGCCATGCGCCTCATCGAACCGCTCATTGATACGGACGAGATTCTCATCGGCCAGCTTCAGCTATCGCTGGAGTTCGGACACTTCGGCGGCCTGGGCGGTCACCGCTAACAATGAACCCTGTTTATCAAAATAGACAAGTATGTTATCTCCTATGAATATTATTTGATCCTCTGGTCGGCCTTTTTCACAAGCCGGATAGAGTTTGAGGGGCTACTATCTATGCACATGCATATCTTTCTAGCATGTGGAAAGTGGATATTAAACCACATACCTCAAAGCCTGTTAATAGGTTGTTGAAGGCTTCGTTCAGCCCGCTCTTGGCGGACTGAACCCTCTCAACCATCATACCCATCAGGATACGGTGTTCCTCCATGACGGAAGCACGTTGCAGTGTGTGCATCAGAGGGTTCGGCGCCTCCGGATTAGTAGAGGTCGCCGTTGGAGTAGGCACTCCCCCCTCTTTTGAAGGGGGTCGCTCGCTCGATTCCAGAGCCACATTGGTCTCCGGAATAGCATTCGGCTGGGGGCCGAACTGATCAGGGCCCCCATCTTCAGTCTCCATGGGGGTTGTGTTCCCCATGTTATCGACAGCCGAGGCATTCCCCTCTGGCGCCGTCTTGACGGCCTCACGCGCCTCTCCGTGGCCCGGAGAGGTCCTCTGGGATACCACCTCGGCGTCGTCCGCAGTGGGTGGCGGAGAGGCTCGCGGAGGCATCTCGCTTTCCACCATATCCGGCCCCAGGGAGTTCCCCGAAGATGATGATAGTTGGGGGAGATCACGGGCCGGACTGAAACACGCAACATAATATGTTATATTACAATTGAAAGGTACAGGATGCATGTAAAGTATCCGTCGGCACTTACGATGTGGCCAGGGGCTTTTCCCTGGGGCGCCTCTTGGGGGAGTGTTCGACGTCGGAGTCTGAACCATCTGAGAGGATTATTTTCTCCCTCTTGGACGCCTCTCCCTCCAGGTCCACGGAGGCTGCCCTTTTCTTCCCCTTGTGAGGAGGGTCATCTTCTTCCTCCTCCCCCTCGTCTTCGTCCCCCTCATGGGAGGATAGGACTTCGGTTTCTCTGGACACTGCGTCTGAGGCACCTTTACCGCGGAGGCCGTCTGTGGCCTCCTTGCCCTTCTTTTTGGCCTTATTCTCCGGCGCCTGATACGGCGCCGGAACCAGCATCCTCGCTAACAGAGGAGTGGTCGGGTCCTCAGGTAGCGGAGCCGGACACCGGATCCGCTCCGCCTTCGCTGTCCAGCCCTGAATAAAGGATGAAAGGCTCAATATACCCTTCAACTTATAACTGAAGTTGTATTCAGAAACAAAAATGCTTACCGGAGTAGCTGGATGAGCGTTGTCGAGACTAATGTCTTCGGTCTTCTTCTGGGCCTTGAAGAGCAGCCTCCAGATCTCTTCGTGCATTGTGCCAAAGAAGCGTTGTAAGGTCCGGGGGGCCGCCGGATCAAACTCCCACATGCGGCGAGGTCGGTGTTGGCAGGGGAGCATCCGGCGGAAAAGCATCACCTGAATCACATCAGTGAGGTTGGTGTTCTTGTCTATAATATTTTTGATGCGCTTTTGTAGCATCATCACTTCGTCGGCCGACCCCTAGTCCAGACCCTTGTTGGTCCACGACGCGAGCCGCATAGGGGGCCCGGATCGGAATTTAGGAGTGGCCACCCACTTGGTGTCGCGCGGTTCGGTGATGTAAAACCACTCCTGTTGCCATATATTTATGGTGTCCACGAAAGCCCCTTTAGGCCATGTGGTGTTGGGAAGCTTGCTCACCATGGCACCGCCGCAGTCTGCATGCTGCCCGTCAACAACCTTCGGCTTCACATTGAAGACCTTGAGCCAGAGGCCGAAGTGTGGAGGGATGTGGAGCAGCGCCTCACACATGACGATAAACGCCGAGATGTGAAGGAAGGAATTCGGAGCTAGATCATGAAAATCTAGCCCATAGTAGAACATAAGGCCGCGGACGAAGGGGTGAAGGGGAAACCCTAGCCCGCGGAGGAAGTGGGGGATGAACACAACCCTTTCACCGGGCTCCGGAGAAGGGATGACCTGCTTCTTGGCAGGAAGCCTGTGCCTGATATCCGCGGTCAGGTACCTCGCCTCCCGAAGCTCCTTGACGTTCCCCTCCGTGACGGAGGAGGCCATCCACTTGCCTTGTGGACCGGATCCGGACATGACCGGAGAGTTTGGTGGCGGTGGGAAAGATCGTAGCTTGGGCGCTGGAGCTCGAGGATGGGGAAGCGAAAGAAGGAGGAAGGCGTGGGGTAAAGGATGGATCTTTATCCGTTTATATAGGTCGTGAATATCAAACGCCCCCCTCGAGCCATAAAACTCGCCTATTCCCAAGGGTTCGTGCGAATGGCACGGTTGGGTTACCCAAACCCGTGTTAATGAGAATCCCGCAATAAGGGGACACGATCTCTACTTTGACAAGACGTGTCACTGGAGACTGTGTCTCGAAACGCGAAGCAGGAGGTTGAAAAACGGTTCGGAATGATAAAGAGGCCAGACGTAACGTTTCACCGAAAAAGGGCTGTCAGTAGACATGCCTTTGTGTTTAAGGGTTGTAACTGTTCTACAGAGCTGGGTACAGTTCTTCCGCTCAGAAGACTGCTTTGAAGTATTCGGAGGAGGAACCCGTCTTGCAATGCCGAAGATAGTATGCATGCCGAACTCATCGTCATCGAAGACTGGTTCAGGGGCTACTGAGGGAGTCCTGGATTATGGGGTCCTCGGGCGTCCGAGCTATGTAACATGGGCCGGACTAATGGGCAATGAAGATACAAGATAGAAGGCCTTCCCTCGTGTCCGGATGGGACTCTCCTTTGTGTGGATGGCAAGATGTGTAGTTTCTTGCTCTGTAAATCCACTCTGTACAACCCTAGGCTCCTCCGGTGTCTATATAAACCAGAGGGTTTAGTCCGCAGAGGTTAAGACAAATCATATAGGCTAGACATCTAGGGTTTAGCCCTATACTCATCAAAGTCAATCAAGCAGGAAGTAGGGTATTACCTCCATTAAGAGGGCCTGAACCTGGGTAAACATCGTGTTCCCTGTCTCCTGTTACCTTCGATCCTGAGACGCACAGTTCGGGACCCCCTACCCGAGATCTGCCGATTTTGACACCGACACCCCACCTCCAGGGTCGCCGTCTCGACACCCATGGCTTCGACACCATCGCCAACCCAAGCTTGCAGCCATGACCGACAAAGAAACGGGCAGGATGGAACCTCCTTCCCCACCCCTGGATGGCCCCCAGGTCCGAGGCCGACCTCGGGGCCGACCACACTGGTCGTCACCGCCCCGCCTTACCCATGCAAGGAACGAGCTCCCCGGTGCACCACCAGACGGGAGGCAAGGATGGTTCCGTGGGCTAAGGCTGGATTAACGAGCTGCTCGGCTCGTTTGGTTCCATGCGCCACTAGTCTAGACTAACTAGCAACTCTCTTTTGTTAGTGGGCTGATTTGAGGGGTTCCGTGTCAACTATTAAAAACTATCGAGCTAAACGAGTTAGCTTGTTAAACTCGTTTTCTCGCTCATTAAGCTCATTAATCTTAACGAGCAAAAAACAATGTTCGGCTTGGTTCATTAACTAACGAGCACGAGCCAAAATGAGCCAAACTATCGAGCACTCATTATGCTCATGAGCTTCTAGCTTTTCGTCCAGCCCTATCCGTGGCCCTCCCGGCGACGGATCCATCCCTCAACGCTGGGCATCTCTGGGAAAGGTCTAGTCCTAAGCAGCAACATGCTCAAGCTCAACAAGGGATGGATTAGAGTTGAACTCGGACTGGCGCCGCGGTTGGACGAGAAGACAACCACCAACGGCCGCCATCCACCCCCAGCATCCATACAGTCGAACGACAAAGTGTAGAGGCGACCAAAACCGCTGCTTGCCGAGCTCCCGCGTGAGCCAAACCACCCTAGCCGCCGCCGAGCTCACGCCACCCGCGGTGCAGCCACTGCCAGATATGGGCGAACCCAGCCCCAGCCGCCGGCAACACTGCAGCCACCCCCGCCACCACAGGGCCTCCCACGGGAGCACATGGCTAGGCGTTGCCGCCCAATGCCCAGATGTTGTGCCACCCCTGTTCGTGTCGCGCCTCCGGCTGGCCGCCCCGACCCGCGCCACACGACATCACGTGAAGAGGGAAAACATCCCTCCCCGCTGCCCGGCACCGACCCGCCACTGGCGATGGCGGGGGAGGAGAGAAGGGGAGGAGGAGGGGGTCCCGGCGGCGATGGAGCTAGGGTTTCTCCCGTGACGCGCGTCGCGGGAACTCTCGAGGGGGGCTGGTCTGAAAGAGCCTCGTTTCAGCCAACAACTACACCAACCTTCAATTCTTATATCAATAGAAAAAATAACTTCTCTCACAAAATTAGAAAGATAACAGTCTAGCGCGTATTAAGCACTTCAGAATGATCAGAGCTAGAGGAGTTAACGTTGGAGGCCACCTTGCCTGTGCTGTAAAAATGACACTTTGTTCAAACTTGAAACCATGGCACGAATAATACCACCTCATGTCAGTAAGTGACTATGTGCCTCTGTACGCATGGATGCACATTCCGATGCCCTTTTTGAACTTAATTACTCTCTGTCTCTCTCTTCATATATATAGGGTCTAATGCATTTTAGGCTAATCTTGATCACATGTTAGATTAATAATACTTCCTCCATTTTTATATGTAAG
Organism: Aegilops longissima; assembly: GCA_021605205.1. Taxonomy (NCBI): domain Eukaryota; kingdom Viridiplantae; phylum Streptophyta; class Magnoliopsida; order Poales; family Poaceae; genus Aegilops; species Aegilops longissima. The sequence continues at coordinate 656,834,474 of CM038681.1, read as the reverse complement.
ACCACAAACTCAGATTACAGGTACCAATGTAAAATTAAATGTCTGCTTTGTAAGTCAGTTTTTTTTTTGTTTACTTGGATCATTAATACCACACATGCATATAAAAAACTAAGTGGATGAAGTAGCTGATTGTCATTATGACTGCATGCATGCAACTGATAAACATGTTGCTAGTACGAGAAAATATCAATAATTTTTCCTTGATTACTATGGGTGGCCTTGTATAGATGCGAAACGTATATTTCATAGTGGATTTGTATAAGTAAATGGAGGGAGTACATGCCATGCAAGTTACACAAACACGCCGTCAAATTCGTACGTGAAAGGACCTTCCAATAATATAATTTTCATATTATACATGTCATATAGTATTAATCTTATCAATAGTCAAAGGCAGTCGTGAAAAATGCATTAGGCCCTATATATATAGATCGAGGGGTATATTAATGACCACATGGAGGCAGCACATGCAGCTTGATGTTCTTTTCCACATTATTTCGAGGAGTAGTTAGCATCCAAGATTAATTGTTTTAACAACTTTTAGTTCTGCAACGTGGGACGAACATGCAACTACTAGGCATAGATCAATGCACGCGGAGTATCCTTTCCCCACTACTTTGAGGACAACTAGCATCTAAAGTAATGTTAATTAATCAACAATCTCGGAACGGCACAGCTTTTGCTTGAGCAATATGCATATGGTGGTTCCTGGAAATTGCTGTTGCTCATTTAATATCAGTATATTGGCTTGAGTATGTGCACGGCAAACGGCGGCGACCCCCTTCTCCCTTACATCACTCCACCGTGGTACCATTGCGAAATCCTGACTCTGTCACGCACTCCTCCCCTCCTCTTTCCGCAACACGGCGTTCGAGCGAATTGGTTCTGCCGCCGCCACAGTCAAGTTCTGAGCCGGCCATCGTCAACAGCTGGTTCAATCCCACTAGGTATGATCCCATCTCCCCCTTGCTTGTCATGGTTTCATATCCTCAAGCCTTCTTCGTGGTCGTCACTGCCTAGCCTTGTCTTCCGCCGGCATGTGATCGGTCTGTTACTTGATGAGTGCTTAGGCTTAGTGGCTTACTTTGATTAATTCTATTTTCAGGGTCTAGATTGACGACACAAATCTGGACACAATTGTGGTTGTTGCATTTGACCTGCTACCGTGCCCGTCCAGGCAAACCTAACTGAACCACACTATCCTACCATGGAGGGGGTTCTGGTGAGTGCAGCTGCAGGGGCCCTGAACTCTGTCCTGGAGAAGTTGGGTACTCTTCTGGTGAACGAGTACAACCTGCACAAGGGGGTGCGCGGTGAGATCAAGTCTCTAACCGATGAGCTTACTGCCATGCACGCCTTTCTCCTGAAGATGTCGGAGGAGGAGGATCCTGATGTGCAAGATAAGGTATGGATGGCCACAGTGCGGGAGCTCTCCTATGATATAGAGGACTCCATCGATGACTTCATGCAAGACGAAACCAACAAAGAAGTTAGGCCAGATGGCTTCATAAGTAAGATCAAGCATATTCTCGGGAAGTTGGGGAAGAGGAAGGCTGACCATAAGATATTCCAAGATTTGAAGAAACAAGTCATTGAAGCAGGCGAGAGGAATGCAAGGTACAATACACGTCAGGCCTTCTCCAACACAAAAAATGCAACAATTGACCCTAGAGCTTTTGCTATCTTTGAGCATGCCTCAAAACTCGTTGGAATTGATGAATCCAAGTCAGAGGTAATGAAACTATTGACTGAAGGTGCGTCAACAGGTGAGAGACTAAAGCTGATCTCCATCGTAGGATCTGGAGGAATGGGCAAAACAACTCTTGCAAACCAAGTGTACCAAGACCTCAAAGAAATATTTGAATGTCGAGCCTTCTTATCTGTGTCGCGGAATCCAAATATGATGGATATCATGAGAACTATTCATAGTCAAGTTAGTGGTCTATGTTTTGCTGACACCGAGGCAGGGAGCATTCAGCAAGTCATCATCAATATTACTTGCTTCCTTTCAGACAAAAGGTACCATTTCTGTTCCATGCCAACTTGCCGTCGTACAATATATATAACTAAGGAAATTTACATAAAAACCATACCAGTAATTTGTAAAAAGGAACACACAATTCCATGTAACTCTTGTTCATATGTTCTCATATGTTGTTAGAAAGTGTTTTTTTTTAATGTTTGTAGTGAACATCATGCCGATATCATGTGAAAAGAAATGGAAAGAGTACCAACAATGACCTATAATATGAAGATCTGTTCGGGAATTATGTTATTTTTCTTTTCTTTTGATATTGTAGCATCTTGAAGAAAAAGCTACTGCCTCCATTGAGACTCATATGACCTAACGTAGTGTAAGGAGTTGATTGTGTAGCCCTTGTTGCAAAAGTTCATTTTCCTCCCTATACAATCGACTTTGCTCAGGTTTCTCTCTAATTCTTTTGGGCTCCCAATCTCCCATGCCCTAAACCATTTTTTTCTGGAGAGTTATACCGTTCAAAATAATTAGTGAGGATTGATTACAGGAATGAATTAAATTTGTACTCCCTCTGTTTTTATTTACTTCGCATATTAGCTTCGTCTCTGGTCAAACTTTCTAAACTTTGACAAAGTTTAACCCAAAAAATAATTAACATCCACAATACCAAGTCTATGCCATTATAATCATCATTCAATATATTTTCATACTATCATATATATTTTTTATTGCGAAAGTTTAGATTGTTTTTAATAAACTCGGTCAAACTTTATAGTTTGACTTAGGTTAAAGCTAATATGTGGAGTAAATAAAAACGGAGGGAGTAACATATACTAGTTCGAAAAAGTGCTAGCTAAAAGTTTCTAATTTTGCCTCTGCCTAGTGCTTTATTTTCCCAAAGCACAGTTTTAGAATGATTACATGTTAGGTGATCTGTTGTTGCCTAGCGCCTACTCATGCCTTGGCATGCTTTTTAAACAATGATATTAACACGTGTATCTTTCTTACATAGGAGTACTTATTATGTTGTCATTATGCTCAAATTTCTTGTATTTATTTGTCTATCTTGTTATACACCCTTTATATTAAATCACACTATAACACCTGAATCCATGTGCAGGTATTTTGTTGTCATTGATGATATATGGGATGTGGATGCGTGGAATGTTATTAAGTTTGCATTCCCCATGACTGACTATGCTGGCGTAATAATTACCACAACTCGTACGGGTGACGTTGCATGCTTGTGTCGTTCATCAATCGGCGGCCATATTTACAATATACAGCCTCTTAATATGGTGCACTCAAGACAACTGTTTCACAGAAGATTGTTCAATTCCGAAGAAGATTGCCCTTCATCACTTGAAATGGTTTCTAACCAAATCTTGGAAAAGTGTGATGGCTTGCCACTGGCAATCATTGCTATATCTAGTTTGTTGGCTAACATAGAAAGAACAGAGCATCGATGGAACCAAGTGAAAGATTCAATTGGTCGTGCACTCGAAAGGAACCCCAGTGTCAAAGGAATGATTAAGATATTGTCACTTAGTTACTTCGATCTTCCTCCTCATCTGAAAACTTGCCTCTTGTATCTGAGTATATTCCTAGAAGATTCTATTATTGAGAAGAAGGGTTTGATAAAAAGATGGATTGCCGAAGGATTTGTTTACAAAGATAACATATATAAGGCATTTGAGTTAGGAGAGAGGTATTTTAATGAGCTCGTCAATAGAAGTTTGATCCAACCCGTGAAGCTGGGAATATATGGTGAAGTGCGATCTTGTCGAGTTCATGACACAATTCTTGATTTCATAGTATCCAAATCCATTGAAGAGAACTTTGTTACTTTCATTGGTGTCCCCAGTTTACCTATCAGGGCACAAGGAAGAGTTCGTCGCCTCTCCATGCAAGTTCAAGGGGAAGGAAATCATGTCATGCCAATGACCCTACTATTATCTCATGTTCGATCACTTAATGTGTTTGGGGATACAGTGGAAATCCCTTCAATGATGGAGTTCAGGCATTTGCGGAGTATGGACTTTGGAGGATGCAATCCATTGGGCATTTGGGGATGCAGACAGTTAGAAAACCACCATCTTGCGAATGTAGGAAGGTTGCTTCAGCTAAGGTACCTCAACATTTCCGTGACACATGTAACCAAACTCCCGGAACAAATCGGAGATCTTCAGTGCTTAGAGATGTTGGACATAAGGGAGACAAGGGTACACAGTTTACCGGCGGGTATTGTCAATCTTAGAAAACTGAAACACTTACTAGTTGGCAATGGTCTTACATTTCCTGACGAAATTGCGAAGATGCAAGCACTCGAGATTTTGATGTGTGTGTGTGTCGCCGACCAGTCATATAACTTTCTGGAAGGGCTTGGGAAGCTAAAGAATCTGAGGAAGTTGCACCTTTATTTTGAGGATATTGAGGAATATCAGCAAATTGAAGTTACTGCTTCTTCTCTCCGTAACCTAGGCGCACATAGCCTTAGTTTTCTAAAAATGATTTATCTTGATGATAACACCTTACTGGATACTGCATTGTGCACTTCCCCACCGCGTAACCTCCAAAAACTTGTGACTAATTCTTGTTTCCTCCCAAAGGTTCCGGATTGGGTAAAATCGCTAGCCAACCTGCAGAAGTTACGCTTGCAAGGGAAGAGAATTAGGGATGAAGATCTCTGCATCCTCGGATCCTTACCGGCTCTGCTCACGCTGGATCTCGAAGGAGCGGAAGACGAGTCTCCTTGTGAAGACAGAAGGCTAACAGTCAGTGCTGAAGCTGGGTTTAAATGCCTAAGCATGTTTAATTATTTCCCGCAGGAAGATGGGATGGATCTCGTGTTTGCAGCAGGATGCATGCCCAAGCTAGAGAAACTGGTGATTGTCTTTTTTCGATGTTCTGAAACTGAGACTGTCAGCAGCAGTCCTGGTGCTTTGGATTTCGGGATGGAAAACCTCTCCAGCCTCGTTACATTTGAATGTCAATTGGATAGTTTCAAGGTGAGTGCTGTCGAGGCGGTAAAGGAATCTCTGGAGAGAGCAGTCAGCGCACATCCCAACAAACACCTTACTCTAATCTTCAAGGAAAGCACTGATCGGTATTATTGAATCAAGTCCAGGAGTACACCTGTACATGTACGTATACCTTCACTGAATAGCGCTCATACTTTGATGTCTTGTCATTTTCTCAACACACTTTGGGTTTCTACTACATGTGTTATGCTTACAGTTTTTGGCCGTGTAATATCTGACTTTTCCCTGTCGTTCGCAGTGCTTCAACCGGTAGAGGATTGCGTATTTCAGTGTCAACAGAAGACTGGTGTTGGGCAGACACATGCTACAACCCTGCACTTGATGGTGGCATTCTGATGGACATTATCGGTGGCGCTTCTTGTGTTCCTGGCTTCAAGAATTGATCCCAATACATGCATTGGACTGGTAGTGGTAGTGGAATGACCAGTAATCTACCTCAGCAAATTAAGTTGTATGTTGGGTGCTAAGCTAACTGGCTAGGTCCATGTGGAGAATAACTTGCGCTGAAGGGTCGCCCATGTGGAGTTTCATCCTTTTGAGCTTTACTGTTACTAGATGACCCGTTGCGTCCATGGCGCAAGGACCTTAATCAAGCTAGGCTTTAAGAGCTTAATAATATCCCACTATGCCTCTGGCGCAAGTACCCGAGTCAGCCCATAATTTAGTTGCATAGTAGCGATTTTCTTTATCAGCCATTAGACTTGACATACTTTTTATTTTATTTGATGTCCTACTGTCAAAAATGCCATTTTTAGTGATGATGCTAGAAAAATAGCCTAACAAATGGTGGTCAATCGAAGCCGTAACATATTAGCTGGTAGAATACGAATGTTTTATACTACGTAAAAATATGCCGACCTGTTTGCTATATGTTATTATCATTTTTTTTGTTTTTCTGCACCACATGCCCTACCAATTCAGGCATTTATAACATACCATCAAACTATGACCATTCAGTGCCAAGTGGACCCTATGTTCATTGAATTTTTTGTTTATATGCATGTTCTTTGCTTTTGTCGAGGTTTACGAATTACAACATGCATATAGGGTAGATGGGTAGCATTGATACAACAATGATATTGTACAATATGTAACAAACGAAAGTGAGATGATAAGACCGAAATGAACAGATGACAGGAAATATTAGTTCACCTCATGGTCACACATAGTCAAACGGTTCTTAGTACATGTACATGTACCCCATTAATGTGAGAAAGCAAATAGAAGCACACAGGCAGCGACACAAACAGCTAAATACATGTACCGGCATTATATATCTTTTAGGCAACTTTCATAGTGCCAAAGACAAAGATTGCACTGCTGAGCTTGGTCATCCTGTTCCTCGATGACAGTAAAGAGATGCAACTCCACCATCATACATTAGGAAATTATATATAAGAATAAAGAAATTGACATATTCAAACTTTCTCGTTATTCTACCTAGCTTTCAAACCCGAGACAGTAATTTGCCACTGTGATCCTACTACCAGTAAATAATTATTTTCTTTTACTTTAGAAATAACTGCATGCCCTACACACAGTATGGCTTAAATCTAAATAATTCTGAGCAAGGAGTATTATGTGATCTGTTTTGACGAATAATTGTCAATTGAGCTAAAAATATTCATAACTTGTGTGCATTTTTATGTGTCAAATTTTCCCCATAATAATATTGTAAATTGGAGAAGCAATATTTACTGAAGTATACATCGCACAACCACACATTAAAATTCATTAAACAGTGAATTCGTGTATAGAAGTTTGCGGGTAAAGTAAACACATCTCTTCAGGGTATCGAAAGCATGCATATGTTTTGAGTGTCATTTGGTTTAGTTTGGCAAATGATTGATTTGTAGGTACGTAAATGACAACTGTAAAAACAAAAATCTTGAACACAAGAACAATACCTAGTAGCAAAGGAAAAGAAACCTTCAAAAGGCAGAGGTCATAGTCCATGCACCGACATTGGAGGGGGAAAACACAGGTATAGAGGATAGTAGGTATCGAATAAGTATATAACACTGGCCAGAGACAAAGGAACACCCAGGTTTTTCATGTTTTACTTAGATCGTTGATAGGTATAAGAACGTAGCTGATATTTAAAGGTAATTGTGACCCAAAAAATTACACTATTCTTAGCAAATACAACAGTCAAATTCATGAAGCAAATAAAAATAATGGACACTTTCAGAAGCATAAAGCCTATATTAAAGTAGATAGAGTCATCAATGTCCAGTATACAATCTAAAAGTGCTTTGCTGCTCAGAATATAGGAAAGAATTCTGGCGCATAATAGGAAAACAACACATTACATGTGATAAATGGATGACATCTTAAGATGCAGGGACTCTATTTGATTACATCAAAGTTGTCAACTCAAGCGCTAGAAAGGAGAAATGATGGTGTCAAACAACTCACCGTATATCATCAGTTCTCGCAATAATAGATCCATAGAACTGTGACAAATTTCAGAACTGCATCTCCTGGGAAGGCCTGCATGCCATGCACACAGATAGAACCAAAACTAAATTAGCAGTAGTAGAAATAACCATCAACTTGCTTGAGGAAATAACTAAGTAGTAAGAAAGAGGGGATGGAAAAGTTGTTGGCAGCATATCTACAACTCGACTAAAATGGCGAACATACACAAAAAATAAAGTGGTTTTTGGTGGTCAATAGGCACGTTTCAACAGACTTTTTTTGGAAGTGAAGCAAAACTTTTTAACGGTACTTGGGCAAATCACCCATAACACAATCAGCCACATGGGCTGGTACATCAGACTCCCATTCCACATAGTGGTCTGCTGCATACAAACGACCCATATTCGCTAATTCGTGTGCTACAGAGTTTGCACTTTGACGATACAAAGATATCTGATGTTTCAAGAACCACAGCTTTAGCTGGAACTTTGTATCCTCAACGTCAACTGCATAGGACATTGAGTCCACATTGGTAAGATCAAGTGCTTCCTGTAGAAGCTGTGAATCCGCCTCAAATACCACCAGGAAATCCCTAGATCAGCAGCAAGCGAAACAGTGTGGGACATGGCACATGATTCAGCAGCGAACACGTCCTCGACATTCTCCTAGCGACCGGTGCGGGCACAAACAATGATGCCGTCTGAGGATCTAGCAACCACCTCCCAGCCAGCATGTGTATCACCTGGTACAAAGGATCCATCAGGGTTGACTTTAACCATGTCCGCCGCTGGGGGTCGCCATTGACTCATGCAAAAATCTGTATGTACTCAAGGACATTGCTCCTAGTCAGCCTTGCCACTTCAGTAGCAGCAACAGGAAGCTCCCCTTCCCTTAGTTTATTCCTACAAGCAATGGCACCATAAAGGAAAGGCAATGGTGGTGGAGGCATCCTGAAGTCACCAGAATGAGTTGAAGGAGGGAGCAAATGGGGGCACACTTAAATCCTGAAGCTTCTGGAAAAAAAATGAAATTCTAGAGGAGAATGTTGTATCTACAATGCTTATGGTGGAATCCCTGTAAAATGTTACTCTACTACAGTAAGGATAATGGTAGCTATACCTTAACATCATGCACTAAAACGATCTCTCTCAGCTATAAACTATATGGCGCCACAGAAAGAAAAGAATGCAGAAGCTAGCTAGAAAGGAAGTGAGCAAACCTCCATCATGCACTAAAATGATTTTATGGGAGGGAGAATATTCCTTACATGTGTATGTGAGATTCATGAATACAACACTGATGCTTGTGAGCCCTGCCGGCTCACCTAAAATTCAAGCAGCCTGCTCAAAAGAAAATTCGCAAAGTCAACATACATCCAGTCAAGAGCATAATTGTCCTGCCCAAGAGAGGCTTTCCAAAATTCTCAGCCAATTCATCAAGCTAGGACACTATGTTTTACAAATTAGATGGTCATCTAAAAACAAATCGGAACGCTTTTGAATCATGACTTCTTAAAAAAATTGGAGGGGGGGGGGGGATCGAGGAGAACGTAATGGCAGCTGGAATAACTCCCTTTTGCGATGTTGCAAGAAACAACATTATCAATCAACTTTTCTTAAACTTTCATGTGCCTTACTTTAAACTAAGAGATGTTTAGAGCACACATGTCATGTCATTAAGACACAAGTTCTTTTTTTTATGCTTCTCCATCGCAAAATCAATATAGCTACATTGGATTAACATGGTCTATCTGCTACTACTTCATTATCTAACCTACCATTGGATGAGGAACAGCAACACCATAAAGCAGTGTTGGTCTAGAAAGCATTAATCAATCTGGAGAATGAAAATAAACCAAGGGAATTTCAAGAAATGATTCAAGGTAAGACATAAATATAGTAGTTCGAGTAAATTCAAGAAAGGTAAATACCATATTCTTGTCTATTATATAACTATGTATATCCAATTTACATAAACCATATAACTCTGTAAATCCAATTTACATATTTTGGCAATAAAACTGACCCAACTAAGTATTCTATTGAGTAACACAACCATTCACTGGCAGATTAAACATCTTTCTAAACATAGGACAACCTAAATAGTAACATACTGAAAATATATAGATTCTCTGAACAAAAAAAATCTATTTCATGTGTCTTGGAGAGTACTTCCAAAATACATGACCAAATGGAACCTACATGTTGGAGTAAGAGATCACCGGGAGGTTAAGCCCGCCAATTTGCACTCGTCGTATGCAAGGGAAGAAGGGCCCAACATGTACATCCACACCACCGGTCTTCTAAGCATGCACAGGAACAAAAAAATGATGGAAGAGCAACACAAGTAAATGGCAATAAACTTTGTTCTCAGTCTTGCAGCTTTGGGTAGTGGAAGGAGGCGAGGATGTCTGCTGGACTCGAAAGCGAAAGCATGTATGCATTATTGATTCGCATGTTCGTTTAGAAATATTTTATGACATCATAGCCTGTCGGATGATTGAATGACAGCATACAGGAGTCAGGAGTGTGTATCTTTGAAGAAAATATAAAAACAACCATAACATAATCACGACTTTTGAAAACATCGCCACTTATTTGGTATTATCAAAAAGTAGAGCAATCTCTGCAACTAATGTACCTGCTCACCATGCTTGCTGAAAAAATTCCTTACAGTTTCGCTACTCTATAACATTTGCTGATGCTGACCTGATAACTGTACTCCCGCAAAGTTTGCGCTACATAAACATAGTGGAAATCAAAATCTACATTCATCACTCGGAGAAAATCTTACGTATCACAGACTGCCGTTTATCTCTAAACCGTGTCGTTGCTGGACATTGGAGGTAATAAGGCCTCACACTTACAGCTGCCTAGGAGGCAATCGGCATTACACATCCCATGGTATAATAATTAGGACCTGCTTGACGGTATCAATTGAACCATACAGAAAAAGAATTACACTCATTTTCAGAAAAGAAAGGAGGCATGTCAAATAATAATATATAGTTGGTATAGCGTACTCTTCATGAACAAATATGGCAAAGAAAAGAACTACCTTTTGAGAATGACCATATTTCATGAAACTCGAAAGCATTGTCCCGCAATAAAAACATGACCAGTAGTCATCATACATGGCTCTACTCTCTGAACCTGCATATGAACCAACACCAAATTGGTAAGAAAAATATTTCAGATAGGAGAGTGTCCAATTGGGAAAATTATGAAACACAAGAGCGCAGACCAATGAGGTTAGTTAATTGAGAAGGATCTAGCCAGTTGACATAGCTTAACTGATTGGGAGATTAAAAAGGAGAATGTCCTGCTTGTACTAAACATAGAAAATGAACAAAAGCTAAATTATAACAAGAAGAATATGGCTGTGAGATTAAAAACAATGAGGAACCCTGTGTCTGTGTGGCGGCAATGGCAATGGCTCGCTGCAATCACATCAGTGCTCATCGACGAGGAAGGGGTCCCGAGGCCTCGTGTGAACTCATTGACAAGACCACCATTACCCACAACTCAAAACGTAAATGCCCCTATTTAGATGCAAACAATCAACCAATCATGATACTTAGACCAATCATCAGCACCACAATACTTTCTACATGTATGAACAAGAAAAAATACAAAGAAGAAAAGTGAGCCAGTAGTGTCTTATTTAGGATTATCAACTGCAACATCAGTCATCATTCACATAGTTTTATCAATTGCAACATTAGCATCTTAGAATTATTTACTGTCTTATTCAGGTAACTGGGCTTTCATAGATTATTATATCTCTTTACTATAAGCAAATCATCCCCATTTGACGCATTCAAAATTACATAGCCCACTTGGAGAACCATTTATGCAATAGATTGTTACTGCAGATGGTCATGGAATCGCTAAAGGACATGAAGAAGCTCAACTGTCCTGGCGTTTGGGAGTTGTCCTCTTCTGCAGTCAGCCTCAAGCCAGGACTTACACGAGAGCACAAAGTTCTACACGACACCAATTTTTCAGAGAATCAAAGTAGTCCAAAGAAATACTCTTAACTATTCAAACAAAAATCCTATAGAGATGTTAAGAACAAAAATAATTTTCAAACATGCATCTTGTCCCCGTCATGGCTTGTTGCTCCAAGCCCATGGAACCCCATATCCTCCATAGTTTGCCGCTCTGAACCTGAGCAACCCTCAAATCCTCCATGGTTGAGCAGCCCTCAAATCCTCCATGGTTTACTGTTGTGGGCTTCTTCAGGGGATGAAGTGAGAGAGAGAAAGACTCACCTATAGTCGAGCTGCCCTGGAAGCCATGGGCGGCGTCCCCTGGCTCGAAGCGTCAGAAGCATCTCCATGACGAACCAAGGCTGGCCTGCTCCTCCCACATGTCGCCAATCCCCTCCATCTTCCCCTGCAGGTCCACCCCACCGAGACGAGCGCTGCCACCGCTGCTTCTTGTCCCGGTCGCCGGCTTCTCCTCGGCCCTGGCCTTTCTGCTCCTTCCCACTGCAGGCCTCTCCTAGCCTTGCTGCTCCTTCCCCACTGCAGGTCCCTCCCGCTTCTTCAGCCCAGATGAAGATCCGGCCGCCCGATCTGGAACCAGGCGAGGTGGAGGTGCTATGGGAGAGAGAGAGAGAGAGGAGGAGGAGGCGGCGGCGGCGGCTAGGAGGGAGTAAAAGTGAGAGAGAGGAAGAGGAAGACCATATGCGTGGGTGCGTTAGGTTTTTACCTGTCCAGTCCCAGCCCCGGCCACTCGTTGACGCCGCGCGTGGGTAACCTACCCACTGCTCCTTGGCCCCACAGACGAACGAGCCCACCGGTCATGTTGTCTCAACTAAAGCGTGTGCGTGCAAAGAAGATGGACGGCTGACCAGGCGACACCATGGTAAAAGGAGCTACAGTAAATCGTTCGGGTGGCCAAAAATCACTGCGCGCGCGAAGGCCTCCTGAATGGCGGGTTGCCTAGCGTCATTTATATGTTCCATGTGTACCTTGGATGTGCCGATTTGCCATGCTGTTGTCTTTGGTTGTGTCGGTCTGTCCCGACCATTTTAATTTGTGCTTTGCAAACTATGTAATCAGCTATGCACAAGATATCTGTGTGTGCTTCTGTGCTTTCACAACCATTTTTTGCACGACTCTGAAAGCACCAATGCTTAGTTACATATAACGGAGGGTAAATTAGGCACAACTGCAACAATTGGGACCGCACCCAAGCCCACTTAATCGGCTGGAACCACTGTGAAGTCGTCTACTCATGTCCATGGCTCCGTCACTGCAACCTGCCAGCGCTACTTCATCAAGAAATATCAACGCGTTTGTTGGTGCAGATCGTCTATCAACAGCATGCTAAATTGCTAATGCAGGAGGGGCATAAACAGAGCAAACACGATTGGTTCAAGAGATTGACGCGCGCCATTTCCCAAATGGCCAAATCGTCGCCAGCCACGCATGTCCTTGCATATAGTGCACCCGGCGTGGATGCTACAACCGAAACAGCTTAATGCCCGGGGCAACGACGAGCGGACGAGGATTTGGGTGCATTCCTTCCTCTCTTGCACGGGAACAGGGTAGGGCAAGGGTGCATTCCTTCCTCTCTTGCACGTCCGGGGGGACGGAAATGCATGGTCATGATCAGATAGTGGTCGCGTACCATATAACTAGTCAATATATGCCTGTCGTTCTACAATAAAAATAAAACTTACGTGTCTTTTTTTTGGGGGGCTGTAACCTGAAAGGTTCATTATTGTTTCGGAGATCGATGGGCCGATCCATGACTAACTACAGTAGATTTGTCTAAGTTTCAATTGATATGGTGCTTCTCCTCGCATCTGCAAGTGCTCATTTTTGCATGCGCGTCTATTTATTTCCTCCCAACTGACAGGCGGGTCCCACACTCAAGTCAAAACCACTCCATGTAAGCAAATAAAAAAGAACCTCGACACGGCATGGGGAGTGAACTTATCCGGTTTTGAAAGTTGAGGGATTGAAGTTTGCTGGTTTTGAAGTTGACGGATCATTTTTATACTTTCAAAAATGTTAAGGGACAAAAAATATACCAACTTTTGTGACTCGTCTCGGTGATGTTGCAAACGGACACTCTGCTTTCTGGACAAAGATGACGTTGATGGATTTGGTCATCGAAATCACTACCGGCTGTCTGTTTCCTTGAAGATGGCCAAGGACCCACAGTGAACTTTGTGAATTTAGTGCCAGCTCTCAGATATCTTGAGGAGATGAGACATTCGTACCCAGGGCCGGTCCTGAGACTTTGGGGACCTGGGGCGAAACTAAAACGCGGGGCCCTTACAAATTTTCTTCTACCATTCGCCGATCGACAATCATTTATCCATTGTCCTGCTGGTTATGCGATTGTGAACTTATATGTTGCGCAAGCAAGCAAGCAAGACACTAAAGCTTCAGTGGTCGCGGTCTCAAGAAGATTCAGACAATGGAAGCATTGGCTTGTCAGGAAGCGCTTTAGATGGTGATGTATTTGCTTGTTCGTAAAGCGAAAATCGCTAGTGCTTATCTAGGTCACCAATACCCTCCATGATGGTTCATGGTGACATTATTGGGAGACCTTGGAGGAGATTACGGCGACGAACAAGGCGTTCAAAGATATCCTTTTTCTTTATGAGAGAAGACCTTCTAATAAAGATGCACACATGCTAGCGTGATGAGAGATGAAGTTCATCCTTGTGTGTGATTGACAGTTTCGCCTAGTATCCTTTGTATCACACACTATTACTTAAATAAAGCGGAGATGATTCTAAAAAAAATTATGTCTGTCTCATCCAACTTCTTGAAATAAGATGATATAAAACCAGAAGTATGCATATGCAAGTCAATTTTAGTAAGTACTCCCTCCGTATTTCTTTACAGAGGGAGTACTAGATATTATAATTTTGCCATCCGTGATCGGGTGATTACCAACTCTTTTCACTGTTTCCCTAGCATGAATTTATGAGCTAAATAAATAGAATCACATATCAGATCACACGAGAGAGAGAGAGAGAGAGAGAGAGAGAGAGAGAGACCAAACGCATACCTAACTGTAGCATGCATACACACCCGAAGATCATTAGATGTTTCTTGAGATGTAGATCGTGAGGCCCTTGACTCCCATAATCCTAATGATAATATTTGCCCGTTCGGAGTTGCCTCTGCTGTGTCAAATTATCGTGAGGCCCTTGATTCCCGTGTAATAACTAAAAACACAAAAAATTATGAACATCTAGACTGAAACAAGCATGCATGGATCAATCTCTGCAATGTCTGGATTCCAACCTGCTCGACAGCACGGAAGAATCGGTCCTAGAGCTCAACAGTCCACCGAAGGCAGGGCATGGGGTCGATGGTGAGGACGACCTGGACAAGGCGTGGAGTCGCCGGCTTGTGATTCACGATCGGGACGAAAAGGAATCTGCCGAAATCATGGTGAACCAGATCGGGAGGAAAATGTGACGACGTGGCCATGGCCTACATACGTGGGAGGGGGCCCCATGGATTCGGCCGGCCCTGCAAAGGATACGGCAAAGTAAATCAAGGAAGAAAAAACTCTTGCTAATGCGACTAATAATTTCAAATGTAACTTCTTGGCTTCAGTCGAAAATTAACTTCACCAGTTTCTACTAATAATGTCATACGTCTACCTGCCTAACGCCAACACCCAACAGCTACGAAAATTACCAAGATTCTTCTTGGCTTCAGTTAACTCGTCCTCAACTAGAGCTGAGAAAATTACCAAGCAACTTCTTGGCTTCTTTCCTTTGTCAATAACAAGGGATTAATTCATAGTGCTACGTCGGATTTCGTCAGCTTAGGCTCGCCAGTCGACAGCCACTAGGTGGACTTGTTTTCCTTTCTCTTTTTTTTGTTGTTGTCTTTGGGCATTATTGTGTTGTTGTCCCAGCCGTCGCATTTATGACTTATCTGGATGTTGGTTGTATGGATCTTTGCTTTATCAATAAAGCGGGGCGAAAGCCTATTTCGTGAATTCATAGTGCTATCTATATTTTACTAGCCAATAACTACACAACTTGTTCTACTCTAACAAGGGATTAATTCGGAGTGCTATCTATATTTTTGCTGGAACTGAAAGTCGTTAATGACAGAGCACACATAGGACCAGCTTGGGTGGTCAAGTGGGCAGGTGTGAAAACAAATTAGTGGACCAATAATTGCAACTGCTTTGCCTTGTTTATTCAAATAATGTTTCAGTTTTTTCTATCGCAGGTCACCGTTATACAACTTGGTTAAGAAGCACTAATCCACTTGGTTATACACCTGTTTTGCCCAGATATCTCTTTTGGCATCCACTAGAGCTGAGAATAACCAATCAACTGCTTGGCCTCTTCCTTTCCCCCCACTCTCGAGGTTAGTTAATTAGCACCAACGGTTAGTTGGTTTATTATTTTGTTAAGTAAAGTACGTATCTCAGGTCGAGCGAACTTTCGCGTGAGCAACGTAGCCCAAACAAACGTGAGCAACTATTAACCCAGAGCTCACCAGCCCACTGACCAGATTCCCGC
Organism: Aegilops longissima; assembly: GCA_021605205.1. Taxonomy (NCBI): domain Eukaryota; kingdom Viridiplantae; phylum Streptophyta; class Magnoliopsida; order Poales; family Poaceae; genus Aegilops; species Aegilops longissima. Next base: position 656,818,514 of record CM038681.1, on the reverse strand, counting down.
TTCTCCTCTCTTCTCACCCTGGTCTCGTGGTGCACGTCCAAGCTTCTCCTCGACTTGAGCTCCACACAGAATCCACTCGGGAGCTCTCAGCTACCATGTCCATGGAGGCGGCTCTTGTGAGTGTGGCGACGGGGGTCCTCAAACCTGTCCTACAGAAGCTGTCCACCTTGCTTGGCAACGAGTACAAGCGATTCAAGGGTGTGCGCAAAGAGATCAAGTCTCTCCGTCATGAGCTGGCCGCCATGGAGGCTTTTCTCCTCAAGATGTCCGATGTGGAGGATCCAAATGTACAAGACAAAGTGTGGATCAATGAGGTGCGGGAGCTCTCCTATGACATGGAGGATGCCATTGACGACTTCATGCAAAGCATCAGTGACAAAGACGAAAAGCCAGATGGCTTCATTGAGAAGCTCAAGAGCTCACTAGGGAAGTTGGGGAAGATGAAGGCTCGTCGTCAAATCGGCAGAGAGATCCAGGATCTGAAGAAGTGGATCTTTGAGGTGGGTGAGAGGAATGAAAGGTACAAGAGTCGTGAGGCCTTCTCCAAGACCATCAATGCAACCGTTGACCCTAGAGCTCTTGCTATATTTGAGCATGCATCAAAGCTTGTTGGAATTGATGAACCCAAGGATGAGCTGATCAAATTGTTGATGGGCGATGATGGGTTTGTGTCAACACAACGACAAACGAAGATAGTCTCCATCACTGGACCTGGAGGAGTGGGCAAAACAACTCTTTCAAACCAAGTGTATCAAGAGATCAAAGGGCAGTTCGAGTGTTGGGCCTTCCTATCCGTGTCGCGAAGCCCAGACATGATGAATATCCTGAGGACTATTCTTAGTGAAGTTAGCGGTCATGATTATTCTAAAACGGAAGCAGGGAGTGTACAAATACTCCTTAGCAAGATCAATGATTTCCTACTAGATAAAAGGTACATGCTATCTTTATCTTTTCTTTTCATTTCTACGTCGCATTCTTTTAATGTATAAAAAAGTTACTTAGATGTGCGGAAATCCATTGGTGCTCCTGGGAGCGCACGTTCTTGCCACTGGAAAAACTATTTCAAGGTGTGAAAAAATTTCAAACAAAAATTCAGCGCATACATCTCGACATTATATGTGTACACGTCAAGTTTCAAAGAAAACCAACATTTTTTGTGGCTTCTGTAAAAAAGACAAAAAGATGTCTTGTGAAAAGCAATTTTTAACACCGGATTTTATCTTTTTCACGTGATGCATAACTTGTCGTTTTTTCGAGAAACCACTTTGTGAGCATGTACAATATCAAAATGTACCAAATTTTTGTTTGGAATTTTTTGACATTTCAAAATATGTTTAAAACACATTTTAAAAACCAGGAGTGCGCACTCCCATGTGCCAAAATGCCACTCTCGATGGATGTGTCATTAGGAAGATTATACTAGTGGAATTTGTTAATAAGTTCCATATAATTCTATCTTCGCAGTTTCTCCATATGTTGTTAGAAAAAATAATGGTCAAATGTTTGGTGTTAATTTTCTAAAAAAGAGAAATAGATGGCAAGGTTGTTAGAATCGCGATTTTGAATCGGATCGGAACTCTGATCGTAGGATCGCAAATCGTAGAATCTTCACTATCAGGATCGTAGAAACGTAGATTCCATGAACTAAAATCGTAGAATCAGAGGGGTTAGTTTGGATTGTAAAGTCGTAGAATCGTATAACATAATCGTGATTCTGACAACCTTGATAGATGGAGAGAATACAAAGAAAACATCTCCTAGGAGGCCCTGTTCACGATTTATGTCCTTTTATTTTGACATTCTACGATTTTGAAGACTATGTACCTATGTCATAGGTACATAGTTACTCCCTTTATTGAGCAATATATGACATAAGTTTGTGCCAGGAATAGAGCTCCATAACACTCCATTTTCTCACAATAGTAACAACTTTGTCCATTTTTCTTTCTAATTCTCCTTGAGCTTCCTTAGCATACTGAACTATAACTTTTTGTGCACTCTACCTCATGACCGGTTTTGGCTAGTAAATTTGATGATATAGATGCTGGTTTTGCAAGTGTGGCATCTACGTCACCTAGTTTTCACAAGAAAGCTGTCACACACATCACCTTTTTCCACCTCCACCTTTTCCTTTGGGTTGCTTTTGTCTTCAAACCAGATGCATTGTGCCTCGACTCACTCTTGTTCCTCTTCTCTCGCCCTGCCAACCACTTGCCACACTGCTCTATAGAGACCAGCTCCGTTGAGATCCGCTAGGCCTCATCCACTATTGTTGCCCTACACAACCATACATCAATGGGGATGTAGCCATCTAAAATAAATAAATAAAATAATTTACTAGGTTAAGTGAGCCTAATTATTTTTAATGGAAGAGCATGCCCACATCAGTAGTCTAGGAGGGAAAACATACATTTCTATATATTATATATGTAGTTTACTCTGTTTTCATTTTAGATCATTCGATCTTTGGGTCCACACCCAGATTCTTGCTTTGTTGCTCATGACCACCTAATCAAAGCCTACGTATGATTATTCATCTTTTAATCCATCTCTTGTCTTTCAACATAATTGTCCAGACATGATCTTTTCTGTGGTCATGCCTCTTCTTTAAACAATTGCTTACGACCCCCCGCCCCGACCCCGAGCTAGGGTTCCTCCCCTGCTCCCCCTGCCGCCGCCGGCCTCCCTCGCCTCCTCCCGCCGGCGCCGGCCGCGGTGCCAGACGCCCTGCCTTCCTCCTCTCCTCCCTCCTCTTCCCCCTCCCCCGGCGCTCACGTCGCCCCCCGAGGCGGCGGAGCTCCCCCCTGCCCGCCTCCCCGTCCTGATCCTCTCCTCCTCCATCTCCCTTCGCTGCCGCCGGCAGCGGCCTCCGCGCGTGCCCGGGTGGCGCCGGGGGCGGCGGACGTTCCTTCTCCGCGTGCCTGGTGGAGGAGTCGGGGCTCCCCTACCCGACGGCGGTGATGTTCGGCTGGCGGCGGTGGGGCCCGGCGGCGGAGTTCTGCGGGCCTTGGCTGCTCTCGATGCGACGACGTGGCTGTTGGCTACGGGGCGGCGCGGTGGGCGGCTGGCCGGCGGCCCCCACTCGGCCTAGATCTAGGCCCTTTGGGCCCTATCTGGGCTGGGACGGGCCTGCGGTCCGGGGTGCGACGGCGTAGCTCCCTGGTGGTGAGGCGAGGCGGCCGTGGTTGCGGTGGTGATGGCTTCGGCAACTGGTGTGCTGCAGCGTGGCTGCAGGGACTGTCCGGACCCGTTGGGGTCCGGCTGGGCCAGTGATGGCCTGGCAAGTCCCTGTCGCTATGTCTGGTCGGCTCTGCGCGGCGGTGGAGGTTGTTCCCTCCTGTCGGCTGCGTTGCTGTTGCCACCGAGCCCGGTGTCTGCTCGTCCTACCTCCAGGTCTCGTTTTGGTGGCCTCAGTGAGACGGTGAAGATGATGCGGTATCTGTGGTGGCACAGGCTGGTGGGCGGCATGTTGGGCGGTGCGCTTCCGTTTGTCTGGGGTGGCGGTGGTGGTTCCGGGGCGGGAGAAATCTATGGCGGCTCGTTCGCCACCGGCGCGGCTACGCCCATGGGCGTGGCCGGACCCTCCTGAGGGGCGTCGGTGATACCCCTTCCCCACTGCCATCCGCGTACCGAGGCAAACCCTAGGACTTGTCCGGGCAGCAGCGTCGTCGTTGTCGCATTTCTTCATGAAGATGTTGCTTGGTACGCGAGGCTTCAGAGTGCTTGGCGGACGATGGTACTTCTCCGGAGGGTGCAGCGGGTGTCAGCCATCTTTGCTTAGTTGAACTGCCGGCGTCGGCATTTGTTTCTTTTTTATTTCTCTTCTTTTTCTTTTGGGCTTCTTTATTCTGCGGCCCCAGCAAGCTGGTTGTATAGGTTGGATGTTGCTTTATAATCTAAAGCGGGGGGAAACCCTTTTTCTCAAACAATTGCTTAACCCCTTCGTGTCTGTTATGCACCAAACAAACATAGATGTGCAAAACGAATTATGTAACATATGCCCTTTTAGCACATGCATGTTTATCCTTTTCATTTTGTCAATGCTAATGTGTTCCATTTATTCTTTGTTTGTCTATGCAACACACTTTATTTTACAGCTATGCTAATATTTATTTGTCCATGTATAGGTACTTTGTTGTTGTTGACGATATATGGGACGTGGATATGTGGGATATTATTAAGTGTGCATTCCCCGCAACAAGTTATACCAGTAGAATAATCACCACCACTCGTATAAACAATGTTGCTCATTCATGTTTATCATCATTCAATGGACGTATTTACAATATAAGGGCTCTTGGTATGGTGCACTCAAGACAGTTATTTCATAGAAGGTTATTCAAGTCTTACGAAGATTGCCCTTCATACCTTCAAGAAATTTTTTAGCACATATTGGAAAAATGTAATGGGTTACCTTTGGCGATCTAACACGGTAAAAACAGAAGTTCTGTGGAATCAAGTGAAAGATTCAATTGGTCGTGCACTTGAAAGGAATTCTAGCGTCGAAGCAATGATGAAGATATTGTCACTTAGTTATTTTGATCTGCCTCCTTATTTAAGAACTTGCCTCTTATATCTGAGCATGTATCTACAAGATTCTACTATTGAGAAGGATGGCCTGATAAGAAGATGGATTGCTGAAGGATTCATTCATAGAGAAGGCAGTTTACACGCCATATGAGTTAGGAGAAAGGTGTTTTAATGAACTACTCAATAAGGGTTTGATCCAACCCGGAGAGACAGATAAATACGGCAAGGTGAAGAGTTGCCGAGTTCATGACACAATTCTTGATTTCATTATATCCAAGTCAATAGAAGAGAACTTTGTTACTTTACTTGGTGTTCCCATTCTGACAATTGAGAAACAAAGCAAAGTTGTTCGTCGACTCTTTCTACAAGGTGTCAAGGAAGGAAATTCAGCAGTATTGATAGCAGATCTCGTGTTTTCCCATGTCCGATCACTTGCTATGGTTATAGGTCTGTTCGAAATCCCTTCTTTGGAAGAGTTTAGACATATGCATGTTCTTGACTTCATGGATTGCTCCGAATTGGAAGATCATCATCTTGGAAATATAGTGAGGTTGTTCCAGCTGAGGTATCTGAATCTCAATGGTACAGAAATAAGCAAGCTCCCAGAACAAATCGGGCGTTTAGAGTGCTTGGAAATTTTAGACCTAAGACGCACTAATGTACATGAATTGCCTGCATCTATTGTTAATCTCAGAAAATTGTCGCATCTACTTGTTGATGATAATGTGAAATTTCCTGATGGGATTGCGAAGATGCAAGCACCGGAGACGTTGGAATATGTGAAGGTCTCCATGCAGCCATTTGACTTCTTGTGTGGCCTTGGCCAACTAAAGAATTTGAGGAATTTGGAGCTTAACCTTCATTGTTTGGAAGTTGTATCTGACACTGATGATATGGATGTGGTTTGGGAGGAGTGCAACAAAGCTACCGTTTCTTCCCTGTGTAAGCTAGGCACCCAGAACCTCCGCTCCTTGACTATTTGTAGTGGGAGCAGCCTCTTACAAGAACCTTTGTGCGTGCCTACCTTGGAGGAACTTATTACCTGGTCTTCAGCTGTCCCGCAGGTTCCGACATGGGTTGGCTCCCTCAGAAACCTCCAACGACTCCGCCTTGCTGTGGAGGAGCTCAAGCAGGATGACCTCTGCACCATTGGGGCTTTACCCAGTCTGCTCGTTCTGTATCTGGGGGAAGAAATAGAGTCAAACGAAAAGCTCAGAATCAGTGGTGAAGTTGGGTTCCGATTCTTGAAGATTTTTATTTATTGGAGATGTCTTAAACCATTAGATCTGATGTTTGGGACAGAGTCCATGCCAAATTTTGAAAAACTAGAGCTTAATGAGTTTCGCATGGTTGAAGCTAACTCTCTCGGCTTTGGAATTGAGAACCTCCCTTGCCTCACTATTGTCAAATGTATTGGTGTTGAGGGTGATGATGTCATTGTTGAAGCCGTGAAGGCTGCCATGGAGAGAGCAGCCAGCACACATCCCAACCAACCTAGTCTACTCTTTAAGAGATTCCGCTGATACTTTGAATTAACAAGCCAACAACTGGGGATTTGCTTATGCTCATCGTCTGGCCAGCCGGTTCTGATGTTTAATAGTATCTAGCTAGATTCATCTCTCTTTTATGATACACCAGTTCACTTTATTCTCTCCATCACATAATAGTGTACTATGAATAATGATACAAAATTGTAGAATTGGTTAAGACTGCTACTGTAGTGCATTCTCTGTAATAATGGATTTCTAGGGACCCCCCTCCCCCTCCCCCTCCCGGTCGCTCCCGCGAGCGACGCGGAGGGGAAACCCTAGCCGCCAGCCCCCGGGCCCCCCTCCCCCACCTCTCTGTTGGGGAACGCAGTAATTTCAAAAAAATTCCTACGGACACGCAAGATCTATCATGGTGATGCATAGCAACGAGAGGGGAGAGTGTTGTCTACGTACCCTCGTAGACCGAAAGCGGAAGCATCATATCAACGCGGTTGATGTAGTCGTACGTCTTCACGATCCGACCGATCTTAGTACCGAACGTACGGCACCTCCATGTTCAGCACACGTTCAGCTTGATGACGTCCCTCGTGCTCTTGATCCAGTTGAGGGCGAGGGTGAGTTTCGTCAGCACGATGGCGTGGTGACGGTGATGATGATGCTACCGACGCAGGGCTTCGCCGAAGCGCTACGATGGTATGAACGAGGTGTGTAACTGTGGAGGGGGGCACCGCACACGGCTAAAAGAATAACTTGTGTGTTTTAGGGTGCCCCCCTGCCCCTGTATATAAAGGAGGGAGGGAGGAGGAGGGCCGGCAGCAAGGGGCGCGCCCAAGGGAGGGAGTCCTACTCCAAGTAGGAGTAGGCTCCCTCCTTTCCTAGTCCAATAAGGAGAAGAAGGAAGGAGAGGGAGAAGAGAAGGAAAGGGGGGTTGACCCCCCTAGTCCAATTCAGTTTGGGCCAAGGGGGGGGGCGCCACTCCTTGGCATGCCTCCTCTCTTCCACCACCAGGCCCATGAGGCCCAATACTTTCTCCGGTGAATTCCCGTAACTCCCCGGCACTCCGAAAAATACCCGAATCACTCGGAACCCTTCCGATGTCCGAATATAGCCTTCCAATATATGAATCGTTACGTCTCGACCATTTCAAGACTCCTCATCACGTCCGTGATCTCATCCGGGACTCCGAAAAAACTTCGGTCATCAAAAACACATAACTCATAGTACATATCGTCATCGAACGTTAAGCGTGCGGACCCTACGGGTTCGAGAACTATGTAGACATGACCGAGACACATCTCCAGTCAATAACCAATAGCGGAATCTGGATGCTCATATTGGCTCCCACATATTCTACGAAGATCTTTATCGGTCAAACCGCATAACAACATACGTTTGTTCCCTTTGTCATCGGTATGTTACTTGCCCGAGATTTGATCGTCGGTATCACCATACCTAGTTCAATCTCGTTACCGGCAAGTCTCTTTACTCGTTCCATAATACTTCATCCCGCAACTAACTCATTAGTCACATTGCTTGCAAGGCTTATAGTGATGAGCATTACCGAGAGGGCCCAGAGATACCTCTCCGAAGCACAGAGTGACAAATCCTAATCTCGATATATGCCAACCCAACAAACACCTTCGGAGACACCTGTAGAGCATCTTTATAATCATCCATTTACGTTGTGACGTTTGATTGCACACAAAGTGTTCCTGCGGATATTCGGGAGTTGCACAATCTCATAGTCTGAGGAACATGTATAAGTCATGAAGAAAGCAGTAGCAATAAAACTGTAACGATCATAATGCTAAGCTAAGAAATGGGTCTAGTCCATCACATCATTCTCCTAATGATGTGATCCCGTTCATCAAATGACAACACATGTCTATGGCTAGGAAACATAACTATCTTTGATAAACGAGCTAGTCAAGTGGAGGCATAATAGGGACACTCTGTTTGTCTATGTATTCACACATGTACTATGTTTCCGGTTAATACAATTCTAGCATGAATAATAAACATTCATGAATTAAGGAAATAAATAATAACTTTATTATTGCCTCTAGGGCATATTTCCTTCACTCTCCCCTCGCCGCCGCCAGCTCGCGCGGAAGGGCGAAGCCCTGTCTGCGTCGGCAGCGGCGGGGCCTGTCTTCCCCTGCTCCGACGGTGGCTGGCGCGGGCCGGCGAGGTCAAGCGGCGGCGTGGCGCTAGCAGTGGGCGCGTCGGCGCGGCGGTGGAGGGGCCGGTGCTTGGCGGCGGTGTGAAGGGCCTGCAGTGGTCATCCCTCTCGCGCGCGCGGCGGGCGCTGGTGCTTGCGGCGTGATGCGCCAAATCTGTGGCGGCGGCCACTTCCGGGAGCACAGCGGCTACCCTGCGGTGGGTGGCCGTTGTGGAGGCGGATGGGCGCCGTGCCTGGCCGCGTGGGCGGCTGGCCGGCGGCGGACATGGAGTTGGCTCCGGGGGTCTTCCCGTTGGCCCGTTGAGCGGGATCTGAAGCGATGCCTCCTCCCCTGTGCCTCTTCCTGCCCCGCAGGTCTGCGTTGCCGGCATCCGTATGCCTGGCTCTGGCAGTCGGTTGGGGAGGGAGGGTTGGATGGGCATGGACCGGGGGAAACCCTTGGCTGGCTGCTCCGGCCACGATGTCGGCGGCGCTTTGGTGTCGTTCTCCTCTAGTGGCGGCATCGAGGTCCTTCCCTCACCCTCTACCTCCGCGACCTGGGCGAAAGCCCAAACTCTCCGGTTGGGTGGTGATGACGCACCGACGCCGTTATTCTTCTTGAAGGCACCACCTTTGGTCGGCGGAGGGGCGGTCGAGGCTTCGGTGCGTGTGGGGGTTGGTCTTCTTCAGCGATGTTCCCTGCCTGGCTACTTTCGGTTGACATTGATCCGGTAGCGGCGGTGGCGATGTATGGGGTGTGGCGCTGCGACGGGAGGTGGACGTGTTGTTGTCTTCTCCCCGGCTTTCGTTGGTTCCGGCCTTCCGCTTGGGGTGAGCGGCTTTACCTGCCGATGGCGTGGCGTCCTACAGTCCAGGATGAGAGGGCAGGGCCTTCTTCGAAGGTAGAGATGGCTGGTTGATCGACCATGGGCCTCAGTGGAGTTGACGGAGCGTGGCCTCCTCCGATTGCGAGTCACTACCCTATCTTTGTCGTGTCGTGTGCAGGATCGGGGTCACCGAGGGCCTCGATGCTCGGGCTTGCTTGTTGCATTTGACGCTCGTTAGTGGCTCGTTCGGTGTCTTGTATCTTTACTGTTCTTCCTCTTTTCTTTTCCCTTTGTTGTATGGCCGGTTGTATGCTTGGAGTGTTGCTTTATAATATAAAGCGGGGGAAAACCCTTTATCGTCATTCTCTGTAATAACCAGTCATCCGCGTTGATGGGTTAATATTATTGGGCGACCATTCGTAGTCGTCATTCTGTAGTTACCATGCTCTTTGGCAGGTCGTCATTCTGTAGCTGTACCGGTAATACATTTCTCCTTTGCTCTTTTATCCACCTCTAGTCGTTGTGCTCTTTTAGGAAGCAAGATTTTGTGCCCCTGTTACGCTCTGGTTCTTCTCAATAGTTCTCTCAACAATTCAGATGGTGTTATATATGTTTGCTTACGGTTGTTTACAGCTTAATATAAGCCTGTCAACTGGTATGTATTACGGTTCAATTAAATCTTGATTTTACAGTTCATCTGTTAATACTTTTCTAGTGGTATCCAGATCAGTACTGGCTGATTATTGGGCACTTGAGTGTTGTGGCTGATCTATGTTGTTGGAAACCATCTTGAGGCCAGATTAATGTGTGCTCTTTCTGAATTGGTAAACTTCCTTCAGTTAGAGATTGGTGCTGACAGTTGTTTAAATTGTGCAATGTTATTGTATTCTTGGTCAGCTATCTCTGAAGTTAGTAATTTTGAAGGAAGCTCAGTGCCCTGTTATAGGTTCCTGAACTTAACACTTGATGAGCTCCTCTTGTTTACACGATGATTTGAATGCTTTTATATGATTACAATCTTTCACAGCTCAATATACCATTGATATCTTATATATATTGATGTTATTTTTTTATGTTACCAGTTGTCAATTAATTTGCAGTAGCAGATGACCATTGCTAACTACTTTCCTGATGCTTCAGTAGCAGTCTGCAATGGATGTGTCTTGTGCGCATCTTCTATTGTTGTTTGGCTTTTTTCTTAAAAGGAACTTTCCCAACTGATTTGGGCAGGGGGAAAATGCGCCTTACAAGCCACGACTCTGTAATGGCACTACTGTACAGGGACCAAAATGAAACTCATTCAGTCGACAAGAAGCTAACACCTGCTCATGTACAACCTAGGATATATAATTTTCCTTCCTTGTTTCTCCTCCTTGATATATTTAGCATCTTTATCTTGATTTTGATGTCGATCAAATTGAATTGTATCTCTCTTGATATTTTTTTTGCTGTTACTACTCCCCGAGTAAATCGTCGTCTCTGAGAATATGTGAACTAGCTAGGTGCATTGACAGAATCATCCCTGCAGTTATTTAAACTGGTACTATGCTAGTTCACATCCTGCAGTTCAATGAGGACTGGATCACTGGAAATTGTTGAACGGGTCTCGGAAATTATACGTGTCGTTGGGCAGTTAGTAGATGGTGGAACTTCGGACGTGGATTTTCTTTATCATATTTCTGTGCTTTTTTGGAGGGTATGTGGACCATCACGTTCTTCAGAATTTTCTCCATTCCCTTTTGGCACATGCCTTTCACTTGTTTTCTGCACAACGCTAGGCTTGACAAGCCCCACGTGATCCGAGGGTTTTTTTTTTCTTTTAGATAGGAGGCACATTGCCGGGCTTTAGCGAACTGAAGTCCTTACAAATTGAAATCGAAGTTTACGGAGTACTCAAGTACAAAATGAAGAAAAAGGGAAAAACAATACAAATGGCACTCGTCCAAGCATCAGACTTAAGGGCCTAATACAGACGACGAAGTGTAGCGGAGCAGTACAGAACGCCAAATGTTAGTCAGCCTCCCTGCTGACCATTGGGGCTCCTGTGTCGCCATAGCTTTGACGCAAGCGCTATGAGCCTCTCAAGTAGCAACGTAATGGTGGATGCGTCTTTCAACTTGCTCAATGGTTTCCAAAGCTCGGAGGTCCTTGCAGAAGTAAATATGTGCTTCTCGCTAAAGCAAAAATAAAGAAAACACTTTTTTTTCTCTTTCCGAGAGGTGTCGCTCATGGAAGCAAATATGTGTCTCCTGTGAAAGAAAAACGACATGCTTTTTTCTTTTGTTGTCCAAGGAGCACAACTATGCCTCTCACGGAGGCAAATCTATGCATCCTATGAAAGCAAAAAAAAAAAAAATAACTGTATTTTTTCCTTTTCCGAGAGGCACAGTTGTGCATACCATGGAAGAAAAACAATACATTTTTTCTAACAAATTTGTTTTAAATTTCCCCCCTCCAAACCTAGAAAAAATTGAATCCTATGAAAGCCAAAAAAAAACTGGAAAACAACTAAAACACGAAAACGCGTACATGAAAAAAAATGTTAAGGAAAAATCCAGCATGCCACACGTGATGACGGCTGAGAGCGTGCCATGTGGCGCGTTCTCAGCCCACAAGTGACCCTTCCAGGTCACTCGCAAGAGGTGCCCCTGATTAGTTGCTCTCGGACATGACGCGCCCTGAGCCGGTGACTGCATTGATGCAGCCCAACCACGCATTTCCTTAGGTCCGCCACTAGTGACGTCTGTAGAACCTTGTCTGTCTATATTGACAACGGTGCCTATATATTAATAACCTCCAGAGCGAAAGGTACATTGAGCAACTGCTTGAGCTGGAAGACTTCATCCTGAATACATGTCTTAGTAGGATTCCATGAGGGGCAAACATATTGCCAGCATAGTTGTGCAAATGGGCAAAGGAAGAACATGTGATCCCTTGTCAATAAACATGTATGTGGCACATGACACATGTGTAATCCTGAATGGAGAAGTTTTTTCTCTGGAACACAGCTCTTGTGCAGTCTATTATTGATCAAAAGCCAGAAAAAGATTTTATGTTTAAGCCGACGACAAGGTTTCCAAAGCCATTTGATTACTGGCAGGACAGTGGGATGAGTACTAGGAGTTGATATGCCTTTGACACCCTCACATCTCTTTATTAGTACGTATAGATAATTATAATAACTAGATAGACTATTAGTTCACTGGAAATTATTTGTATGTTGAACGAGTCTTGAAAGTTCTGCGCGTCGTTGGACGTTAGCTGAATGATGGAACAATTTTTGGTGTGCATTTTCTTTATCATTTTGTGCTTTCCTTGGGGTTGTCTCTGATTGCGGACTTTGGAGACTATTCTACCAGCAATCACAATCTTGAGAATTTTCTTTGTTCTGTTCTGGCCCATGCCTCTCAGACTAATCGGCACAACGGTAGGCTGGACAAGCTCCACGTGGTCTGAAGTTATCAGCCACCGGTCTCCTCTTCCGACTAGTCGTAGCCATAGGACGCGTTTCGCCGGCTCCTTCCTCGCAAGCCCCTCTTGCGCCGGTGTCTCGCAATCTCTAGATAGGAGGCCACACCAAGCTAACAGTAGGTCTTATTTCCTGAGGCAACTGAATATTTAGAAAATTTCGATGTGTAAACTGCTTAAGTACAAGAAATCTGTCAATTTTCAGCATGTCTTCATTTGTTTTTGTATGAATCAGTCTTTGCGGTGACCGAACTCTGCATGATTGGCACAAGAATATGATATCATATAGGAGGCCACAGAAGCTCCACGTAACTGGACATTATAGTTAAAAGACAAGTCAGCCGTCGGCCTGTTGGTCTCATGTTCGCGTTATGTACGCGTTTTGCTCGCCAACAAACCCCTACATACTTCGTAGTTACATCCTCTCTTTCTCCACACTCTTTGCCCAGCTGCACAAGTCCTCCGCGTGGAGGTCGCCGGAGTTTGGTCGACGGCAGCATACCGGTATGTACAGACCCCATCCATGTCCCCTCCCGTGCTCCTTTCTCCTCTTATCTCTGGAGTTGTAGTTTATTTACATAGAAAATGGAGTTGTAGTTTCCAGACACAAATCGTACTAACTGTTAAATAGTTACTACTTCTAGTTGTCGATGCGGTCAATGATAACCAAGCTCCATCCGTGCAAATAAACCGAGTTACCAGGCCCTGCAACCCATGGATGCAGCTCTGGTGAGTGCAGCAACAGGGGTGCTGAAACCCGTCCTGGGGAAGATGGCCACTCTGTTGGGCGATGAGTACAAGCGTTTTAAGAGGGTGCGCAAGGAGATCAAGTCCCTCACTCATGAACTCGTTGCCATGGATGCTTTCCTCATGAAAATGTCTGGGGAGGAGGATTCCGATATGCAGGACAAAGTTTGGATGAATGAGGTTCGAGAGCTGTCCTACGACATGGAAGACTCCATCGACGACTTCATACAACACATTGATGACAAAGATACTAAGCCAGATGGATTTATGGAGAAGAGCAAACACTTGCTAGAGAAGATGGGAAAGATGAAGGTTCGTTGTCGGATTGGTATCGAGATACAAGATTTGAAGAAACAGATAATTGAGGTGGCCGACAGGAATACAAGCTACAAGACACGTGAGACTTACTCTAAGACCCATGAGGCCTTCTCTAACACTAGAAATGAAGTTCCTGACCCTAGAGCTCTTGCTATCTTTGAGCATGCATCAGAACTTGTCGGAATTGATAAACCCAAGGCCGAGGTAATCAAGCTGTTGACAGGACTGCATGGATGTTTGTCAGAGAAACAACAACTGAAGGTGGTCACCATTGTCGGATCTGGAGGAATGGGCAAGACAACTCCTGCAAACCAAGTGTATCAAGAGCTCAAATCAAAATCTAAGTGTAAGGCTTTCGTGTCAGTGTCACGAAATCCAGACATGATGAATATCTTGAGAACCATTCTTAGTGAAGTTAGCTGTCAATGTTATGCTCACACTGAAGCAGGAAGCCTAGAACAAGTGATTAGAAATATTAGTGATTATCTAACCGAGAAAAGGTACTATTTTATACGTTTCAATTCACTTTCCATCCATTAAGATTTATATTCATGTTTTTTCACATCAATCTTACATTGGCAAATATAGAATCAGAATACTTCCATAATTATTTTCATCATTATGCTTCTCTTGTTGTACACTTCATTTTAAGATGTATTAACTAATAACACTTATAAAATCATGTGTAGGTATTTTATAGTGATCGATGATATATGGGATGTTAAAACATGGGATGTTATTAAGTATGCATTCCCTGTGACCATATGTGGCAGTGTAATAATCACCACTACACGTTCCAGTGATGTTGCATGTTCATGTCGTTCATCAATTGGTGGTCATATTTACAATATAAGACCTCTTAACATGGTCCACTCGACACAACTGTTTCATAGAAGATTATTCAACTCTGGAGAAAATTGCCCTCCTTCCCTTACAAAAGTTTCTAACCAAATATTGAAAAAATGTGATGAGATGCCTTTGGCGATAATAGCTATATCTGGTCTGTTGGCTACTAGAGGAAGAACAGAAAATTTATGGAAGCAAGTGAAAGATTCAATTGGCCGTGCACTTGAAAGGAATCCTAGCGTCGAAGGAATGATTAAGATATTGTCAATTAGTTACTTTGATCTTCCTCCTCATCTAAAAACTTGTTTTTTATATCTGAGCGTATTTCCGGAAGATTCTATTATTGAGAAGAAAGCGCTGATATGGAGATGGATCGCGGAAGGATTTGTTCAGAAAGATGACAGATATTCGGCATACGAGTTAGGAGAGAGATGTTTTAATGAGCTCGTCAATAGGAGTTTGATCCAGACTCAGAAGCTGGACAAATATGATAACATGCTTACCTGTCAAGTTCATGACGCAATTCTTGACATCATGGTATCCAAGTCCATCGAAGAGAACTTTATTACTTTCGTTGGTGTCCCCAGTTTAACTAGTAGGACACAAAGAAGAGTTCGTCGGCTCTCCATGCAAGCCGAAGGGAAAGCAAATTGTCTCGTGCCGACAAGCCTAATACTGTCTCATATCCGATCACTTAATGTGTTTGGGGATGAAGTAGAAATCCCTTCAATGATGAAGTTTAGTCATTTGCGCACCATGGATTTTTCAGGATGCCATCAATTGGAGAACCACCATCTTGCTGATGTAGGGAGGTTGTTTCACCTAAGGTACCTCAACATTAGCAGGACAAAGATAAATGATCTCCCAGAACAAATCAGGCATCTAAGGTGCTTACAGATGTTGGACATAAGAGAGACAGAGGTATACAATTTACCGGCATGTATTGTCAATCTTGAAAATTTGGCACATTTAGCTGTTGGCAAACATGTTATATTTCCCGAGGGAATTACGAAGATGCAAGCACTAGAGAGTTTGAAAGAGGTGAATGCCTGCAAGCAGTCATGTAACTTTCTGCAGGAGATGGGGCAGCTAAAGAACCTGAATAAGCTACACATTAGTCAAATGGATGTTGCGCAGGAGCACAAGGAAGTTTTTGCTTCCTCTCTCGGCAACCTATGCACACAGAACCTTTGTTCTCTGACTACAAGGAATGTTGATTACAACATCCTACGGAATACATGGTGCACTTCTCCCCCGGTTAACCTCCAAAAACTGAAGATTGTGGATTGTGTCCTCCCAGAGGTTCTGGATTGGATACTATCATTTGTCAACCTGCAAAAGTTGTGCTTGGCAATGGAAATAATATCGCATGAAGATCTCTATATCCTTGGATCCTTGCCTGCTCTGCTCACCCTAAGTCTTCAAGGAAGGAAAAATCAATTTTCTTGTAAAGATGAATACCTGGTAGTCAGTAGTGAAGCTGGGTTCCAATGCCTGAGGATGTTTATCTATACGGTGCAGGGATATAGAATCGATATACTTTTCGCACCAGGGTGTATGCCCAATCTAGAAAAGCTGGAACTTGTCTTTTTTGAAAATCATTCTTTCAGCAGTGCGCGTTCTTGGTATTTTGGAGTTAAAAACCTCTCCAGACTCGTTACTTTCAGATGCGAGTTGTGTTGCTCGGGTGTGACGAAGAAGTGGATCCTTGACGCCGTAATGGCTTCCCTGGAGAGAGCAGTTGGCAAACATCCCAACGACCACCTTACTCTGATCTTCGATGCTTCACGCTGTTTGATTCAGGCAACACCCTATGTACGTACATTACTTAATTTCTGTACATTTATTATTTGTATGTATGTATATATCTTACTACTAGTTCGTTGTAGTGTATTATAGTTGCTCGGTGCACTCGTAATCGCTCTTCCTTGAACTGAACAGCTCATGAAGTCTTCTCATTTTTCTAGCAGTTTCTGCACTGTAAATCTGTAATATACGCCTGCTATCACCGTTAGGTTCTAACTTTCTCAATCATTTGCAGTCGAAATATTACCCTCCAGTGGTCCAGATACTTCCGTAGCAGATTGGGCTCTCTGATTAAATGGGCTCAAGATGCTGTTACACTTCATGCATGATGCCGTTCTGTTGGATATTAAGGGAGATCCTTGTGTTGCTGGCATCAATATCCCCAGTACAAGCTACAGCATCTCTAGTTACATAAGCATTGTACAGGTACCGGAATGAATAGTAATCTATCAACAAAGTTGCATGTTGGGTGCTGAAGTGAATAGACCTGCCTCTGTTCCGTTGTTGTATTACAGGTAGGATCTGAGCGCCCTGAGTGTGTTAGCTCGGATGTTACGGCTGATGGAGCCATGAACTATGAATAAAATAGCAACTATTTCCCCTCAAAAAAAATGTGGGATCTAAATGAGTGCAGCTATTTGGCAACCAAACACGTCCATGTTTGATCGCGGGTTGGTTTGTACAAATACGCCATGCTCCGATAGAAAGTTGAGGATTTATGTAAACTTTTTTTTTTTTTTTGCGGGGGAGAGGATTTATGTAAACTTGACAATGTTTCCCCTGGTTGAGTAACGAGAAGTTCTTATTCGCAAAAAAAAAAATTGTATAAGAGATGGTGGTGCCCAAAAAGTCTTCAATAATCTCTTCGTCATGGCATCCAAGAGCAACGTGACCCGGATGGTTGCGGTTTTCGTGGTTCCTATGATCATGTCTTCCACCCTATCATCACGTCCTGCTATACACGTACAATTGAAGATGGAGTGAATTCTTCAGTGTGCTTCCATGTTGAAAAGTGCCAAGACCGTTGCCAGACCGCATGCAGCATCAGCGGCAAGCCCTCAGTGGTGCCTACTGTAAGATCGATCAGTGTTGTGGCGCCTACCATGGTGCTTCTATTCTGGCTCGAGCAATAATTTTATTACAGCTTCTTACAAATGTAGTATTGGTTGCCGAAAAATTATAGAGAAAAGTCCCCTAAAAAAGAAAGGTTCTCGAAAATCTGATTTTATTTTTTATTTGCGCCAGGAAAGGGCGTGCACAACCTGCCAGGCCACGTGGTTATGGGCCCACGGAACAGAGAGCACAACGAGGACTTGGCGACGACCATTCCTGGTCGGTCCTTGTTTACGTGTTGAGGTGACTGACCAGAAGATCCATCCCCTTCTCTTCCCCCTACACCGCCGAATGCCACTCTCCTGCGCCTCGCCCTCGTCTCGCGGTGCACGCGTCGCCGGCGTCCGAGCCTCACGTCACCTCGCCGGGCCAGGTGCTGGGTTCCTCCGCGGTCGCCGTCGTCCGCCATCCCGCGGCGGATCCGTCCTGCTAGCTAGCTTGGTACGATCGAGTACGAACCCTCCCTTGCCGTGCTTCGATCTCTTTGTAGTATGATCCCTTGGGTCGGTCCGTGGCTCGTTCTGTGCAGCGTTTTTGGCGCTTACCTTGGTGAATCCATTCTCCTTCAGCTCCAGATCGACGATGCCGAGGAAATAATTAATTCACTCTTCACCCGGCACGCCGAGTATCGTCTCGCCGGCGCCCGAGCTCCCCTCACCCCTCTCCTCGCCGGGGTTACTTCGCGACCGGATCCACATCCTTCGATGTACGATCCCGTGCCCTCGCTCCCTGCTTCCATCCCCTCCGATGCCGCCGTCGGCGCCGCGCCTTGGACTGCCCCGGCACACTCTGTAGCTCGTTTGGTGCAGCAATGGTCACCTCCGTTAATCTATCTTCTTTCAGAGTTCAGATCAACGACGCGGAGAATAAATCAAATCCACTCTTCACTTGCACTGCGAATCCAGCGATTCATTGACAAGACAATTCACTTGCACTGCGAATTCACTGGCGCTGGGTTGCATTGCACGGCAATTCAGGTTCTTGCTTTGTTTCTCCGACACAACTAAAACTTCAGGTTCCATGTTTCGAAAAGAATAATAATTCAGGTTCCATGGGAGCGATCTGTAGCTAGATGTTCAGTCTACTAACCCAGCCTCTCCTCTTTTTCAGGCTGTCGATTTGTAGCTAGCTGTTTACTGTCAGTGCATTCAGCAACCTGACCTCCACGGACAGCTGACTAGACGAGCTCTGAGCTAGCATGGCCATGGAGACGCTCTGTGGCTCGTCTCACCTCCGTAAATCCATTCTCTTTCAGGGTTCAGATCGATGACGCAGAGAATAAATCAAATCCACTCTGCACTGCGAAAAGAGCGAGCGAGCTGGTTCCGACAATCAGGTATGAACCAACCCATCTATATATGAGTTCACTGGGTTCCACGGGAGCGATTTGCAGCTAGCTGTTCAGTGTAATAAACTAATCCATCCTCTCCCTTTTGTCAGGTTGTCGATTGGTAGCACCTGTTAACTCTCAGTGTATTCAGCAACCTGTCCTACACGCACAGTTGACTGGACGAGCTTTGAGCTAGCATATGGCCATGGAGGCTGCACTGGTCAGCGTGGCGACGGGGGGCCTCAAACCTGTCATAGGGAAGCTGACCGTTCTGCTCGGCAATGAGTACAAGCGTTTCAAAACAGTTCGCAAGGAGATCTAAGTCTCTCACTAATGAGCTCGCCGCAATGGAGGCTTTTCTCGTCAAGATGTCCAAGGACGAGGATCCTGATGTGCAGGATAAAGTCTGGATGAATGAAGTGCGGGAGCTGTCCTATGATCTGGAGGATGCCATCGATGACTTTATGCAAAGCATAGGTGCCAAAGACGAAAGACCAGATGGCTTTATTGAGAAGATCAAGCGCTCACTAGGGAAGTTGGGGAAGATGAAGGCTCGTCGCCGGATCGGCAGAGGGATCCAGGATCTGAAGAAACAAATCATCGAGGTGGGTGAGAGGAATACAAGATACAGAACTGGTGTGGCTATCTCCAACTCCAAGAATGCAACCGTTGACCCAAGAGCTCTTGCTATGAGCATGCCTCAAAGCTTGTTGGAATTGATAAACCCAAGGGTGAGATAATCAAACTTTTGATGCAGGCTGATGTTCGTGCTTCAAAGCAGCAGCAGCAACAACAACAACCAAAGATAGTCTCCATTGTTGGATCTGGAGGTATGGGCAACAACTCTTGCAAACCAAGTATATCAAGAGCTCAGAGCATCTCCACTCGTTCGGCCCCCCAGCGCAAAGGCCGGTGCTCTTTCGGGCGCCCGCTCAGCGATTTTTAGGCCCTGGGGGCGATCTAGGTCCCAGCCACGCCCCAAAGCGCCTCCTCCAAGGCGTCACAAATTCAAACGGGTCCATTTCCCGCCGCCATAAAACGCCACAAGTCCGGCGATCACGTTGCCACAGTTTGGCGCGCAAAAAAAGAAATGACTCGACGCATCAAACGGCGGTGTCGGCCTCCGGCGTCGCAGGAGTTGGTGTGCGTGGGCAGGGCAGCGTCGGCGCGGCTTCTTCTGTGCAGGGAGGCGTCGGTGCGGCTTCTGTTCTGCTGGGCGTCGTGGAGGCACCATCGCTCGGGCTTGGCGGCGGCGTCGGCGGCGGCGTCAGCGTCGGCGTACCACGCCTTGAGCTGCGGGTCGTCACTCCGGAGCAAGTCCACCCCACCCATCAGGAAAGCCAGGTCGGTGTTCCTCTTCTTCGCGGCGACGTTGGTCCGGAGCAGGTCGAGCTTGACGGCGTTGTTCGTCATCAACGCTGGCCACCGCGCCTCAATCTTCTCCTCCCGTTGGGAGGCCCGGGTCTTGGCGTCGGCGAGGCAATGCTCGATGGACTCGTGCACACGTGCGGTAGCCGACTCGGCGTGTTTCCCCTTCTTGGCCCCTTTGTTGCCATCCGGGCGCCCGGCATCGGCGCATCCAGCTTGTACGTCTCCTTGGCCTTGGCGAGGGTGCGACAGACATCCGCCCACTTCTCGCACTTCTCGATCCGCTTGAAGACGTGGAGGTACATTAAGTCTTGGTCGCTACTGTCCTGGCGAAACATGGCGAACATTTGCACCAGCTGCGCCGAGAAACAACAGTCGGCGGGCGCGCACAAGCCGAAACGAAAAGGGAGAGCCCGGCGTGGCATACCTGATCCTCGATGCTGGCGCCGCTCTCCGGCCGAGCCGCGATCTCCTCGACGATCCCATGCCATTTGTTGCACGCGGTTTGAATGAGCCCCCAATGGTTCCCCATTGCCTTCGACCCGTGCTGCATGTTCACGCCTTTGAAGTAGGGGTTGACGAGCTTGCGCTCGTCGAAGTCGGCCTTGATGTGGTCCCAATACGTGTCGATGCTCTGGTTCGTGCAGGTGATCGGGTCGAGGCAGACGACTTTCCATGCTTCGGCGAGGCACTCGTCCTCCTTGGACCCCCACTTGATGCGCGGCTCGCCGGTCCTGGCCGCCCCCTTCTTCCCTTTCTTCGCCGGAGCAAGTGCCGGCTCCTCCTCCTCCTCCTCCTCCTCCTCCTCCTCCTCTGGCTCCTCCTCGCCGTAGTCGAGCTCGCCGTCCATGTCGCCGTTGAGGTCCATTGTGTCGTCCAGCGTGAACCCGGGGGAGGCGGCGGCGCTGGAGCCGGTCGTGATGATGTTGTCCATGTCGGCCTCCATCGCGTCGGTGTCGCCGAGATGCGACGAGGAGGCTTGTGAGAAAGGCAGCGCGCCACGGCGGAGAGGTGGCGTCGGGGAGGATGCGTAGACCGGTGGTGAGTAGGTGTACGGAGGGTACTGCACGCCGCCGAAGGCAGGCGAGGGCGTGCGCTGAGCCGGGTGACCATGGGGGAAGGTGATGTTGGGGTTGAACCAACAGTGCGCGTCACCGTCGACGTAGCCCGACGACGGCGTGCAGCCCCAGGGTTGTGGTGACGACGAGAAGCCGGCCGGAGACCCGACGCTTTGCTGGCTCCAGGGCGCGTACGGGCCGTGGCCGCCGGGCGGATTCATCATCCCCGCGTGAGCCGCCTCGGCTTGCTCGGCCGAGCGTTCCGCCTGCTCCGCCACCGCCGCAGCCGCGAGCGCCGCGCTGTCCCGGGCCTTCTTGGCGTTGGCCCTGTTCCGCCGGTCAGTGGTGACAGCCTCCTGGCACTGAACTTCCGCCCTCTAGTCGGCGTTCGACATGCCCGGGGGCTTGTACGGCGGCGCCCTCTGTTTCCTCTGCTTCAGTTGGGCGACGGCGGCGGTGGCATCTGTCGCGGCGCGGGGGACCACGTACTTCTTCGGCGGCATGGCGGCCGGCTGGGAGGGGAGGAGGAGATTGGCGGGAGGAATGGAGAATGAGAGGGAAGCCGAGGGAGGAAAGCGGGAGGAAACGGCGGGAAAAGGGCCTCCTCTCGCTGACAGAGCAGGCCCACGCCCCTTTTCTCTTCTGCTGGCGCCCCCAGGCGACCCCCGGGCGCTTGGGTTCGGCTCGGGTGCGCCGGCTGTTATTTTGGCCCGAACCAGCGCTAAATGAGATCCTGGAGACGCGACTGGGCCGATTTTCGCCCGCCGGCACTAAAAAATCGCCTGGGGGGGCCTGTTGGGGGCACGGCTGGAGATGCTCTCAAGGGAAAATACGATTGTCGAGCTTTCGTATCGGTTTCACGAAATCCAAACATGATGACTACCTTGAGAACCACTCTCAGTGAAGTGGCTAATAAAGATTATGGTGACACGGAAGTGGGGAGTATACAACAACTCATCAGCAAGATCACTGATTTCCTACAAGAAAAAAGGTACATCCTATCTTTATATTTTTCTTTTCATTTCTACTTGTCATCTTTGAATGTATAAAATAGCTTAGATGTCATAGGAAGATTGTACTAGTGGAATTTGTTAAAAATTTCCATATAATTCTATGTTCACAAATCTCCTTCAATACATAGCCACATTGCTACTCCCTTTTATTGGCATAAGTTTGTGTCAGGAGTAACACTACATTTTCTCACAGTACTAACTTGGCTCACTTTTCTTTCTAATTCTCCTTGAGCTCCCTTAACACGAGGAACTATAATTTTTTGTGCACTTTACCTCATGACCGGTTTTGGCTAGTAATTTTGATGATATAGATGCTGATTTTGCAAGTGTGCCATCCATGTTACCCTGGTTTTCACATGAAAGCTACCACAAACATGACTTTTTTCCACCTCCACCTCTCCCTTCTCCAGGTCTCTTCTCTGTTGAGACCAGATGCACCGTGCCTCGATTCACTCTTCGTCCTAAACTTTCTCGTCCCGCCAACCGAACGCCGCACTGCTCTATTGAGACCAGCTCCATTGAGATTCGCTAGGCCTCATCCACTATTGTTGCCCTACACGGCCATCCATCACCGACCATGTAGTTGTCCAAAATAAAAATATATTACATTTTACTAGGTTAAGTGAGCCTAATTGTTATAGTCTCTCTATTATAATGGGAAAGCATGCACAAATAAGTAGTCCACGAGGGAAAACGTACATTTTTTCGATATATTATATATGTAGTTTACTCGGTTTTGAATTTAGATCACTTGCTCTTTGGGTCCTCACCCAGATTCTTGCTTTGTTACTCACGACCACTTGATCAACGCCTACATATGATTATTCATCTTTTGATTCATCTCTTGTCTTTCAACATATTGTTCTAGTCTTGATCTTTTTCGTGGTCATGCCTCTTGTTTAAACAATTGCTTATCCCCCTTGCTCTCTGAAATGCACCAAACTAACATGGACATGCAAAACGAATTAAGTATGTATATGCACTTGTGTGTTTATCCTTTTCATTTTGTCAATGTTAACATGTTCCGTTTATTCTTTGTCTATCTACGCAACATTGTTTTTTAGGAACACAACACTTTATTTTTCAGCTATGCTAATATTTATTTGTCCATGTACAGGTACTTTGTTGTTGTTGACGATATATGGGACATGGATACCTGGGATATTATTAAGTGTGCATTCCCTGCTACAAGTTCTACCAGTAGAATAATCACGACTACTCGTATAAACAATGTTGCTCATTCAGGTTGTTCATCATTCAATGGCCGTATTACAATATAAGGCCTCTTGATATGGTGCACTCCAGACAGTTATTTCACAGAAGGTTATTCAAGTCAGATGAAGATTGCCCTTCATGCCTTCAAGAAATTTCTGAGCAGATATTGGAAAAATGCCATGGGTTACCTTTGGCGATCATTTCTATATCTGGTTTGTTGGCTAACGTAGAAAAAACAGAAGATCTATGGAATCAAGTGAAAGATTCAATTGGTCGTGCACTTGAAAGAAATCCTAATGTCGAAGGAATGATGAAGATATTATCACTTAGTTACTTTGATCTGCCTCTTTATCTAAAAACATGTCTCTTATATCTGAGCGTATATCTAGAAGATTCTACTATAGAGAAGAAGGGCCTGATAAGAAGATGGATTGCTGAAGGATTCATTCATAGAGAAGGCAGATACACGGCATATGAGTTAGGAGAAAGGTGTTTTAATGAAATACTCAATAGGGGTTTGCTCCAACCTGGAGAGACAAATAGATATGGCAAGGTGACTAGTTGTCAGGTTCATGACACAATTCTTGATTTCATCATATCCAAGTTGATAGAAGAGAACTTCGTTACTTTACTTGGCATTCCCATTCTGACAATTGGGAATCAATGCAAAGTTGTTCGTCGACTCTGTCTACAAAGTGTAAAGGAAGGAAATTCAACAGTACTGACAGCAGGTCTCGCGTTGTCCCATGCCCGATCACTTATTGTGGTTAGAGGTCCATTGGAAATCCCTTCTTTGGAGGAGTTCAGACATCTGCATGTTCTTGATTTGAGCTACCAACCATTGGAAGAACATCATCTTGAAAATATAGTGAGGTTGTTCCAGCTAAGGTACCTGAACCTCCAAGGTACAAAAATAAGCAAGCTCCCAAAACAAATCGGGCGTTTAGGGTGCTTAGAGATTCTGGACCTAAGACGTACTTATGTAGGGGAATTACCTGCATCTATTGTTAATCTCAGAAAATTGATGCATCTACTTGTTGAGGATCTTGTTAAATTTCCTGATGGGATTGCAAAGATGCAAGCACTGAGACGTTGGAAGATGTGAGGGTCTCCATTCAGCCATTTGACTTCCTGTGCAGCCTTGGCCAACTAAAGAATTTGAGGAATCTGTAGCTTGACCTTAGTTTCGACAATGATACAGATGTGGTTGGTGAGGAGCGCAAGAAAGCTATCGTCTCTTCCCTGTGTAGGCTAGGCACCCAGAACCTCCGCTCCCTGATTATTTGGAATGATGGGGGCAGGCTCTTACAGGAACCTTTGTGCCTGCCTACCCTCGAGGACCTTTCTTTCTGTTTTTCAGCCTTCCCACAGGTTCCGACATGGGTGGGCTCCCTCAGAAACCTCCAACAGCTAAACATTGAAGTGGAGGTAGTCAAGCAGGAAGATCTCTGTATCCTTGGGGAGTCTTCTCATTATGCTTCTGAAGGAATACACGAAGTCAACGAAAATCTCAGAATCAGTGGTGAAGTTGGGTTCCGATTCTTGAAGATTTTTATTTATGATGCATGTTCTAAACCAGTAGATCTGATGTTTGGGGCAGGGTCCATGCCAAAGCTAGAAAAACTCGAGCTTCATTATATTCGCATAGTTGAAGCTAACTCTTTGGGCTTTGGAATTGAGAACCCCCCTTGCCTCACTAGTGTCAAATGCATTGGTGTTGAGGGTGATGATGGCATTGTTAAAGCCGTGAAGACTGCCATGGAGAGAGGAGCCAGCACACATCCCAACCACCTTAGTCTACACTTTCAGAGATTTCGCTGATAGTTTGAATTAACAAGCCAACAACAGGGGAGTTACTTCTGCTCCCAGCCGGTTCTGAAGTTTAATAGTGTTTGGCTCGATTCATCTCTCTTGTCTGATACACTATTCTCTCCGTCGGATAATAATGTACTATGGATAATGATACAAAATTGTAGAATTGGTTAAGACTGCTACTGTAGTGCATTTTCTGTAATAATCAGTCATCTGTGTTGATGGGTTAATAATATTGGGCGACCATTCGTAGTCGTCATTCTGTTGTTGTCATGCTCTTTGGCAAGTCGTCATTCTGTATCTGTACTGGTAGTCTGGTAATACATTTCTCCTTTGCTCTTTTATCCACCTGTATGCAGTCATCGTGCTCTTTTATGAAGCAAGCTTTTGTGCCCCTGTTACGCTCTGCTTCTTCTCAATAGTTCTCTCAACAATTCGGACGTTGTTATATATGTTTGCTTACGGTTGTTTACAGCTCAATATAAGCCTGTCAACTGGTATGTATTACTGTCAATTAAATCCTTATTTTACAGTTCATCTGTTAATACCATTGCAGTGGTAACCAGATCAGTACTGGCCACCCTGAACTCAGTGAAAGGCGAGTAATCACTCTGTACACATGATGAAGTAATGCAGTGCGCCAGGTTTCAATTTTATATCTCGAGGAGACTGAGCATTTGTACAAAAGTTTCACTGTCAGAATCAGTTTAACTACAAGCGCAGTTGATATGCCCAAATCAGAATCAGCTACTCCCCAAGTAGCTGTAGCACGCTTCATCCTCCAGTTACAAGTTACAGATTAGTACATATACGTGAGGTGCCGGCAATTGTTCAAACTGGATGAAGCCATTTTGTTCTTGGTTAGTTATTTCCTTGAGCGAGTTCTTCCGCAAACTAGGTGTCAAGGAAGCTCAGTTTTAGTATCCTGAACTTAAACAATTCATGAGATCTTCTCGTTTTCTCGACGACTTCCATGATGTTATATATGCTTGCAGTCTTTCTCCTTCAGTATAAGATTCTATATAGTATTCCTGCTGTTACAATTTGATGTTACCAGTCATTAATTAATATTCAGTAGCAGATGATTATTGCTAGTTAGCTACTCTCCAGATGCTTGAGGACAACACATGGTTGTTTCTGTGCCCTGGCTCAAGTCAACTGAAAAAAGCAGAAACGACACGTCAACTGAAACTTTAGCCAGGACACACAAACAACAATCAGAACAAAGATAGATTTAAGTACCTATATATTGAGAAACAACATACACATTTTCTGAATGACTACCAAAGGACACAGAAACAATCATCTGCTGTCCTGAGATGCAAGCACCGCTGCTGGTTTTGAAAGCTGCCAGAAAGCTAATCACCATGCAAATTGCAATGGATCTCCCTTTGTACACATTTGTATGCCACTCAAATTGTGTTTTTCCTTCTTTTTTTCAGTGGGTGATGTTAAAAAGGAGACCCATCCTGAACTCAGTGAGCTTTCGATCTCTTGAGGAGACAAGATAGTCTCGCGGTACCTTCCACTGGATTGGCTGCATAAGCACAAGCACAGGCAAAGCTCCACTGGATTGGCACTCCGAAAGGGTTACCATACACAACCAACGTATGGTCAGGAAGACAAGTCAAGTCAAGTATAGCGTTAGGTACACACGTTTTGCTGGCTAATAAACCCGCAGACATAGATATTCCCATCCTCTCCTTGCTCCTGCGCCACCGCACAAGTCTCGCTGCTGCTGCTGCTACTTGCCTCACGCGTCGCCGGAATCTGGTCGACGGCGGTATCCCGGTAAGTACGACCTCATCGATCTCCCCTGCCGTGCTTTTTTCTCCTCTAGTCCAGTATGTTGCCACCGCCAACGGATCGATGGAGTTGTTGTTTGGTGAATTTAGGCTTACTCGTGATTTTTGGAAGTTTTCTTAAGACAAATGCGTATTTTAAAATATAATAAAAATATTGTGTTGGTAACGATGCTCGTAATGAAAAATTCAAAAGCTTGTCTCTCCTTGTCTAAGTTTCAGTTTGGTGCCATTGAGGTGGATTATGATGAGTTATCCAACATTCTCAACCAGCTTTTGCCTAAAACCAACTCGATTTTGTCTGTTTTGGTCGCTATTTTTCCACAGCAGATTATAAATTGAGCACAAATTTTTTTAGCAACCGCAGACTGGCCCATTGACGTACGACAATTTTCAGAGGACTGAAGGGAGCGATTCAAGTTATACAAAATAACTGATGATGTAGCTTTTCTACATGCATTTCTTGTACCATATTTCTGTTTTTTGGGTCTGTTTCTATATCTGGACTTTGGAGACTATTGTATCGGCAACCGTAATCTTGAGGATTTTCTTCGTTCTGTTTTGGCCCATGCATGCCTCTCACCCGTTTATTAATTGGCAGTGCATTTGGCGATCTATGAGCTCCATTGCCACAAATTAACCGAGCTAGCACGTCCTACAACGCATGGAGGTGGCTCTTGTGAGTGTGGCCACGGGGACCCTTAACTCCGTCCTAGAGAAGCTGGGCACTCTGCTGGTCGACGAGTACAATCGTCTCAAAGGGGTGTGCGGTGAGATTAAGTTTCTAACTGATGAGCTTACCGCCATGCATGCCTTTCTCCTTAAGATGTCGGAGGAGGAGGATCCTGACGTGCAGGACAAGGAATGGATGACCATGGTGCGGGAGCTCTCCTATGATATAGAGGACTCCATTGACGACTTCATGCAAGGTCTCGACGACAAAAACGCTAAGCCAGATGGCTTCATAAAGAAGATCAAACACATTCTGGGGACGTTGGGGAAGAGGAAGGCTCACCATCGAACGTTCCAAGATTTGAAGAATCAAGTCATTGAGGCGGGCGAGAGGAATCAAAGGTACAAGACACCTCAGGCCTTCTCCAACACAAAAAATGCAACCGTTGACCCTAGGGCTCTTGCTATCTTCGAGGATGCCTCAAAGCTTGTCGGTATTGACGAACCAAAGGCTGAGATAATCAGATTGTTGACAGAAGGGAATGTATGTGCACCAGTGCAACAACAACAACCAAAAATAGTCTCCATCGTTGGATCAGGAGGAATGGGCAAGACAACTCTTGCAAACCAAGTGTATCAAGACCTTAAAAGAAAATTCGAGTGTCGGGCTTTCGTATCAGTGTCACGAAATCCGAACATGAAGAAAATCTTGAGAACTATTCTCAGTGAAGTGGCAAATAAAGATTATGCCCACACCAAAGCTAGGGATGAACAACAACTTATCTCCAAGTTCTCTAATTTCCTTGTCGACAAAAGGTACTATCTCCACTCCAAACTCATGTATGTTTGTCATCCTTGAATGTGTAAAAAACGTTATTTAGATATGCCACATGAAATTCCACATGTAAATCTATCACCAAAATAGTTCAATCAATTTTTTAATATGTTATGAGAAAAGATAATCATAAAATTTGTATTGTTTTTAAAATTCGTGGAAGCTGGGAGCTGGCGAGGCCCTAAGTCACAACCTATCCTAATTAAGAGCTAACGTTCACTGTTTATGTGCTTCTTTCCTGTCTTTACATTAGTTAAGCCTGTTATATCCACTCATCCATTTGAATCACCTGATCATTTGATCTGCATGCAGCATGCACGCACCTATATTTATTCTTGGTCCGGATTAATTATGTGTGTGCGTGCACACACACACATCAATGCACACGTGCCGACATGATTATTCGATCCATGCATCTATTATTTGAACTTGTGCATTCATGCTTCTCTAACATATATGGAGTATAGACCAAATAAAAGTGGCCATGACATGCATCATGTTCAAACCACTGTCATTCATCACTCTCCTCTCCGTTGATCATGTTTGAACCACTGTCATTGATTGCTCTCCTCTCCATTGTTACTGTACCAAATTAGATTATGTTGTGTTGGTTGAATCTATACTTAATCAATGTCATTTTAAGCACTCATGTTCGTGTTTGTCGGTGATCAATGCAACTCCTATTTTACGATCTATTAGGAGGTCGTGGAAGACAGTAGAGAGAAGGGTGGTGCCCGTAGGGATCTCGTTAACAATGATGGTGCACAGTGGTTTTACCCAAGTTCAGGCTCCCAGATGGGTAAAAGCCTTACGTCCTGCTTATAGTGTATACTTATTAATGGAAGAATTACAAGGGTGTAGGTCAAATCTATGGATAAATAGGTTGCGGGTGTCTTGGAACGGAATAGTCATTAAAAGAGACATCCTAGCCCTTATATAGGTTGACCTATGCTAGTAATTAGGTAGCTATCTTCTAGGAGATACGATACGATCTGGTGATCCCGCGGTTATCTGAACATATCTCCTGTAACAACAAGATCCGGGCTTAGCACACACGTTCTTATTCCCTTATGAGTTCGTACTCAGGCATGATTAATCGTGGGTCCAAGGGGACCCTAGGCACTCTTAGGTGGACTCGGTCCATGCACACCCACAGGGTATACCCCTCCAATTATACTCCTATACACACCGACCACGTTCTTTTTTATCTTCTCTATTTTCTCAAGGAAAACAAGTTTTTTCTCCTTTTGGTGTTTGCTCTACTAATGTCGCTCGTAAACTGATATGCAGCTACTTCATTGTTGTTGACGACGTATGGAACAAGGAAACATGGGATGTTATTAAGTATGCATTCCCCATGACCAGTCGTGGCATACTAATCACCACTACCCGTATGATTGATGTTGTGCATTCATGTCATTCATCATTCAGTGGCCATATTTATAATATGAAGCCTCTTCATATGGAGCACTCAAGACATCTATTTCACAAAAGACTATTCAGTTCCAAAGAAGATTGTCCTTCGTACCTTGAAGAAGTTTCTGAGCAAATATTGGAAAAATGTGATGGGTTACCTTTAGCAATCATTGCTATATCTTGTTTGTTGGGTAACACAGAAAGAACAAAGCAACAATGGAACCAAGTAAAAGATTCAATTGGTCGTGCACTTGAAAGGAATCCTAGTGTTGAAGGAATGATGAAGATATTGTCACTTAGTTACTTTGATCTGCCTTCTCATTTAAAAGGTTGTCTCCTATATCTAAGTATATTTCCAGAAGATTCTATTATTGAGAAGAAGGGTCTGATAAGGAGATGGGTTGCTGAAGGACTTGTTTGCAAAGAAGGCAGATATACATCATATGAGTTAGGAGAGAAGTGTTTTAGTGAGCTCGTCAATAGGAGTTTGATCCAACCCGTGAAGGTGGACAAATATGATAAGGTGCTTACTTTTCGAGTTCATGACACGATTCTTGATTTCATAGTTTCCAAGTCCATTGAAGAGAACTTTGTTACTTTCATTGGTGTTCCTAGTTTAACTATCGGGAGACAAAGCAAAACTCGTCGGCTCTCCATGCAAGTTGACGGGAAAGGAAATTCTGTCATGCCAATGAACTTGATATTGTCTCATGTCCGATCACTTAATGTGTTTGGGAATTCTGTGAAAATACCTTCCATGACGGGGTTCAATCATTTACGCAGTTTGGACTTTGGACGATGCAGGCAATTAGAAAACTACCATCTTGTGAATGTAGGGATGTTGTTGCAGCTAAGGTATCTCAACATTAGCATCACAAGGTTGAGTGAGCTCCCAGAGCAAATTGGAAATCTACGGTTCTTAGAGATGTTGGACATATGGCACACAAATGTGTTTGATTTACCAGCAAGTATTGTCAATCTCGGAAAATTGGCACATTTATTTGTTAGCGGACACGTTAGGTTTCCCGATGGAATTGCGAAGATGCAAACACTGGAGACATTGAAATGTGTGCCTGCCCTGCAATCATATAACTTTCTGCAAGAGCTTGGGCGGCTAAAGAATCTGAGGAACCTACACTTTTATCATATGTATGTTTTTTTTTTTTTTGCGAATTTATCATATGTATGTTGCCCAAGAGCAGAAGGAAGTTATTGCTTCTTCTCTCCGTAACCTGTGCACACGGAACCTTTGTTCTCTAACTATAACTATGCTGAGTGACAAGCTGAGTGACAACTTCTTACTGAATACATGGTGCACTTCTCCGCCGCTGAACCTCAAGAAACTTACGACCTCGGGTTTTGTCTTCCCAAAGGTTCCAGATTGGGTAGGATCGCTCGTCAACCTACAGAAGTTATGCTTGCAAGTGAAGAGAATTAAGCATGAAGATTTGTGCATCCTTGGAGCCTTACCTGCTCTGCTCTCTCTAGGTCTCGAAGCAAAGGAATACCAGTCTTCTTGTGAAGCCAAAAGGCTAGCAGTCACTGGTGAAGTTGGATTCCGATGCCTGAGAGTCTTTACTTATTGGGCGCAGGGAGATGGGATGGATCTCATGTTTGTAGCAAAATGTATGCCCAAGCTAGAAAAGCTGGTGATTGTTTTTCTCGGGTGTGACAATGAGTCTTTGAGCAGATCTGGTGCTTTTAGTTTCGGGATTACAAACCTCTCCAGCCTCGTTACTTTCAAATGTGTGTTAAATTACTCGGGTATCACGAGAAGCACTACTGACATTGTAAAGGCTTTGCTGGAGAGAGTAGTTGGCACACATCCAAACAAACAACTCAATTTAATATTCGAAGATACCGCAATTCGGCTGTGAATAAAGGATCCGTACATTACTTCTTCTTCTTTTTCGTCTTTAGATTTGATATTTATATGTAAGTTCGGAGTACTTACTAGCTAGTAATCACCCTTTCTTGAACAGGACAACTAGTAATGCCATTTTATCAACTACCTGTTATTCTTATATATTTTTGCACTGTAATACGCTTGCTATCACAGTAGATTATAACTTTCCAAATCACTTGCAGTGCTACTCTCCGGATGCTTCGGTAGCAGACTGACTATTTCAGTATCCTGGATGGTGCTGAATAGACACGCGTGTCTCTCTTGTTGAATGCTCAAGATGCCACTGACCTTCATGATTGTGTTCTGTTGGATATTACCGGAGAGTCTTCTGTTGTTGGGTTCAAGAATTAAACCCAGTACAAGTTACATTATCTCTCTAGGTTATAAGAATTGTACCAGCAAAGTTGCATGTTGGATTGCTTGTTGTTTAGGCACGGTTTTTGCATTGCTTGTTGTTTCTCCTAGAGAGCCTTGTTCTAGGATTCTTGCTGACAATTTGAAGACCTTCCATATCCTTTGGCTAGAGATGCACCGGTGAATTGATGATGCGTGGTGGCTTCATTGAGGTACTAATTGATGATGCGAAGCAATTTCGTGGAAGCTGCAATCTCAAAAGTTTGCTTTTGTTTGCGAGATCGATGGGTTGGTTCATCGTTCTGCAGTGCGTGCTTATAATTGTTGATGAGATGCAAGCACTGCTGCTTTTTGTAAATTGGCTACAGCCATTGCGAGAAAGCAAATGAACATGCAAACTGTGTAGGCCTCTCTCGCTCTCTGTTTTCTTCAGCGTTGCAGAGAAGAAACAGAGTAACTGAAAACAGAGGACCCTCACCCAGCTGCTTCAATTAACCAGCGTTTCAGTGGTACAACGAAAGCCTGAACATTTATACTACAAGATTCAGTTGCCAACACAACCAACTTAAACACTGAACCGTCGCAGCCAGTTGCTTGAACTTACCAGGATAGAAACACATTCTGCCACGTGTGCAACTTGCTTGTTCAACTGTCATGCTATCCATTCCGGCCGAGCCGGCGTTCGTCGGTGGCGGCGGCGGGGCGTGGCGGCTGCGTCGGTGGGAGACAGTGCGGTGCGGGAGGTGCGAGAGGGAAAGGTGCCACTTTTACTCGGCCGCGGCGGGATGGAGTAAATTTAGGGAGATTTCATGGAAAATAGGGAGGTGAAGTAAATTTTTAGCTCCACTAAGTTTTTTAAGGGATCGGCTAGGTGCACCGTAAAGGAGTAAAACAGATTTTTTACTCCCTTATGGCGTTTTAGGGGATCGGTTAGAAATGCTCTTGATAACTAGTCATTTCTAAAACCCGGTGAGATATATTGTGTTAAGAGATCCATCTCTTAAATAAGAGAAGACAAGTCTTTTCTTACTAAGATAGCATCATTGTATATGCCCTTACAGAATAAGGAGCCGTGTCTCTTTCGGGTCAAGAGTGCATCCACGTGCGTCGGAACACTAGTGTGTGAACTATTGACTAGGACCACCTTGGTAGAAAGACTTAAGCGTACAGCTCATGCAACTCAGGCATCGATCTATAAGGTTAGCATCTTAGCATAGTTAACAATATATTTCTCTGCCATAGCTATCAACATTGGACGAAAGCAGGCCTGTTATTATTCGGAGATTAGAGTTTTTGACGCCTAGCAGCTAGATGTGGTCCGTCTTCTCCATATCATTGATTTCAACTCAACCCACGGGAGAAGTATTATTGTTACAGTGTTATTAGGTGAAGAACATGCAACTGTTTGGTGAAGAACCTGCAGAGGAAGCGACCATATGTGGATCTGTATGCCTATATAAACACGGCTTTGCTTACATCTCTCCAAGAAGGGTAAAAACTTCACATAGATCATAGATGGCTCATCAGCTTGACATCGTAGATGTTATGACTCCTTGGGCTGTTGCTGCTGCCCGTGGTGGTGGTGGTGCCGGCGACAGTGATACTGCACACACGCATGACAAGCAGGTGGCGGCTAAGCATGCCGCCGGTGATGTTGCACACACACAGGACAAGCAGGTGGCGGCTAAGCAAGCCGCCGATGACGCCGAGTTCCTGGACAAGATGCGCGGGTGGCTGATGACGGTGGCCACACTCTTCGTTGGCATGGCGTTCCAGGCGGCGATGCACCCGCCTCTCTGGATGCCCAGGGACTACTTCGCACAGTGGATCACCGGACGCAGTGCGCCCGATGCCGGCTCCAGCGCCAAGCACGACGCCCTGTTCGTCTTCAGGATCCGGGATGGAGGTCTCACGGTGCCTCTGTTCATGGCGTTGAACACGGTTACCTTCGGGATAGGGCTGGTGCTGCTGGTGACGCTGCTGCTGATGAAGAAGGAGCCGTCTAGGAGTGACATGAGACGCATAACATGCATGGTGAGGGATCTCGCCATCTCTGTGGCGTGTACCTTCGCCTTTGGTATCTCCGGTGATCCGGTCGCAGCTTTGGCGGTTCTAGGTGTTTTCATCATATACCCCATTTGGACGTGGATCAAATACAGAAATTTGTTTTAGGTTGTGGCAAGTGTTTGAAAGAATGCTGCCACTAGCTAATTGCTCCCACGCTGATATTGACCGACTCTTGCTTATGAACAATAAACTCATCTACAGCTAGAAGGCTCATAATAAGTGGTGAAAGTTGAGTTACCATGCTTGAGGCACTTTTCTGGTATCTCATAGATCCATGGCCAAGGTTTTTCTAACACATGGGAATCCGGATCCCTCACTGAGCTTCGAGTTAATTGCATGGAATTACCACACTTCGGCACGTTGTAATGAATCAGTACTACTATTCATTTTATTTGCACGTATATATGCATCCCTTGGTCAACAGGGAAGCGCCAGGTAGGATTCGAACTCGCCACCAGGCAAGCGCCCGCTACCGCTGCGCTACCCCATCATATACTCCGAATTTCACGCGTACACTCTTTTGTACTTTGTGTTGTTCTGTTTTTTACAAAATACAAAAAAAATTAAGTTTGAAAGCGCGCGTCGGGGATTCGATCCTTGGATGATCCGTTGGTACTAGGCCCTCGCGGCCACTGCACCAAAGCATAATTTCCATTAATTAGCACGCATAGACCTTTTTATACTTTCAGCCGTTCCGTTTTTCAGTGTATATTTTTCTTCCAGACTTCTTTTATCTTTTTCAGATATAATGGATATTCTTTGGGCCGTATGCAGTGTGTGTATCGTATATTGAAAAAATTATACGTATATATACATCTTAACTTGAATGCTGTATGTGTGGCATCGGATTGTGCTGAAGTGATCTCCAAGATCGGGGCTGAAGCTCCTTGCCACCACACATCGATATTGCGTGAGATTAGTCACCACTCTACTTATTTTCAGGATATTCGTTTTGTTCATGAGAATAGGAAGTTTAATTTCAAAGCACATACTCTTGCGAAAGCTGCGGTTTCTTTGTCTAACGGGCGCCATGTGTGGCTTGTAACTATGCCCGATATCATCTGTATCCCTATGAACATCCAATTTTAATAAAGGTTATAGATGCTCAAAAAAATATACATCTTATATTACAAAAATGTTGAATATATATAAGATGAACGTTTTTATAATATGAAAAAGTTCATCATATTTTTTTAAATGTTCATCTTATATTTAAATAAGATAATTGTATATTGAAAAATGTTCAATATATATATGATGCGATGAACATTTGTTTCATATATGATACACTTTTATACGAAAAAAAATTTAAATATCGTATAATTTTTTATAGTACCTTATAACATTTAATACAATTTTTTTAATATACACATGTTTTAGTATCGCATAAAAAATGGAACGGCCCAAAGTATAAAAAGTTGCATGTGTGCTATTTGAAGCAAATGTTGCAGTAGCGCAGCGGCAGGGAGCACGCGCAGCGAACGGCCCATCGTTATACGATATGGAAAAAATGATGAACATTTTTTTATTATAAAAACGTTCATCCTGTATGCATTGAACATTTTTTAATATACAATGTATATATATGTGTGTATGTATAATTATTTTCAATATATGATACACACACTATGTACGGCCCGAGGAATATCCATGATCTGAAAAAAGATAAAAGAAATCCGTAAAAAATATACGGAAAATAAGGTGAGACGGCTTAAATTATAAACACGTCTTTGCAAACAGATTGGTGCGTGCGCGTTTAACAGTTTTTCTTATTTATTTAGAGAAAAGAACGGGGCAAAGTATAGAAGTGTTTACGCGTGCTAGTAGTTTGAATAGGTGCTGTAGCGCGGCGTGCATCCCTGGCCCGCGGTTGCCTCGACACGGGTTAGAATCCCGCCGGCGCCAGCTCTGCGCACAATTATTTTTTTCAGGCGAAACACTTCTCTGGCAAATCAGGATGCATACGTGATTACATAAAAACTAAGGGTCTTTTTTGTAAAAAAACATGCCATGTCAGCACCTGACAGAGGGCCCCGCCTGCCAGATACAACATCAATACAGCGTTATATGGGGCTTAGACCATTTTGCAACGATTAGCCTCATAGGTGATACTGACTTGCAAAAAAAATGAATAGTGGTACTGATTCGTTACAACATGTCGAAGTGTGGTATTTCCATGCAATTACCTTCTGAGCTTCTGACATGATATGGGAACATCCCTTGCCATGTCTATGTTTTATGTCAAGCAACTTGCTTCCGGACAACTGATGAGAAATGGGGAGAGCAAGCCAGACACAAACCAACCTGCCTAAGGTAGTCTTTTTGCACAAAATATCGATGCTGCATGGTAAGTAGTTTTACAAAATGTCTAAATATAGATTTCCACGAAGTATCTCCATCTACGTCCCCCAAGTACTGATTACCTTTGATCTGGTTTGGATCGTAGTAATAGCCTTCTTGACTAGGGTCCTAGAAATTGTTGAACCCAAGAAGTGATTAATCTAGGTAGTGTGACTTCTAGCAAGCCGAGTATTGTTATCACGCAACGTATTTGTCCTCGGATCAAACACAAACAAAAATAAAGTGAGTGTAAATAATAGGGGAAATGAGACTTTTTACGGTACATCATACTACCCTGATGTTGAAGTAGTATTTAAGTCAATCCAAGGGTTAATACAGCTCGCCTTATAATTTAGCTCGAGGACAGATTGGTAATTTGTGGCCTCCATCCACCACGCCGCGCGCTGCCCACATGTCCTCCGCCATCCCGACGCCGCCTGCCCGCCTCCACTAGCGAGCCGCCTGCTAGCTCGCCGCACACCCAGATCCTCCCACCACGCACAAGGACAGGAGCCCTGCACTAACACCGCCGTTTAATACCCCTGCCCCGACTCCATAACTGGCAGTGGCAGCCCCTCTTCTTGACGATTGTGTGCATTACCGTTTTTTGCCGAAACTTGGTGTCAAACCATGGAGCTGTATCTTCGCAAGCTCATCTGGGCTGCAATGTTTGTTGTCCCTGGGCACGAGGGGCACGGCCCATTGCCGGTTGCAAACGACGACAGGACTCCACAGCCTCCTGGCTGGCGCTCCAACTATCACCCTCTCCCCGCGACGACTGAGGGGCGGCGCCACCATACGCACCATCTAGGCGCACCGGGTAACGCGGGACTCCTCGGCAAAGGCGCGCAGGAAGGCAAGCACCTCGTGGTGCCTTGGGAAAGTGCGCAGATCACCGGCAAAAGACCCTGCAGCGACGCATACAGGCTTGCCATAGGCCTAGGTACCACACACGCGATCCAAACTCTCGACAATCGTGATGCCTCGAACTCGCGGAGGAGCTCGCGTGCGGCCAGCCGGCTACCAACCCTGACACGCCCTCGCGCGGCACTTGGTACACCTCCCGGACCGGCGACTGGTGATGGTGAGCTCTGGCGACTACAGGTAGCGTGAGCACATGGTGGAGGTGTTTACGGAGACGGAAAGAGACTAAATGAATTTCAAGAACGGAGAGATTACGAAGGATGCACCGGGGCGTTATATGTTTCCGCCTCTAGGAATTTCTCAATTATTATGCTGTTATTCCGATTTTACCACTTCAACAAAAAATACTACCCAGTTTTAGCCAAATATACTACCCAGTTTGAGCTGTAGTATTGGTTAATCTTGTCCGTTTAATGGATAAAATGGATGGCTCTTATTACTTTGATGTACCGTAAAAGGTTTCGGGGAAATAGGCCAGAGGAGGTGTTTCATGGTTGGGAATCTAAATTGACATTGACATCGGCATGAATAATAAATAAATGTGTTATAACTTGATAAGTGAGTGATGTGGGCTTTGTTACAGCACCACCGACCGACTGCCGTCGAATCTACTAGCATCTTAGAAAATTCTTGCTAGAATGGGCTAAGAATCACGGTGTGGTGCTTATAAATAAGAAAAAGAAATGTTACCTCAACTTATTGATGTGCTTGACATTAATTAAGGCTGTCAGCCCCCCTTAGAGGATCTACAATCGGACTCCTCAAAATGCCCCCTATACGTTCGGATGGATGGCTTGGTCATTGACTGGTCGTGAAAATCCGACCCACCCCAACCCCCCAACCAGCCTTATATGTCTGGCACCCCTCAATCCCGGCTCATATCTAGGGCAGAAATGCGGAGGCCCGAGTGCGCCCCGACGCTTCCGCCAAGTCAGATCGACGGGAGGGATCCACCAGGAAAGCGATCTGTCCGTCGGCACCTCCTCCACTTTGGTGCGGACATATTTTCATGGCGCTAGTCCGGCGCGCCGCTAGAGGGGCTAAATCCAACTATTTCATCTGGACGGCAAGACAACCCTAGACCCATCCCCATTCCTCTGCTCTTCCTCCAGTCCATCACCGCCACTGCTCCCTCCTCTCCCTGTCCACTTCCATCCGAGCTTGCCGCCGTCCGCCATGGTCCGGAAGAAGATCACATATTACAAGATACTAACACTCGAATGCCGGGTGGAGATCCAAGCCGAGATGCGTACTACAGAGGAGGCACATCATGTCATGGAGGAGCCATGCCACACCGCTGAGCTTGAGGCAATGGAGGAGGAGGCAGAAGCCGAGGTGTCGGAGGAAGAGTTGTCCGAGGAGGAGGAGAAGAAAGAGGAGGATGGAGCCGAGGAGGAGGGCGCGGCCATGGAGAAGGATGAGACTGGCGGCTTAAGCATGGCGGAGGTAGAAGCGCTAAAACGCCCAAGCCATGGAGACAGCAACGACAACGTTCGAGGTGGAGCAGGCCGCCATCCTCGACTCGATTCAGTCTGAGCGGGAGGTGGCAGTCAACCACCGGCGGACTTTACTGACTTGCAAATCATGGGCACACGAGGGGGACTGGTTAGGTCAGCCGTGGTTGGCGACGGCTGCGCCAGCACGGCCGTGGATTTTGTGTCGTGTCTCGAAAACCCCCTTCGTATTGTGCTTTTGGTATATACTCCGTAATAGATAGAAGATAGATAAATATGGTTGTGTTCATTGCAATTATGTAAACGTAGAGAGTCGGGGTTAAGCCTCCTTTTCCAGGAAAAACATATTCCTGCGTTTTACGTACATACAGATGGGTGTGGCTCATAGATAGGAAAATCTAGTGCCTCTGAAACATTTCACTCAAGGAACGGAATCACGTCAAATTTACATATAAGGCTAATGCGCAAACTGAAGTAGCAGAATAATTACGGAAGTATTGTCAACTAATGAATTATTATTTTTGAAAAGTATGATTACCCCGGCCTCTGCATCGAGCGATGCACTAGCCATTTTATTACACAAGGTAGCAACAAAGTACGAAGTCCAGCTCAGGTACATGCAAATTATTGGATGGCCATCTAATCCGGTTGTACCTAGCCCATGCTACCATCTCCTAGTGGATGAACCCAAAGGCCGTATGCTCCCTGACTTCCGCACGACTGAATAATGACCATGTAGGATTCATCTAGACGCACAGAAGATAATTTGCAAAAAATTGTGATATTGGTTCGGTTAAAAATACCGTCATTTCGACAGTTCCAAATAGGCAAAGTAATGCACATACTCCACCCCATTTAACCAGGTACCGAATAATTTTGAGATACTATTGGGTGGATAGACGTTAAAGGACACATGTATTGTACGACAAAAAAACCTGACTAGTGGGCATTTGAGAAAAAAGATGTTGGATTGTTTGCTCCTGATCATGAAACAACACCGTTCGAATGAATGGAGTTGCGGGAGCAGGTCCTTGTTGGTCCCAAAAAATTGATCTTCAGCTAATCTCATTCAAATAATGATGGGGAAATCCAAAGTTATTTCACACAATTGTTTGGGTGATTAAACACCTTTTGTTATTGACTAAAGCCATCAAGTCTGCACATCCATGGAGTTCTCCCAGGAAACTACTGCCTACTTTCTATGAGGATTAGCCATGACAAAAGCAATTTTTTGTGATGTGCAATTACATCAACTACCTAGTAGTCGATGTGCACCCTCTCCCCACTTGTGGTTTTCACTGGCACACCATGCCCCACCAACTCCTACCGAAGATATGTGCAGCCTAGTCTGTTGTTCCAGCCAACTGCCTAGTAGTTGATGTGGAACTCTTCATCCCTACTTATGGATGTATAGTTTCAGTTGGCAAGGGTAACAGACCAAGTTGTACATAGTCTATTAGGCAGTTGTCCAGGGCAATAGACCAAGTTGCACATCTCACTCGCAAGAATTGTTGGTGAAAAACTGCTTATCCATGAGGGTAGAGAAAAGTTGCCCATAGGCCCTTCTAAAGTTGCACATCTCACTAGTAGGAATGGTTGGAATGGGTTGCTACCAGTGAAAACTACATATTCATGGGGTACAGGACAATCACTACAACAAAAACACCCGGTATGGTCGCTTTCTATGAGGCACTTTTTTATTCGTCTTTACGCTC
The DNA here is from genome assembly GCA_021605205.1 of Aegilops longissima. Classification (NCBI taxonomy): domain Eukaryota; kingdom Viridiplantae; phylum Streptophyta; class Magnoliopsida; order Poales; family Poaceae; genus Aegilops; species Aegilops longissima. The sequence goes on along the minus strand of CM038681.1, from coordinate 656,777,927 downwards.
ATGAACACTGGCGACCTAAAGACGCTTCTTAAGACGTTTACAAAGCGTCACAAACTTTTTATTCTAATTAGGCTAAAAAATTAAGTATTTAGTTTTACTTAACTTAAAAGACGATTTGTGAGACGCTTTATGTGCGCCTCTGCTCTTCGAGACGATTTGTGAAACGTCTTAATGTGCGACTCTGTTCGTATCATAGATTTAAGAAAACTTTGAATAATCATTTTTTCGACCCTGATATCTATGAAAGTTAGCTGTACTAAACTTTGGATAATACAACTTTGTTATTTGATTGCGACTTTAAACATCCCCTCTGTAATGTGCTTCTATGTCCCTGCAAGAAAAAGTTGTTCATCTATGTATATTTGTGAATTGATGTACGTACGATGAAAGCCCATTTAATTCTCATATGAAGCCATCCCAATCTTTTCTTTTGCATGGTAATATGTGTCTCATTCGTATCATAAAGATTAAAGTACAAGTCAGACAAAACTGAAAAGACAGCAGAACGTCTCTGAGCTTGACACCAACGTCCGTCACCTGCCTCCAACACCACCATAGCAGTCACCGAAAAAATGACGGATCACCTTCTCACCCGAGCTCGACGCGGCTCCAACGCTGATATGCAGCTTTGCGGACCTCTAAGGTGGCTCGCCAAAGACGAAACCATTACCGTTGAACGAATCAGATCGGAGCAACACTCCGGACACGCCATCGAACTCCAGATTTGGCACCCCCACACGACTAAGACGTCGGAGGAGGAAACCATACCTGCCATCCACGAACCACGGGCCCAGCACACGTTCCATCTTCCAGATGTCGTCGATGCAGACCACAATCTGCATCCGCTCCTCGACTACCTCCCAAGCTCCGCGCCGACGTTGGAGCAGACGCCACAACGGCGGAGCCCGAGGACACATGTCCACCACAAGGATGCCGTCGCCGCCACGACATCCCTGCTTGAACAGACTGGTTCCCAGATCCTTCACCGACAATAGAGACGATTGCCTCGCCGAAGAAGAATCCGGAGCTTCTTTATTCAGCATCGTCGTCGCCGCCGCCGAACCCAAGATGTCGAACGATCCAAAACCCTAAGCTTCTTGGGCCCTAAAACCTAAAGCTAAAACGATCCACACGTGCGGGATCCGGCGACCCCCCTCACCACCGACGACCAAAAGGTCGCCAGCAGAGGAGAGCCAGTGGAAGACGGCACGGTAAGGAGCGGCTCTCCTGTGGCGGCGGCTAGGTTTCGCTACACGAGGAAAACTTTCTGGACTCCACCAAGGACTGAGATACGATTGAAAGCCATCCCAATCATCCAGCGAATGCAATGGACGGCTGCTATGCCAGGTCGTACACAATTCGTAAAAGAACAGTCGTAGATGTAGCAGGGCTGATGTATATTATACTACTTTTTTTAGGAGGATTATATTATACTCCCTCCGTTTCAAAATATAGCGCGCCCGCGCTTTTTGAGGTTGAACTTTGACCGTAAATTTAACCAACGAAATCGACTGCGGCGGAATCAAAATTATATAATCGAAAACTTCTTTTGAATACGAAATCATTGGTATAATTTTTGCTCCTGTCGCAGTCGGTCTCGTTGGTTAAATTTATGGTCAAAATTGAAGCACGGAAAGCGAGGACGCGCTATATTTTGGAACAGAGGGAGTACTACCTCTGTGATACGCAACTCCCTAAAATGATAAAAGAAACCAGCAGTTAGGGCCGCCGCCACTCGGCGCCTCGGCACCAGCCGTCGATCTCCCGCTGCCGTTTGGCCCAGCCAGAGCCATCGTCGTCGCTCGCCCCCTCTCCCATAGATCTCACGACGTCGCGCTTCCCCGGCCAATGATCTGACGCCGCCGCAACTCGCCCCCAGTCCGAACTCCGGCGTCGCTCGACTCTGATCCCCCGCCGGCCCTCCGACCAGAGCTCCACCGCCGCTCGACCACTCCTCCCAGACAAGTTCTCCCACCGCTTGATGCTGGTCGCCTCCCTACAACGCAAGCTCCTCTGCCACCTGACGCCGGTCTGCCCAGGCCAAGCTCCCCGGTCCCCTGACGCCGGTTGTAGCCCGACACCGCTCCCCCCAACGCCAGGCTCCGCCGGTTGCAGCCCGACACCGCTCCCCCCAACGCCAGGCTCTGCCGCCCGCAGAATACTCTACCCGGACGACTCCTCTCACTTTGCTGCCGACCTTGGCAACGAGCTCGCCGACACACCTCTGCTGCTAGGAGCTTGTCCGCAGGTTGTTCTTCTCATTTTTCTATCTCCATATCATGTGAAATATAGCTCAGATTGCGATATGTCACCTCTGTTTCCCTTTCTGTCTTTGCAATGATGCACTGTATTGTTTAAATTTGACAATTGTTGATAAAACCAGTGGATCCTTTTTGGTGATTGGATGAGAATTGTTGTTAAAAATAGTGGGGACTGTTGATTGGATGGCAATTGTTGATGACATGATATTTTTGAAGTTGATCTGGTTAGGGGGAGCTGCATATGTCATGCCACACAAGAGTATTTTTCTTGTTTTAGCAAGAGAAACCACTGGATATTACTTAGATTTTTAGTAACTGGTTATACCAACTAGCCTTCTGCTGTTTGTCAAGCATTGTAGAATATACATCCATTTTTGTCATTTATGAAATTTTCTTTATGTACTTCACATAAATTCTACTACTCTAGTAAAGACACATCTCCACTTATGTTTTCCAATGTAAGATGAAAGATTGGGTAGACCCTATTATACAATTTGAACCTAAGTATCTATTGCACAGTTTAAAATATTCATATATACCTATGTTTAATGTACAAGAGCATATGGAAAATTAAAAACTGATCGATTTTGCTTTCATTACTATGAGTGGTAGCTCAGCTTTGAGAATGTTGCAGGGCAGAGTGTTTGTCTTAGGAAAAAAGGTTGTTGTGGCAAAGAAAGGGAAAGGGAAAAAGAAGGGCAAAGACAGCGAAAAAGCAACTGAAGGTCCTGAAAAACAGAAGCGTAAAAGAGCGCCTAACAAGAAATCAGGTAACGTCGCACGTAAACCTGAGAAGAAGCCCGAGGATTGTTTCAAAAGGAAGTTGATATTGTTTGATTTGGAATACTGGGAGCACAACAAGTCAAGGCACAATCTAGATGTAATGCATATTGAGAAAAACGTCTGTGAAAATTTAATTGGAACCTTATTGGATACTGTTTCTAAAACAAAGGATGGCCTTAATGCACGACTTGACTTGGGAGAAATTGGAATTCGATCTAGCCTTCAACCTGATGAAGGTGATAAGGGTAAAACTAAATTGCCGCATGCACCTTTTAATATGTATAAAAAAAGAAGGAGATTCTTTGTACAGTGATTAAGAATTGTAGGACATCTGATGGTTATGCATCAAACTTTTGAAGGTGTGTGAACATGAAAGAATTAACATTGACTGGCCTCAAAAGCCATGACCGTCATCTTATTCTAGAAGACATCCTTCCTGTGGCACTTTTAAACTGTTATCCCAGTAAAGATGTCATGATAATAGTTGTTGAGCTGGCTAATTTCTTCAAGAAGCTATGCTCCAAAGTGTTAGATGTCTCTGAGCTTGACAAACTGCAAGAGAGCACTAGTGCAGAACCGGGCTTTAACACCGGTTCGTAAGGCCCTTTAGTGCCGGTTCTGCAACCGGCACTAAAGTGTGGGGACTAAAGGCCCCCCCTTTAGTACCAGTTCAACACGAACCGTCACTAAAGGGCCACCACGTGGCACGAGGCGCGCCATGGTCTGGGGGACCTTTAGTCCCGATGTCATGATAATAGTTGTTGAGCTGGCTAATTTCTTCAAGAAGCTATGCTCCAAGGTGTTAGATGTCTCTGAGCTTGACAAACTGCAAGAGAGTATTGTGAAGACACTTTGTAATATGGAAAAAGTTTTTATTCCATCGTTTTTTACTGCCATGGTACATTTGATGGTGCATTTAGTTGAAGAAGCTAAACTTGGTGGCCCGGTGCATTACAGGTGGATGTACCCTCTAGAGAGGTATGCTACTTTCATTTGATTTGTTATTTTCCATAGTGCATCTAAGTATATGATTTGATTTATTGTTTCCCGTGATAATATAACCTTGTTGTTTTATGATGTTCAGATCATTTGTTTGGCTAAAGTCACTTGTGCGCAATAGAGGTTATCCTGAAGGTTCTATTGCTGAAGGATATATTGTTGAAGAATGCTTCACCTTTTGTTCAAGATTTCTAGAAGGAACCACACATTTCACGAGAACATCTAGGAACCCTGATCCTTCAGATAATACAAAGGGCATGTAGATGTTTGATAGTGTTGGTGAGCCAATTGGAAAGGCTGTCACTTTAGGCCAGTTGGACGATCAACTTCTAGTTCAAGCACATCGATATGTCTTGCGACACTCTGATGAGCTTGATGATCTCCGTAGGTGTGCTTCAGTGCTATCTTCTATTTCTGTTGTTTTTCACAAGTTGGAAAAAAACATGATGTTATTTTTCTTATTATTACAGAGAATTTGTGGATCAAGAGAAGAGGAAACCGGGTAACTTAAATTTGATGGATGATGACAATGAGGATTTGATTAGTAGACACTTTGCTGACTGGTTGGAACAAAAGGTATAATTCTCCTTTAGCATGTTCCCTCACTTTAGTTCCGTGTGAACTCAATGTAACCACTCTTACATACATGTTATACTAGATGATGGACTGGATATATTACAGAAAAGATAAGAGCATTAGCCGCAAAACCAAGCAAATGCGGGGTGCGCTACAGTGGCTATATAATTAATGCTTTCAGGTTTCATACTATCTGTCGCGAGACAAGACGCGTGACACAAAATAGTGGTGTTGTGAACCTTGCTGAAAATGGTGTGTCCTATTATGGCCGGTTATCTGACATCTTCGAATTGTCATATAGAGATTACAAGGTGGTGCCCTTCAAATGTGATTGGTATGATGTTCATCACAAAGTTGGTATTATAAGAGATGAGTTTGGATTCACTCATGTGAACTTCTCCCGCAAGATACATACAGGGGAGAAGTTAGAGGATGATCCTTTTGTATTTTCTTCCCAAGTGGACCAGGTCTTTTATATCCAACATCCGAGAGGTGAGAATTGGAATACCATGGTGAAATTCAAACCTCATGATATTTTTGACATGGGTGGAGAACCATCTTCTGATGAAACAGATTAGTCTTTGTGCTTTCACCTTGTGATCAGCAGCGAAGATATAGGTTGAGCACTTGTCATCCATGCTCCTAGGTAGAGTTACTCCAACATAACTATTCCAGCTGGGTGGATCTTCTTCAGAATATACTGTTCCCTGTGTTACTCTGTAATGAACGAGCCTATGGTCTTTTTTTAATATGTATTTTCCCTTTTGTTATAAATGAATTGTATGGCTATCCGTTCAGTTCTTTTAATTGTTTTTTTAACTTTCACATGACAGTAGTACTGCTAAATTTTCGAACGTTCTCTTTGTGCTAGTTTATAGGAATTGAAAGTAGTCTAGTCAATATTTCAATAATATTTTGCAAGTGCATGACATCGACTTTGCACGATTGACATCCCAGTCATAAAAATCAAAAGCAATAAGGGATATTTAGTAAAATCAGTGAAGTGTTACAGTAACTAGTACAGTACATTTTTTTGTTATTCTTAAAATCCTGGGAACGGCCATATGTGGCCGTTGACTTCTGTAAAAGGTTCATAACTTTGGGGGAAATCAAATTTGAAAATGTTCACAATATTGATAAAAACATGAATTTGAAAACGTTCACGGCTTCTGAAAATATTCATGAATTTGAAAAAAAGTTCACCAATTCAAAGAAATATATTGAAAAACTAAAAAAATAATTTAAAAATGTTCATGACCTCGAAAAAAGTTCAAGTATATGAAAAAGTTTGGTGAATTTGAAAAAGGTTTATGGGTTCAAAACTTTTTTGCAACAAATTGAAAGAGTACATGAATTTGGGAACAATTCACAAATTCAAGAAATGTTCGCAAACTTGAATTTATTGTGAATTGGAGAAAAGTTCACTGTTTGAATAAAAATATTCACGAATTTAAAAACTGTGGGAATTTAAAACAATTAAAAAATTGGAAGAACTTTGAGAATTTGAAAATAATAGAAAGACAAGGGAAATAATAAATAAATAAAAATTCTAAAAAAGGAAAAAACAATAAAAGAGAAAGGGAAAAAGGAAAAAAAAACTAGGGAAATAAAGTAAAACTTGGCCCAAATAAACCTAAACAAGATAAAGATAACCCGACTTAAAAACCTAGCAAGCTTTCATATGCTTCCTAAAACCCGACCATGGAAGCTTTTGGCGCCTCCAAAATCGGGAGGAGGGAGGTTCGCACTTGTGCCTTAGTTGGCCCGGTCATTTTTTTTAACACGGTATAGACGCAGACGCTCATACATACACTCATTCGTATGAACGCATACACGCACGCACATTCTACCCCTATAAGCACCTCCGAGAGACTGATGCAGCACATCATCTTAAGACAAAGTCGCCACAGACTCCTTTGTAGTTGACGGGAACGTCTCCTGCCACGCACATGGTCGGAATGCCTGGAATAAATCCAGAAAAAAATGCAAACACCAATGTCAAATTCAAGACTTGAACTCTGGTGGGCATGGGATATCAATGTCCTCCTAACCATCCAACCAAAGGTTGGTTTGCAGGCCGGCCATTTATAACATATCGAGGGGAGGGTGTGTGCACTGTTTTTCCAGAACCAAAGGAAGCTACGGGAGCGCCTCACGATAAAAAAACACCGTGGCGCGAGATGCTGCAACTGGGCATGCGGGGAGCTGGAAATGGCGATGACGGTCATGCTGGACGCTTGCACTAGCCACACGATTTGCTGGAACCAGTGCGGCAAGTTTATTTCGAAGGCCGTGAAGGAGGAGGAGCCCTCCTAGGTGCCTCCTCCATTACCTCGTTGTGGAGACGACACATCATCACACAACACCTTGACAACGACCGAGAGGGCGGCGCAAGAGGAGGAGCGGCAGGAGCGACGCAATGTCGGGCCCTGTTCGGCACATCAGGTGCCGACACCGCATCAGTGACCAGCTGGTCAGGATCGGCTTGGAGTCGCTGCAGCGCACCCATTGCTGACAAGGGCTACGTGAAGGGATGGCGTGCACGCGCGCAGGGGGGGGGTCCGCGGTCAACATGGTCAACACGCGGCGGAGGGGGAAGCCCAACTTCGATCTACCACTGCCTTTATTATTTTTATTAAAGTATATCGGTATTACTTGGATACGAATATTACCCAATAAAGTTTGATATCTTTTAGAAAAAACAAAGCATAAGGATTTATCCAATAAAAGATACACCTAAAAAATTATTTATCCATATATGCGTTTTTTTAAACCCAAATTCTTTAAAGTGCACGCGCACTTTTTAGACGAAACGAGCGGCCTGGCTAGCAGCGCATGCATGTGCTAAATTCTTTGTCTGCTAGTGCATGTCACTATGGCATTAAATGCGTTCACACCGCTCCTTTAGTGTAGGAAAAGACAGATTCATGTGTATTTATTTTGGGCTTTCAAGAATTCAAAAAAGCATATCTCTCAAACCGTGCATCAGAATTCAAATTTATTTTCACCGTTGGAATCCCCGCAATGAGATCTTTGAAACTAGATCCCACATGACTATGTTTTGACGAATTTTTTTTGTGTCAACTTTTGGGCTATATTGTGCAACTTATAGTATTGCCTGGTGCAACTTTAGTACTCTATGATGTAACTTTTTTCAAAACCATTTTTAGACTTGCATGATCCAACCTCAAATGAGGCCATAACGTAGCAACTAACATCCGACTTTTGTGATGTGCAACTAGTCTACTGCCCCGGCCAACTACGTAGTAGTAGATGTGCAACCCTCCTACCTACTTGTGGATGTCTACTGTTGGCACACTCTGCCCCACCTCCCCTACCAGTGATATGTGCAATTTAGTATGTTATTCATGCCAACTATCTATTAGTCGATATGCAACTCTTTCCTCTCCCTGCTTGGGGATATGCAGTTTTGGTTGTCCGGGGCATCATACGGAGTTGCACATAGTCTTCTAGGCAGTTGGCCAGGTAAACATATGAAGTTGCACATCTCACAAGCAGGGGATAGTTGGATGGTGAAAATTCCACATTCACGAGGATAGTGAAAAGATGCATATAGAAGGGCGCTAAAGTTGCAAATCTCACAAGCAGGGGGTGGTTTGGACCGGTTGCTAGAAGGGAAAACTACACATTCATGAGGGGTACGATGAAAAGTTGCACATCACTGTTAGACAGTTGGTCGTGGCAGTATCCGAAGTTGCACAATCACTACTAGAAAGTTGGCAGATGCAGCAAACAGTGAAAGCACATCCACGGGCAAGCGAAAAGTTGCATGTCAAATACTAGGCAGTTGGCCTAAGCAACGGACGAAATTGCTCATCTCACTGAAAGGGGTAGTTTGAGGGGGTGGAGGTGACATCAGTGAAAACTGCACGTCCATGGGGTAGGCGGAAAGTTGCACATCCACGGTCAGCTAGTTGCACATCGACTACTAGGCAGTTGCACAAAACAAGGTACTAAATTGCACAAAAAAAATTTCATCGAAACATACCCCTGCGGGATCTAGTTTCGAAGAGCATGTCGTAAGGATTCCAACGGTGAAAGCGGATCTTAATTTCGATATTTGGTTCAAAAGTTATGGCTTTTAAAATGAAAAGAAACTCTAAATTAATGTGTTCACATCTGGGTGCTTTTCAATCCGTATTTGAAAACACGTTGCATGTCCTTTTTACCTTTTTGCTATGAGAAAGAATCTTTCCTTTTTTGTTTGATGGAGACATAAACTTGCTAAAAGTGACAGCCGCTGCGGAGCGGTAGCGAGCGCCCTGCCGCTCGCTAGACGCGTCCTTTTTTTAAAACATTCATACATGTGATTACTTAGCGCTCCCAAACTATTCCCACTTAATCAAATTTCACGTTCCCGGACTATTTTTGCTTATAATTTTTTTGGTGCTATAGAGTCCGCCATCTCCCCCCACCACCTCCCCATTTATCCAACCTCCGATTCCAATCTGCGCCGTGACCACCACCCCGCGCGCCGCCCGTTCCTGCACCCGACGAGGTGGCAGCCTTACCCTCAAGCGCTGCCCTCTGCCGCTATCGCCACCCGCCGCCGATTCCCGTTTTCCTTCATCGACAAGCTCGCTAACCGGAGCCTTGTCGGTGTCCGTCGTCCCGGCCGTCACGAAGCCGTCGTCCTCCCGATGTCGTCCACACCGTCACATAGCGGCCAGATCCACGCAGGTCTCATCCTTCACTCGAAGCTGCGCGCATGTTCCGTCGGTACACAGCCCGCAAGGAGCTCTTGCCTCCATCCAATACCTTCAGCCTCCACCACGTCAAGCAGGTACTTTCTTAAACCCCATAGTCCCTACAGTTTTACCATTAAATCAACCAAAGTGGGCTCCTTCATTTATATGCATCTCAAGTCCCGATCCTCTTCTCCTTCATCTCCTTTCTTCCTTCATGTAGGTAATGCACACTAAGTGTTTGTTGAATTGCTTGCTTGCTTAGAAATCAATTCTGACAGATTTTCTTGAAAATATGTGAGCAACTATTTGGTCCAATCAAATTTTATATGGTAAAACTCAAAAGTAATACAAGTGGTGTTATATAGATTGGCCAAATAACCTCACATTCCATTTACGCTGGAGCATAAAACATGGTAGTGTTTGGTTGTACAGGCTGCCGTGTACTCTGCTATTTTGTAGTAATTTTAGTCTGTCCTATTTCCTACCTCATCTTAGTGCAGTCCCACTATTTCATTAGTTTTGATTCTTGCATCTTAGCTGAAGGGAGGTTCAATCAGCAGCTCTCAGATTTTGCAGTAAAAGATTTTTTGTTTACAGGTTTGTATGTTGCTATGTGTGTTACAGTAACTTCTGAAGTGCTTTTTGGGTGCCTTTTCAGTTACATGCATGTATGGGTCATATTTACTGCAAGATCACCTTATTCCACTTGAGTCCAACACATACCATTTGCTACAACTAGATTCTCTTTAAAAAACTTGTATAGCATAAAGAGGCTACTTAGCTAGCAGCTGTAAGATAAACTGGAGTGTGTTGTCTGTTACATTATTGTTGCTATTTAGGACTAGACTAACTATATGAGTTTATTGGTAGTGTTATGTTATTAGCATTTGGGAGATAACTTTTGTTACACATCTTTTGCGAGACAGACATAAGGATTGAGTTAGTTGGTAACTGATTCATGAAAAACGCACACATAATGCAGTAATTTTGAGTCTTTGGTTTGTGCGGAAGGCTGTTTGGTTCCAAGAAATATGTGAAATCATATGCATGACCTTGACATATGCTTCTATGCTTGATATTAACATATAATTTAACATTGTTTTGTGAAGATATCATGTCGAGGGTACCTTGACAACTTCGAAGCCTAAACATCCCAGAGTAAGTTTCTGAAAGTGTACAACCAGATGAAGAAAATTTAGAAGGCCCTCCAGAGATTGGTGATCTAGTACCAAAGCCTCCTGAATCTACTAGGCAAATTAAAATAATTTGTAAGCTCACTTTTCTTTTTCAAACACATATCTAGTGTGATGTATATGGTCCAGTCATATGCCATTGTGATAATCTTGCATGCAGGGCCAAATGGAGATGTGCGACAGATTATAGGGGAATTCCGAGGTAAAAATTTGTTGGAATTACGTGGGGGAAGATAATTGTGGAGACTGATGGAAGTGGAATTCCAAATGGAAGGTCAGGTCATTCTCGGTCAGCATCTTACCTGGCTTGCAGAAAACTCAACATTTGCACCATTACATATTCAGAGATGGGACAATGAATTGTTTCTTCAGAAACATGGGCAGATGATCACAGATGTGGAGGTAAAATTTTCATAGCACTGTTCAAGACTGTTAACTTCACATTGATCATTGTCATCCTAGCTTTTCTTCGAGAACCAAGGAGGATTACACTGGTTCATCTTTACCACACATGGTTGCTAAGGTGTGTGTGTGTGCATAAACTTCTGATTCATTGTCAAACAATGTCTATGTTTTGTGTATGTTTACTTGCAACTGAACTAAACCTCAACTGTAGAAAGCGCACATTGAAAAAATTGATAGGGCCAATAAAGGCTGTGCAGAATCAACTTTATCAGACAAGACTAACCAGGAATTGCATCCTAGCAATTGCGCAAGAACCAAAGAGGGCTGCACCAGTTTACCTTTACCACATGAACCCACGGTTGCTAAGGTGTGTGTGCATGCATGCATAAATTTCTGATGTGTTATCAAACAATGTCTATGTTTTCTATAAGTTTACTTACAACTAAACTGAACCTCAACTGTAGAAAGCACATGATGGTCCTGAAGCAAAGAATGGCCATACTGAAAATAACAATGCGACCAAGCAAGGTGGTCCTGAACCTAGTGTACAACTTCATCGCATCACTAAGCAGGTATATTATATATATCTGAATGACAATGGTTAGAATAGTTAGTTGGTCTAATTCCATGTGCAATTGTCCCTTTCTGTGTAAAGTGAAATTTTCCATGGTTTGTGATAATGAATGTTCCATTTCTCGAAAAATATGATTAAATGAAAGTCTTCTTGGTTTCGTTGAACCCGAGAAGCAAAGATAAATTTGTGGCCGAAGGAACTTTAGTGAGTAGAGATAAAACATACGTGGTTGGAAGAAACATGCTTGGAGAGCAATATGTAGCGGCTTTGTTTGTGCTGTTTCAAGACTTTGAGATCAGACATTGGTTAGACCATATGGAAAATTGCAAACAGTAAGGGATGCTATTTGTCATGTTATTGCATGGCCTCTATCACATGTAAGTGCACTTCCATGCAATCATCGTATGCTCCAATGTGCGTGCTTAAGGCTTTTTATTTATGAAGGATCATTGTGATTTTTAGGTAAAAAAACCAAAACTAATTACTCCTATACAACCTCAAAACAAGCGACCAAACACTGGTATGGTACATCATCAAAGTACATTTCTTATCACAATAGTCTTAAAGCTATGTTCTAAATTTTTCTCTGTTATCTGTTTTTTTCAGGGTAGCTCAAGATTTAGAAAAGGAGTGCATTGCAGGAGCCAGGAGCAACTATAGAAGAATTAGTCTTTAGATGGACAAATATTATGTTTTATATACAGATTGTAGCTTTATAGGAAAACTTAGTTCTAGTTTGTATGATCTCTTCTTAATTATCTGCATATTTTATATGAAGATCTGATTTGATTCACTAGTGAAACTAAGGTGTTTATTCCTACTAAATGAAATTATGCGAATGGGATGGTTGTGGATACAATCGATGATATGGGTGGATCCCTTCATATAATGATATTTGTTGCTTATGAATGTGATTGGTGACATGGGTGGATGCTTTTATATAACAATATTTGTTGATCATTCTGCTCAAGCATATGGCATGATAAAGTTACTGGATTTGAAATGGTGAAGTACAAATTTGAATAAATCAAATATTATTTAAAGTAAAATATTACGTGGTTAAAAAAGCATTTGTATATTTAGAGACGAATATAACGTCTGTACATAGCGTGTATAGGAATGGGCCTAGGGCCTATGATGAATGAAATGGCTCTGTTAGTAGAGACGTACAAGTGCGCCTAACATAACAACTCTATATATCAGAGACGCCTTTGAACGTCCAAATATAGTGTGTCATATCTAGAGATACCTTTGTACGTCCCAATATAGCGTCTCATGCCATGTACAGACGCTTAGCCAGCGTGTCTATATGTTTTGAGACGGTTCGTAGGGAGACGCTCCAAAGACGCTTTACTAAGTCGACTCTATGGTTGCCTAGAGATGAAATAACACGTCTCTATCTTTCGAATATGGCATCTCTACATGCAGTTTTTGTTGTAGTGAATGATGCACACCATCAGTAAGCAGTTGCCGGTGCAACATCTAAAGTTGCTCTCAGTTGGCAAACGAAGGACACGGTGAAAACTGACAGCTATGAGCATGGAAAAAGTTGCACATCGTCAACTAGGCAGTTGGCACAGCCAGCAGACAAAGTTGCATATCTCACTGGTAGGGGGTAGTTTGGGTTGGAGGTGCCATAAGTGAAAACTGCACTTTCACACGTAGGGAAGAAGTTGCACATTGATTATCAGGTAGTTGCACACCGACAACTAGGCAGTTGCACCAAACGGAGACTAAATCGCACACACAAAAGTTCGTCGAAACATACCCATGAGGGATCTAATTTTGAAAAGCACGTCACTAGGATTCCAGTAATGAAAATGGATCTTAATTCCGATGCGTTGTTCGAAAGATATAGCTTTTTTAAAATTCTGAAACTCTCATTAAATACGTTCACATCTGTTCACGTGGATACTTTTTCTGTTATATGACATCTTTCTTAATACATGATTAGGGAGCAAATTATTTCTCTTTATAGACTAGGGGACAAAAAATCCATTTTGAGCCGGCTGCTCGGAACGGCTAGGGAGCAGTCGGCCGCTCGCTAGACACGTCCTAGAAAGATTAATAGGGTATTGAGAAATAACCAAGCAACTGCCTGGATGATTGGTGGCTTCTTCCTTTTGTCAACAAGGGTACAATTTGTAGTGACAGCCCACTCTATCTCAATGGAGTACCATGCCATGCTTATATCAATAGAAAAATAATAGTCATGGGAGTGGTAAGCACTGAAGCATGCACAGATCTAGAGGAGTTAACGTTGAGACTAGGACCTTGCCTTGGCTGTAAAAATGATGCTTTGTTAAAAGTTTGGCCTGTGTGTGTATGCGTGGATGTACTTCGATAGAGTACCTTTTGAACTTAATTACATCAAGGACCACATGGAGACAGCGCATGCAACTCGGCATCCTTTTCCCCCTTCTTCGAGGTTAGTACTAGTTGATTAGCATTCAAGATTGATTAATTGTTAGAATGCCGGGTCGCGAGAACTTTTGGCTGAGAAACGTGGGATCACGAGAAATCTGAAACTGATTTTATCAGCATTCGAGCAACTCTCGGGTTTTAAAATCAATTTTCATAAAAGTGAATTGCTTTGCTTTGGCGAGGCTCAAGACGAGGCTCACCTGTACGCTGAACTGTTCGGATGCGGGTTGGGTCAGTTTCCGATCACATATTTGGGGATACTGATACATTATCGGAGACTCACAAATGCTAAATGAAAACACGTCGAGGAGAGACTGCAAAAAAGACTTAGCAGTTGGAAAGGTAAACTGTTGTCTCTGGGTGAAAGATTGGTCCTCATAAATTCAGTACTTAGTAATACGGTAGTATATATGATTTCCTTCTTCCAGTTACCGAAAGGAGTTTTACATAGATTGGATTACTTTCGATCAAGATTATTTTGACAAGGAGATAGCGAGAGAAAGAAATATTGACTGGCTAAATGGAGTGTGGTTTGCCGTCCCAAAGACCAAGGCGGGTTGGGCATTCATGACCTTGAGGTTAAGAATAGGGCCATCCTCAGCAAATGGTTGTTTAAATTACTAACGGAAGATGGTGTATGGCAAACCCTCCTAAGGATGAAATATGTGGGTTCCAAGGCAGTATCCCAAGTATACTGGAAGCCTGGGGATTCCCACTTTTGGGCGGGTCTAATGGCTATGAAGAAATATTTCTTCTGCTATGGATCCTTCTCGATTAAGGACGGCTCGGAAATTAGATTCTGGGAGGACAAGTGGCTAGGAAATGCCACACTCCGGGAACAATATCCAGCTCTATACAACATTGTGCGCCACAAAGGTGATACTATCGCCACAGTAATGGAATCATTTTCGCCAAATGTGACGTTCAGAAGAGACTTAATTGGACCCAGACTCCAATCGTGGAACATCCTGCTTCAACGGTTGTCCACGGTGCAATTGTCACATGGGTCTGATGTATTCCGATGGAACCTCCATGGGAATGGACAATTCTCAGTGGATTCTATGTATAGAGCGTTAATCCAGTCTGATGTGCCAGTTGTTAATAACAAGAAGATCTGGAAGATGAAGATACCTCTTAAGAATAAAATCTTTGCATGGTATCTTTGTCGCGGAGTCATTCTTACTAAAGATAACCTTATTAAGAGGAATTGGCATGGAAGCCCACAATGTGTCTTTTGTCATCATGAGGAGAAAATAAAACATTTATTCTTCCAATGCAAATTGACTCGTTCTATATGACCAGTCATCCAAATAGCTTCTTACTTGTATCCTCCATGTAGTGTTGCTAATGTATTTGGCAACTGGTTACATGGGATTGATCACAGGTTTAGAAATCTTCTTAGGGTGGGAGTGCTTGCCGTTATTTGGTCGTTGTGGCTATGTAGAAATGATAAGGTTTCAACGATAAAAGTACTTCTCTGTTGCAGGTAATCTACAGATGTACCGAGACTCTTCGTTTATGGTCCTCCCTACAACGCGTGGAGAATCGAGGCCTGTTTACGGAGGTGTGTACACGATTGGAGGCTACGACGAGGGATACTTTTACCCAACATGGGTGGCAGCATGATCTAAGGATTGGCCCCCCTCCGCTTTAGGCGTTATACAGACTCTACAGGTTTCGTTGTAATTCGCCTTTTTATTTTTATTTTGTGTGAGAGGATCTTATTTGGCTGTGTGCATCTTAGTTATGCAGAGGTCGAGTGTAATGCTTAAATCTTTTAAGTAATAAAGCGCCGCTTTTCGAAAAAATCAACGCACGGGAGGTTAAAATTAGCATCTAAAGAAAGGTTAATTAATAAACCATCTAGGGATGACACAACTTTTGCTTGAGCCACTGCGACGAACATGCATGGTGCTTCTTCCTGGAAATTGTTGTTGCTAATTTAATAGCAGCCTGTTTGCCGGAGTGTTTACACGGCAAACGGCGAGCGACGACCCCTTTGCTCTTCTCCCTTACATCACTCCACGCTCATACCACTGCGAAATCCTCACTCTGTCACTCACTCCTTCCCTCCTCTCTCTGCTACGCCGTCGTTCTAGCTGATAGGTTTTGCCGCCGCTACAGTCAAGTTCAGAGCCGGCCATCCTCCACAGCTGGATCAGTCCCAGTAGGTATGACTCCATCTTCCCCTTGCTTGTTATGGTTTCATCTCCTCAAGCTTCTTCTTCGTCGTCACTGGGTAGCGTAGCCTTGTCTTCCTTCGGTATGGGATCGGTCTGTAGCTTGTTGGGTGCTAATTGGGTTTAGTGGCTTACTTTGATGAATTCTATTTTCAGGGTCTAGATTGACGACGCAAATCTAGTTGTTTATTGTTGTTGGTGCATTTGACCCGCTACCGCGCCTGTCGACTTAAACTTAACTGAACCGCACTATCCTACCATGGAGGGGGTTCTGGTGAGCGCAACGGCGGGGGCCCTGAACTCTGTCCCGGAGATGTTGGGTACTCTACTGGTGAACGAGTACAACCTGTGTAAGGGGGTGCGCGGCGAGATCAAGTTTCTGACTGCTGAGCTTACCGCCATGCACGCCTTTCTCCTGAAGATGTCAGAGGAGGAAGATCCTGACCAGCAAGATAAGGTATGGATGTCCACCGTGCGGGAGCTCTCCTATGATATAGAGGACTCCATCGATGACTTCATACAAGACGAAGCCAACAAAGATGCTAAGCCAGATGGCTTCATAAGTAAGATCAAGCACATTCTCGGGAAGTTGGGGAAGAGGAAGGCTCACCATCAGATGTTCCAAGATCTGAAGCAACAGGTCATTGAGGCGGGCGACAGGAATGAAAGGTACAAGACTCACCAGGCCTACTCCAACATGAAAAGTGCAACAGTTGACCCTAAAGCTCTTGCTATCTTTGAGCATGCCTCAAGGCTCATCGGGATTGATGAACCGAAGGCCGAGCTAATCAAATTGTTGATCGGAGAAGATGGAGTTGCATCAACACAACAGCCACAACAAGTGAAGATGGTCTCCATTGTTGGATCTGGAGGAATGGGCAAGACGACTCTCGCAAACCAAGTGTATCAAGATCTCAAAGAGAAATTCAACCGTAAAGCTTTTGTATCAGTGTCGCAAAATCCAAACATGATGAATACCCTAAGAACTATTCTTAGTGAAGTTAGTGGTCAAAGTTATGCTGCCACAGAAGTAGGGAGCATACAAGAAGTCATCGAGAAGATCTGTAATCACCTAGTGGACAAAAGGTACAATATCTACCTATTCTTTTACTTGTCATATTTCACATTAAAATCATACTAGTAACTTGCCAGAAAACATAGTTATAGTTGTAATTAGAAAGTGTAATGGACAGATGACCATGTTGAGACCCAAAACAATAGGGGAAATAGAACAGAGACCTTGTGAAAACAAATCAACAAACTAACCTAAGAGACCATGGCCATGTATTTTTCTTTCTTCTGAATTCTGACATATTATGATTTCTAGTACATAGCTCCGTTGATTGACTTAACACAAAGACTAAGGTATAATTCCCATGACATCCCTTAGTGTTTGCATGTCTAGCATTACCTAGTAACTACCAAAATATTTGCATTACGGTCAAAGTATTTCCATGGCATGTGAATTTTAACCAATTTCTAACATAAATTTTTTGCGGGGATTTTCTAACATAATTCGAACACATGTCAAACAATTCAAATGGATGTTATAGTCAAATAATTCTTTGTTTGGGCTTATATTTTAAAGTACCATTAAGTTTTGTGGTGACTACAATATTTTTGAAACTGAAATTTGGAACCATGGCTTTACCCATCTACGTCTCGAATCACCAGCTGTGCAGAACTATGCCTAGATTCTTTGTTTATTATCCACAGCCACCCATAATTATGTGTCTCTATGATTATCCAATCATCGGGTATGAATCGATATATCGCTTGCTTGAATTGTTGCATGCTTCTAAACAAAACTGCGCTGATATGTTCCTATTTTCTATGGCCATTCCTCCAATTTAGATCGCTGCTTATATATCCTTATTTTACATTATCGGTAAGGAAAAGCTTCATATTATATGCTCTCTATATTAAAGACAAGCTTGTAAATCCGTGTGCAGGTATTGTATTGTTGTAGATGATATATAGAGGAATGAAACATGGGATGTCATCAAGTGTGTATTCCCCATGACCAGCAGCGGCATAATAATCACCACCACTCGTATGAAGGATGTCGCTAATTCATGTCGATTGCTATTCGGTGGTCATATTTATAATATAAAAACTCTTGATATTGTTCACTCAAGACAGTTATTTCACAGAAGATTATTCAAATCCGAAGATGACTGCCCTTCATACCTTAAACAAGTTTCTGAGCAGATCTTGGAAAAATGTGATGGGTTACCTTTGGCGATCATTGTTGTATCTGGTTTGTTGGCTAACATTGAAAGAAAAGAAAGTACATGGAATCAAGTGAAAAATTCAATTGGTCGTGCACTTGAAAGGAATTCTAGTGTCGAAGGAATGATGAAGATATTGTCACTTAGTTACTTTGATCTGCCTCCTTATCTAAAAACTTGCCTCTTATATCTGAGCTTATATATAGAAGATTCTAGTATTGAGAAGGAGGGACTGATAAGAAGATGGGTTGCTGAAGGATTCATTCGTAGAGAAGGCAGATACACTGCATATGAGTTAGGAGAAAGATGTTTTAATGAACTAGTCAATAGGGGTTTGATCCAACCTGGGGAGATAGATGTATATGAAAACGTAAAGAGTTGTCGAGTTCATGACACAATTCTTGATTTCATCATATCCAAGTCTATAGAAGAGAACTTTGTTACTATACTTGGGGTTCCCACTCTGACAATTAGGAACCAAAGCAAAGTTGTTCGTCGACTCTGTCTACAAGGTGTCGAGGAAGGAAATTCAGCAGTATTGATAGCAGATCTAGTGTTTTCCCATGTCCGGTCACTTACTATGGTTAGAGGTCTGTTGGAAATACCCTCTTTGGAGGAGTTCAGACATCTGCGTGTTCTCGACTTGATGGATTGCTCTGAATTGGAAGATCATCATCTTGAAAATATAGTGAGGTTGTTTCAGCTGAGGTACCTGAATCTCAAAGGTGCAAAAATAAGCAAGCTCCCAGAACAAATTGGTCGTTTAGGATGCTTAGAGGTGCTGGACCTAAGAGGGACTTATGTAGAGGAATTACCTGCATCTATTGTTAATCTCAGAAAATTGATGCATCTACTTGTTGGTGATGATGGTGTTAAATTTCCTGATGGGATTGCAAAGATGCAAGCACTAGAGACGTTAAAATATGTCAATGCCTCCATTCAGCCATTAGACTTCATATGCGGCCTTGGTCAACTAATGAATTTGAGGAATCTGCGGCTTATGATTGATTTCGAATTTCATTCTGACACTCGGGACAGAAATATGGCTAGGGAGGAGCACAACAAAGCTATTATCTCCTCCCTGTGTAAGCTTGGCACCCAGAATCTCCGTTCCCTGATTATTCGGGATGAGAGCGGCCTCTTAGATGACGAATCTTTGTGCCTGCCTACCCTCGAGTACCTTTCTATCCATTTTCTGATCTTCTCACAGGTTCTGACATGGGTGGGTTCCCTCAGAAACCTCCAATGGCTACACCTTGTTGTGGAGGGGCTCAAGCAGGACGACCTCTGCACCCTTGGGGCCTTACCCAGTCTACTCGTTCTGTGTCTGGATGATGAAACAGAGTCAAACGAAAAGCTCAGAATCAGTGGTGAAGTTGGGTTCCTATTCTTGAAGATTTTTGTTTATTGTAGATGTTTTAAATCAGCAGATCTGATGTTTGGGACAGGGCCCATGCCAAAGCTTCAAAAACTAGAGCTTCATGAGTTTTGCATGGTTGAAGCTAACTCTCTAGGCTTTGGAATTGAGAACCTCCCTTGCCTCACTAGTGTCAAATGCATTGGTGTTTATGGTGATGCTGGCATTGTTGAAGCCATGAAGTCTGACATGGAGAGAGGAGCCAGCACGCATCCTAACCACCCTAGTCTACTCTTTCCATGATTTCCCTGATACTTTGAATTAACAAGCCAACAACAGGGGAGTTGCTTCTGCTCGTCGTTCGGCCGGCCGGTAGGTTCTCAAGTTTAATAGTGTTTGGCTCGATTCATCTCTGTTTTATGATACACTATTCTCTCCGTCGGATAATAATGTACTATGGATAATGATACAAAATTGTAGAATTGGTTAAGACTGCTACTGTAGTGCATTCTCTGTAATAACTAGTATCCGCGTTGATGGGTTAATAACTATTATTGGGTGACCTTTCGTAGTCGTCATTCTCCAGTTATCATGCTCTTTGGCAAGTCGTCATTCTGTAGCTGTACCGGTAATACATTTCTCCTTTGCTCTTTTATCCACCTGTATGTAGTCGTCGTGCTCTTTTATGAAGCAATCTTTTGTGCCCCTGTTACGCTCTGCTTCTTCTCAATAGTTCTCTCAAAAATTTGGACGTTGTTATATATGTTTGCATATGGTTGTTTACAGCTTAATATAAGCCTGTCAACTGGTATGTATTACTGTCAATTAAATCCTTATTTTACAGTTCATCTGTTAATACCATTGCAGTGGTAACCAGATCAGTACTGGCTGATTATTGGGCCACCCTGAACTCGGTGAAAGGTGAGTAATCACTCTGTACACATGATGAAGTAATGCAGTGCGCCAGGTTTCGATTTTATATCTCGAGGAGACTGAGCATTTGTACAAAAGTTTCACTGTCAGAATCAGTTTAACTACAAGCGCAGTTGATATGCGCGAATCAGAATCAGCTACTCCCCAAGTAGCTGTAGCACGCTTCATCCTCCAGTTACAGATTAGTACATATACGAGAGGTGCCGGCAATTGTTCAAACTGGATGAAGCTATTTTGTTCTTGGTTAGTTATTTCCTTGAGCGAGTTCTTCCGCAAACTAGGTATCAAGGAAGCTCAGTTTTAGTATCTTGAACTTAAACAATTCATGAGATCTTCTCGTTTTCTCGACGACTTCCATGATGTTATATATGCTTGCAGTCTTTCTCCTTCAGTATAAGATTCTATATAGTATTGCTGCTGTTACAATTTGATGTTACCAGTCATTAATTAATATATTGCTAGTTAGCTACTCTCCAGATGCTTGAGGACAACACATGGTTGTTTCTGTGCCCTGGCTGAAGTCAACTGAAACATGCAGAAACGACACGTCAACTGAAACTTTAGCCAGGACACACAAACAACAATCAGAACAAAGATAGATTTGAGTACCTATATATATTGAGAAACAACATACACATTTTCTGAATGACTACCAAAGGACACAGAAACAATCATCTGCTGTCCTGAAGCAACAGTATCGGTTGCTGAGATGCAAGCACTTCTGCTGGTTTTGCAATTGGATGCGAGAAAGCTAATGACCATGCAAACTGCAATGGATCTCCCTTTGTACACATCTGTATGCCATTCATACCGTGATTTTCCTTGTTTTTCTTCAGTGGGTGGAAAGGAGACACTCTCTGTTCTCTGTTTCCGGGATGAAGATGACCTTGATGGACACGAACCCATCCTGAACTCGGTGAGCTTTCAATCTCTTGAGGACACAAGACATTTGTACCAAAGTCGTTTCGCGGATCCTTCAGTAGCAGGAGATTGGGTACTTGGGGTGTCCTTTCTGACAATCGACACCAGCCAGGCTTTGTTGAATGGGCTTAAGAGGTGCTGCTGCACTGGCACTGCATGATGATGATGGACACTGCATAACAGTAACAGGGGCTTCTATTGTTTCACAGGATGAGTGGATCACCAAGCCAAAAACCAGCAACTTCCAAACATGACTTTCTGCTAATTAGCATGTTAATTAGCTTTATCTAGTAGCCCATTTGAAAACAGCAGCAGTGGCAAGGGACGGTTGAACCTTTGAGCTGCAGAGAGAGAGAGAGAGAGAGAGAGAGAGAGATACATCCTGATCATGTACATGAGGCAAGGAAGCACAAGTTAAAGAGTAGCCTTGCGAATCAATCATCATCAACAGAAAAAAAGGAGTAACATCTCAAAGAGCTTCCCAGCAAGAAAACTGCAGCTTCAGCTAGAAATGCATTGCAGTGTCAGCCCAAGTACAGACTAGAGATGAACTACTGCCGGATGTCTAGCTATACTAGCACAGGAGGACACGAACTGGGTGCTACACACACACAATCGAGTTGGAGCGGAGCTCACGTACTAGACTACTAGTACTAGTGGCTGAACAATGCTTCTACACTGAACACACACACACATATGCGAGAGCTCTTGAGGCTGATTGATATTGCACTGGAATGGCCTAATTACAAGTGAAGGAGCCGGGTCCTTTTATAGGCCGGGCTGGACGTGCACACAGCACACACAAGCTGCGTACTTGCACACACACGCTTAGTCTTTTGAGCTAGGTAAAGTCTACTACTACTCTCCTCCTCAGGCTTTTTACTAGAGAAAGCCAACTACTACGTAGTTACTTCTCTACCTTAGCCTTTTGCCCAGATAAGGCCTACATGCTACAAAGCCTTCATCCAGGAAAGCCTACATGCAGTGACTGGGTTTGATCAACATGCAGTACCCAACCAAGACGACGAAAGGGGGGCAGCTCCGGTCCAGGCAACAACTCTGTCAGGGCGCCATTTTGCCGAGTCAAAACTTGTTGCATAGGTTGCTCTTTTCACATATCTGAAAGGGAACTGAAACTCTAACAAGCCTGAACTGCAAAAATGTTTTCAACTGCTGAGATACAAGACATACAGTTTTGAATGGCAACCTGGTTGCTTGTCACGCTCTGCCACTGACTACATGTACAGTACTGCACTGGTAGCGTAATGTAAGGCATTTCTGGCTTAATATAAGCACCAGTTTCTTGTTGGGCAACTCTTTGATCTTTGTTACGCAGTTATTCAAAACTATCTTTGTGTTTGGCTGTTTCTCCGGGCGTCCTGGATAACTGCTGGACGGTCAGCCTTCAGTTCAAGGATAGTTGGTACAAATATGTGAGCTGCAGGCAGTCATGTCTTTGCAACAGCAGATTTTGCATTTTTCAGTTATGATGACTAGATGCGTGATTTTACACTTACGCTCTTCTCATCTTTTTCAGCGATTTGGATGTTGTTATACATTCTGACAGTATTTTACAGTCCATAATCACTTATAAATGTTTAATGTGAACGAACCGTTGCAGTGCTAATTTCCGGATGATTATTTCTGTGACCTGTCTAATGTTGGAAAGGTGACTGTTTCCTGAAAGAGCTGCATGAAGATGGTGGCGTTGGGCCTCGGAATCGCTACAAGTTGTTGTTGAAGCTCGCCAAGGAACATCATGAACTCAACGACGAGTAAATAATGCAGCAGAGGCCAGACCACTGCTTTTAGCTATTGAGAGATGTTACTCCTTACAAGTTAGGTCCTTGCCGCCCATCACATTTATGTAGCTGAATGTCGTGAATTTCTATCTCAGTAGTTGCAAACATTTTGCAGTTCAGGTTTTGTCAGAATTTCAGTTCCCTTTCATATATGTAAAAAGAGCAATCCATGCAAAAATTCGACTAAAAAAAATGCAGTCTCCTGACAGAGTTGCTGCCTAGAGCTGTTCCTGCTCATCAAGACGAATTTGGAGAGGAAAAAACACACTTTACAAGCTACGACTCTAATGGGAAAATGGTACAACTGAGTGCATCATCACATTTGCTAGAAACAGATTAGAGCAAGTAAAATCAAACTTATTCAGCACATAAGGGACTAAATGTACACTTTTTATTTGTATAACAGTTCATCTTGTTAAAAAAACTTGGGTTAATTTTCCTTGTTTCTCCTCCTTAATTAATTTAGTCAAGTATTCTTTCTCGGTTATTTCCTTATGGTAGTTCTTTGGCGTTCTGAAAAACACACCATTTTCATAACAAAAAAAAAATGATGATGAACGACATACTACTATTTCCATGAGCAACAGTCAGCCTTTCCACCGAAAAAGAAAAAATCTTGTCATCAGCAAAGCTAGACAACAGGGGGACTTCGTTGACGTGGCCTTGAATCTTGCCTTGAACTCAGTAATAAGTAAATGATGCAGCATGCAAGCAATCTATCGAGGATACAAGATTTTTTGTTTTGTTTTCGACAAAGGGAATATATTGAGAATACTTCATCTCACAACTGCACGAGTATTTTTCATTTTTCTTTTACAGAGAGTGAGTTATTTTCAGCATTTTGCCATGTTTCCGCCAGAAGAACAAGTCATTTTGCCAAAACCACCCGGGTGCTTCATCTACACAACACTTTCAACTGGCAAGAAGGCTCTAATCAGCCAACCATGGATGCGGACCTACAAACTAAATATGCATAATTATATCAACTTTCACTCATCATTCTACAACTTGCAGGGGTGGGTGGACACGTTATTGTTTTGGAAATGCATAGGTTCTTTCTGGCAGTAGACCAAGTCCTTTGCCAACTCTGCTGCCGATATATAAAACTTTTAGTCGTTGATGCTTCATAATCATACCTGTATTTTCAGTTTGTTTAGTTGAGTGTTAGTTACAACCAACCTACTTTATATATGTGTATTATTTTCTACCAATTTGGATAAATATGTCAAAATGTTCATAGCCGGATACACACTGTGGCAATCAACATGGCTGCCAAAATCAACGTGGTAGGGCGTTTAAGCTTAATTAACAATTTCTGGACAGCAAACGGTAAGACTTTGGTTAGCAAGTGGGTTACTTATTTAATTAGAATGACAAAAGCGTGTTCGGCAGAGAAATACAACTATATGGCCGGAGTGGGTGAATATGAGCATCTGATCACCTTGTGGTTCTATCGCATCCATTCCATACGCCAAAACTTAGTTGAAGGTGAGCTTTGGAGCTAGCAACCATGGAGGCGGCTCTGGTGAGTGCAGCAACGGGGGTCCTGAAGCTCGTCGTGGAGAAGCTGGCCACTCTGGTGGGCGGTGAGTACAAGCGATTCAAGGGTGTTCGTGGCGAGATCAAGTCCCTCACTCGTGAACTCGCTGCCATGGATGCTTTTCTTCTAAAAATGTCAGAGGAGGAGGATCTTGATGAGCAAGATAAGGTGTGGATGAATGAGGTGCGTGATCTCTCCTATGAGATGGAGGACTTCATCGACAACTTCATGCAAGGTGTTGGCGACAAAGATACTAAGCCGGATGGCTTCGTTGAGATGATCAAGAACTCGCTAGGGAAGTTGGGGAAGATGAAGACTCGTCGTCGTATTGGCAAGAAGATCCAAGATTTGGAGAAACAAATTGTTGAAGTCGGAGACAGGAATGCAAGGTACAAGACTAGAGTGGCTATCTCCAACACCAAAAATGTAACGATTGACCCTCGAGCTCTTGCTATCTTTGAGCATGCTTCAAAGCTCGTGGGAATTGATCAACCGAAGTCAGAGATTATCAAATTGTTGACCGAAGAGGATGGATGTGCAACAAAGCAACAACAACTTAAGATGCTCTCCATCGTTGGCTCCGGAGGAATGGGCAAGACAACTCTTGCAAACCAAGTGTATCAAGAGATGAAAGGAGAATTCAAGTGTCATGTGTTTATATCAGTGTCACGAAACCCAGACATGGTGAATATCTTGAGAACTATTCTCAGTGAAGTTGCTAAAAGAGATTATGCTCACACAGAAGCTCGGGATGAACAACAACTTCTCTCCAAGATCTCCAATTTCCTTATTGACAAAAGGTACAGTCTATACTTCCATTTTGTTTCTTGTTCTGACATGTAAAAAATAAACATACAAATTGTTACTGGAATATCGGATATCCAATTCGGCTCTTGGGAGCATATACTCCTGCGCACTAAAAATGTTTTTTTGCAAATGTAAAAAAAAAATTAGAAAAAAAAATAGATGTGTTCATTGTCACACCCAAATGCTACCTGCAATTTTTTAGGGGAAAAACTTAAGCATTTTGACTCGCGCAAAAAGAAAAAACAAGTCAAACGCCAAATGTTATCTCAAATGTTACACTTATTTTTGTTTTTTCACCGACGAAGCATTGTATCCCGTTTCGCATGAAATTTGTCAAGCACCCTTGTTACACTAACAAGAACATCTAAAAAAGTAAGAATTTTTTAAATTTATTTTGAATTTACTGTTCATGAGGAAGCGCGTGCACCCCAGAGCCAAAACAGCTCTCCCCCGGAATATTTCCTATACTTTTGATGTTGTAATATGTATGCTGCTAGAATACGTAAGCATCGAATGTATACTATTAATATGCTTTTTGTATTATCTCCAAGACATAGCTATGCTAGTCCATTTTGAATCATCTGATCTTTATAACCGCATATACACACCTAGATTCATCATCCAAATTCAGTTTGTAGTTAATGGCAATTAAAAATTGTGTCAATGGTAAAAATGTCTTCCTCTCTTTTATTTTTCTTTCAGTTCTTTTTTCTTATATTAAAGCATGCTAATATCTCTTATATCTATGTGCAGCTACTTTATTGTTGTTGACGATATATGGAAGACGGAAACATGGGATATAATTAAATGTGCATTCCCAATGACTAGTTGTGGCATATTAATCACCACTACTCGTTTGAAAGACGTCGCTAATTCATGTTGTTCATCATTTGGTGGCCATATTTATAATATAAGCCCTCTTGATATTGTTCACTCGAGACAATTATTTCATGGAAGATTATTCAAGTCCTTACAAGATTGCCCCTCATATCTTGAAGAAGTTTCGGAGCAGATATTGAAAAAATGTGATGGCTTACCTTTGGCGATCATTGCTATATCTGGTTTGTTAGCTAACAAAGGAAAAACAAAGAATATTTGGAATCAAGTGAAAGATTCAATTGGTCGTGCACTTGAAAGAAATCCTAGTGTGGAAGCAATGATAAAGATATTATCACTCAGTTACTTTGATTTACCTCCCCATCTAAAAACATGTCTCTTATATCTGAGCATATTTCCGGAAGATTCTATTATTGAGAGGAAGGACCTGATCAGGAGATGGATTGCTGAAGGATTCATTCGCAAAGAAGGCACATATACTGTACATGACTTGGCAGAGATGTATTTTAATGAGCTTGTCAATAGGAGTTTGATACAACCCATGGAGACAAGCAGCAGATATTATAGGGTGGAAAATTGTCGGGTTCATGACATAATTCTCGATTTCATCATATCCAAGTCCATGGAACAGAACTTTGTTACTTTACTTGGTGTTCCCAATCTGTCCATTAGGACACAAAGCAAAGCTTGTCGGCTTGCTTTGCACGCCGGGGAGCATGGAAATTCTTTGACACCAACAGGCATGGTAGTGTGTCATATCCGGTCACTTAATGTGTTTGGGAATTCTGTGGAAATCCCTTCTCTGGATAAGTTCATGCATTTGCGTGTGCTAGACTTTGGAGGTTGCACGCAATTGGAAAATCACCATCTAGTAAATATAGGGAGGTTGTTTCGGTTAAGGTATTTAAACCTGAGAAGGACAAGAATAAGTGAGCTTCCAGAACAAATCAGTCATGCACGGTGCTTACAAATGTTGGACCTTAGGCAGTCATATGTACGTGAACTACCTGCATCTATTGTTAATCTCGGAAATTTATTGCATCTACTTGTAGACAATGATGTTAAATTTCCTGGTGAAATCGAGAAGATGCAGTCACTAGAGACGTTGAAAGGGGTCGACGTCTTCAATCAACCAATAGAATTTCTGAAAGAACTTGGCCAGCTAAAGAATCTGAGGAAGCTACACCTGGATTTTGAACATGATTCTGCCAGTGGGGATACAACAACGGTTAAGGATTGCACAAAAGCTATTGCTTCTTCTCTCTGTAAACTAGGCACACACAATCTCCGCTCTCTTACTATTCTTGATGGTCATAGCTTCTTACAAGCACCACCCTGCCCTGCTCCACTTAGCCTCCAAAAACTTATGACCTGGCAGTCAGCCATCCCGCAGGTTCCGAATTGGGTGAGCTCCCTTGTCAACCTGCAACATTTACGCCTTGAAGTGAAGGGAGTTGGGCAGGACGATCTTCACATCCTTGGAGGCTTACCTTCTCTGTTGGTTCTGGACCTAGAAGGAACATCACCATCAAAAGATAGGCTCAAAGTGAATGGTGCGGTTGGGTTCCGATGCTTGATGTTTTTCTATTATGATGCAAACTTCCATTCAATAGATTTGACATTTGAGGTAGGATCCATGCCCAAACTAGAAAATCTCGAGATTCAAGGCACACTTGAAATAGGGTCTCTCGATTTCGGCATCAAGAACCTCCCCTGCCTTGTTACTGTCAAATGTAAAATAGTTGGTGACGCTAGAACTTTTGCGGCTGCAATAGACGCTATGGAGATAGCAGCTAGTGCACATCCCAACCATCCTATTCTACTCATTGAGCGACCGTGATGATGCATCATACATAGTGGGTAGTTACCACCTTGGTTCCACTACAGGTACAATTTCTTTCTCTAACATGAAGTGAACAAGACAACTTAATTCCAAAGCTGAGCAAGATGTTATGACTATCTTGTCTCATTGTTCCTTGTCTGTGCTTTTAATCTTGGGGCACAACTTCATGCAGGCTATATGCATGTGGTGTGAGGATTCATCACTGTACTTATGAGATCAGATCACCGTTTCTCGATGAACATTGCTCCAAGTTTTTCTTGACATGCCATCATGTCGTTTTTACTTGTATGCACTGAGGATGAATTCTGTCTACCTGCCTGAAGGTACTTATCCAACTGTGTATATATTTGGATTAACTGTTTTTATCAAGTGACTCAAGGCGCGTATACACATATTTGAAATGGAGTTGATGTTCGAAATGATATTTCAGAGAGGATGGAGCTGATGTTCGAAATGCATTCTGATCTCTCTTCTTGAACGGGCTAAGGATGTTTCCACTGGTTTTGTTGCTGCTGCTCGTTCATTTTTTTAATTTTTTTATGAATTTTTGGCTAGATATTTCTCTCTGTTGTGATGCACTAAATATGTTGTAAAGCCTGATCCTGCTGGATAATGTAGCGTGTTGTTGCTTTTCATGATTTACTTTTGAACAATAATAATCGAGCAGCTTTGTGTATTTGCTAATACAAAATTGGTACCGTTTGACAACTGTGAACAAACTATTGTACAAGAAGGTACGATGGTTAACTCTGGAGAAAAATAGGCGGCATAAGCAGGTGAATTTTTCTTCTGGAATGACGTGCAATTTTGATGTGAGGGTACATGACAGAGATAGGATATGTAGATCACATGAAGAAGGTAATACACTCAACTGAAACATTTTATCTAACAAATGAAATTCAGGCCAAATTAATATAGGGCCGACATGCAAATTAAGGTATGAAAGCTTCTCATTGGAATCATGATAGCCTCTTTAATCGGCAAAACCGATGTTGTTTTACATTTTTGTGACTTGTGAGGCTGGTTATACACAATTCTTATCGACTCAAGAAATTACAAGATGGATCTTTGAGCACAACTGACGCCTGGATGCAGCGTTCGAGGATGTCATTTTGTTCTTCCGCATGAAGAATATACAACACTATGGATTACTATAGCAACGGCTAGCTGATCCATATTCTGGTCTGAACTAAAAGTATACATAGCTAATGAGAGCGCAGAGCTAATGGGAGCGCACAACTAATGGGAGCACATGGATCTGACAAGTCTTACAAAGGATAGGACAAGGTTCGCTCACAAAGAAATGAGCCAGGCGTGTGAAATAAACTAAGCCACATAAACTTTACCTAATTCGAGCAATAATTGATGTTGTCATTCCTTTTTTTTTCAATTAAACAGTACATGTTTCGGTTTTCTATTGTAGTAGATGACTGTCATGCATCTTGATTATAAGTAAGCACTGATCCAGTACACACCCAACAGCTCCCTTTGGCATCTAGAGCAGAGAAATATCCAAGCAACTACCTGGCTTCTTCCTCTTTCTTAGGGCAAAGGCGTTTGGCCCAGCTTTATACATATAGAACGCTTAAAAGGGTACTGAGAAACAACCAAGCAACTACGTGCAAGGTTCTTCCTTTTGTCAACAACAAGGGTTCAATTTGTAGTGATAGACCACTTTGACACTTTGTTGAAAGTTGAAACCAGGCACCAATTGCATTACCTCGTGTCAGCAAATGGTTGGGTCTTTATACGCGTGGTTGCACATTTCTATGCCTTTTGGGCTTAATTACTACACTAACAACCACATGGAGACAGCTTATGCAACTCGGCGTTCTTTCCCCTCTTACTTTAGGTTAATTAGCAACAAATCAAAGATTAATGAATTGTTAGCAATGTCGGATGGAGAGAACTTTTAGAGCAACATGGGATGAACATGCAAGGCACCAAGACGACCCCTTTTTGTTCGTTTATTACGCGTTTTGGTTCACTCAAATAGTACTATGTACTATGTATTATCGCAGACCAACTAATCAGATCAGAACCCCCTTGCCTTCTCACTCCACTGACCCTGCCCACTGCTCGCCCTCGTCTCATGCTGCACCCGCCACAGGCGTCCGACCTTCCTCCTGCGGCGGATCTATCCCGCTAGGTATGTACGCCGCGTCTCCCATTGCCGTGCTTCAATCTACTCCTATGCCGCCTCTCATCAGAACAGGGTCGATCTGTAGCTGCTTCGGCGCAGCGTCACCTCCATTATTAATCCATTCCCTTCCAACAGGGTTCAGATACACGACGAGCAAAAGAGGTAATCAGCTATTTACCGTCAGCGCGTTGGACGGACAGCGTCAGCGAGCTGTCTCTGAGTTGCTGCTACGAAAGAAAAATCCAGGCTCCACCACAGGTACGACCCCATCTCTACTACTCTGCTTCGATCTCGTGGCGTTGGGTGCTGCAACGATTTGTGCTAGCTTGTTCAGTGTTATAATGCTTGAATATAGTGGCTTACTTCCGTCAGCGCTCTTGTCAGGCTGTAGATTGAGAACACTGTCACTGCCTTAATTGAGCGAGCTCTCAGCTAGCATGGCCATGGAGGCGGCTCTTGTTAGCGTGGCGACAGGGGTCCTCAAACCTGTCATAGGCAAGCTGACCGTTCTGCTCGGCAATGAGTACAAGCGTTTCAACACAGTTCGCAAGGAGATCAAGTCACTTACCCATGAGCTCGCCTCCATGGAGGCTTTTCTCCTCAAGATGTCTGAGGATGAGGATCCTAATGCGCAGGATAAAGTTTGGATGAATGAGGTGCGGGAGTTGTCCTATGACCTAGAGGATGCCATCGACGACTTCATGCAAAGCGTCGGTGACAAAGATGAAAAGCCAGATGGTTTCATTGAGAAGATCAAGAGCTCACTAGGAAAGTTGGGCAAGATAAAGGATCGCCGTCGGATCGGCAAGGAGATCCAAGATCTGAAAGAACAGATCAAAGAGGTGGGTGAGAGGAATGCAAGGTACAAGGGTCGTGAGACCTTCTCCAAGACCGCCAATGCGACCATTGACCCTAGAGCTCTTGTTATCTTCGAACATGCATCAAAACTCGTCGGAATTGATAAGCCCAAGGCTGAGATAATCAAGTTGTTAACAGAAGAGGATGTTCGTGCTTCGGAGCAACAACAACTGAAGATAGTCTCCATTGTTGGATCTGGAGGTATGGGCAAGACAACTCTTGCAAACCAAGTGTATCAAGAGCTAAAAGGAAAATATGAGTGTTGGGCTTTCGTCTCAATTTCACGAAATCCAGACATGACGAATATCTTGAGAACCATTCTAAGTGGAGTGGCTAAGAAAGACTATGGTACCACTGAAGCAGGGAATATACCACAACTCATTATCAAGATCATAGATTTTCTAGTAGACAAAAGGTACATTCTATCTTCATTATTATTTGCATTTCTACCTGTCATCTTTGAATGTATAAAAATAGTTACTTAGATATGTCATAGGAAGATTATACTAGTAGAATTTGTTAAAAAGTTTCATATGATTCTATGTTCATAAATCTCCTTCAAGACATATGGCATAAGTTTTTGTCAGGGGTAGAGGCCCATAACACTACATTTTCTCACAGTACTAACTTGGCTCACTTTTCTTTCTAATTCTTCTTGAGCCCCCTTAACATCCTGATCTATAATTATCTGTGCACTTTACCTCATGACTGATTTTGCAAGTGTGGCATCCATGTTACCCTGATTTTCCCACGAAAGTTGTAACATATGCCGTTTTAGCACTTGTGTGATTATCCTTTTCATTTTGTCAATCTTAGCGTGTTTCGTTTACTCTTTGTCTGTCTACGCAGCACACTTTACTTTATAGCTATGCTAATTTTTCCTTGTACAGGTATTTTGTTGTTGTTGACGATATATGGGACGTGGATACGTGGGATATTATTAAGCGTGCATTCCCCGCTACAAGTTCTACCAGTAGAATAATCACCACCACTCGTATAAACAGTGTCGCTCATTCATGTTGTTCATCATTCAATGGTTGTATTTACAATATAAGGGCTCTTGATATGGTGCACTCAAGACAGTTATTTCACAGAAGGTTATTCAGGTCTGATGAAGATTGCCCTTCATACCTTAAAAAAATTTCTAAGCAGATATTGGAAAAGTGCCATGGGTTACCTTTGGCGATCATTGCTATATCTGGTTTGTTGGCTAACATAGAAAAAACAGAAGATCTATGGAATCAAGTAAAAGATTCAATTGGTCGTGCACTTGAAAGAAATCCTAATGTCCAAGGAATGATGAAGATATTGTCACTTAGTTACTTTGATCTGCCTCTTTATCTAAAAACATGTCTCTTATATCTCAGTGTATATTTAGAAGATTCTACTATTAAGAAGAAGGGCCTGATAAGAAGATGGATTGCTGAAGGATTCATTCATAGCCAGGGAAGATACACGGCATATGAGTTAGGAGAAAGGTGTTTTAATGAACTAATCAATAGGGGTTTGATCCAACCTGGGGAGATAGATGTATTTGACAACGTGAAGAGTTGTCGAGTTCATGACACAATTCTTGATTTCATCATATCCAAGTCCATAGAAGAGAACTTTGTTACTTTACTTGGCGTTCCCATTCTGACAATTGGGAATCAAAGCAAAGTTGTTCGTCGACTCTGTCTACAAGGTCTAAAGGAAGGAAATTCAACAGTACTAACAGCAGGTCTCGTGTTGTCCCATGTCCGATCACTTATTGTGGTTAGAGGTCTGTTGGAAATCCCTTCTTTGGAAGAGTTCAGACATCTGCGTGTTCTCGACTTGATGGATTGCTCCGAATTGGAAGATCATCATCTTGACAATATAGTGAAGTTGTTCCAGCTGAGGTACCTGAATCTCAAAGGTACAAAAATAAGGAAGCTGCCAGAACAAATTGGTCGTTTAGGATGCTTGGAGCTTCTGAACATAAGACGTAGTTGTGTACGGGAATTACCTGCATCTATTGTTAATCTCAGAAAATTGCTGCACCTACTTGTTAATGATGATGTTAAATTTCCTGATGGGATTGCAAAGATGCAAGCACTAGAGACGTTGAAATATGTCAATTACTCCAATCAGCCATTAGACTTCCTTGGTCAACTAAGGAATTTGAGGAATCTGCGGCTTTTCCTTGATTTCAACTTTGATTCAAATATGGTTGGGGAGGAGTACCACAAAGCCATTGTCTCCTCCCTGTGTAAGCTAGGCACCCAGAATCTGCGCTCTCTTCATATTTGGCTTGGCAACAGCCTCTTTGATGAGGAATCTTTGTGCCTGCCTACCCTTGAGGACCTTTCTATCCGTTTTTGGCCCTTCCCACAGGTTCCGACATGGGTGGGCTCCCTCAGAAACCTCCAACGTCTATGCCTTGTTGTGGAGAGGCTCAAGCAGGACAACCTCTGCACCCTTGGGGCTTTACCCAGTCTGCTCGTTCTGCATCTGATGGACGGAACAAAGTCAAACAGAAAGCTCAGATTCAGTGGTGAAGTTGGGTACCGATTCTTGAAGATTTTTATTTATGTTGGATGTTCTAAACCATTAGATCTGATGTTTGGGACAGGGTCCATGCCAAAGCTTGAAAAACTAGAGCTTCATGGGTTTCACATGGTTGAAGCTAACTCTCTCGGCTTTGGAATTGAGAACCTCCCTTGCCTCACTAGTGTCAAATGCATTGGTGTTGATGGTGATGATGGCATTGTTGAAGCCATGAAGACTGTCATGGAGAGAGGAGCCAGCACACATCCCAACCACCCTAGTCTACACTTTCGGGGATATCACTGGTAATTTTAACAAAGAAGCCAACTGTAACACCCCGGAAGTAACTTTCCATATTTGTAACTCCGACTCTTGCCATTTTCGGCATTGATATATGATATTCCCTCAGTGGTTGGGTTTTCTTCTTTTTGCATTTTGTCCGTGTCATGCATTTTATTTTTATGTCATCATGCGCATCGCATTTGCATACGCGTTCGTCTCATGAATCCGAGCATTTTTCCCGTTGTCCGTTTTGCAATCCGACACTCCTATCTCCCCCGGCGGTCCCTTTTACGTTTTTCCGTGTGCGGGTATTAAACCTTCTCGAAATGGACCGAGGTTTGTCTAGTGGCCTTGGTATAACACCCGGAGACCACCGGTCAAGTTTCGGATCATTTGGAGCTCGTTTGGTACTCCAACGGTTAACCGCACCTTCGCAAAGGCCTATTTTAAGTTGCAGCCCAACACCCCTCCAAAACAGCCCAATAACCCATCTAAGTCACCTCCATGCTCTCCGTCGTTCGATCACGATCGTGTGGTAAAACTACACCTCATTTGGACTCTCCTAGCTCCCTCTATGCCTATTTAAGCAAACCTCCCGAAATTCGGATCATCCTCTTCCCGAAACCCTAAAACCGCTTCAAGACGCGCGGACGTGTCCGCCGCCAGCCGGACACGCGCGCCGCCGCCCGCTAATCGGAGGCGCCACGTGGCCGCCGCCGCCGCCTTGCCGCCAGCCGGCCATGAGCCCACGGCCCAGCCCTCCCGCCCGCCTCCTCCTCGCCCGCGCCCTCGCCCCGCTCCTCCTCGGCCCCTCGCGGCGACCTCCGTCCCGCCGTCGCGCCCGTCGCCGGCCGACCTCCGACCGGCTGCCCCGCCGCCCCTCCTCGCCGCCGCCCGCCGCCCGGCCGCTCCCGCCGCCATGGCCTCGCGCGCGCCCTTGACGACGCCGCCGCCTCGCCCGGCGTCCGCCGCCCCGCCGGCGTCCTCCCTCACCGGCCGTCGCCCGACCCCCCGCCGCCACCCGCCGATCCGATCCGCCTCGTAATCCGCCGTTGACCTCTTCTCCTCTTCTTTTCCACTAAGTCTAAAATCTTTGTAATTTCGTGCAATTTTCATCCTGCTATATCTTCGCATCCGTAGATCCATTTTTCGCGTATAATATGTCAAAATGTTCGTCTCGAAGAGTAGATCATTTCATTCCATTGCATCATTTTCATTTGAGCTCATCTTGATGCCCGAAATGCTGTTGGAAGAGTGCAAGGTGCTGATAGTTTCTGATTTTTATCAGGAGTTGCACTTTTGTTATTTTTGCTATGATTAATATGTGCATCCTATGTATTTGAGTCCTACATGAGTTTTGTAAAATGCCATGTCATCTTTCCAGTGGTTTATGCCATGTATTTTTGTGATCTATGTGGTGACTAGCACAAGCATGCAAAGTGGGTGTCCTGTTGTTGCTGATTTCAGCCCTGTTTTAGCTGAGTTTGATGCCATGTTTGCTTGATGATACCAAGAGATCTATGCATATTTTGAGATACTTCAGTAAGGGTGTTTTGTAAAGCATGACTTGCTCTATCCATCCGTGCCTTTGTTTGCAATTATGGGATGCCATAGCTTGAGTCAATCGAGCTCTACTTTTGCTACCAAATGATTTCTGGCAGATTGTATACGTGTTATTCAATTTTGCCTAGCTTGTTGTGGTTGACCCATATATGCTATGTTAGTGATCTTGCCATGGATGTCTTCTATATCATGTCTTCTTGATGTATGTATGCTTAGATTATCATTTGAGGCTCTGTAGTGAGTGCATTGAGCTTGTTAACATGCCATCTCGTTATCAGTTTTTGACATGTCAAGTTGCTGATTCTGTTAACAAGACTTTCAATATTGACATGAGTGTTACTATATTTTCTAGTCCTTTTTGGCTTATGGTCAGTAAGGGACTTTTGAAATATGCGTTGAGTAGATTCATGCCATGCCATGTCTTGCTATTTTAAGTTCCTGTAGCATGTAGTTTTGATGCTCTGAACATTGCAACCTGTTACTGTTTTTGCCATGTCCAGCCTGTTACTTTGAGCACTTTTGCCATGCTTGTTTGAACCTGTTATGATGTGAACTAGCCGTAGCTCAGTGCTCATCTTTTGTCGAGCATCATGTGTAGATCACTGCCATGTGCTTTGTTGATACGTTTGGGTGCAGTAGCTTAATTATTTGTTGCTTGCAAAGTGGCATCATGCTGTTAATGGCAGATTTGCGCCAATCTTGTTTTGCTTGCCATTTGCAAACCGTGCATCCGATTCCGGTGATCTTTATATCGATTTCAACCGAAATCATCTCATCTTTCCAGTGGCATGCTTGGTTTGCCAAGTTGATGCCTGGTTCATCATTTTCCTTCCGGAGTGCACATAAGCATTGCATATCTCATCATGCATATCATGTCATGTTTTGCATCATGTGGATTGCGCATTGCACCGTGATTTATTGTGGTTCCTTTGTTTGTGTTGTCGCTTTGGGTAGAGTCGGGAGACGAGTACGTGAACGAGGAGCCTGTTGAGAACGTTTTCGAGGATCAAGCTTTCGACAACTCTGAGAACATTGCGAGCAAGATGACCATACCCTCAAATCACTTCTATCTTTGCTATGCTAGTTGCTCGCTCTTTTGCTATGCCTATGCTGCGATGCCTACCACTTGCTATATCATGCCACCCATATTGCCATGTCAGCCTCTAACCATCCTTTCCTAGCAAACCGTTGATTGGCTATGTTACCGCTTGCTCAGCCCTCTTATAGCGTTGCTAGTTGCAGGTGAAGCTGAAATTTGTTCCTTGTTGGAACATGGAGATGTTGTTCCTCTTTGGAACATGTTTACTTGTTGGGGATATCACAATATATAAATATATCTGCTATGTTTAACACATCTATATACTTGGTAAAGGGTGGAAGGCTCGGCCTTATGCCTGGTGTTTTGTTCCACTCTTGCCACCCTAGTTTCCGTCATACCGGTGTTATGTTCCTTGATTTTTCGTTCCTTACACGGTTGGGTGATTTATGGGACCCCCTTGACAGTTCGCTTTGAATAAGACTCGTCCAGCAAGCCCAACATTGGTTTTACCATTTGCCACCTAAGCCTTTTCCCCCGGGTTTTCGCGAGCCCGAGGGTCATCTTTATTTTAAACCCCCCCCCGGACCAGTGCTCCTTCGAGTGCTGGCCCGAACTGAGCTGCCTGCGGGGCCACCACGGGGAAACTCGAGGCTTGGTTTTACTCGTAGCTAGTCTCATCCGGATGTGCCCTGAGAACGAGATATGTGCAGCTCCTATCGGGATTTGTCGGCACAATCGGGCGGCTTTGCTGGTCTTGTTTTATTGCTGTCGAAATGTCTTGTAGTCCGGGATTCGAGATTGATCGTGTCTTCCGGTAGAAGGAATAATCCTTCGTTGACCGTGAGAGCTTATAATGGGCTAAGTTGGGACACCCTGCAGGTAATATCTTTCGAAAGCCGTGCCCGCGGTTATGAGGCAGATGGGAATTTGTTAATGTCCGGTTGTAGATAACACAAAGTTGACCTCTTTAAAATACACCTCAACCGCGTGTGTAACCGTGATGGTCTCTTCTCGGCGGAGTCCGGGAAGTGAACACGGTGTTGGAGATTATGTCTGACGTAAGTAGTTTCAGGATCACTTCTTGATCAATACTAGTTTCACGACCGTGCATTGCCTCTCTTCTCGCTCTCTTTTGCGAAATAGCCACCATATATGCTAGTCGCTTGCTGCAGCTCCATTTTAATACTATGTCCTCCCTAAAGCTTAAATAGTCTTGATCTCGCGGGTGTGAGATTGCTGAGTCCCGTGACTCACAGATACTTCAAACACAGTTGCAGGTTCCGATGAGGCCGGTCAGTGCAGATGATTCCACCGAGCTCAAGTGGGAGTTCGACGAGGAACGTGGTCGTTACTATGTGTCGTTTCCAGATGATCAGTAGTGGTGCCCAGTTGGGACGATTCGGGGATCTGTGTTAGCAGTTGGGGTATCTTCTTTATTTTGGTTCCGTAGTCGGACCTTGAGTGTACTCTGAATGATGTATGTTTAATTATGTACTGTGTGACGTGGCGATTGTAAGCCAACTATGTACCTTTCTCCCTTAAATTATTACATGGGTTGTGTGAAGATTACCTCACTTGCGACATTGCTTTCAATGCGGTTATGCCTCTAAGTCGTGCCTCGACACGTGGGAGATATAGCCGCATCGGGGGCGTTACAAGTTGGTATCAGAGCCTTCCCCGACTTAGGAGCCCCTACTAGATTGTTTGCTGGCGTTGTTGAGTCTAGAATGGAAAATGTTTTGAGTCTTAGGATTATATATATCGGAGAGTAGGATTCTTTTTACTCCTCAGTCCCTTCATCGCTCTGTGAGGCCTCCTGACGTAGAGTTTTGACTCTTCTCTTCTCAAATTTCACTAAAAAATTTTTTTAGGATCACGTGGGTATCTTGGAATCGTTCGATGGTTTTGTGACGAGAACATTGTTCTTGGTGCCTCCTGACATTTAGGGGTTGTGGCAGTGTCCCGGGGAGTTGAGCTCCGAGGTGTTGTCGTCACAATTTTATCGTTGCAGTTCTGGAATACCTGAGTTTTGCCGACATCGAAATCTCTTTTGTGCAGTTGTTGGTGAGATAACCCTGATAGCCCGAAGATTGTGGCGAAAGGGAGTATTGCCATGACTTGCATAACGGATGTTTTTCGAAGGTCGAGGTACACGATTTCCGAGGATTTCTTGGTTATGTGTTGACGGATGGATACAGCTGGATCTAGGTATTGTTAGTTTGGGTGATATATTTTGTGTCCCCTGTATCCCCAACACCAGATTGCATAACCAGAAAGTTTCGGGAGTTTATAGGTGGGAATTCTAGTAGCTTACAGGATATTCTTTCCGACAGATGTATGATTTGAGATTGGGGTTCAACGTCTAGTGGTCCGCCCATTCACGGTCGATTTACAGTGGTCGCGAGACGTCTTAAAGAATCCTTGGCTATGCTGATTCGGGGACGTCTTGTTAGTCATTCATGACGTCCGCTATACGTCGTGTCCGTGTGGGCCCCACCACGAACACTTTGAGCGAAATCTCTATCATGTGTTTGTTCCGGCTCATTCTAGTAGCCAACCTTTTGTTTTCAGTTATGATATTCGATTTGTTTCTCAGTCAGATGTTGTTTCCATATCTATATCTAAGTGGCTTCTCACCTTAATGGATGTGTGTTGTTTAACTTTGGGAATTCATTCGTTCATTCTTGTTCGAATGTTTATTGTGAAGACTATATGTTGCAATTTCTATCCGTTGATTCTACTTATCAATTTGTCTATCAAAGGACTAACGGATGTCACCCTCTTCAGATGGCTCCGCCAGCGTCGTTGCATCCGGATCGCAATGATGGGGATCAGTCGAATCCTCCACCTCCACCTCCACCTCCGCCTCCAGAAGCCTGGCAAGCTATCATGGCAGCCACCAATGCCAATGCTCAGATGATTTTGCAGCTCTTGCAAGAACGTGCTCAGGGGCAAGGCAATCAAGGCAATCAAGGCAATCAAGGTCAAGGCAACAATCAGCCACACTTTGCTACTCTCAGTCAGTTTCTCGCTAATCAGCCGAAGTCTTTCAGTTTCTGTGTTGAGGCAACAGACGCTGATGATTGGTTAGTGGACATCTGCAAGCACTTTGACTGTAGCAATGTCAGACCTGAGGACTTTGTCAAGTTTGCATCGTTTCAACTCAAGGATCAAGCTGCTGAGTGGTTCCAGCAATACAAAGATTCCAGAGGAGGTCGTGTCATTACCTGGGATGAGTTCCGCCGTGATTTCCGAGCTCATCACATTCCGAAGAGTGTTGTGGAGAGCAAGCGTGAGGAGTTCCGCAATCTCAAGCAAGGCACCTTGTCTGTCTATCAATACAATATCCAGTTCCAGAAGCTCGCTCGTTTTGCTAAGCAAGATGTACCTGATGAAAGGAGTATGATCTATCAGTTCAGGGGTGGTCTGAGAGAAGATCTGCAATTACCTCTTGTGCTGTTTGAGCCAGATAAGTATGATGATTTCTACAACATGACACTCAAGCAAGAAGCAGCACAGCTCAAGTGCGAGGCTTCTAAGAAGAGAATCAGGGATGCAGTTCAGTCCTCCTCGTCCTCTCAAGTGGCAGCCAAGCAGCAGAAGTTTTATCTGCCCCCTCCTCCGTTCCGTCAGCCTTACCAGCAGAAGAACTCAGGTGGCCGTGGATCTTCCAACCCACCCAACCCAAGCTATCAGAACAAGTCTAATTCTCAAGCTCCAAGGTCAAGTGCTCCTTACCACCGTCCGCTTTCTGAGGTCACTTGCAACAAGTGTCAGCAGAAGGGTCACTATGCGAACAAGTGCTTCAACCAAAGGCGCCTTCCGCCTCCTCCTCCTGTGAAATCTTCCAGCAATGCAGTGGTCAAGCACAATCCCAAGTATGCCAAGGTCAATATGATGAATGCAGCTCAAGCAGAGGATTCTTCTGATGTGATCATGGGTAATCTCTCAGTTAATGATATTCCTGCAAAAGTCTTATTTGATACTGGTGCATCGCATTCTTTCATGTCATATCCTTTTGCATCGAAGCACAATTTTGATACAGAGGAATTGTCTAAAGCTATGCAAGTTATTTCTCCGGCTAAGCGTTTGAGCTCTAGCATGATGGTTCCGAATGTCGGTATCAAGATGGGCGATTACAGATTTCTTTCTAAACCAATTGTTCTCGGTGACTCGGATATTGATCTTATTCTCGGAATGGACTGGCTTTCTCAGCACAAAGCTCAAATTGATTGTGCTGCCAGGGAAATTCAATTGACTCATTCTTCTAATGATGTGATCATCTATGCCTCTCGTGATGAAACTATTCGGTTGTTTTCTCTCAATGAGAAGGGCGAATTGAATGCCATCTCTCAGATTCCAGTCGTTTGTGAGTACCAAGATGTCTTTCCAGAAGAGCTTCCGGGTATGCCACCTCATCGGCCAGTTGAGTTCGTTATCGATCTTGAGCCTGGCACAGAACCCGTTTGCAAGCGTCCATACAAGCTTGGACCTGATGAGCTGAAGGAATTGAAGAAGCAGCTCGATGAACAAGAGCGTCTGGGTTTGATCAGACCGAGTTCATCTCCTTGGGGTTGTGGTGTTCTTTTTGTCCAGAAGAAGGATGGCACGGACCGACTTTGCGTCGATTACCGTCCATTGAATAAGAAGACAATCAAGAACAAGTATCCACTTCCCAACATCAATGAGCTTTTCGAGCAACTCAAGGGTGCTACGGTGTTCTCTAAGCTTGACCTTCGTATGGGGTATCATCAGATTCGCATTCGTGAACAAGATATTCCCAAGACAGCATTCAGAACAAGCTTTGGTTCTTATGAATATACTGTCATGTCTTTCGGTCTCGTCAATGCTCCTCCAACTTTCTCGCGGATGATGAACTTCATATTCAATCCTTACACCAATGAATTCGTCTTGGTCTATCTTGATGATATTTTGGTCTTCTCCAAGAATAAGAAGGATCATGCCATACATTTGCGATTGGTGCTAGACAAGCTCAGAGAGTATCAATTCTATGCCAAGTTCTCCAAATGTGAATTCTGGCTTGATGAA
This sequence comes from Aegilops longissima, assembly GCA_021605205.1. Taxonomy (NCBI): domain Eukaryota; kingdom Viridiplantae; phylum Streptophyta; class Magnoliopsida; order Poales; family Poaceae; genus Aegilops; species Aegilops longissima. The sequence goes on along the minus strand of CM038681.1, from coordinate 656,736,110 downwards.
GTGCTTTATCTTGGTCATATCATCTCTGCCAAGGGCATCGCTGTTGATCCCGAGAAGGTGTCCGCAATCGTGAATTGGGAACCTCCTCAAAATGTCAAGCAGCTCCGCAGCTTTCTTGGTCTTGCAAGCTATTGCCGAAGATTCGTTGAGAACTTCTCCAAGATTGCAAAGCCTCTTTCCAACCTCCTCCAGAAGCAGGTGAAGTATGTCTGGTCTCCCGAGTGTGACGTTGCTTTCAAAACCCTCAAAGAGAAACTCGTCACAGCTCCTGTTCTGACTCCTCCTGATGAATCCAAGCCATATGAAGTGTTCTGTGATGCTTCTCTTCAAGGTCTCGGTGCTGTGTTAATGCAAGAGAAGAGAGTTGTGGCTTATACCTCTCGCCAATTGAAGCCCAACGAGAAGAACTACCCCACTCACGATCTTGAGTTGGCGGCAGTTGTTCATGCTTTGATTACTTGGAGACATCTCTTATTGGGAAGGAAAGTGGACATTTTCACTGATCACAAGAGTCTCAAGTACATCTTCACTCAGCCTAACCTCAACCTCAGGCAGACTCGATGGGTCGAAATGATTCAAGAGTACAACCCAAGTATTGAGTATACTCCGGGCAAAGCCAATGTCATTGCAGACGCTTTGAGCAGGAAAGCTTACTGCAACAGTCTAATCCTCAAGCCCTTTCAGCCGGATCTCTGTGAATCTTTCCGCAAGCTGAATCTTCAAGTTGTCCCTCAAGGCTTTCTTGCCAACCTCATAGTATCTCCTACTTTGGAAGATCAGATTCGTGAGGCTCAACTTCTGGATGCCATGGTGAAGAAAGTGAAACGTGGTATCGACAAGGGCATTTCCAAGTACAAGTGCTTCCATGTTGATGACAAAGACACTCTGTTCTTTGAGGACCGGATTGTGGTTCCTAAGGGTGATCTGAGAAAAGTCATTATGAACGAGGCTCACAATTCGCTTCTATCCATTCATCCTGGAAGTACGAAGATGTACCATGACCTCAAGCAGTCATATTGGTGGACTCGAATGAAGCGAGAAATTGCTCAATTCGTGAATGAGTGTGATGTCTGCAGAAGAGTGAAAGTAGAACACCAAAGACCAGCTGGTCTCCTTCAACCTCTTGCTATTCCTGAATGGAAGTTTGATCATATTGAAATGGACTTCGTGACTGGCTTTCCAAAGTCCAAGCGTGGAAATGATGCTATCTTCGTTGTCATTGACAAGCTTACTAAAGTGGCTCATTTTCTTCCTATCAAAGAATCCATCACTGCAGCTCAGTTGGCAGAGCTATACACCTCCAGGATTGTCTCCTTGCACGGCATTCCACAAGTGATCTCTTCAGACCGTGGCAGCATCTTTACCTCCAAGTTCTGGGATTCTTTTCAGAAGGCCATGGGCACCAACATTCGTTTCAGCACAGCTTTCCATCCTCAAACAAGTGGCCAAGTTGAGCGAGTTAATCAAATTCTTGAAGATATGCTCAGGGCTTGTGTCATTTCCTTCGGTATGAAGTGGGAAGATTGTCTCCCTTATGCCGAGTTCTCTTACAACAACAGCTTCCAAGCGAGTTCGGGCAAGGCCCCATTTGAAATTCTCTATGGCAGAAAGTGCCGTACTCCTCTCAATTGGTCTGAGACAGGTGAACGCCAACTTCTTGGCAATGACTTGATCACAGAAGCAGAAGAAATGTGCAAGGTCATTCGTGAGAATCTCAAAGCCGCGCAATCGCGCCAGAAGAGCTATTATGATGATAAGCACCGTGATGTGACTTTTGAAATCGGAGACCATGTCTACCTCCGCGTCTCTCCAATGAAAGGTACTCGTCGCTTCGGTATCAAAGGGAAGCTTGCCCCTAGATACGTGGGTCCTTTCAAGATCATTGGGAAAAGAGGCGATCTCGCCTATCAACTTGAGCTTCCATCCAAATTTGCAAACGTGCACGATGTGTTTCACGTGTCACAGCTTCGCAAGTGCTTCAAGACTCCTGAACGCACTATCAACTTCGAAGAGATTGACCTTCAAGAAGATCTCTCTTATCATGAGCACCCCGTGGCTATTCTTGAAGAAACCGAGCGCAAGACTCGCAACAAGTCAATCAAATTCCTGAAAGTGAAGTGGTCACACCATTCCGACCGAGAAGCTACACGGGGGCGCGAGGATCACCTCCGTTCGAGTATCCGGAGTTCTTTCAGTCCTAGATCTGGGGACGAGATCCTCTTGTAGTGGTGGAGTGTTGTAACACCCGGAAGTAACTTTCCATATTTGTAACTCCGACTCTTGCCATTTTCGGCATTGATATATGATATTCCCTCAGTGGTTGGGTTTTCTTCTTTTTGCATTTTGTCCGTGTCATGCATTTTATTTTATGTCATCATCGCATCGCATTTGCATACGCTGTTCGTCTCATGAATCCGAGCATTTTTCCGTTGTCCGTTTTGCAATCCGACACTCCTATCTCCCCGGCGGTCCTTTTACGTTTTTCCGTGTGCGGGTATTAAACCTTCTCGAAATGGACCGAGGTTTGTCTAGTGGCCTTGGTATAACACCGGAGACCACCGGTCAAGTTTGGATCATTTGGAGCTCGTTTGGTACTCCAACGGTTAACCGCACCTTCGCAAAGGCCTATTTTAAGTTGCAGCCCAACACCCTCCAAAACAGCCCAATAACCCATCTAAGTCACCTCCATGCTCTCCGTCGTTCGATCACGATCGTGGGGAAAACTACACCTCATTTGGACTCTCCTAGCTCCCTCTATGCCTATTTAAGCAAACCTCCCGAAATTCGGATCATCCTCTTCCGAAACCCTAAAACCGCCAGACGCGCCGGACGTGTCCGCCGCCAGCGGACACGCCGCGCCGCCGCCCGCAATCGGGGCGCCACGTGGCCGCCGCCGCGCGCCAGCGCGCATGCGAGGCCCTTGAGCCCCGGCCGCCCTCCCCGGCCTCCTCCTCGCGCCGCGCCCCGCTCGCCCGCTCCTCCTCGGCCCCTCGCGGCGACCTCCGTCCGCCGTCGCGCCCGTCGCCGGCCGACCTCCGACCGGCCCGCTTGCCGCCCTCCGCCAGCGGCGGCCCGCCTTGGCGCCGGCTCCGCCATGGCCTCCCGCGCCGCGCATGGACGCGCGCCGCCGCCTCGCCCGACGTCCGCCGCCCCGCGGCGTCCTCCCTCACCGGCCGTCGCCCGACCCCCGCCGCCACCGGCCGATCCGATCCGGCCTCGTAATCGCGCCGTTGACCTCTTCTCCTCTTCTTTTCCACTAAGTCTAAAATCTTTGTAATTTCGTGCAATTTTCATCCTGCTATATCTTCGCATCCGTAGATCCATTTTTCGCGTATAATATGTCAAAATGTTCGTCTCGAAGAGTAGATCATTTCATTCCATTGCATCATTTTCATTTGAGCTCATCTTGATGCCCGAAATGCTGTTGGAAGAGTGCAAGGTGCTGATAGTTTCTGATTTTTATCAGGAGTTGCACTTTTGTTATTTTTGCTATGATTAATATGTGCATCCTATGTATTTGAGTCCTACATGAGTTTTGTAAAATGCCATGTCATCTTTCCAGTGGTTTATGCCATGTATTTTTGTGATCTATGTGGTGACTAGCACAAGCATGCAAAGTGGGTGTCCTGTTGTTGCTGATTTCAGCCCTGTTTTAGCTGAGTTTGATGCCATGTTTGCTTGATGATACCAAGAGATCTATGCATATTTTGAGATACTTCAGTAAGGGTGTCTTGTAAAGCATGACTTGCTCTATCCATCCATGCCTTTGTTTGCAATTATGGGATGCCATAGCTTGAGTCAATCGAGCTCTACTTTTGCTACCAAATGATTTCTGGCAGATTGTATACGTGTTATTCAATTTTGCCTAGCTTGTTGTGGTTGACCCATATATGCTATGTTAGTGATCTTGCCATGGATGTCTTCTATATCATGTCTTCTTGATGTATGTATGCTTAGATTATCATTTGAGGCTCTGTAGTGAGTGCATTGAGCTTGTTAACATGCCATCTCGTTATCAGTTTTTGACATGTCAAGTTGCTGATTCTGTTAACAAGACTTTCAATATTGACATGAGTGTTACTATATTTTCTAGTCCTTTTTGGCTTATGGTCAGTAAGGGACTTTTGAAATATGCTTTGAGTAGATTCATGCCATGCCATGTCTTGCTATTTTAAGTTCCTGTAGCATGTAGTTTTGATGCTCTGAACATTGCAACCTGTTACTGTTTTTGCCATGTCCAGCCTGTTACTTTGAGCACTTTTGCCATGCTTGTTTGAACCTGTTATGATGTGAACTAGCCGTAGCTCAGTGCTCATCTTTTGTCGAGCATCATGTGTAGATCACTGCCATGTGCTTTGTTGATACGTTTGGGTGCAGTAGCTTAATTATTTGTTGCTTGCAAAGTGGCATCATGCTGTTAATGGCAGATTTGCGCCAATCTTGTTTTGCTTGCCATTTGCAAACCGTGCATCCGATTCGGTGATCTTTATATCGATTTCAACCGAAATCATCTCATCTTTCAGTGGCATGCTTGGTTTGCCAAGTTGATGCCTGGTTCATCATTTTCCTTCCGAGTGCACATAAGCATTGCATATCTCATCATGCATATCATGTCATGTTTTGCATCATGTGGATTGCGCATTGCACCGTGATTTATTGTGGTTCCTTTGTTTGTGTTGTCGCTTTGGGTAGAGTCGGGAGACGAGTACGTGAACGAGGAGCCTGTTGAGAACGTTTTCGAGGATCAAGCTTTCGACAACTCTGAGAACATTGCAGGCAAGATGACCATACCCTCGAAATCACTTCTATCTTTGCTATGCTAGTTGCTCGCTCTTTTGCTATGCCTATGCTGCGATGCCTACCACTTGCTATATCATGCCACCCATATTGCCATGTCAGCCTCTAACCATCCTTTCCTAGCAAACCGTTGATTGGCTATGTTACCGCTTGCTCAGCCCTCTTATAGCGTTGCTAGTTGCAGGTGAAGCTGAAATTTGTTCCTTGTTGGAACATGGAGATGTTGTTCCTCTTTGGAACATGTTTACTTGTTGGGGATATCACAATATATAAATATATCTGCTATGTTTAACACATCTATATACTTGGTAAAGGGTGGAAGGCTCGGCCTTATGCCTGGTGTTTTGTTCCACTCTTGCCACCCTAGTTTCCGTCATACCGGTGTTATGTTCCTTGATTTTTCGTTCCTTACGGTTGGGTGATTTATGGGACCCCTTGACAGTTCGCTTTGAATAAGACTCGTCCAGCAAGCCCAACATTGGTTTTACCATTTGCCACCTAAGCCTTTTCCCCGGGTTTTCGCGAGCCGAGGGTCATCTTTATTTTAAACCCCCGGACCAGTGCTCCTTGAGTGCTGGCCCGAACTGAGCTACTGCGGGGCCACCACGGGAAACTCGAGGCTTGGTTTTACTCGTAGCTAGTCTCATCCGGATGTGCCACGAGAACGAGATATGTGCAGCTCCTATCGGGATTTGTCGGCACAATCGGGCGGCTTTGCTGGTCTTGTTTTATTGCTGTCGAAATGTCTTGTAGTCCGGGATTCCGAGATTGATCGTGTCTTCCCGGTAGAAGGAATAATCCTTCGTTGACCGTGAGAGCTTATAATGGGCTAAGTTGGGACACCCCTGCAGGGTAATATCTTTCGAAAGCCGTGCCCGCGGTTATGAGGCAGATGGGAATTTGTTAATGTCCGGTTGTAGATAACACAAAGTTGACCTCTTTAAAATAAACCTCAACGCGTGTGTAACGTGATGGTCTCTTCTCGTGAGTCCGGAAGTGAACACGGTGTTGGAGATTATGTCTGACGTAAGTAGTTTCAGGATCACTGCAGGGTAATATCTTTCGAAAGCCGTGCCCGCGGTTATGAGGCAGATGGGAATTTGTTAATGTCCGGTTGTAGATAACACAAAGTTGACCTCTTTAAAATACACCTCAACCGCGTGTGTAACCGTGATGGTCTCTTCTCGGCGGAGTCCGGGAAGTGAACACGGTGTTGGAGATTATGTCTGACGTAAGTAGTTTCAGGATCACTTCTTGATCAATACTAGTTTCACGACCGTGAATTGCCTCTCTTCTCGCTCTCTTTTGCGAAATAGCCACCATATATGCTAGTCGCTTGCTGCAGCTCCATTTTAATACTATGTCCTCCCTAAAGCTTAAATAGTCTTGATCTCGCGGGTGTGAGATTGCTGAGTCCCCGTGACTCACAGATACTTCCAAACACAGTTGCAGGTTCCGATGAGGCCAGTGCAGATGATTCCACCGAGCTCAAGTGGGAGTTCGACGAGGAACGTGGTCGTTACTATGTGTCGTTTCCAGATGATCAGTAGTGGTGCCCAGTTGGGACGATTCGGGGATCTGTGTTAGCAGTTGGGGTATCTTCTTTATTTTGGTTCCGTAGTCGGACCTTGAGTGTACTCTGAATGATGTATGTTTAATTATGTACTGTGTGACGTGGCGATTGTAAGCCAACTATGTACCTTTCTCCCTTAAATTATTACATGGGTTGTGTGAAGATTACCTCACTTGCGACATTGCTTTCAATGCGGTTATGCCTCTAAGTCGTGCCTCGACACGTGGGAGATATAGCCGCATCGGGGGCGTTACACCAACAATTGGCGAGTTGCTTCTGCTCATCGTCCGGCCAGCCGGCCGGTTCTGAAGTTTAATAGTGTTTGGCTCGATTCATCTCTCTTTTATGATCCACTATTCTGTCCGTCGGATAATAATGTACAATGGATAATGAAAAAAAATTGTTATATATGTACTATGGATAATGATACCCCGGCTTCTACATCTTCATGATTTACACAGCCACTGTAATAATCGGTCATGCGTGTTCATGGGTCAATAATATTGGCGACCATTCGTAGTCGTCATTCTCTAGTTGTCATCCTCTTTGGCATAATACATTTCTCCTTTGCTCTTTATGAAGCAAACTTTTGTGCTCCTGTTAAGCTCTGCTTCTTCTCAATGGTTCTCTCAATAATTCGGATGCCATTGTCTTTGCTTACGGTTGTTTACAGCTTAATATAAGCCTGTCAACTGGTATGTATTACTGTCAATTAAATCTTGATTTTACAGTTCATCTGTTAATACTTTTGCAGTGGTAACCAGATCAGTACTAGCTGATTATTGGGCACTTGAGTGTTGTGGCTGAGCTCTGTTGTTGGAAACCATCTTGAGGCCAGATTGATTCCTGCCGTCAACAATCCCAGTTGTCATTCAGAAAATGTGTCCTCTTTCTGAATGGGTAAACTGCCTTAAGTTCAGTCTATCCCTCGAGGAGACCGGGCATTTGTACAAAAGTTTCACCGTCAGATTCAGTTTAACCATAAGCACTCTACACCTCTTGAGCTTTGTACAACATCCAGATTGTCATTCAAAAAATGTGTGTGTTTGTTCTGGTTGTTGTTTGTCCAGGCGTCCCTATGTACTAGTAGTTACAGATTAGTGCATATACGTGAGGTGCCGGCAGTTGTTTAAACTGAATGAAGCCATTTCCTTCTTGGTTAGTTATTTCCTTCGGCGAGTTCTTCCACAAACTAGACATCATCAAGGAAGCTCAGTGCCCCAGTTGTACCATCCTGATGTTGGAACGGACACACTCTGTTTCGTGAATGGGCTGCATGAAGATGGTGCTGGGCATCGGAAAAAGCCAAGAACCAGGAACTGCAACTGACCCCCTGTTATTCTTCGGAAAAAGCCATTCACAAGTTTCTTTTTTAATCTCTGTTCCGTTGCCCTCATGTATTCATGACCAGGCTGTATGTATCTTCAGCTCAGGGCACAATTTCGTGGGGGCTGCAATCTGAAAGTTTCATCATTGTGTCGGAGATCGATGGGTTTGTCGATCCATCATTGACTTGAGTGGATGTGTCATTCCTGCAGGCGCTTATAGAGTTATATCTTTATTGTTGCTGAGACGCGAGCAGTGCTGCTGATTTTTAAGTTTGCTGCGAGAAAGCTAATTAACATGCAAACTGCACATTTGTATGCCTTTCGGATTGTGATTTTCCTTGTGTTTTTTTGCAGTGGGTGATATTGGAAAGGAGACACTGTCTGTTCCTGGAGGAAGATGACGGTGATGGATTTGGACCCATACTGAACTAAGTGAATGCAGCGCCAGCACTCTGATCTTTCGAGGAGACAAGGTACTACCAAAGTTTTGCAGATGGTTCAGTAGCAGATTGGTTACTTGGGCGTCCTTGCTGATAATGGGCACCAACACTCTCTTGTTGTATGCACCAACACTACATGATGGTGCTGGACACTACATAACATAACAGGGGCTTCTATTGTTCACATGATTAGATTTAGATCACCAAGCCAAAAAGCAGTAGCCTCACCAAACATGAGAGTTGCTGCTGGCCTACTGCAGTTGTTCTCTCCCTGTGTGTACTCATTAATTTGTATGCCATTCGGGTTGTGATTTTCCTTCGTCCTTATCCAGTGATATATCTTGGTGATGTTGGAAATGGTGACGCATGCACTCTCTGTCCCAGGACGAAGTTGACGCTGATAGATCTGGGCGCCAAATCGCTACTGGCTCTCCTCGAAGATCGCCAAGGATGCATCAGCATGGAGTTGATGCTGATGGTGTGTTGGGCATCGGGACATACATTTGTTCCTATGATACACAAATATGTTGTACAGTATGTCTTTGATACGAACCTCGAACTAGGATATATTGTTCACTCAATCGCTATGGATCTGGGATACAAGATACAGGTAGTAGCAGCAGCAAGAAGGGGGATGGGGAATCAACGGCCGGTTCTGTCTTCAGTTCTTCGATGCCCCTCTCAGAAACCAAGTGCAGTTTATATATGTGGTCACTCTCCCGTTGGGCCTTGTGGGCTTGTCTTGGGCTCCTCCTCGCAAGTTATCCCCGTGACAGTCTTTAAAACAAGTTGTAGTTTTATCCCTTGTTTCAGACTTTTTTTTTTCCTTTTTGGCTTTGTGGTGTGAACTGTGTGTGTGTGTGTGTGTGTGTGTGTGTGTGTCTGTGTGTGTGTGCATCTTCCGCGCGTCGTCAATTTTGTCGATCGATGAAACCCCCCTTTAACAAAAGGAACTTTTCCTAATGCGCTTCACAACTTGTTTATAAACAGAGTATGGGAACTTGTTTATAAACAGAGTATGGGGACTCAAATTAAACTCATTCAGTAGATAAGGGAACAAATATACACTTTTTATTGGTAGCAATTCGTCTTGTTGACACCTGGTCTTGTACAACTTAGGATATTTTTCCTTGCTTGTTTGTCTCCTTAAGTAACGTAGTCATGTATTTTTGGTTATTTCCTTCAGCAAGTTCTTTGACAAGCTGAAAAACGCACCCTATCTGTCAGGAACCTGACTTAATCTATATGAGGAAATGAGACAATTTAACTGTTCCCGCGTTCTAGAGGTTATGGTTGACGTTCATCTAGCATCGGACGGCTCCTATCCCTGCATACCTCTTCGCGGCTGGAGGTTCAACGTCGACCGTCAGTCCTTATCCGAGGCTTCACAAGCTCCTTTTCCTTCTTTGATCTGAAAAAAAAAAACCTCTCTGATTGTCTAGGTAATAAAGCCCCTTTTCCTTCTCCATTTTGGATTTATGCTTACTGTAATTGGGTTGAAACCTAGCGGCACTTCGTTGAGCGACTGAATCCTTGAGCGTTCTTCTGAATTTCGTTGGGTTTCAGAGTTAAAAAAAACGCCGGTGCTGCTATTCCTTTAGCAAGCTAGACATCAAGGAAACTTCGTGCATGCTAGAAAATTTCGTTGGTTTTTATACGCTTACTGTTCATTGCAGTATACACTTGCAATATGTCGGGGTTAAGCCCCTTTTCCCTATTTCGTATGGTTTTCAGTGCAGCTCTCCGTATTCTTCAGTAGCGGATGATAAGTTTTGGTGTCCTGGCCAATGTTGGAACCGGGACGCGAATGGGCTGCATGAAGATGATGGTTATGGTGTTGGATATCAGAATCACTGCACCCTCCCTGTTCTCGAAGCTTGCCCCCGAACACAAAGACGTCTATACTGAAGTTTCACCAACCGATTCATTTGGTTATGTATACGCACTCAATTGTAGGTAGCTCCCACCTCGGCTCCTCCCCCGCTCCCCGCTAGGGTTCCTCCCCGCTCCCCCACGACGCCGCCGCTGCTGCCGGCCGCCGGCCGCGAGAGTCCCGCTCTGCTTCCCTCCACCCTTCCCCCTCTCCCCGCACCCCGTCTGCTCGCTCGCCCCCCCCCCCCCACCCCGCGGGTGACGGGCGGGCCTCAGTTCTCTCCTCCGCCCCCAACTCCCGCCCTCTCCCCCCCGCCGCCCGGCGTGGTCCGCTGGCCCTGCCCACGCAGCACCGGCGCCCGGCGGGCCGTTCTTTCCCCACGCGCGCATGGGGGCGCGGGGCCTCCCGATGGCGGCGGTGCAGCTCGACGGCGGCGGTGTGGCTTGGCAGCGGACTCCAGCGGGCTTGGGTCCTCGGTCGGCGGCGCGGCCATTGGTCACGGGCGGCATGGCGGTGTTGGTGGCCGGCGGCGCCCGCGCGGCCCAGATCTGGGCCCTTTCGGGCTCCTTCTGGGCTGGGGCGGGCCGGCGGCTCAGTGCGTTGTGGCGCTCCTCCCTGGTGTCGGTGGCGAGGAGGCGGTGGTCTGCGGGTGGTGGCGGCTTCGTCGGTGGCGAGCTGCAGCGCGACGACAGGGGCTGTCCGTGTTGGGGAACGCAGTAATTTCAAAAATTTCCTACGCACACGCAAGATCTATCATGGTGATGCATAGCAACGAGCGGGGAAGAGTGTTGTTCACGTACCCTCGTAGACCGTTAGCGGAAGCGTTATGACAACGCGGTTGATGTAGTCGTACGTCTTCACGATCCGACCGATCCAAGTACCGAAACTATGGCACCTCCGAGTTCAGCACACGTTCAGTTCGATGACGTCCCTCGTACTCTTGATCCAGTTGAGGCTGAGGGAGAGTTTCGTCAGCACGACGGCGTGATGACGGTGATGATGAAGTTACCGACGCAGGGCTTCGCCTAAGCACTACGAAGATATGACCGAGGTGTGTAACTGTGGAGAGGGGCACCGCACACGGCTAAAAGATCAATGATCAACTTGTGTGTCCAAGTGGTGCCCCTCCTCAAGTATATAAAGGATGGAGGAGGAGGAGGCCGGCCAAGCCCTAGGGGTGCGGCCAAGGGAGTCCTACTCCCACCGGGAGTAGGATTCCTTCCCTTTCCTTAGTATGGACTAGGAGAGGAAGGAAGGAGGAGAGGGAAAGGAAAGGGGTGGCAGCCCCTTTCCCCTATTCCAATTCGGACCAGAGGGGGAGGGGGTGCAAACAGCCCTAGAGGCCTTTCCTCTCTTCCCACTAAAGCCCATCAAGGCCCATTGCTTCCCCGTAACTACCCGGTACTCCGAAAATAACCGAATCACTCGGGACCGATGTCCGAATATAGTCGTCCAGTACATCGATCTTTACGTCTCGACCATTTCGAGACTCCTCGTCATGTCCCCGATCGCATCCGGGACTCCGAACTACCTTCGGTACATTAAAACACATAAACTCATAATACCGATCGTCACCAAACGTTAAGCGTGCGGACCCTACGGGTTCGAGAACTATGTAGACATGACTTGAGACAATCTCCGGTCAATAACCAATAGCGGAACCTGGATGCTCATATTGGCTCCCACATATTCTACGAAGATCTTTATCGGTCAAACCGCATAACAACATACGTTGTTCCCTTTGTCATCGGTATGTTACTTGTCCGAGATTCGACCGTCGGTATCCTTATACCTAGTTCAATCTCGTTACCGGCAAGTCTCTTTACTCGTTTCGTAATACTTCATCCCGCAACTAACTCATTAGTCACATTGCTTGCAAGGCTTGGAGTGATGAGTATTACCGAGAGGGCCCAGAGATACCTCTCCGAAACACGGAGTGACAAATTCTAATCTTGATTCACGCCAACCCAACAAACACCTTCGGAAACACCTGTAGAGCATCTTTATAATCACCCAGTTACGTTGTGACGTTTGATAGCACACAAAGTGTTCCTCCGGATATCCGGGAGTTGCATGATCTCATAGTCTGAGGAACATGTATAAGTCATGAAGAAAGCAGTAGCAATAAACAACAACGATCATAATGCTAAGCTAACAATTGGGTCTTGTCCATCATATCATTCTCCTAATGATGTGATCATGTTCATCAAATGATAACACATGTCTATGGCTAGGAAACTCAACCATCTTTGATAAACAAGCTAGTCAAGTAGAGGCATACTAGGGACACTCTGTTTGTCTATGTATTCACACATGTATCAAGTTTCCGGTTAATACAATTCTAGCATGAATAATAAACATTTATCATGAATTTAAGGAAATAAATAATAACTTTATTATTGCCTCTAGGGCATATTTCCTTCAGTCTCCCACTTGCACTAGAGTCAATAATATAGATCACATCGTCATGTGATTTAACACGAATAGTTCACATCACCATGTGATTAACACCTATAGTTCACATCGCCATGTGACCAACACCCAAAGGGTTTACTAGATTCAGTAATCTAGTTCACATTGCTATGTGATTAACTCCCAAAGAGTACTAAAGTGTGATCATGTTTTGCTTGTGAGAGAAATTTAGTCAACGGGTCCGATACATTCAGATTGTAAGTATTTTACAAATTTGTATGTCTACAATGCTCTACACGGAGCTACTCTAGCTAATTGCTCCCACTTTCAATATGTATCCAGATTGAGACGCAGAGTCATCTGGATCGGTGTAAAAGTTTGCATCGACGTAACTCTTTACGACGAACTTCTTTTGTCACCTCCATAATCGAGAAGTAATTCCTTAGTACTCTAAGGATAATTTTGACCGTTGTCCAGTGATCTACTCCTAGATCACTATTGTACCATTTTACCAAAAATATAGCAAGGTATACAATAGGTCTGGTACACAGCATGACATACTTTATAGAACCTATGACTGAGGCATAGGGAATGACTTTCATTCTCTTTCTATTTTCTGTTGTGGGTTTTGAGTCTTACTCAACTTCATACCTTATAACTGAGGCAAGAATTCCTTCTTTGACTGATCTATTTTTGAACTCCTTCAAAAATCTTATCAAGGTATGTACTTATTGAAAGTCTCATTAAGCGTCTTGATCTATCTTTATAGATCTTGATGTCCAATATGTAAGCAGCTTCACCGAAGTCTTTCATTGAAAAACTTTTATTCAAGTATTCTTTTATGCTATCCAGAAATCCTATATCATTTCCAATCAACAATATGTCATTCACATATAATATCAGAAATGCTACAGAGCTCCCACTCACTTTCTTGTAAATACAAGCTTCTCCAAAAGTCTGTATAAATCCATATGCTTTGATCACACCACCAAAACGTTTATTCCAACTCCGAGATGCTTGCACCAGTCCATAAATGGATCGCTGGAGCTTGCACACTTTGTTAGCACCTTTTGGATCGACAAAACCTTCTGGTTGCATCATATACAACTCTTCTTCCAGAAATCCATTCAGGAATGCAGTTTTTTGACATCCATTTGCCAAATTTCATAATCATAAAATGCGGTAATTGCTAACATGATTCGGACAGACTTAAGAATTGCTACGGGTGAGAAGGTCTCATCGTAGTCAACTCCTTGAACTTGTCGAAAACCTTTCGCAACAAGTCGAGCTTTGTAGATAGTAACACTACTATCATCGTCTGTCTTCCTCTTGAAGATCCATTTATTCCCAATGGATTGCCGATCATCGGGCAAGTCCACCAAAGTCCATACTTTGTTCTCATACATGGATCATATCTCAGATTTCATGGCCTCAAGCCATTTTGCGGAATCTGGGCCCATCATCGCTTCCTCATAGTTCGTAGGTTCGTCATGGTCTAGTAACATGACTTCCAGAACCGGATTACCGTACCACTCTGGTGCGGACCGTACTCTGGTTGACCTACGAGGTTCTGTAGTAACTTGATCCGAAGTTTCATGATCATTATCATTAGCTTCCTCTCTAGTTGGTGTAGGCATCACAGGAACAGATTTCTTTGATGAGTTACTTTCCAAATTGAGATAAGGTACAATTACCTTATCAAGTTCTACTTTCCTCCCACTCACTTCTTTCGAGAGAAACTCCTTCTCTAGAAAGAATCCATTTTAGCAACAAAAATCTTGCCATCGGATCTATGATAGAAGGTGTACCCAATAGTTTCTTTTGGGTATCCTATGAAGACTTGCTTCTCCGATTTGGGTTCGAGCTTATCATGTTAAAACTTTTTCACATAAGCATCGCAGTCCCAAACTTTAAGAAACGGCAGCTGAGGTTTCTTGCTAAACCACAGTTCATACGGTGTCATCTCAACGGATTTAGATGGTGCCCTATTTAATGTGAATGTAGCTGTCTCTAATGCATAACCCCAAAACGATAGTGGTAAAGAGACATCATAGATCGCACCATATCTAATAAAGTGTTGTTATGATGTTCGGACACACCATAACACTGTGGTGTTTCAGGTGGCGTGATCAGTGAAACTATTTCACATTGTTTTAACTGAAGGCCAAACTCTTAACTCAAATATTTTACCTCTGCGATCATATCGTAGAAACTTTTATTTTCTTGTTACAATGATTCTCTACTTCACTCTGAAATTTTTTGAACTTTTCAAATGTTTCATACTTATGCTTCATCAAGTAGATATACCGATATCTGCTCAAATCATCTGTGAAGTTTAGAAAATAACGATAGCTGCCGCGAGCCTCAACACTTATTGGACCGCATACATTAGGATGTATTATTTCCAATAAGTCAGTAGCTTGCTCTATTGTTCCGGAGAACGGTGTTCTAGTCATCTTGCCCATGAGGCATGGTTCGCAAGCATCATATGATTCATAATCAAGTGATTCCAAAAGCCCATCAACATGGAGTTTTTTCATGCGCTTTACACCAATATGACCTAAACAGCAGTGCCACAAATATGTTGCACTATCATTATTAACTTTGCATCTTTTGGCTTCAATATTAAGAATATGTGTATCACTACGATCGAGATTCAATAACCCATTTATATTGAGTGTATGACCATAGAAGGTTTTATTCATGTAAATTGAACAACAATTATTCTTTAACTTAAATGAATAACCGTATTGCAATAAACATGATCCAATCATATTGATGCTCAATGCAAACACCAAATAACATTTATTTTAGGTTCAACACTAATCCCGAAGGTATAGAGAGTGTGCGATGGTGATCTTATCAACCTTGGAATTACTTCCAACACACATCATCACCTCGCCCTTAACTAGTCTCTGTTTATTTTGCAACTCCCGTTTCGAGTTACTACTCTTAGCAACTGAACCAGTATCAAATACTGAGGGGTTGCTATAAACACTAGTAAAGTACACATCAATAACATGTATATCAAATATACTTTTGTTCACTTTGTCATCCTTCTTATCTGCCAAGTATCTAGGGTAGTTCCACTTCTAGTGACCATATCCTTTGCAGTATACGCACTTAGTTCCAGGCTTGGGTCTAGCTTTGGGCTTCTTCATGGGAGCAGCAACTAGCTTGCTATTCTTCTTGAAGTTCCTCTTTCTTTCCCTTTGCCCTTTTCTAGAAACTAGTGGTTTTGTCAACCATCAACAATTGATGTTATTTCTTGATTTCTACCTTCGCTGATTTCAGTATTGCGAAGAGCTTGGGAATCGTTTCCGTTATCCCTTGCATATTATAGTTCATCACGAAGTTCTTGTAACTTGGTGACAGTGACTAGAGAACTCTGTCAATCACTATCTTATCTGGAAGATTAACTCCCACTTGATTCAAGCGATTGTAGTACCCAGACAATCTGAGTACATGCTCACTGGTTGAGCTATTCTCCTCCATCTTGTAGGCAAAGTACTGTCCGAGGTCTCATACCTCTCGACACGGGCATGAGTATGAAATACCAATTTCAACTCTCGGAACATCTTATATGATCCGTGGCGTTCAAAACATTTTTGAAGTCCCGGTTCTAAGCCGTAATTCATGGTGCACTTAACTATCAAGTAGTCATCATATCGAGTTTCGCCAAACGTTCATAACGTCTGCATCTGCTCCTGCAATAGGTCTGTCACCTAGCGATGCATCAAGGACATAATTCTTCTGTGCAGCAATAAGGATAATCCTCAGATCACGGATCAAATCCGCATCATTACTACTATCATCTTTCAACTTAATTTTTCCCTAGGAACATATTAAAATAAACGGGGAGCAACAACGCGAGCTGTTGATCTACGACATAGATATGCAAATACTATCAGAACTAAGTTCATGATAAATTAAAGTTTAATTAATCATATTACTTAAGAAATCCCACTTAGATAGACATCCCTCTAGTCATCTAAATGATCACGTGATCCACATCAACTAAACCATGTCCGATCATCACGTGAGATGGAGTAGTATCAATGGTGAACATCTCATGTTGATCATATCTGCTATATGATTCACGCTCAACCTTTCGGTCTCAGTGTTCCGAGGCCATATCTGCATATGCTAGGCTCGTCAAGTTTAACCCGAGTATTCCGCGTGTGCAAAAACTGGCTTGCACCTGTTGTATGTGAAGGTAGAGCTTATCACACCCGATCATCACGTGGTGTCTGGGCACGACGAACTGTAGCAACGGTGCATACTCAAGGAGAACACTTATACCTTAAAATTTAGTGAGAGATCATCTTATAATGCTACCGTCGTACTAAGCAAAATAAGATACATAAAAGGATTAACATCACATGCAATCAAAATATGTGACATGATATGGCCATCATCATCTTGTGCTCATGATCTCCATCACCGAAGCATCGTCATGATCTCCATCGTCACCGGCGTGGCACCTTGATTTCCATCGAAGTGATGTTGTCGTCTCGCCAAAGTTGCTTCCACGACTATCGCTACCGCTTAGTGATAAAGTAAAGCAATTACATGGCGATTGCATTTCATACAATAAAGCGACAACCATATGGCTCCTGTCAGTTGCTGACAACTTTACAAAACATGATCATCTCATACAACAACTTATATCATCACGTCTTGACCATATCACATCACAAGCATACCCTGCAAAAACAAGTTAGACGTCCTCTACTTTGTTGTTGAAAGTTTTACGTGGTTGCTACGGGTTTAGAAGAACCGATTCTTACTTACGCAAAACCACAACGTGGTGTAGTGATTGCTTTTTGATCTTTCGAAAAGAACCCTCTTCATTGAAACCGGTTTAACTAAAGTGAGAGATACAGACACCCGCCGGTCACCTTTAAGCAACGAGTGCTCATAGCGGTGAAACCAGTCTCGTGTAAGCGTACGCGTAATGTCGGTCCGGGCCGCTTCATCTCACAATACCGCTGAACCAAGTAACAACTAGTAACGGCAAACAATATGTATACAATCCACGCCCACAACTCCTTTGTGTTCTACTCGTGCATATAACATCTACGCATAGACCTGGCTCGGATGCCACTGTTGGGGAACGCAGTAATTTCAAAAATTTCCTACGCACACGCAAGATCTATCATGGTGATGCATAGCAACGAGCGGGGAAGAGTGTTGTCCACGTACCCTCGTAGACCGTTAGCGGAAGCGTTATGACAACGCGGTTGATGTAGTCGTACGTCTTCACGATCCGACCGATCCAAGTACCGAAACTACGGCACCTCCGAGTTCAGCACACGTTCAGCTCGATAACGTCCCTCGTACTCTTGATCCAGTTGAGGTTGAGGGAGAGTTTCGTCAGCACAACGGCGTGATGACGGTGATGATGAAGTTACCGACGCAGGGCTTCGCCTAAGCACTATGAAGATATGACCGAGGTGTGTAACTGTGGAGAGGGGCACCGCACACGGCTAAAAGATCAATGATCAACTTGTGTGTCCATGGGGTGCCCCTCCTCAAGTATATAGAGGATGGAGGAGGAGGAGGCTGGCCAAGCCCTATGGGTGCAGTCAAGGGAGTCCTACTCCCACCGAGAGTAGGATTCCTTCCCTTTCCTTAGTATGGACTAGGAGAGGAAGGAAGGAGGAAGGAAAGGGGAAGGAGAGGGAAAGGAAAGGGGTGGCAGCCCCTTTCCCCTAGTCCAATTCGGACCAGAGGGGGAGGGGGCGCAGCCAGCCCTAGAGGCCTTTCCTCTCTTCCCACTAAAGCCCATCAAGGCCCATTGCTTCCCCGTAACTACCCGGTACTCCGAAAATAACCGAATCACTCGGGACCTTTCCGATGTCCGAATATACTCGTCTAATATATCGATCTTTACGTCTCGACCATTTCGAGACTCCTCGTCATGTCCCCGATCTCAGCCGGGACTCCGAACTGCCTTCGGTACATCAAAACACATAAACTCATAGTACCGATCGTCACCAAACGTTAAGCGTGCGGACCCTACGGGTTCGAGAACTATGTAGACATGACTTGAGACAATCTCCGGTCAATAACCAATAGCGGAACCTGGATGCTCATATTGGCTCCCACATATTCTACGAAGATCTTTATCGGTCAAACCGCATAACAACATATGTTGTTCCCTTTGACATCGGTATGTTACTTGCCCGAGATTCGATCGTCGGTATCCTTATACCTAGTTCAATCTCGTTACCGGCAAGTCTCTTTACTCGTTCCGTAATACTTCATCCCGCAACTAACTCATTAGTCACATTGCTTGCAAGGCTTGGAGTGATGAGTATTACCAAGAGGGCCCAGAGATACCTCTCCGAAACACGGAGTGACGAATCCTAATCTTGATTCACGCCAACCCAACAAACACCTTCGGAAACACCTGTAGAGCATCTTTATAATCACCCAGTTACGTTGTGCTGGTACACACACTGCTACTAGCTTGACGACAGACCGGACCATGCATGCCATGTCTGGCACACGCATGCACGCGTGCCCGACGTGCCCTGGCCGAAGCCGGCAAGCCGCGGCTTATTCGTCTAACACAGTATTCATTCTAAAAGGCCGCTGCTCTAAATTCTATAAGAGCACAACATCTTACAAAGGCAACCGGTGAGATGAGGAGCGCGGCAGAAACATGCTGAATATGCATGAATGAACTTCAAAATTAGATGCATACATGTAAAAACAGACATTGGAATTCCCAAGTGGCCATTATTAACATTTGGGAACTATTTGTGTCAATGGAACTAATCATCAAGAAATGACATGAAAAGAAATTGCAGGTTCATCCCAAATAATTAATAACCTCGAATGCAATGCGCAATACACGGCTGAACTAAAACAAGGCCAAAAAATAATTATTATGAGCTCATTAAAAGTGGACATCAAGGAAACATCAATATATCTATCGATCTTATGTCTTTGAATGGCAATTAACCAGATCATCCAATGACCATAATTTTCATATTTGTCTATTTTTTGGCAGATCACATTATATCAAAATATACAAATATATCAAAACTTCAGGCATAATAGTCTTGAACAACTATCCAACTGCACCGCTGTATAAGGATAATCATAATGCACACACCACAACAGGGACATTTTTCCTTTGACATTTGCATACAAAGTTACAGAACAAGCTCTTGAAATGGTTGTGACTAAATTTCTCAAAAGATGTCAACAAAGTAAGATAATATATATTATAAGACTAAACATGCTAACTATGCACATTTTTTGTTGTTATAAATAAATGGTATACTTGTGACTCTCCGTTAATCGCCTAGCTCCATGGATGCTTTCCCAAAGATATAAGCCATCTTCATAGCTTTTAGCATACCTCTAGTATTGTGACGCTAATGGTCAAACATTCAAATTAAACTTTAACAGCGCCGTATCCTATGCATCCGGCTGGGTTTGCGTATCCCTGCATCCGCAGCCTATAAGTAATGGAAATATTGACAAAATGAGAATTAGAAACATAGAGTAGAAATTCACCTGCGCTCAATGGGTCTAGGTTCATTGCCCTGAGACTGACTGTCGCAGCAAGTTTCACAAGCTCTTAATTGTCCGCTCGCTCCTTCCACTGGCTCTGATGTAAGACATGAAATAGTATAAATTGATGTCGCTCGTTGTGGTTGAAATAAAGAACTTGTCCTTTAAATTCAGTAAAATGCACCTGATTTATATGATGGTGTTCTCTTTTGGAAAAATAATTAATGGGGGAGTGAGCACAGGGAGGGTGGTGATCATTTACAAACAATCATGCTAATTGAAACACTTCTGATCCCAATCAAACTGAAACGAATAATTAGAGGAAAAGAAGGAGCAAAATTTGGCCCTGAATTCGCAGTCAAAGAAACCAGACATGATACAAGAGTATAATCTAAGAGAAGAAACAGAATATGACATCAGCAGTCAAAGGAACGATTTTTGCTTTTTAAGTTAAATCTATTAATCGTGCCGATTATTTATCATGCATCGCTCATGTAGCACGACGATGTAACAGGAACATAATCAGGACATCGCTTTTGGCCTTTTGCCGCATTAACCTGTGCACGGAAAATGAACAAGCTGGCATGTGCCCTGCACAATTTCTCTGACCGTTGTCACAAACAGAGCGCATCTAGCCTGTCTGCTACTTGCCTTGCAAACATAACCTGATGCTCCAGCTCTATGACCGTGTCAAGCACGACCCGATTTTGACCATTGTGTAAGGAAGAATCAGGAACTATCTAGAACGCAAATCAAAAGTCCACATTATCTCTTCTTATAAAAAATAGGGAACACAAATCAATCTTCAATCTAGGAGAACAATCCCGAATCAGCGACCCAATCAGAGGATCACAGCAATGAAACGATCAGAGAGGAAGGCACTCACCGGAGAATGAGCGTCGTGCCGCCGAGGTTTAGGGGTGACCGCCTGCCGCTTGGCGTGGCGCAGCCTGCATGAGGGGTGGAGAGACGCCAGATCCAGCGGAGGGAAGCAGGGCGTGGCCAGATCGCACCATGGTGCCTAACGCCGCCGCTGATGGGCGGATTCCTCGCCACCACCAGAAGCAGCCACTCGCGACGCCATCACTGGCGCGGAATTCCGGCCGCCTCTCGCGCGGCATCCTCCACACGGCGCAGCATAGACTGCGTGACTAGGGGCGGTTCCGGCGGCGTAGGAAGCGTGGTCGGGGCAGGAGGCGTCGCGTAGGGATGTGACGGCGACGTCCATGAACGCGAGGTGAGGGCCGTGTCTTCTCCGGCATACTCGGCGGTGGTGCGTCCTTCTCGATCTGGTCTAGAGAAAAAGGGTGAGTGAAATCGATCCACAAATCACGGTTTTCCAAGCGGGGCCGCGTGGATCCTGGGGACGCGGAGCAGCGGGACAATTGGCAGACCACGGGCGTCTGGCGGCAGAACATTTGATCTGAGGCGTTCATCTGGGTGTCAGACCATTGACGTAATATGGACGGTAGGATGTGTATAGGTTGAGTTAATCGGAAGGTTCTGACTACCCCGTGTACAGTTTGTTGTGTGGCTTTACAAAAATTTATGTTTGCTTTTTTAATAGTAGTTTAGATTTAGATTAGATTAGATTAGATGATGATCGTCCATTTGTTACTCAGAGCTTTCCTTTTTTTGTGCAGGGTAGTTCTTGCACCGCTTACAAGGACACGATCCTATAACAATGTTCCTCAGCCCCATGCCATACTCTATTATCAGCAGAGAACAACCATAGGAGGCCTCTTGCTTGCTGAGGCCACTGGAGTCTCAGACACCGCCCAAGGGTGTGTGTGCTAGATCCTTAGTTAGACTATGCCTTTTTAGAGCTTAATAGTCATGTTCAACTTCCTCTTCATCATCACAATGTAACGTTTTCTAAAGATGGAATGTTTCATGTGTGCATGCAAGGTACAAAGATACTCCTGGAATTTGGACACAGGAGCAGGTGGAAGCATGGAAGCCTATCGTAGATGGGGTTCATGCCAAGGGAGGGATATTTTTCTGTCAGATTTGGCATGTCGGAAGAGTCTCTAATCATAGTAAGTTTAATACACAAATATAATCTTGTTCTATTAATCTAAAAAGAGGAAAACCTCAGATTGGATTTCAAGTTTTTTCTTTCAACCCAATATTTTGTACGAAACATTCCTTTGACCATTTTGCCATTACATCTTCTCTGTTTAAAATGAAAATGCATTGGTGAACCTTTACTTACTGTGTGGCGCTTCTATTTCTTTCATAATACCAACACATGTTTGATGTCTACATGCAGCTTATCAGCCTAATGGACAAGCTCCGATATCTAGCATGGATAAGCCATTGAAACCTATGGTGGTAGGCAATCACACAGTATCTGATTTCTCAACGCCTAGGCCACTGGAGACTGATGAGATCCCTATGGTCATCAATGATTTCAGGGTGGCTGCTAGAAATGCAATTGAAGCTGGTAACCGTGTCCCTCTCACAATTCACATTGAAAATATTGATAACATGTTAAGTTTAGCTTAAAAATAGCATAAAGAAAAGTAGCAGAAAAATGGTGTACATTCAAGATACCTATGGAAGGGAAATCTAACCTCATTGCTCTGTATGGTGTGCAGGATTTGATGGTGTTGAGATCCATGGGGCTCATGGCTATTTGATCGATCAATTCTTCAAGGACCAAGTCAATGGACGCACTGACAAATACGGCGGGAGCTTAGAGAATCGTTGCCGGTTTGGACTAGAAGTTGTCCAAGCCGTGGTAGATGAAATCGGAGCTGGTAAGGTTGGGATGAGGCTCTCGCCCTTTGCAAACTACTGGGAATCATCAGACTCCAACCCGGGAGTTCTAGGCCTGTACATGGCACACGCGCTGAACAAAATTGGGACCCTCTACTGTCACACGGTCGAGCCACGGATGATAACGTTCGTTGACAAGGTTGAAACTCCAAATAGCCTTGGCGCCATGCGGGATGCTTTCAAGGGAACGTTTATTGTAGCCGGTGGCTACGGCAGGGAGGATGGAAACGCAGCTGTCTCCAGCGGCTATGCTGATCTGGTTGCATACGGACGCTTGTTCTTGTCTAATCCTGATTTGCCTCGGAGGTTTGAGATTGATGCTCCTCTAAACAAGTACAACAGAGATACTTTCTACATCTCCGATCCAGTTGTTGGATACACTGACTACCCATTCCTTCCATCCGATGTATAATTTGGTTGTGTACACGGTCATTTTATAAATGGGCTCATCTCCCCTCTGAACTATGATACTCGTACTGATTGTTACTGAACCTGTTTAATAAATTTGGTTGTGTGCATCGTTGTGATGCAGTGGCGGCCGGGGTTCTGATCCTCCTTTTCCAAACACAAAAATCCTTCATCAGAGCAACTGCCTGCTGTACCAGTTGTTCGGTAGTATTAGATGAACAGAGTCATTGGTCTGAATGCTTAGTTTTTATGTGTACTAGAGGAATACAGTCATTGGTTTGAATCACCGTTATTAATTTCAGTTCAACTAGTATGAGCATAATGAGATCACATGAGACTTGCCTGTTTACCCTCTTGCTCCCACATCCACACGTGTTCCCCAACGGGTAAGACTTTGATTTTCTTCACTTATCCTACTGCAATCAAAAGTTAAATTAATTAAATTACTTTTTTTCCTTTACCTGTAAATATTTTAATCTATGGTTAATGAAAGACAGCAGGGTGGTGAGGGCATCAAATTTAGCGTGTTGAAAGTGTTTGAAAATATACCTATTTATTCATATTTTATTGAGGGGGGAAACACACTGTACAAGCTACGACTTTATAATGGCACTGACACACTTGTCTAGAAACAGAGTAGAGGGCTAAAATTCAACTCGCTCAGTACACTAGGGACTAAATATACACTTTCTATTGGTAACAATTTGTCTTGTTAACACCGGTCCTGGACAACCTAGGGTATATAATTTTCCTTCCCCTTTTGTCCTCCTTAATTAGTTTAGTCGTGTATAGTTTCCTGGTAATTTCTGTCAGCAAGTTCTATGGCAAGCTGAAAAGGGACAATTTTCATAAATAAAAAAAGTGATGAATCTTCGTGAGGTTTGAATGTTGCGCTATATATGCTCAGAGTTTACTATACACTGGCTGTATGTCAGTGTTAAATTTCAATGTAATCAGCGGCGGAGCCAGGATCGGACCAGGCCCCGGGCAAGAGCCAGGCGAAAACAATGTCAAATAGTGTAAAAATTGCTACAGTTAACAAAGAAATCCAGTGCTACAACCCGGGCCGTGGCCCGTGTAGCCTGGGTCCTGTTTATGCCACTGGATGTAACCATAGATGATTTGCACTTCAGCTCTCCGTACGCTTCAGTATCAGAAGATATTTTTTGGTGCCCTGTCTGATGTCGGGTTGGAGACACTTTCGTTGGGGAGAGAATCGTTGCACCCTGTACTCAAAGGGGGGCTCCTTTTTGGGAGCAAATCAAGGGGGAGCTCCTATATCACGCGTCCTGCATAAAATTGGCGGCATTTCGCTGAAGGTACCCCCGACTGGGCCGGCCCATGTAGTGAGACTTCGTACTGCGCCAAGCTGGTACAGTAGCGGCTCAGGCACTAAAGCGTTCCTATTTTTTCATTTTTTTCAGGAAAAATATAAAATAATATTGTAAAAGGTGTTTTAGAAAATTTATCAAAAAGTGTGATTTTAAAACATGATTTTTGTTCTAATTTATTTCCATTGTTTTTAAACATGGTCACTTTTTCAAATTCTTGAACATTCTTTGGAAACACGGATATTTTTTCAAGTTATTGAACATTTTCCAAAGACTACTTTTCAGTTTACTTCTACATCTTTTGAAGACGTGATTTATTTTCCTAAAATTTAAACGTCCTTAAAATGTGAATATCTATTATGTTTTATTTTAATTTTCTTAAAAGGCAAACATTTTTAAAAGTTTTAACGTTTCTTTAAAAACACAGATTATTTTAAAATTCTAATCGTTTGATCGTTTCTATAAAACCGTAAAAAAATGTTCTAATTTTCTTGATTTATTTAAAAAATAAAATGAAAACAAATCAAAGTAAATTCTTTAAGGAAAATATCATAAAAAGGAAAAATATGAAAAACCAAACCAGAATTTTCTATAAGATTCCCAAAGCTGATCAAAAACCTTCTGGTACCCAAGCCCAAAAACGGTCAAGAACCTTCTAATACCAACACCCAAAACCACCAGGTACCGAAAAACCATGTGTGTTTCTACGTTAATTTGATGCAGTGAGCGTCAAATAGGGAATGCCTCCTTGAGGCAGGACCTCACTGTGATGCATTCCGCGTTACAAGCCCAACGCTTCACACAGGATAAGCCTCCGACTTGGCCGGCCCATTACCATGCATTATACTGACTCTGTCCGGGTTATCTGTAGCAACTTGGTTTGGATTACAGTAGCGACATGTTCTTTTAGTTCCTCTTTGGTTTGAAAAAGTGGTGCTTGCCGATATCATCTCAGCAGAACAATCGGCCTTTATCCCTGGTTGCCTTATAACTTGTAACATTATTGTTGTATATGATTGTTTGCCCTTCATGAAGCATATCCGTGCACACTTAAACTTGATATGATGAAAGCATATGATATGGTTGAGTGGGATTATTTGAGGGCCATCATGCTCAAGTTGGGTTTCTCTGAAACATGGATTACTATTGTTATGGACTTAGTCAGCCCAGTCTCTTTTTCAGTTTTGTTCAATGGGAAGAAATTGGACAAGTTTAAACCTTCATGAGGTATTTGTCAGGGAGATCCTATCTCCCCTTACCTGTTTTTGTTGGCAGCAGAGGGCCTTTCATGCTTCCTTAAATCCAGAGACCAGTCATCTCAGATGGGTGGAATTCAAGTTGTGCACTCGGCGCCCTATTAACCACCTCTTCTTTGCATATGATAGACTACTAGACTTCAAAGCAAATGGTATAGGGGCGACTGAGGTATCAAACCTGCTGAATAGTTATTGCGGGCTTCTGGTCGGCGCATTAAGGGCAACAAATCTTCAATTTTCTTCAGCAAAAAATGCCAGCGAATGTCAAAGAGGAGATGAAAAATATTCTGCATGTGCCCAATGAAACCTTGAATGATAGGTATTTGGGAATGCCCTCTAATGTGGGATCTTTGAAAGAGGGGGATTTCAAATATTTAAAAATTAGGGTATGGAACAAGGTAAAAGGTTGGATGGAAAAATTTTCCCTTCAGTTGGCAAAGAGGTCTTGATCAAGTAAGTGGCTCAAGCAATCCCAGTTTACTCTATGTCGTGTTTCAAATAACTAAGGGGTTTCTGCGAGCACCTGAATAAATTTATACGCCAATTCTGGTGGGGAAGGAAGGCGAAAGGAAGCCGTCATAGGTGTCTTAGAAAGACATGACCTGGCCCAAGTTTATGGGTGGGTTAGGATTTAGAGATTTTGAGCTCTTTAATCTAGCGCTTCCTGCTAAGCAGGCGTGGCGAATCCTACAGTCACCCGATACCTATGTTCCAAGATTCTTGAAGCTATTTATTTCCCCTCTGGTAATATTTTGTTAGACGAACTTGGGAACCATCCCTCATAGATATGGCGAGCGGTGATTGAAGGAAGAGACATGTTGCGCCAAGGTTTGATCCAAAGAGTTGGGGACGGTTCGCCCATAAATATTTGGTCTGCCAACTGGATCCCCAGAAATGAAAACATGACCAATTGAGTGCCTTGCGGCAGTCCGCCCCACCCTGGTTAGTGAGATGATAAATCATTATGAGGCCTCATCGAATAGGGAATTACTACAGCAAACTTTTCTACCGCGGATATGTGGAAGGAATCTTGAGCATACCTCTTTGCACAAGGAATAATGAGGACGTCTGGGGATGGAACTTAGAGAAAAACGACATGATCGAATGCTCACTCACACCAAGCGCCGACGGAAGGCCTGGTTCGATGGCCGCGCGAGCTCCTCCAGTTCTGCAGCGGAGGAGAGTGGTTGGAAGTTTCTTTGGAACGTCGGTTTCCTTGGAATGTTGTGGAATTTTTTATGGAGGCTTGCGAAGCATTCTATTCAGGCGGAAGATGTCCGACGCCATAGACACATGTCACCATATGATAGTTGTCAACTCTGTGGAGCGACAGATTCGTGGCATCATCTCCTGCTGCAATGCACAACGTCAAGTTGTGTCTGGGCATTAGTTGCTGGATATACAGCCGAGCACTTAATTGCCACAACGGATCCGAGTGCAAAACAATGGCTATTTGGGATGATGGAAACGGTACCACATGGCAAACTTGTCATTCTCGTGGTCATTCTCTGGGCTATATGGACAACAAAGAGGAAGGCCATCCATGAATTTATTTTTCAAAGTCCCCTTGCCACACACCTATTTGTTCAACGGTTCATTGCTGAATTGGAAAGTATCAAGAACACACCCATGCCAACGGGACCGATTCCTGCAGCAAATGTACGGCACCACCAGGTGTGACTCCTCCTCCTGGAGGTGTTTTCAAGATTAATGTGTTTGGAGGGATCTCTCGAGATGACGCCATTGGTGCATACTTTGTTGTACGCCGTGATGATAAGCGTGTTTACTTGGGATCCTTAGCGATGGTCTTTCCAGGAGTTAATGACCCAGTTTGCCTTGAAACGCTAGCTTGCCGAGAAGCAAAGCACTTGCTGAAGACCTGAACCTAGGAAGGATCTTCATCTCATGTGATGGTAAGAATGTTGTCAATGATATAAAGCATGGCTCACGAGGAAAGAACGACATAATAGTACAAGAGATCAATGCAAATCAGCATCTTTTTGATGCATGTGATATTATTTACGAAGGTAGGGACACAAGTAAAGAAGCTCATAATTTGGTTAGATTTTCTGTTTCTTTGAATCAGGTCCCCACCTGTGGCTAGGATATCCTCATGACCCTATTTATGTTCCTTTGAATCTTCCAATTAATCAATAAAGTGTCTTTTACCCCTAAAAAAGTTCATTCTTGGTCATTCATTTTCGAAAAAATATTTAAAAATGAAATTTTATATTGAATATTTCCAAAAAAGTATAGAGAATATTTTCTGAAAAACGTGAACATTTTTTAAACATTTGGGAAAATTATTTGAAAATTTGAGAATATATTTGTGAAAAATATGAATATAGTTTTAAAATTTAGGAAATTTGAGAATATATTTCTGAAAAACTGTGACATTTTAAATAATTTGAAAACATTTTTGAATTTATTTTAAAATTTCTTAAAACGTGATTTTAAAAAATTACAATTTTTGAATTTTCTGTAACATTTGCAAACATTTTAAACCCATTTTTCGAATATGAATATTTTAAAAAATTATAATTTTTTTCGGAAAATAGAAAAACAAAAATAAATACAAATGATAAAGGAAAAGGGTAAATCCGAAAAGGCACATAGAGAAAACAAGATAGAAAAAATAAATAAAAACAAACCAGAACTTTCGACAAGGGAGGTTCCTAAAACCAGGAAAGCCAGAGTAGGCAACCTTCCCAAAACCTGAATCCCTAGCCAATCTAGCAGCAGGGGTTTGTGGAGGCAGCAACGCTTCTATGGTGCAGTTCAGCCCACCGTAGCGAGCAGACAGGTGGCCTAGATCGCTGCTCATTCTGTAGACCAGGATGCAGCTCGGTCCACAGCGTTGACCTTTGGCATGCCAACAACCAGGAGAACTTTGCCGACATGATTCTTTGTGTGTGTTCGCATTTGTGTTAGTTGTGTATGTTAGAGCATCTCCAGCCGCGTCCCCAACAGGCCCCCCCAAGTAACTTTTTCCGTGTCGGTGCCGAAAAAACGTCCAAGTCGTGCCCCCAGGACGCCGAAATTCGCAAGCTCAGCCCGTTTTTGGGCCCGGCGATCGCAGGCCGAACCTGGCGCACTGGGGGCGCTCGGGGGCTCCGGCGCAAGGGAAAAACACGTCTGGCCCACATCGCCAGGCGAAAAGTCAAGCCTATCGTCCAGATTCGCCTCCCGCCCCCCGCGCGCTCGGCCGCCACCCGGCTGATCCCGGCGCCGCCCACCGGCCACCACCGCTAGATAGGCCATTCCCCGCCGGAAAAAGAGTAGAGGTTTCGCCGAGGCAGGCTCTCCACCACCGTCTGGGCGATATTTCCGGCGTTCCGGCCGCGGAGGGGCAGTGTATCGGCGGGTGCGCCCGCAAGGTGTTCGGCGGTTTGCCTACCCCAGCAATGGACTCGGACGACGAGGAGGCGCTCGCCACGCTGCTGGAGGAGGAAGCCGATGCCGACGTTCAGGAAGAGGAACGTCTCATGGTCCTCGCCGCCCTCGCCGGCCTACTGGAGAGCAATGAAAAGCCGCGGCGAGGTGGCTCGGTGCCGGGGCGGATGAAAGCAAAGAACCGGCATCGTCTCGAAGGCTACTGCATGCTCTACTCTGACTACTTCGCCAACGCTCCACTGCACGGCGACAAAGTATTTCGGCGCCGTTATCGGATGAGCCGAAAGCTTTTCCTTAGGATTGTGAATTCCATCCAGGAGTTCGAGAGCTACTTCAAGTGCAAGATGGATTGCACCGGTACAAAATCTTGAAAGGATAGTGAAGTTGTTCCAGTTGAGGTACCTGAGCTACAGACATAGAGGAATAAGAGAGCTCCCAGAAAACATCGGGCGTTTAAGGTGCTTAAAGATACTGGACATAAGAGAAACTGGTGTACAGGAATTACCTGCATCCATTGTTAATCTCAGAAAATTGTCGCATCTATTTGTTGGGTATGGTATTAAATTTCCTGTTGGACTTGTGAAGATCGAAGCGTTGGAAACGTTGAAAGAGGTCGGTGTCTCCCTACAGTCATTAGACTTCCTGTCGGGCCTTGGCCAGCTGAAGAATTTGAGGAACCTGGCCCTTGATTCTTACACCAATGATACAATTGAAGCTGCGGAAGAGCGCAACAGAGCTATCATATCTTCCCTGTTTGAGCTAGGCAACCAGAACCTTCGCTCACTGACTATTTGGGATTGGAGCGGCCTCTTACAAGCACGTATGTGTGAGCTTACCCTCGAGAAGCTTGTTAACTGCTCTTTACAGGTCCCTCAGATTCCGAAATGGGTAAGCTCCCTCAGAAACCTCCAACAGCTAATCCTTCAAGTGAAGGGAGTTAAGCAGGATGATCTCTGCATGCTTGAGTCCTTACCTGCTCTGGACATTCTGGACCTGACGGAAAAAACAGGGTCAAATGAAAAGCTCAGAATCAGTGGTATTGTTGGGTTCCAATCCTTGAGGATTTTTATTTATAGTGGAACTGGTGATTTCCCTGTAGATCTGATGTTTGCGGCAGGATCCATGCCCAAGCTAGAAAAATTGGTGCTTAATTATTTGCTCCTAGTTGAAGCTAACTCTGTGGGCTTTGGAATCGAGAACCTCCCTTTCCTCACTACTGTCAAATGCAGAGTAAATGGCGACGAAGATGGCATTCTTGAAGCTGTACAGTCTGCCATGGAGAGAGCAGCCAGCAGACATCCCAACCACCCTAGGCTACTCTTTCAGGAAGTTGAAGCTATATGTTATTCTAGTCTGCCCAGCTTTGATTAAACAAGCCAAGGACCTGGAACGGGGGAGCTGCCGCTAGACCTGTAAATATATAACAGGTACGTACATCACCACCATGGTAACATATGAGGCCTGGTTTTAAAAGTTTTAGCTAGATCCTTCTCCCTTTTACGATGCATGTACTGATACATTAGTTGTACTCCCTTCATCTTCTTTGGAAAATGTAATTATTTCTAGCTCAAGCAGCGGTTTCTTTTTTATGTCAGTCCTTAATTAATTGGCTCCGTCAAGGTCACAAATATGTAATGAATTGTCATGAGTATCTACTTGTTTCTACAACATCCAAGCTGCATCCAAAAAATGTGTATGCTGTCTTTATCTCTGAAAGGTAATTGTTCAAATCTGTCTTAGGTAGTTGTCACTCCTAGCGACAGATGACTGTTGCACGATTCAGATAGAGACCACAAACTAGTAGTACACATGTGAGGCTCTGGAAATCTTTTAAATTGGCTAGTGTCGTTGCTTTATGGGCTGTCCATTGGCTGCACATACGGTATATGTTGAATTTATTGCAATTGGTGCTGAAAGAGTCCTTGGTACATTTTGAAGTTCTCTTCTAGAAGTGGTGTGTTAATTATTTTGTCCTGCACAACTTTATTAATTAGGACTGATATACATGTCATTTCTGCCCGCCTTGCATTAGTAATGTATTCTTGGCTAAATATCTCCTCCTGCAAGGATATATGTTCTTTGGCAAGGTAGATATCGACCAAGGAGAGGCTTTGTGCCACTTGCAATTTCCACACTTCATGAGCTTTTCTCATCTTTACAGTTATACACATGCTTGCTAATTTGTACCGCTGCTACATTTTGATGTTACCAATTATTATTTTTGCAGTGTTATTCTCTAGATGCTTCAGTAGCAGATGATTATTCATGCGATTTTTCTATTCGTGAATGAGTTGAATGAAGATGACGCTGATGGTGCTGGGCTTCGAATGACTACAAACTCTCTTGAGGAGACAAGACCATTTTACTCCAATTAATTTTGAAGTAGAAGCCAAGAACACTAGAGTTGCTGCTTGCTGCTTCTGCTCACACGGTACATCATCTCAAATTTGAACAGTATTTTATGCATATATACATCTTTTTCTATGAAGCCAAGAACATACGGTATTTATGCTGTACTGCATGTTTTCACTACAAGTTGTAGCTTTATCCCTTGTTTGGCTTGTGTTGTGAACTGTGCGTGTTTGCACTGTGCGCATCTTCAGTACGTCTTCAGTTTTTATTGTTCGATGAAATCCCACCTTAACAAAACTAACTTTGTCTAACGTGCTTCACATTCCCTGACTTTGTAATGCCACTACAAACCCCGTCACACTTGTCTTGAAACTGAGTACAGCGACTAAAATTTAACTTGCCCAGCGGATAAACGACTAAAAGTACATCTTTTATTGATAGCAATTCGTCTTGTAAGTACCTGGTCCTGTACAACTTAGGATAATTTTCCTACCTTTTTTGTCCTCTTTACTTAATGTACTCATGTATTCTGCCTTGCTTATTTCCTTAAACAAGTTCTTCGGCAAGCTGAAAATGCCACCATTTCCCTCAAAAAGAAAAAAGATGAACAAAATATCATTAAGCAATAAAGTCACCATTTCCCTTGAAAAAGAAAAATGATTCAGCTGTCACGCTAGATTCCTAGGAAGAACCCTTCACAATTACCGAAAAAGGCTTTCGTCCCGCTTTATAAATAAAGCAAACCACCACAGCCAAACGGTACACAGAAGTTCACCCACACCCACACACAGTCACACGAACATAGAGTACAAATAGGTTCTGCTGAGGGCACAGCTCAACAAGCCCTAAAAAAAAAATTACGGCGGGACAACCGCAATAGCATGAAAGGAGCTAATCTGGCTCGGGCGGTGGAGGAGGGAGCGGCGGCGCCAAGCGAAAAGCCATCGCGCGAAGGTCGGAGATGATGGTGGTGATGGCGTCTCGGTCTTGGTGACGGCTAAGCGGCCGCCAGAGCTGCAAGTAACCACACAATTTGAACATAGCATCAGTAGCGCGTCGGAGAGGAACCCGCTGAATGACAAGCTTATTACGCACAGTCCAGAGCGTCCACGCGAGCACCCCAATGAGCAGCCACCTAATGTGGCGGCCCGTTATGTGGGAGGCCTGAATCTCGGCAAGGAGGTCGGGGAAGTTGGTGTTACACCAAACCCCACCGACCACCTCGCGGAGGCAGCCCTAGAGGAACTGGGCGGACACGCACGAGAAGAAGATGTGATTCGAGGTTTCTTCCGTCCCACATAAGGGGCAGATACCGTCACCCGGGCCATGGCGTTTAATCACCTCCACGCCAGAGGGAAGCCGGCCACGGATCCATTGCCACATGAAAATTCTGATCTTGAGTGGCAAGCGGATGGTCCAAATATACTCGAAGACGGCCAGGCTAGGAGAGGGGGCAATGGCTCGGTACAGGGACTTCGTAGAGAAGCGGCCTGAAGGCTCGAGGCGCCAGGACAGCCGGTCATTGGGCTGAGACAGGTCAGGTTCATGAAGAGCCACGGCATCCAGGAGATCATGCCAAGAGGCGACTTCCGGGGGCCCAAAAGGCCGCCGGAACGCGAGACGCCCTAAGTCAATAAGGGCCGCCTCGACGGAAATCCTATAGTCAACGGCGATGGAGAAGAGGTCAGGAAACCTCACCGCAAAGGGGAGGTCCCCAGCCCAGCGGTCTAGCCAAAATAGCGTGGATGTCCTAGTTCGGATTGAGATGGATGTCCCAATGCGGAGGACCGGGAGAAGCTGAATGACAGACTGCCAGAACTGGGACCCCCCGGACTGAACGCAAAAGGCGAGGGGTTGTCCACGCTGGTATTTACGGCGTACGTTCTGCAACCACAGACCTCCATCGCCATTCGCAATGCGCCAGAGCCAACGAGTGAGGAGAGCCAAGTTCATGCGCTTGGATGACATGATACCAAGACCACCTTGGTCCCGGGGCTTGCAGATTTCGGACCAGCGCACCATATGGTACTTCTGCTTGTCGCCCTCGCCAGCCCAATAGAACCGGGCTTGGACCGAACCAATCTCATGGTGGAGAGTCTCGGGGAAGCTGTAGAAGCTCATAATGAATAGGAGGAGACTGGAGAGGGACGAGTTGATGAGGATCGTACGAGCCGCCTTAGAGAGCCAACAGCCGTGCCACGGCTCGATGAGGTTTTGGAGCTTGAGCACCGAGGGCCTCAGATCGGCCACGGACAGGCGGGAATCACTATGGGGACCCCAAGGTAGGTAGTAGGGAATGTCCCCAACCGATAGTTAAGTCGGTTAGCGATACTCTGGCTCTCAGCGGGCGAATAACCCATAATCATCACCTCGCTTTTATCAAAGTTTATTTTGAGGCCCGATAGGTGTTGAAAACACAGTAGTAGGAATTTCAGGTTCGAGATCTCAGGCGCCGAGCCTTGCACCATGATGATGGTGTCATCGGCGTATTGGAGAAGGGATACGCCTCCTCCCTCCACTAAGTGCGGGGCAATGCCTCGGATGTGGCCAGCGGCCTTGGCCTTATCCAGGATCGAGGCCAGGGCATCCACCACCATATTGAACAGAAACGGGGAAAAGGGGTCACCCTGTCTAACCCCACAAGATGTAGGGAAGTAGGGCCCGATTTCCCCATTGATGTTCACCGCGGTGCGACCCAACGACACCATCTGCATGACCCGGGAAACCCAGCGATCGTCGAACCCTTTTCTAAGCAGCACTTCCCGAAGGAAGGGCCAACTAACCGTGTCGTACGCCTTATGGAAATCGATCTTCAGGAAGACCGCCTTGAGGTTTTTGGAGCGGACCTCGTGCAGGACTTCATGGAAGACCAGAACCCCATCCAAGATATATCGGCCCTAAATGAAGGCGGATTGGTCCAGGTGGGTTATTCGGTCAGCTAAAGGGGCCACCCTATTGGCGTACCCCTTGGCAAGGATGCGGAAGATCACATTGATCACTATGATAGGGCGGAACTGGCGGATGTCAGAGGCGCCCGGGACCTTGGGAATCAGCGTGATAATCCCGTAGTTAAGGCACTTGAGGTCGATGGAGCCAACATAAAACTCCTCGAAGATGGCCATGACCTCCTGCTTGATGGCGGGCCAGAAAGTTTGAAAGAACTTAACCGGCAGGCCGTCAGGGCCCGGGGCGGACGAAGGGTTCATACCTTTAATCGCCAGCCACACTTCCTCCTCAGAGAACGGGGCAGTGAGGACCGCATTGTCTGCGGCCGAGACACACTGCGGTCCGACCCAGAAGTGTGGCGCCAGAGCTAAGCCCCCCCCTAGGGGGCTGCAAACAGGGCTCTAAAGAAGCCGTCGACGTGGGCACGAATGTCAGCGGGCCGCTGAAGGAGGGTCTCGCCATCCCATAGAAGGGGAATGGTATTACGCCGCCGCCGACCATTGGCGACCGCCTGGAAGTAGGCGGTATTCGCGTCACCCTGGAGAACCCACTTTTGGGTACCTTGAAGGCGCCAATAAGCCTCCTCGTCGGTGTATATGACCATAAGCTGGTCTTCTAGGTCATAACGCTGCATCCACTCATCAGGAGAGAGGCCCACCGAGTCGGCCCGAAGGTCCAGGGCCTGAATGGAGGCAAGGAGGGCCTTCTTGCGGAGATGGAGGTCCCTCCCAAGGTTCGCGCCCCAGCCCTTCATGAACTGGCGGGCGCGCTTGGCACAGAAGTGCCAGTCGTCCACCGCAGAGATGGATCTGTGGGACACAAGGCGGGCCTCTAGCCAGTGGCCGCGCACGGCCTCAGCGAAACCGTTCTGGTTAAGCCAAAACGTCTCGAAGCGGAATCTAGGGGCAGTGGGGGGGCGTTCATCCTGAGAGGATAGAAGAAGAGGCACGCGGTCCGAGCCAATATGCGTGATGGAGCGGAGGGAGGCTAGAGGGCACCGCAGCTCCCACTCAGGAGAGACCAAGACCCGATCTAGCACGGAGCGCGTCGGGTCGGCCTGGCGATTGGTCCAGGTGAACCTGGCACCAATCCTATCTAATTCCCGGAAACCGAGATCTGCAATGCAGTCGTTGAACAGCTGCATGCGCGGGAAGTTAACTAGGTCGTTATTCTTGTCCTCGGCAAATCGGAGAAGGTTGAAGTCGCCCCCGACGACGACCGGGAGGCGGTCTGCGGATACCTTCCTCGTGAGCTCGTCGAGGAAGGACACCGAGCGACTATGGTCGGCGGGGCCATAGACTATAATGATCTCCCACTTAAAGTTCAGTGTGCGTTCGAAGATTTCCATGCTCACGAAGAACTCACCCCTGTCCATACTCCCAACCTCAAAGGTGGCATCCTTGACACCTAATAGGATGCCACCAGAGTGCCGAGCGATCCCACTAGAAGGGAGCCAATGCCAAGCAAACAGGTGGGTGCTCAAGCGCTCAAGCTCGGCCAAGGTGAAGTCAGTTCGCATGGTCTCTTGGATTGCAACAATGTCAATATGCTCGTCACGCATGTATTCGATGAGTTGGCGGCGCCGGCCATCCTAGCCGAACCCGCAGATGTTCCAGAAGAGAGTCCGCATCAGACCGCCATTGAGGGGCTGCTTGACCCCAGGACACAGGAGGCGCTTTGCGCACGAAGGGCGGCGGTGCGGGACCGGGTGCGGCCACGAATTTCCAAAGGAGCAGGGGCAGCCTGGCGGGACGGCTGGGGGTCCGGAAGGGGGCCGGTAGCCTCCGAGGCGGAGGGGGCCATGCGGGCACGGGCCTCGGCCAGCCGGCCATCCAGGACTTCCCGGGCACGGATGGCCTCGATCTGGACTAAGGGGGGAGCTACTTCCCCCCTGAACACTATATTGGAATCAGCCGCGACCTTGGCAAGATGTCCAAGTGGGACCGACTCCAACGCAGAGAAAGAGCATGTAGCAGAAGAAGCGGGGGTGACCGGGGTACCTGGCTCGAGGTTACGCGCCGTGGCCCGGATCTCTGCCCGCGCCGAGATGGGAAGAGCGGGCTGCCAACCAGGCGAGTTGCGTCGATCCGGGCACTGCGCCGTGAGGATGTCACCGACGTTGACATCAACCGGCCGTGTCTGGCGTAGGCCGTGGACCGCGGTGGGAGGGGGCCGCCAGGGGAGTAGCCAGGGCGGAGGCACCCGCACACCCAACGGTAGTCGCTGGTGGGGAGGAGACCGTAGGCAGGCGAGGCGAGGAAGGCGGGGAGGCGGCCGCCAGCACCACGTCCAGCATGGACTGCACCGACAGCACCAGAGGTGGTGGGGGTGAGGCCATCGGGACAGGTGGTGGCGGTGTCGGTACCTCGGCGAGGGCCACAGCCGGGGTCTCGGACGGATGCGCCAGGACGGGAGCAACGGGAGATGCGAGAGAGGGGGCGGGTCCCGAGGGGCAGAGCGAAGCCGGTGGAGACGACTCCGGCTGGACAGGAGGGGAGTCCGAGCCGTGAGAGTCGGCCGTCGGGACAGTCGGTGGGGGCGCGTCCAGCGCAGCAGGAGAGCGAGGTGAAGAGGCCGGGATGACGACGAGCCGGACGCTGGAGGTGTCGCTGGACTCGGGCTCCCCGATAGAAGGCGAGGGCAGGAGCGGAGGGAGCCCCTCGGGCAGCGTCGCAAGGGCCCGGCCGGCCGGCCGCCCACCCTGGGTCGAGGTAGAGGGTGGTGGCGCCGGCGAAGGAGAGCGGGAGGGACTGTCCTCCGATGCGTCCTCGTCGTCGGAACGGTGGGGCGGGGGTGGTGGCGGCCGTGATAGTCGTCCTGAGGGCCCGGGTGGCCACCGGGAGGACCGCCGTCGGTGAAGCGGGGGCGCCCCACATGTTTGGGCGGCTCGGGGGCGATGCGGAGGTCGAAGCCTTGGTCATTGAAGAAGACCCGGACGGTGGCCCGCAATTTGTCGGAGTCGAGGCATTTGACCTTAACCTGCACCTCCTCCTCCTTGCGGAGGGAAAGCTCATCGACGACGATCACCTTGCCCAGAATCCGAGACATCCGACGAATGACACGCTCAGAGCGCGCGATGTCGGGGAGACCGGCAATAACGATCCGGGCCGTGTCGAGAACGGCCACTGCCATCGGGTCAAGAACCGGCTCGGAGATGTCGACGACGAGCTTGTTGATTGCAAGTGTGATCTGGTCGCTACGGGTGGCGTAGCCGTGGCTGACGGAGTCGGGGAAGACCACCGAGAACTCGGTGCCGGAGATGGGAGTGACAGACCAATCCCACTAGCGGCGGTACAGGTGGTTGAGCTCCGCCTCGATCATCTCGGGGGAGGCCACACTGTCGATCACTGTGACCACTGCCTGGAGGGATGGGGTGGGGGGCGAGATGTCGGGGACTTCAGTGTGGAAGAACCCCAACCCCTCGATCCCATGCCCATACATCCTTAGCTTGTCGGGGATCGGCTTATCCGGGCAAAGGAGGGCGGGGTGCCCGGGGTCCTTGCAGATGTAGCAACAGGCGGGGTTGACGCAGTTGACTTGACTGTGGCCCACGATTCCACAGTCGAAGCAAGGCGGACCGGGGAGGCCGGACACCGGACCCGGGATCGGAGAGGAGCCGTGGACGGGGGGATTGCGGCCGGCTGGGTTTTGCGCAGCCCGGCCCTGTCCACGCCGCTTCTTCTTCTTGTTAGGCCCTTGGCGGCCACGGGGCTGCCCCCCACCCGCGGCACCCGAAGCGAGGGGCGCGGCCGAGGAGGAGGCATGGGGCGGGACATATTTCGGCGGGGCAGCGGCGCCGGGCGGAGGGCGAGGGATGGGGCTCTGTTGCGGGCGGGGAGGGCGCTCGTGGCGACAAGAGCGGAGAGGGGAGCGGCGGCGAGGCGGCCAGCCACCCGAGGAGGGGGGCGCGACCCGCCACGCCACGCAGAGCGATCAGGCGACAGCGCGCATCCGGCGATCCTCCCGGCAGACAGGCGAGGCGTCGCGGTCGCGGCCGCGGAGCTCCCGGCGCAAGTCCTCCTCGCGGCGGAGAGAGTCCGGGGAGGGACGAGGCGGGTCTCGGAATTCCTCGTACCGGCGCTTGCGCCGCGCCTCCCCGTCATCCCAGGCGCGGGACATGGCCGGGGGAAGGGACCGGGGGAGGGGACCGAGGGAGGGGACGGCGGGCGCTGTCGAGGGAGGGAGAGGCAGACGGCAGGCTAGGGAGGAGAGGCGGCTGAGTGCGGGGGTGGGCAGAGAGGGAACCGTATGGGAGCCAAATGGCAGGCGCGGCTGTGGTGGGCCTAGGGCAAGGCACCGGCCCTGAGGCCAAGGCCCGGCCCAACAGGCCCACCACCTCGGGCACAGGGACCAGGGGACGGCGCACCGGGCATGCCATCACCACCTGGCGGCCCACCGGGCCACGGCCCAAGACCCTAGGGCCCAGGGAACGGGGAGGAGGGGTACCAGCGCGGAGGGTTTCCCCTCGACGTGTTGGCTCCGCCACTGCCGTCCCGATGGCCGAGGAGGGGAGCGGCCAGTCGACCCGGAGATGACGGAGCGGGCTGGTCGCCTGGAGCTGGAGGCCGGAGGTCCCGAAGCGCGCGATAAATGGGCAGAACGGCGAGGGGCGAGCAGAGAGAGCAGACGCGGGGCCAAGGGGCAGAAGGGTCGGGCCAGGGATCGCCGGACAGGAGGACGAAGCCGGCGCGGACTGGCGCCACGCAGCACGGGCGGAGCCCAGCTCCGAGCGGCCGGCAACGCCCCATGACCGGCGGCGACGCTGGCACGTCCCATCCCGCAGAAAAACACCGCCCTTTGCACCGGTCGTCAGCCGCGTCGGCGGCAGCCTCCGCGAGCCTGCGCCCGAACCTTGCTCGTGGGAGGCTGAGACGGGGGCCACGCTGGACGGCGCGGCGGACACGGCGAGAGCCAGGCGACGGGGGGACGGGGGGAGCGGGGACGGGGCTCTAGCGTCGATGGAGGCGGCATCGTCATCCGCGAGGTCGGCCCACCGGATCCGCACCGGCGCAGCACCGAGCGCAGCGGCAGAGGAGGACGGGGTGGGCGCGAGGGACGGCGGAGACGAGGGCGCCGGGGCGGGCACCGGCGAGGAGCAGGCGGCGGAGGCAGCGGGGACGGCCGCCGGCGAGGGCGCAGGCGAGTCGCTCGGGGGCGCAGTCTCGGGAGCGTGCTCCATCCTCAGTATGATCTTCACAGTTACCACATCTCAGTATGATCTTCACAATTAAGCCCTTCACATTTTTTCGGTGGTCAGGATGTTGCTATATATGCTTACAGTTCATCGTAGTTTACCATAAAATTGCAAAATGTCAGTATTAAAATTTGATGTCACCCATGATTTGCAGTACAGCTCTCCGTGTGCTTGAGTAGCGGATGATGATTTTCGGTGTCCTGGATAAGTGATGTTGGAAGTTGGAACAGAGACACTCTCTGTTCGTGAATGAGCTGCATGACGATGATCCTGGTCTTGGGCATCCAAATCTCTGCACCATGTCTTCGAATCTCCACCTGGACACAAAGACATCTGTTATAAAGTTCCGATTTATTTAGTTATGTAAGCAATAATCGTACCGGTTTTAATTGGGGGTTTGAGCTGTACGTAACAATGAGTTGTACGTAACGCGTGAGCAGCTGAGCTGTTGTATGTCACTGGAAAACTTTTCGTGAAATGTCCCCGTCACATTTATGTTGTGAAATGCTATGGATTTCCCTCTCTCTTTTTTTCCTTTTCTTTTTGCGTGTAAAAGCTTGTATTACTCAATCAAAATCAGGATTACAATCAACTCAAGCTGCTGTTCAAAAGCATGTGCCGTCTTTTTCTGTTGTATCAGCAATATTCCGTGGTTTCTACATTTTCAACTGTGAGAGCATATATGGTCGAGCGTTTAAAGTCCCCTCAAACGCTCGGGCGGAAGGCTGACCGGTCAACAATACCCGGTCCAGACGGGCGCCTCAAACGCCCGGCCTGACTGGCACCTCTCATATCCAGCCAAAATATGAAGTGGATATGGGGTTGCCTACAACCCCGTATATATTCGTGCCCATCCACTCCCCGAACCAAACCCTTATCACTTCACTCCACTTCCCTCTAGCCCACGTTGCTACCCAAGCTCCTGTTCGGCAATCTCCTACCTTCTCCAACATGGCAGACAGCGGATTCGAGTCCTACACCTCCAGATCAATTGATCTGGAGCTCGTCCAATGTGGGCATGAGGAGGAGATGACCGTCCGCCTTATGTTGCGCCGCTCCAGGAGGAGGCCGCCCGACGGTAGCGCTCGGACTCCGTCTGTCGGGAATCCATTCCGTCCGTCCAAATGGCGCATGGATCCGGCGTGATGTGGGTCACTGCTGCCTCACCGGAGGTAGTGTGGTCCGTTTGGCATCCGAACGGGGCAGCGGATGCGCAACCGCTTCATTGACGCGCCAAGCGAGAGGTAAACGCATGGGCATCGTCCGACGCAAATATGGCGCGGCGTGCCTGCTGCGCGAGGCATCGGGCACGGGAGGCAGTGGCGGATGTTGGCGAGGCGGAATCACATTCTCTGGTACCCTATATAAAGCACGACCAACCTAGACACTGCTACCGTGTCATTGTGACCGTCCCCGGCACCTCCCATGACGGATCCATCACTGATCTCACATCCACCGGCACCGTCAGGGCTCCAGAATCGACGAGGAAGAGTAGGGCATGGGAGACGGCGGTGCCTCGAGTCCCGTGAGCCGGTGTGTGTC
Organism: Aegilops longissima; assembly: GCA_021605205.1. NCBI lineage: Eukaryota > Viridiplantae > Streptophyta > Magnoliopsida > Poales > Poaceae > Aegilops > Aegilops longissima. The sequence continues at coordinate 656,694,954 of CM038681.1, read as the reverse complement.
GCATGTCCTACTCTACCTCGCCGGTGATCGGAGCAACACTTCGAGGGGCGTAGCCTTTCGCCGGACATGGGCATGGCAGAGTCAGACAAGCTCCGCTTAGATTAGGTTTCACGTCGCATGTAATACTATGGATTTGAGATTCTTTAACTGAGGTATACGATTGTGTAAGAGATTATTTGAGATGTGACCGGCCACTATCCGCGGATGCGTTCGCGGGCGTTTGAGGGGTCGGATTTGTTGTATTCGGATGTAGATGCTCCGAATGGATGCATGGTTGAGTAGTTGGGTCTTGATCGTCGTGGCAATCGCAATCTTGAGAATTCTGTCCATTCTAAATCTTCTGGCCCATGCGTGCCTTCCACTCCCTTTCTGCACAATGACACTCCTTTTCTGCACAATGACAACAGGCTGCACCAAGGTTTTGGTTACCGGTCGAAATTTCAAGTTTTCCCATGGTTACCGCGTATTTCCGTGCCCCTGGGTAAATCCCCATACGGAGCAAAATATACCTTTTTTGATTTATTTATTTTATAATTTAAACACTCGATTTATAGTAAAGTATGTAGGATCAAATTAATGCCATGAGAGTTTGTTCTGGCGTGTTGGTAGCAACCTAGTTTCTGTTTTGAGAGGTCTCTGATTCAAATGCTCGTTTATTCACTTATTTGAATTCAAAATTCAACTATATAATTCGTTCGAAATATTCTTGGTATTTCTCGGTAACCGTGATAACCGCGTTTACCGGTCCCCTCGATAAAAATGCCTCTTTCGGTAACCAAAACCTTGGGCTGCACACGACTGGCACTCGGATACCAGCCACAACTCGCGTACGCGTGGTCAGGAAGACAAGCCAAGTCAAGTGCAGCGTCAGGTACGCGTGTGGCCGGCCAAAACACAAACACCACACACGCATAGATAACTTCCATCCTCTCCTTGCGGCCCTGCAGTTTGCGTACGCGTGTTGGTTAAGGATTAACACATACCGGAGCTCCACCCCGCCCTCGCGCTAATCCTCGTCTCTCCGTGGGTGTCCGAGCTTCACCCCTACTCCTCCGATCCATCGCCGGCCAGCCATCTTCTCTTCTGCTGCAGATCGAATCCCGCCAGGTACGGCATGGCCTTACTTCGATTAGCCACTCATCTTTTCAGGGTGTAGGTTTAGGTTGGCTACGCGAATTTTCCTCTTCACCGTTCATGAATTCCGCGGGTTCAACGCAGAATTATTGACAGATCAAGCTCTCAGCAAGCGGGGAGGCGGCGGAGCGCGGCGACGGGTCCAGCTGCAACCGCACTGCTAACCGAGCTCCCTCTCGCTCCGAGTTGCAACTAGTGAAGGAATTCCAGATCCCGCTAGGCTAGGTACACCCCAGCTCCCTCATATGCCTCTCCCAAAAGAAGAAGAAAAAAAATGCAAAAAGCTCCCACGTCGGTGTTCGTTTTGTAACTTCTTCAGCGCACTAGTGCCTCGGGTGAGTGGCTTAACTATGATTAATCCATCCTCTTTTCAGGGTCTAGACTTGTCGCAAACTTTCCTGTTCAACCACTGGCCGTGCATTCGAGCTCTGAGGCCATGGAGGCGGCTCTGGTAACTGTGGCGACGGGGGTCCTCAAACCTGTCCTGGGGAAGCTGGCCACCCTGCTCAGCGACGAGTACAAGCGTTTTAAGGGTGTGCGCAAGGAGATCAGGTCTCTCACTCATGAACTCGCCGCCATGGAGGCTTTTCTCCTCAAGATGTCGGAGGAGGAGGAGGATCCCGATGTGCAGGATAAAGTCTGGATGAATGAGGTGCGGGAATTGTCCTATGACATGGAGGATGCCATTGACGACTTCATGCAAAGCGTTGGTGACAAAGAAGAAAAGCCGGATGGCTTCATTGACAAGATCAAGAGCTCGCTAGGAAAGTTGGGAAATATGAAGGCTCGTCATCGAATTGGCAAGGAGATACAGGATTTGAAGAAACAGATCATTGAGGTGGGCGACAGGAATGCAAGGTACAAGGGACGCGAGATCTTCTCCAACGCCGTCAATGCGATCGTTGACCCTAGAGCTCTTGCTATCTTTGAACATGCATCAAAGCTCGTCGGAATTGATGAACCCAAGGCTGAGTTGATCAAGTTGTTAACTGACGAGGATGGAGTTGCATCAACACAACAACACGTGAAGATGGTCTCCATTGTTGGATTGGGAGGAATGGGCAAAACAACTCTTGCAAACCAAGTGTATCAAGAGCTGAAAGAGAAATTCAAGTGTAAGGCTTTCATATCTGTGTCACGAAATCCAGATATGACGAATATCTTCAGAACCCTCCTCAGTGAAGTTGGGTGTCAAAATTATGCTCGCACTGAAGCAGGGAGCATACAACAACTAATAAGCAAGATTACCGATTACCTAGCAGAAAAAAGGTACTATTATATTTATTTAAATTCACTTGTCGCCCATAGAAAGTTAAATTAAGAATTCTCACATAGAAAAATACACTCCTACGTAAGAATCAAAATAAGTATATAATTAAATTATATACTTTTTAGGAGAAAATCAATTGCCAAATGTATGGAAGCACTTCTTTGCATGCATGTACTTTACTAGGTAACTAGGTTGTTGCATTTCGAAGGAAAATAAGTCTTATATAAGCAGTAAGAACATATGATTAGTATAGGTATGCGGCACGTCTGCATATACACTAAAAGACAATCTTTTCCGCAATAAAGAAATAGCATCAATCTTCAATCAAGCATGTATGCTACACGATATGTACTACTCCAAATGCTTAGAGTTCTTTTGCTCTTATATGGCCTATCTAGGAAAAAAATATATTTTGTTTAATAAGCAGATGTTTATATGAGTAGAGCACTATATAGGTGTTTTCTGGCCATGTCCCCCTGTTTAAGTTGCATAGAGCTCGTCCATTTATCCTTTGAATGTTGCCAATGAGAACATGAAAAATTCTCTTTCTTCTTCTTTTGCATGTACATTTCATTTTAAGATGCCATGTTAAATAATAACACTAAACAAGTCTTGTGTAGGTATTTTATCGTGATTGATGACATATGGGACGTTAAAACATGGGATGTTATTAAGTATGCATTCCCCATGACCAGATGCGGTAGTGCAATAATCGCCACTACTCGTGTCCGTGATGTTGCTTGTTCGTGCCATTCATCAATCGGTAGCCATATTTACAATATAAGACCTCTTAACATGGAGCACTCAAGACAACTATTTCATAGAAGATTATTCAACTCCGGAGAAGATTGCCCTTCATCGCTTAAAAAAGTTTCTAATCAAATTTTGAAGAAATGTGATGGGTTGCCCTTGGCGATCATTGCTATATCCGGCTTGTTGGCTAACACAGGACGATCACAACATATATGGAACCAAGTGAAAGATTCAATTGGTCGTGCACTGGAAAGGAATCCTAGTGTCGAAGTGATGATAAAAATACTGTCACTTAGTTACTTTGATCTTCCTCCTCATCTAAAGACATGTCTCTTGTATCTGAGTATATTTCCAGAAGATACTACTATTGAGAAGAAAACACTGATATGGAGATGGATTGCTGAAGGTTTCATTCACAAAGAAGGGAAGTATACGACATATGAGTTAAGAGTTAGGTGTTTTAATGAGCTCGTCAATAGGAGTTTGATCCAACTTGTGAAGACAGATAGTTTTAGGGGGAAGAGCTGTCGAGTTCACGACACAATTCTTGATTTCATAGTATCCAAGTCTATTGAAGAGAACTTTGTTACTTTCATTGGTGTCCCCAATTTGACTACCATGGCACAAAGCAAAGCCCGTCGTCTCTCCATTCAAGTTGAAGCCGAAGGGATGCCGATGAACCTGATATTATCTCATGTCCGATCACTTAACATGTTCGGGAATACAGTGAGTATCCCTTCGATGATGGAGTTCAGGCATTTGCGTGTCCTTGATTTTGGAGGAAACAGACTATTGGAAAACCGTCATCTCGCATATGTAGGGATGCTGTTTCAGCTAAGGTACCTCAACATTTACATGACAGCAGTAAGCGAGCTCCCGGAACAAATCGGACACTTACAGTGCTTAGAGATGTTGGACATCAGGCATACAGAGGTGTCTGAGTTGCCAGCCAGTATTGCCAATCTCGGCAAACTGGCACACTTACTTCTTAGCTCACATACTGGCCCAAATGTTAAGTTTCCCGACGGAATTGCTAAGATGCAAGCACTGGAGGCTTTGCATAGCGTTAACACCTGCGATCAGTCATATAACTTTCTGCAAGGGCTTAGTCAGCTAAAGAATCTGAGGAAGCTGGGCATTAACTATCGGGGTGTTGCCCACGAAGACAAGGAAGTTATTGCTTCTTCTCTCGGTAAACTATGCACACAAAACCTTTGTTCTCTAACTATGTGGAATGATGATGACGACTTCTTGCTAAATACATGGTGCACTTCTCCGCCGCTTAACCTCCGAAAACTTGTAATATGGGGTTGGATATTCCCAAAGGTTCCGCATTGGGTAGGATCACTCATCAACCTACAGAAGTTACACTTGGATGTGGGGAGAGGAATCCGGCATGAAGATATCTGCATCCTTGGAGCCTTACCCGCTCTGCTCAATTTGGGTTTAGCAGGAAGGGAAAAACAGCCTTCTTGTGAAGATAGAAGGCTGGCAGTTAGTGGTGAAGCTGGGTTCCGATGCCTGAGGAAGTTTAAATACTGGAGGCTGGGAGATTGGATGGATCTTATGTTTACAGCAAAATGTATGCCCAAGCTAGAAAAACTGAAGATTATATTTTACCGCCATGCTAAAGATGAGGCTCCCATGAGTCCTGCTTTTGATTTCGGGATCGAAAACCTGTCCAGCCTCACTACTTTCAAATGTCACCTAGGTTGTAGGCCTGTGACAACGAAAATTGTTGACGCTGTAAAGGCTTCTCTGGACAGAGTAGTCAGCGCACATCCCAACCCCATTACTCTAATCTTCAGTTATTGTTGTGTGTTTTGTAAGAGTTATGACTGTGGTGGCCGATGCCTTCTGTCTAAAAATCTTCAGCCATCCTCCGAATCTACTTGAGTAGAGTCAAGACCGTGCGTACGTGCTTAATTCTTCTCATGATTAATTGTTTATACAACTAGTACGAACGCACTGACAACCTCTCTTAATTCCCTTGCCCCTGTATTTTCAGTTTTGTCGGACACACGGTATATACCATCATTGCTACATGCGGTCTCAGGACTAATCACCGCACCCCTGACGAATGCGCTCAGGTTCTTCTCAAGCCCTGCAGGTGCATACACAACTCTGTATTTAACCTGATTTATTATTGTTTCTTTTACATTGGCCGCAGCGTCCCTAGATAGATAGCTGCTCTTTCAGAGAGTATGTGAGCTCTGCAGATGTTGAATTTGAATTTACCATGCCAAGAGTTATTTTAAGTTTGGCTATTAGTTGTACCGCCATTGCCTCTTTGCTTTACTTTTTTTTTAAGAAGCCTCTCTGCTTTACGTGCGCTGTTCTTCAGCAAGCCAGACAGAGGTGTCACTGTTGTAGTTTCTTGAACAAAGCACTTATAATTACGCTCTTCTAGTTCTCTCAACGATATTTGGATTGGACGCTGTTATATATGCTTATGGTCTTAATTACACACTTGCTATATAATATGGTTGCTGATTTTTTATGTTACCTATTGACCATTTGCAGTGCTTCATGAAGATGATTATTTTTTATGTGCTTGGAACTTTGGATGCTCTCTTTCACTGAAGATGAAGATGATGCTGATGGTGGTAGGCATCGAAATCGTTGAAACCTGATCGACCTCCAAAAACGGCCAAGGGTTCCCTGTCAGGCCCTCGGCTTTTGGATTAGTTTGAATCGGTTACCACATATATTACGTACGTGGTGTTAGGCCCTCGGCTGTGACAGCTTGACTGGCATCATCAACCAGCCAGTGCCGGGCCAGAGGACGAGCAAGGCCGAATGCCCGCCACTGAGCACCCGGTTGCTGAAGCCCAAGTCTAAAGGATAGCCACCTGCGTGTGGATGAGAGCCCAGGCCATGTAACTGCTACTTACAGATCGGAAGACTGGGAAGGGGTTAATCGAATTTTTTGGACACATTTCCTCCTCTGTTCGTCAACCTCTTCCTGTTCCACGTTAAAAAAAAAACCCTCCTCTTGTTCCTCTTCTATCGAAAAATGCTTTCGCCCCGCTTTATATATAAAGCAACGATCAACAGCATTCGATACAAACGCACGCCCCCACAACACACACACACACACACACACAAGGCTGGATACATAGGCGTTGAGCGCAACAACACCATCCCTAGCACTACGCGAAGAGGTGAAGCCGCATATGACGAACCGTGGGCTCCAAGGTGGCGCCTTTAAGAAGGGGACGACACCAGGAGCGCCGCCACCGCCCGATCCGAGGATCAGAGTTTCCCTGGAGCAACACGATGAGCAATGAGAGCCACGACGACGCCTTCAAGAAGGGAACGAGCTTCGCCGCCACCGGTCCGTCCGAAGATAGAGCAGGTTTTCACCCCGGCAACCATTCACCGTCACCAAACGCCACATCCCGGCTACCACGCCGCCCACACGGCCGTGGCAACCGGGCAGCACGACTGACTGCCGCCAAACCTGGCATGTTAGAAAATTCTTGCAATGATGGGCTAAGAATTGCAGTGGTGATTATAATAAAGAAAAAGAAAGGTTACTTCAGCTTATTGATGTACTTGACATTAAGGCTGAATCAGGCCCCCTTATGCCGGCAAAATGTGACACTAAATGTGAGGCCGAGGAGAACCTAGCCAAACTTATGCGAAGTGAGGTATGTTAGGGTTGTTGACAATAATACTATAAGTTTCCATTTGATGGCAAACAAGAAACACTGGGAAAAAGAAAACAGTCCAGTTAGAGCAAGACGAATGATTGTGGGGTAGGAAAATCTTAAATTGTACAGCTCTAATTATTATAAACAACCATGGTTCATTTGTGTCCAATTTCATATTGGTGGATGAAGACACTACACATTATATCGAACAACTTTTGACTGAAGAGAATGTTGTTTTGACTACGCCTTTTACAGAAAAGGAGGTGTACGATGCCATCTCGCAAAGGAGAAGTAACAAGGTGCCGGAACCAGACGGGGCGACGGTGAGATGAAAACCCTATCAATCTCGTTCCTTCCTCTTGGATCGTCGTTACCTTTAGTGCCAGTGGTGCCAATCCAACCCATTCCGATAGCCCATGCGAGGATAGCCACTGGTGGCCACTGTGGTTGCTGAATTAGCCGTGGTTGACGACGGCTGCACCAGCATAGCCGTGGATTTTGGGCTGTGTCTCGAAAAAAAACGTCTGTATTGTGCTTTTGGTATATAATATATAGAAGATAGATAAATATGCTTGTCTTCACCGCAATGATGTAAACGTAGAGAGTCGGGATTAAGCCTTCTTTTCCAAGAAAAACATGTACCTGTGTTTTACGTACGTACACATGCATGTGGCTCATAGATAGGAAAATACAGTCCTGCTGAAACATTTCACTCAACGAAAGGAATCATGTGAAATTAAAATACAAGTCTGATGTGCAAATTGAAGCGGCAGAAGTAATTGTGGAAGTATTATGAACTAATGAATGGAGTTGTGGGAGCAGGCCCTGTTGGTCCAAAAGAAAATTGATCTTCAGCTAATCTCGTTCAAATCATGATGGGGAAGTCCAAAGATATTTCGCACAATTGTTTGAGTGATTAAACAGCTTTTGTTATTCACTAAAGCCATCAAGTCTGCACATCCATGGATTTTTCCCACGAAACTACCGCCTACTTGCCTATCTAAAATACAAAAAGAAAAATTCCTAAAAAAAGGGAATACAAGGAGAAAAATTTAGCATAGCTGATGTTGAATTGCAGATGCACTATCCAAGGATATCATTTTATTCTTTGGCATGATCATGGCAGGTGTACCGCAAAAAACATTATTCTACCCGGAAAAAAACAACCTCTACCTAATAAGAGCAATAACTGCCATAGTGTCTTTTTTATTCAAATACATGTTTTGGTTTTCTATTGTGGATCGCTGTTATACAACTTCGTTATAAGTAAGCACTGATCCAGTGTGTACGCCGCACGCCAACACCCAACAGCTAACTCCATTGGCTTCTTCATTTTGTCAACAACAAGGGTACAATTTGTAGTGATGGCCCACTCTATCTCAATGGATCGGAGTACCATGCCATGCTTATATCAATAGAAAATAACAGTAATGGGAGTGTTTAAGCACTTAAGCATGCACAGATCTAGAGGAGTTAACGTTGAGACAAGGACCTTGCCTTGGCTGTAAAAATGACGCTTTGTTGAAAGTTGGGACTGTGTGTATGCGTGGTTGCGCATTTCGATGCCTTTTGAACTTAATTACATTAAGGACCACATGAAGACAGCGCATGCAACTCGGCATCCTTTTTCCCCCTTCTTCGAGGTTAGTACGTAGTACTTGATTAGCATTGAAGATTGATTAGTTGTTAGCAATGCCGGGTCGAGAGAACTTTTGGTTGAGAAACGTGGGATCACGTGGGACGAACATGTAACTCGGCATGCATGAACGCACGCGGTAAGTCCCTTTTCCACCCTTACTCGAGGCTAAAATTAGCATCTAAAGAAAGGTTAATTAATAAACCATCTAGGGACGACACAACTTTTGCTTGAGCAACTGCGACGAACATGCATGGTGCTTCTTCCTGGAAATTGTTGTTGCTAGTTTAAGAACAGCTTATTTGCCGGAGTGTTTACACGGCAAACCGCGAGCGACGACCCCTTCCTCCCTTACATCACTACACTCTCACACCACTGCGAAATCCTCACTCTGTCACTCACTCCACTCCTCTCTCTGCAACGCCGGCGTTCTAGCTGATAGGTTTTGCCGCCGCTACAGTCAAGTTCAGAGCCGGCCATCCTCCACAGCTGGATCAGTCCCAGTAGGTATGACCCCATCTCCCCCTTGCTTGTTATGGTTTCATCTCCTCAAGCTTTCTTCTTCGTCGTCACTGCGTAACGTAGCCTTGTCTTCCTTCGGCATGTGATCGGTCTGTAGCATGTTGGGTGCTTGGGTTTAGTGGCTTACTTTGATTAATTCTATTTTCAGGGTCTAGATTGACGACGCAAATCTAGTCGCTTATTGTTGTTTGTGCATTTGACCTGCTGTCGCGCCCGTCGAGACACACATAACTCAACCGCACTATCCTACCATGGAGGGGGTTCTGGTGAGTGCAGCGGCGGGGGCCCTGAACTCTGTCCTGGAGAAGTTGGGTAGTCTGCTGGTGAACGAGTACAACCTGCACAAGGGGGTGCGCTGCGAGATCAAGTCTCTGACCGATGAGCTTACTGCCATGCATGCCTTTCTCCTGAAGATGTCGGAGGAGGAGGATCCTGACGTGCAAGATAAGGTATGGATGGCCATAGTGCGGGAGCTCTCCTATGATATAGAGGACTCCATCGATGACTTCATGCAAGACGAAGCCAACAAAGAAGCAAAGCCAGATGGCTTCATAAGTAAGATCAAGCGTATTCTGAGGAAGTTGGGGAAGAGGAAGGACGACCATAAGATATTCCAAGATTTGAAGAAACAAGTCATTGAAGCGGGCGAGAGGAATGCAAGGTACAATACACGCCGGGCCTTCTCCAACACAAAAAATGCAACAATTGACCCTAGAGCTTTTGCTATCTTTGAGCATGCCTCAAAACTCATTGGAATTGATGAATCCAAGTCAGAGGTACTCAAACTGTTGACTGAAGGTGCATCAACAGGTGAGCATTTGAAGCTGGTCTCCATCGTAGGATCTGGAGGAATGGGCAAAACAACTCTTGCAAATCAAGTGTACCAAGACCTCAAAGAAAGATTTGAATGTCGAGCCTTCTTATCTGTGTCGCGGAATCCAAATATGATGAATATCATGAGAACTATTCATAGTCAAATTAGTGGTCTATGCTTTGCTGACACCGAGGCAGGGAGCATACAACAAGCCATCATCAATATCAGTTGTTTCCTTGCAGACAAAAGGTACCATTTCTATTCCGTGCCTACTTGTCATCATACAATATATACTACTAAGAAAGTTATTTAGAAATTTACATAAAAACCTTACTAGTAATTTGTAAAACAGAACACACAATTCCCTGTAATTTTTGTTCGTAGTTTCTCATTTTTTGTTAGAAAGTGTAATGGTTAAATGTTTGTAGTGAAGATCATGCCGATATCATGTGAAAAGAAATGGAAAGAGTACCAACAATGACTTATACTATGAACATATGTTTGGAAATTATGTCATTTTTATTTTCTGATGATATTGTAGCATCTTCAAGAAATAGCTAGTGCCTCCATTGAGTATATGACATAACCTACTGTAAGGAGTTGATTGAGTAGCCGTTGGTGCGGAAGTTCATTTTCCTCCCTATACAATCGACCTGCCTCATGTTTCTCCCTAATTCTTTTGGGCTCCCAAACTCCCATGCCCTAAACCATTTTTTTTTTGAGTGTTACACCCCATCGTTAGTTTTGGGAAGTAATAGTTTGATGGTAGTTTGCTAGTGTAGCATCTACACACCTTTTCACACGTAGGCTGCTACATATATATGTCACTATCCTATTCCTCCACCCGCTCCTTCTATAACTCTCTTCCATCTTGAGACCAGATCCTACATGCCTCCAAATGAATGTGCTTTCCTTTCTCACTTTCCTCTCTCATTCGGCCCACCTGATGCTAAGATGTTGATCTGTAGAGTTGAGCTACCATGAGATCATGAGGTCTCAGCCGCGCTGTTGTCGACCTCGCACGATAATTTTCATCACCATCAATCCAAACCATTTAAAATAGTTAGTGAGGATTGATTACATGAATGAATTAACTTTGTAGCATATACTAGTTCAAAAGAGTGCTAGCTGAAAGTTTCTAAGCTTGCCTTTGCCTAGTGCTTTATTTCCCCAAAGCTCGGTCCTAGCATGATTACATGTCAGGCGATCTGTTGTTGCCTAGCACGTAATCATGCTTTGGCATGATTTTTAAACAATGATTTTAACACATATATCTTTCTTACATAGGAGTACTTATTTTGTTGTCATTATGCTCAAGTTTCTTGTATTTATTTGTCTATCTTGTTATACACCCTTTATATTAAAATCACACCAATGTCACCTATGAACCCATGTGCAGGTATTTTGTTGTCGTTGATGATATATGGGATGTGGATGCGTGGAATGTTATCAAATTTGCATTCCCCATTACTGAATATGGTGGCGTAATATGGGTGACGTTGCATGCTTGTGTCGTTCATCAATCGGCGGCCATATTTACAATATAAGGCCTCTTAATATGGTGCACTCAAGACAACTGTTTCACAAAAGATTATTTAATTCTGAAGAAGATTGCCCTTCATCACTTGAAATCGTTTCTAACCAAATCTTGGAAAAGTGTGATGGCTTGCCACTGGAAATCATTGCTATATCTAGCTTGTTGACTAATAAAGAAAGAACAGAGCATCGATGGAACCAAGTGAAAGATTCAATTGGTCATGCACTCGAAAGGAACCCCAGTGTCGAAGGAATGATAAAGATATTGTCACTTAGTTACTTTGATCTTCCTCATCTGAAAACTTGCCTCTTGTATCTGAGTATATTCCCATGAGGATTCTATTATTGAGAAGAAGGGTCTGATAAGAAGATGGGTTGCCGAAGGATTAGTTTACAAAGATTGCATGTATAAGGCATTTCAATTAGGAGAGAGGTATTTTAATGAGCTCGTCAATCGGAGTTTGATCCAACCTGTGAAACTGGGATTATATGGTCAGGTACTTTCTTGTCGAGTTCATGACACAATTCTTGATTTCGTAGTATCCAAATCCATTGAAGAGAACTTTGTTACTTTCATTGGTGTCCCAAGTTTATCTATCGGGGCACAAGGAACAGTCCGCCGCCTCTCCATGCAAGTTGAAGGGGAAGGAAATTATGTCATGCCAATGACCCAGGAATTATCTCATGTCGATCACTTAATGTGTTTGGAAATACAATGGAAATCCCTTCAATGATGGAGTTCCGGCATTTGCGCAGTATGGACTTTGGAGGATGTGATCCATTAGAAATTCGGGGATGCAGACAATTAAAAAAAACACCATCTTCCAAATGTTGGGAGGCTGTTTCAGCTAAAGTACCTCAACATTGCCATGACAACAGTAAGTCAGCTCCCTGAAGATATTGGACATCTATAGTCCTTAGAGATGTTGGACACAAGGGGGTCAGACATATGCGATTTACCGGCAGGTATTGTCAATCTTGGAAAATTGAAACACTTACTAGTTGACTGTGGTATTACGTTTCCCGACGAAATCGCTAAGATGCAAGCACTCGAGATTATTAAGTGTGTGGCTATCTCCAGCCAGTCCTATGAATTTCTGGAAGGGCTTGGGCAGCTAAAGAATCTGAGGAAGTTGCACCTTTATTTTATGGAGATTGAGCAAGATCAGCAAATAGAAGTTACTGCTTCTTCTCTCCGTAGCCTATTGGCACATAACCTTAGTTCTGTAAGAATGCAGTATGTTGAGGACAACACCTTACCGGGTATAGCATGGTGCACTTCCCCACTGCATAACCTCCAAAAACTTGTGGCTGATTATTGTCTCTTTTCAAAGGTTCCGGATTGGGTAAAATCACTAGCCAACCTGCAGACGTTACGCTTGGAAGTGGAGAAAATTGGGAATGAAGGTCTCTGCATCCTTGGAGCCTTACCCGCTCTGCTCACTCTGGATCTCGATGGAACGGCAGATGAGTCTCCATTTGAAGATCGAAGGCTAACAGTCCGTGATAAAGCTGGGTTCAAACGCCTGAACATGTTTATTTACTGCGCGCGGAGGGATGGAATGGATCTCCTGTTTGCGGCAGGATGTGTGCCCAAGCTAGAGAAACTGGTGATTCTGTTTCCCGACTGGTATACAAATGGGTGTCTCTTGAGCACACCTGGTGCTTTGGATTTCGGAATGGAAAATCTCCCCAGGCTGGTTACTTTGGAATGTCAATTAAGGCGCACGGATATGGAAAATAGCGCTATTGAGGCCGTGAAGGCTTCTCTTGAGAGAGTAGTCGGCACACATCCCAACAAGGACCTTACTCTATTCTTCCATGATTACGTTCATCGCGGTTGAGTTAAGATCGACCAGGTGTACATGTGCGTACATTACTTCTCCTGATTTATTATAAATACCGAGAAAGCTATTTTCCAGTCGGATGGATTTTTGCAACAGATCCAAACTACCCAAACGTTGTCCGATCACGATCGTGGGGCCGTGATCTTAACGAACGCGAGTTGTGAGGGCAGTTAGCGCTTTAAAGAAGGAACTTGCCGTTTCGGTCACCTGATTTGCGGGGGACGTTGGCCACAATTTATTCTGCATGCACACTTATGGTACACTTATGGTATGGTGGACCCAGCAGAACAAATTTTTTACTAGGCAAAAATAAGACGTGAAGCTAGGAATCAAACTCCAGACTAAACTGTTGAGGATTTCTTCACTGGCCAGCTGGACTAACACAATTGTTGGTGCAATTTTACGTTCTTTCTTTGTAGATCTTTAAGGTATTAATAAGGTGAGTCACTTGGCCTGTCGAATGTAACCAAGATTTAATTTGCGTGCGTTTCATTCATGATTTTGGTACATGTTTATATGAGCAGTGAAACACATTATGTCTTCCTCTAATGACTTTGTGTCTTTCTCTAATGGTTAGACTCCAACGAGGGAAAACGAGGCATCCTTGCCTTGCGCTATTTGTTCATGCACCAAGCAATGAATTTGATTTTCTTTGTCGAAATTCGGGCTAACCAGATGTGTACTCAAGGGGAGATATGTGGGTAAAGAAGTTTAATAGGTTGTAATGGATATTTGAGTTCAGAAGGGCCCATTAACCAACTAACCCAACTTTATATTGTGTTCATTAGATAGACCACTAAAGATTTGATAACTTACATACAAACATCGCGGTATTTTTTGATCTGGGAAAGTATTTGTTGAAATATATACTCTGATAACTTACGTGTAAATAACATATGCTATACGCACCGCAGACGTGATAATCTATATACAAACACCGCGATAACTTTTAACCCAAGGAAAAAGTTATTAAAAGCATATCCCAGTAAATTATGTGCAAATAAAATGGTAAGAGACGCACCGTACACCTATAACTCACGTACAAACATAGTGTTAACTCTTTGACCCGGTGAAAAGTTGTTGAAAATATACCACCATTAACTTTTGTGTAGATATCACAGTGACATGCACACTGCGGACGTGGTAACTTACACACAAACACCGTGATAACTTTGTCCCAAAAATTAAGTGTTGAAACTATACCCCTGGTAACTTCTGTGGAAATTGGATGGTAATTTATGCATCGTAGACCTGATAACTCATTTACAAACACTCGGATATCTTTGGCCCGAAAAAAGTTGTTGAATACACGCCCTCATAATGTGTGTATTAATAGCATGGTATACAAAACGCAGTGCTGCCAACTCACGGTTAAACACCATGGTAACTTTTGACCCGCGAAAAAATGTTGTTGGAAACATACCCCAAGTAACTTCTGTGTAAATAGCATGATAATTTACCTACCCGCAGAGTTGATAACTCTCTTACAAACACCACGGTAATTTTTTGACCTGGGGGAAAAATTATTGAAAACATACCTCCGGTAACTTGAGTGTAAATAACATGGTATTAGACGAGCCGCTGACCTAATAAATTACGCACAAACACCATAATAACTTTTGATCGGGGAAGAATTTCTTGAAAACATACCCACAATCAATTTTATATAAATGGTGTGGCAATATATATGAACAATAGAGCTGATAACTCACGCACAAGCACCATGATAACTTTTTGACTCTCGGATAAAAGTTCTTAAAAAACATGCCCCGGTAACTCTCTGTGTAAATAGTATGATAACGTATGCATATCAGAGATGATAACTGATGCAAAAACACCACAGGAACTTTTTCGACTCGGGGATGAAAATTGTTGAAAAAATACCCCGGTAATTTGTGCAAATAGCATGGTAATATACGCACAACCGAGCTGATAACTCACGTACAAACACTGTGATAACTTTGACTAGGAGAATTTTTTCTTTGAAAAACATAACTCCGATAACTTTGGTGTAAATGACATGGTAATATTCGACCGTATACCTGCTAACTTACGTACAAACACCGTGGTAACTTTGACCCGAGCGAAAAAAGTTGTGGAAAAACATCCCTCGATAATTTCTACGTAAATAACATAGTATTTTACGCACCACATACCTCATCATAGGTGGCCAGCGGAGCGAACTAGGCTCGGTCCGAACCGACACACGCCTAAACGGGCCTAACCCGACGTGATCCGCAAATATATATAAGCAGGCCTTGCCGTGTCTGCTTGTAGACCTCACCTTACGGCCCAGGCACAACACCGATGCTAGAAGGTGGTATTGCAAACCTGGTAATTAACTTACAATATCATGGTAATATTTTACCTAGGCAAAAAGTAGTCAAAACATACCTCTAGTAGCTTCAATGTAAACACCACGATAAGTTACATACAGAGGGGTGATAACTTACGTAGTATAGGCATGGTAACTTTTGAACTGAAAACAAAATTGTCGAAACATACCAAGGTGGGATTTAGTTTCGAAAATCTCGTCGCGACGAAATTTTTACGTGAAAACAGATTTTCAATTTGAGCTACGGTTTAAGCTACAAAACATTTTAAAGTTTTCAATTCGGTGAAATCTCCGCTGAAATCAGCAATTTTGTCTTGTATGCATGCATGCAGCTGTTAGAGAAGAGAATGGAGCAAAGCGTTCAATTATGTATTTAAAAAAAAAAAACCGCAGACAACTACTAGATGGATCAGAGTACTACTACATGGATCATTCGGATCTATCGTTAAAATCCGGTCAGTCGGAAGTTAGCAAAGTCCTATAAATATACAGCTTTACTATGTTAGCACAGGCCCGGCCTCGGCCTCTGCGATCCGCTAAACAGCCAGAGATGCAGAGGGTGTCCGTGCACGTATACACCAAGCAACCAAGCGATTCCTCTTGGGGCTAGCTTATGCACATACCAACTACGAAACGATCAGCCGCCGGCACCTTCGAGCGACACTGCAAGTCGACGGAATACGCACGACTAGAACACACACGAGTTGACGGCAAAACAGGGCCGTGTCGGTCCTGTTGTTTTTCCTTTGGTCCGAGTTACAAAATCTTACAGGGGTACAAGTATATATATAGGAGGTAAGCTAGCCTAAACTAGTCCTACACCTATACGGCTTGGTGATTGCACCTGTCCGAGCCGGACAAGGCCACTAATCGTGGTTAATTCCAACATACTCCCTCTGTAAACTAATATAAGAGCGTTTAGATCACTACTTTAGTATTCTAAACGCTCTTATATTAGTTTACGGAGGGAGTACTACTTAAGTTAGTTAATTATGGAAGCCGAGCGGCGGTAGTAATCACTCTTTCGTGTACTGAGAGGGTGCTTGGATCCAAGGGACTTATTTTAGTCTAACTAAAAATAGTCTCTTTAAGAGGCTAAAGTTCCAAGCACCCCTGACTAAAGAGGGGCTAAAACTACTCTTGAGACTAAAAATTATTAGTCAGAGGTACCCCTACTAAAATGGGGATTAGTCCTCTCTCTCCTCATTTAACTCCTCTCCTTTAACACAGGCGAGTTCTGGATTGGAGGGTTTGGAGGATAATAAATGCTCATTAACTTGATTTTAGTCTCTTTAGTATTTGGATCCAAGCATGGGTGAGGCTAGCAAGTCTTAGTCCCACTACTTTTAGTCATGAGACTAAAACATATCCAAGCACCCTCTGAAGTCTTGTCATTTTCTCAACAGTTTGGGTTCTACTCCATGTTATGCTTACGGTTTTTGGCAATGTAATATCTCACTGTTAAATTCTGACTTTTCCCAACCGTTTGCAGTGCTTCCATCCGTAGAGGATTGGGTATTTCAGTGTCAACAGAAGACTGGTGTTGGGCAGACACATGATGACGGCATTCTGTTGGATATTACCAGAGAGTCTTCTGTTGCTGGCTTCAATAATTAATCCCAGTACATGAATGGAATGACCAGTAATCTACCTCAGCAAATTAAGTTGCATGTTGGCTGCTAACTAGCTAGGTCGAGGACTCTTGAGGTATATTAGTAATTCGTAGGATTTCCTGTCTCTCTCGTCCGCAGTTACTTGTAAACATGTTGTGGTGTTGGCCTTACAAAGGAAATCGTGGAGATTTCTGTGTATGTCAGTCAGGCATTTTCTTTTGTGCGGCAACCTATCAGAGCAACTTACGTTGGGTTGCCCGTATGGAGTTCCATTTCATCCTTTTGAGGTTACTGTTATGTGTAGTTGTGTGCCTTCGATGTGCCGATTTGCCTTGGTGTTGTCTTTGCTTGTGTCGGTCTGTTCCGGCCACATCTTAATTTGTGCTTCGAAAACTCTGTAATCAGCTATGCACTAGATATCTGTGTGAGATGTGCTTTCCCAGCCATTTTTGTTGAACGAATCTATAAGCACCAATGCTTGGTTATATACTACACCCTGATTGGTCGGAGACATGTATGTATGTGTAAGAAATTGACGCGGCCCATTGGATAGAGTTCAGAGGGCACTGATGCCACACCGAGACAGCTTAATACCGGCGGCAACTGTGAGACTAGGAGTATTCGGGACAGGAAGGGGAACGGGATACGGCAAGGATGCGTGCCTTCCTCTCTTGCACGTCCGTCGACGACGGCCACGGCGAGGGAAACACATGGTCGTGTCGTGATTAGGTAGTGGTCGTGGATCTGGTGGTTGCCATGGAGCCAGTAAATGGGGTGGCTAGAACCATAAGCATAAAAATTTATCAGACATTATGCCTGTATACAGTCACTGTTAAATCTATTACTCCTTCCATTCCCTTGTACAAGGCCACTATGAAGAATACATTTTGCATCTATACAAGGTCACTAACAGTAATCGAGGTAAAAATTAATGATGTTTTCTCGTACTAGCAACTTGTTTAATACATGCATGCATGTAGTTATAATGGCATTGTGCTACTTCCTTCTCATTACTTCCTTGCATGCGTACGGGCGTATTAATGATCCCGGTTAACGAAAAGAAAAATTTGCTTGCAAAGCAGTCATTAAATTTTACCTTGATACCTGTAATTTGAGTTTGTGGCCTTGTATAAGGGAATGGAGGGAGTAGTAATATTGTTATTATGAAGATGACACATGCCAGTGCGTTCCTACTTCAAATCTATCTTATTCTTGATTTTTGCTTGTTACCATTTCTTTCTTCCCCTTCAGTCCTTCTTGGTTATTTTTCTGAGCAAGTTTGTCGGTAGGACTGGCATCAAGGAAGGCACATGTTAAAGAGAGTACATTGACCGAATACAGAGTACGGCACCATCACTCTGAACCGGTCCATACAACGTGACACCACAATCCACAACACACGCACACAAGACTAGACAAATGTTTCGGAGGCGCTTATGAGTAATCCTACCTACATCTATTTAGGCTGGCTAATGCCAATGCCTCTTTGCTTTCGGGGCCCAATGTTGATGATAGTGTGAGAGTGTGTCAGCAACCTACTACACTACTTGAACACTTGGGCTGGATTGCTGCTATTCAGCTTGGGCCGCTCAGAAACCTCAGGGAGAGATGCACCTGGCTGGGAACAGAAAGGCAAGGCGGCTTCGGCCGAGGGTGTGGTTTCAATGCTTATGTTCTTCTCCTATGTTCTTCTCCAGTTAGTATTGTGCGGTTTTCCAAGTTTAGAAGGTTTATGGTCACCAGAAAAAAAAAGATTATGGTCTGGTTTTTCCGGTTTTACAAACCTTCTAGAATATTCATGTTCGGTATTTAATGGTTTTCTTTTTCAGTTTCTATTGCCTATTTTTTCTTATTTGTTTTCCTTTTTTATTCTTTATGGTTTCATTTAAAAACAATGATAACATTATGGTGGTAAAGTTTCATAATTTCAAAAATATTCATGTCTTTTTACAAATTTTCATATATCTAAGAAACAAAATCATATTTTTAAAAATATTCACGAATGGTTTATTAAATATTCATGTTATAAAAATGTTCAGTTTTTAAAAATATATTAACAACAAATTTGAAGTATGTTCACATTTTTCAAAAATATATTTTCTGAAACGATATCTGGTTTTCTTGAAATAAATAATTTTTTCTGTTGTTTGGCAACCAAATAGAAGAAACAACTAATAAGTACAGAATTCGCACTAGAAAACCAGGAAGAAAATTGGTTTATTTTAGACAAAGAAAATTGGTACATTTGCATCGTTCAATACCGAATAGTCCCACTTACCGAATGGGCCGGCCCAATGGCAACTCCGATGACATGGCCTGCGGATTTTGAGGAAGCAAAACGTCAATAGTGCTGCTATCTCGAGAGCTACTCCCTCCGTTTCAAAATAGATGACTTAACTTTGTACTAATTTTAGTATAAAGTTGGGTCATCTATTTTGAAACGGAGGGAGTATATCTTGCTTGTAGCGACACGGAAGAAGTTCTCGCCTGTAGCCTCCGCAGTTAGTTAAGAAACGGCCCATGTTTCGCGCTCGCTTGCTACACTTGTTCGGTCGTCATTGTCACGTTGTTTTCCTTTTGTCACTGTTGCTGCGTTTGATCATGGACTAGTCCGGTCCTGTCAGGTGCCTTTTCTGTTTCTTTTTTTTCTTATGATTTCCTTTGTTTCTTCACTGGTTTTTTGTTTTTTTTTCATCGGTTTTCTTCGTTTCTTCCTCAGTTTTCATTGATTTTTTCGTTTCTTTCTTTTTTATTTGTTTCTTTCATGGTTTTCACTGAATTTTTTCTTTTCTATGTTTTTCTTTGGTTTTTCTGTTTCTTTCTTGTTTTTCATCAATTTTCTTTGTTTGATTCTCCTTTTCACTGTATATGTTCTTTACATTAGTTTCCTTCGCTTCTTTTTTGTAGGTTTTCATTATTTCTATTCTTTTGGCATTGCTTTTTATTCTATTTTGATTTTACTTTTTCCTTCATTTTTCTTTGTTTCTTTTCGGTGGTTTTCTTTGTTTATCTTTCTTTTTTTGTTGGTTTTCAGTGGTAGTTTTTTTACTGAACACATGACTACTTTTCTCAGTACACAAGGTAAATTTTTCTAGTGTACTCGTGAAATATTTTTGTTGACACACGTCGAGTACTTTTTAATACACGATGCACATTTTTTTCGTAAATAGAAGTTTTGAGCACTTGTTTGAATATATGCTCAACATTTTTCAAATACATGGTGAACATTTTTTTAATGGTAAAAAAATTCAAAGACATTGTATATTTTTCGCATACATCAAAAACAATTTTAAATACAAAATTAACTTTTTGAAATATATGTGTTTTTGATGTGTACTTTGATTTAATATGTTCTATATTTTTTTCGTATACTCAACAACTTTTTCATACACATTGTACATTTTGTGCATACATTTTTCGTAAAAATTTATGAACTTTTACACCTTTGAAAAATACTTGATTAACATTTGTCAAATGCTTTATTAACATTTTTACGGACTCGCTGCTCACCCATGTCCAAATGAGACGCCGCGTGAAGGAGAAGTCAGTGTCACGACTGCATAGCCGGTATAGCAGCATCAACCAGCCGGCGTCGCTGCCATGCCGCGGCTGGCACAGGAAGGCCGTGAAGGAGCTGGTGCCGCCGTCGAATTCGAAGGCGCAGGGGCACCACCTCCACTAACTTGCATTGGTTAGTGTACATCATATATTTTTCACACATTATTTGCATACATGAGAAACGTATTTTTTTAACACAGTACAGATGCAAAGCACTCATATATACACGCATACACTCACTCCTATGAACGCGCATCGTCACAAATCCTAAAATAAATCCAGAATACATACGAGCACCAGGACTTGAACCCTAGTAGGCTGGAGAGATACCAGGGTCCACCTTACCATCCAACCACATGTTGTTTCGCTGAGAACCGTATTTTCTATACACATTTTAAACATGTTTTCAATGCTTGATTAACCTTTTTAAATACTTGATTAATATTTTTCAAATGCTTGATTAAAGTTTTTAAAATATATGATCAACATTTTCATACAACGAAGGAGCCGTGGAGGAGTTGGTTCCGCCGGCGATCACGGAGGCATGGGGGCGCCTCCTCCACTAACTCGGTTGTGGCCGCCACCGCGGCGGCTCCTCGTCGCCGCGGAGCATCGTCACACAAGAGGAGAGAGCGGCCAGGCTAGGTGACGTGGCAGGAGCGACGCAACGCGGCACGCCGTTCGGGTTCGCCAAGTTCGACGAGGTGCCAGCTTGGGTACTCATGGACCCCGACATCACGGAGGCTTGGGTCTTCGACTGGTCGTGACCACAACAGG
Organism: Aegilops longissima; assembly: GCA_021605205.1. Lineage (NCBI taxonomy): Eukaryota > Viridiplantae > Streptophyta > Magnoliopsida > Poales > Poaceae > Aegilops > Aegilops longissima. The sequence goes on along the minus strand of CM038681.1, from coordinate 656,673,503 downwards.
GACGGCCACCCGGCGGCTACGCCACCTCGACAGGGAGCTTGCCACGCCGCCATCCCTGCCAAGAGGGGCAAGGGCAAGGCTTCCTTGCAAGGGTCGGAGTCGGCCGTGGAGGCCCTCCACACGGTGTTGGAGAAAGTGGAGCGGCTCCTTCGCGAGCGCCAGACGGCGGCTAGCCCGCCCTTCTGCCGTTGGAAGGACCACTCTATGACGACGGCGGTGGCACGAATGGCGATGGCGCTGCCACTGGGCAAGCCGGCCACACACACGAGGCCATCGTCCTTATAAACTAGTTTAGTTTTTTTTTAGGTTTTTGTTGAACAACCGAAATATCATCCATGTTATATAAATTACGTTATATACGTCCGAACTTAAGTGAATTTCATCGTGTTTGCATGAAATTCATCTGGTTTGTTCAAATGCCGTTTGAAATGCATGTGGGTAATGTTGGATGACCGGCTCACGTATCACTGTCCGTGGATAAATACATTGTCCGTTTTAGGCGTCCGCCTTTGGGATGCCCTAAGCGGATGAAGTTTTTTTTTTCTTGAAATGGCCTGAATAGTAATTCTGATGTGTACATAACATATAGATGCCTATATAGGTCGCAGGGAACAAATAGTCTCATATCAGCTGGAACATTTTATTCAGTATATGACGAAGGAAATTCAGGTTTTTTTTTTGCGGGATGAAGGAAATTCAGGTTAAATAAAAACTAAAGCCGACCTACAAATTAAGGTATGAATAGTACTTATGCAGTACCTAATTTAAAATGGTCTTGTGTTCGAGTCACCGCGATAACGTGTTATATGGGCAAAACTGAAGTTGGTTTACGTATATAGTTGTGTGGCAGCTGGTTAAACACAAAACTTTTATTGACTCAAGAAACCAATTCTGCATGCATGACTCGTTCGGCCGAGATGCACACGGAGTTTGTCCATGAAACACTCGCCTTCTTGCGTAGAAAACAAGAGGAGAACTTTAACACATCTAGGATGCCTGATGTAGCGTGCGAGGATATCATTTTGTACTTCTGCATGAACAACACAGCAAACTACATTGTATGATAGCAACCGGAATATATAGCTAATGACAGCATGCGGATCAGTCTAAGATTCAATAATGCTAAACATATAAAGAGTTACACGCAATTACACGCTGATTAGACTTCTTTCTTTCTAACTAACCACCCCCCTCCTGATTTTCATGGGGGTGGACCCCTTCCCCCTTAATCTCCAATCACAACCCACCTGTTTGTAAAACTCATGTAAACTTATGTATGCGTAGCATTACTCGTCTAAGATTTACAAAGGTACGACAACACACACGGTGAGCGGATTGCAGGCGTGTAAACAAAGGAAGCCAAAAGAGCCCTACTTCAAATATATGTTTCGATGTTAACGATGCACCCTCCCCTAATTTAAATATATGTGTGTAGCGTCCTTTGGCATGCATATTTAGAGCTGAGAATAACCAAGCAACTAGTTTTGGTTTCTTCCTCTTGTCAATAACAAGAGTTTTAATATGTAGTGCTAAGTTACTAACGCCCTATATCTTATTCTACTAACCAACAGAAAAGCACAACTGGTGTTATTTAAAAATCCAGTCTTGGAAGTATTAAGCAGGCGGGGATTAGTAATATAATTGGAATGGCGATGAAAGACAGATTGGCCGTGCATTTATAAGGTTGAGGTTGGGGGCACCCATTCAACATACACTGCTACTGCATGCAATAATCCACACAAAATTAGCTTGTGAGAACCAAGCTAGCTAGCATCACCACACCGTACCATGGAGGGGGCTCTGGTGAGTGCAGCGACAGGGGCCCTGAGACCCATCCTCGGGAAGTTGTACACCCTGTTTGGTGATGAGTACAAGCGATTCAAGAGTGTGCACAAGGAGATCAAGTCCCTGACTCTTGAACTCGCTGCCATGGATGCTTTTCTCTTGAAGATGTCGGAGGAGGAGGAACCCAATGTGCAAGATAAAGTTTGGATGAATGAGGTGCGGGAGCTATCTTATGACATGGAGGATACCATCGACGACTTCATGAAACATGTTGACGACAAAGACACTAAGCCCGATGGCTTTATTCAGAAGATCAAGAGCTCGATATGGAAGATGAAGGCTCGCCGCCAGATCAGAAGCGAGATCCCAGAATTGAAGAAGCAAATCATTGAGGTTGGCGACCGAAATGAAAGATACAAGTCTCGAGAGACCATCTTCAAAGCCCATGAGGCTTCCTCCTACACTAGAAATGCAGTTGTTGACCCTCGAGCTCTTGCCATCTTTGAGCAAGCCTCAAAACTCATCGGAATTGATAAACCCAAGGTTGAGATAATCAAACTATTGATTGAACAGGAAGGTTGTGTGTCAGCAAAAAAACAAGTAAAGTTGGTCTCTATAATTGGATGTGGAGGAATGGGCAAGACAACTCTCGCAAACCAAGTGTATCAAGATCTCAAAGGGAAATTCGAGTGTTGGGCCTTCTTATCCGTGTCGCGAAATCCAAATATGATGAATCTCCTGAGGACTATTCTTAGTGAAGTTAGTGGACAAAGCTATGCTAACACAGAAGCAAGAAGCATACAACAACTCATCAGCAAGATCGTGGATGTCCTAGCAGAAAAAAGGTTTGTTTCTGTTCACGCTTGTCATTGTCAAATGCATGAGAAACTTGTTTAGATCTGTAAGGGGAACCACGCACGATAAATGTAACATATAAATGCTACACTATGCTTACTAAGATGTTAGAAAACATGATGGTCAAATATGACCTTGTTTTTTTTCTCTATTATGAGATAAAATAAAGGCAGATGAAAATCAACAAACTACCCTAAGGTACCATGTGTTTTCTCCAATATGTGTAGCTCCATTGGCCAACTTCATGCAAAGGCTAGGGAGTAACTCCACTACCATCCCTCGGTATTATGTAACTAGCTTTACTTAATTTTTAAATACAGAACAATTTCCTCCCGGTCGAATTGTACCACTTGAAGTTGGGACAAGTTCAAACATTGTTCAAACTTGTGTCAAATTCCTTAAAGTTTCATAATTCTGTTTGATGTTAATCTAATTCGAATGGAGGTTACACTCATCTGCCTGGAACATCTTAGATTCTAATTTTTTTTAGTGACTTAGGTAATGCTAAAAAAGAAACTGAACCAAAGTTTTGAACTATAGTTTTACTCCCGCTAATCACTGGACACTTAGAACCATGAATAAATTCTTGGTTTATTGGCAGCTCCCACCCAACACTTTTATATAGGTATGATTGCTTCCGAAATAACTGAGTTGACACTTCATATCTTTTGTGGTCATTTTTTCGGAAAGGAGGAATACCCCGGCCTCTGCATCATGTGATGCATACAACCATTTTATTATGTAAAGTAGCCACAAAGTTTGTAGTCCAAGTCCAGCATGATATCAAAGCCGAAAAAGTAAATGAAAAAAATTGCCACAACCGGTGAAAATAAGACACAATGAGTATTCCGTGCTACCGTCTCCTAGCGGTTGCACCCATAGGACATATGCTCCCTGAGTTTCGCATAACTGAGTAACAACCGCATACGGATCTAGCCAGTCGCCCTGAAGATGACCTATAAAAAATTTGTGATGTTTTTTTTGGGTTAAAAATAACACCATTCCGATAATTCTAAATAGCTCAAAGTAATGTGCACACTCTGACTCGAATATGCGTCGCTGTCTTAGATTCTACCCCGTTCACCCATGACCCAAATAAAATGGAGATACTATTAATTAGGAGGACAAGCATTACAGAACACATGTATTGTGTGCCACAATAACCTGACTAGTGCACCCGCAAAAAAAAAAATAACCTAACTAGTTGGCATTTGAGGAAAAGATGTTGGATTGATTTGTCCCGATCACAGAAGCAACAGCGTTCACTATCCTTCCATCTACGATTTGTCAAGTTGTTCTTAGTCAAGATCATTTGTGCACGGACCATATAAAGACCTTTATTTTTAAAGGCACCTTGATTTTCCATATATGGAGTGACTTTCGGATTAGACCAATGTTTATCAAATCCACATGCATAGATTTAATTGAGAATATTCCTAACGCCGGAAGTTTCCATACTTTATTTGTAAACTACTGGCCATGGCTGTCTTCTCAATAATATGCTGGCCAGACTAAAATGAATGTACATTTCACTAACTACTAAGTGAGCTCGGGAGTGTTTGCTCGTGGCTATGAAAGTTTGTGTTTTCTTGATAAAAAATCAAAAGGTTACGCATGCACGTGACTGAGAATCATTTGTAACATACAAATTTGGTGCTGAAACTTTATTTCATTGCCACGTGGAAAACAAAATTAACGCACAGAAAATTGATACCACCACGTGGAAAACAAACTTTATTTCATTGCCACGCTCAATACTGATAGGTTTGCTGTTGCTGAAATGTGTAGTGTCGTGCTTACTGTATAATGTGACATGGAAAAATAGACACGGAAGTTGGCAAAAGGGAAGCAAACATTAAAATGGGGAAACGAAGGTTTGGCGAAACAATATTTTATCATGATCTATCGTACTCAGGCCTAAGGCAAACTGTGTGGTAGAATATAAGAGAACGAGTAATGCCAAAAGCAGCCTAAGGCCTTTGCATTCATATTGGTCCGTTGTACTCGTCAACACAATGATTTCGGCAATGATGGTCGCATACGTGGCGGACGCAGCTTCGGTGCCTTAAAGGCACCTGCCTTTGGGTCACTGACATGTGGGCCAGCCATCTGTTGAGCCCACATGTCATAGACACAAAGGCAGGTGCCTTAAGGCACCGAAGCATAGTCCATAGGTGGCACCCTTCATTGGAACTATTACCAGTGAATGGATTTTTTTTGCTCATGTTAATATTTTTTCAGTGCGGAGCATACACCATAGTTCAGTACAACAAATTTTGCATATTTAGAACATCGCATTGCATGTCTGTCTCGAGAAAAAAAATCTTGCATATATATTCTATATTCACTATACGTTCCAAAGATTACTAAAAAATAAAACATTCCTTTTTTTTGAACTGTCAAACATTCCTTCCAGGATATAAGAGAACGAGTGGAACCCAAATGTCCATATGTGTGTATTTCATTGTGAAATTTTATGAAAACGAATAGATCATCTTTGCTTTGTGCTTATCCATGTGTTGCAGAATCAAGGAAAAATATAATTATTTGACATAACATAAATGACTTGCAAGTTTATTTACATATTGCAAGTATACTAGTTACGATCAGATCAACTCCATATGCCTCATTATTTACCCAATTTAGAATAAAAGGATTTGAGTCTAGGGCTTGATTGCAACTTAAGTTGCGACTTTATTTGCCCATTATTTGCACAACTCCTCTTACCTCATTATTTGCCCAATTTATCAACACACAGAGAAATGCATTTTTTAGAATTCTTTGAAATTAACTAAAAAATAAAGGGTGTAAGCAAACTCAGGGGCACAAAAATCAGTTGCTACACACATATGATTTATGTCGGGTTCTGTAAGCTATCAATTGGAGAATTTCATAATGTATGGTCTATATTAAAGCCACACTCATAAATCCATGTGCAGGTATTTTGTTGTTGTTGACGATATATGGGATGTGGATACATGGGATGTTATTAAGTGTGCATTCCCCATGACCAGTTCTGGGAGTATAATAATCACCACTACTCGTATGAATGATGTCGCAGAATCATGTCGATCATCATGTAGTGGTTGTATTTATAATATGAGGCCTCTTGAAATGGTGCATTCAAGGCAACTATTTCATAGAAGATTGTTCAATTCCAATGAAGATTGCCCTTCACAACTTCAAAACATTTCTGATGAAATTTAAAAAAAATGTGCTGGCTTACCTCTGGCAATAATTGCCATATCCGGTTTATTGGCTACCACAGAAAGAACAGAACATATGTGGAATCAAGTTAAAGATTCAATTGGTCGTGCACTTGAAAGGAATCGTAGCGTCGAAGCAATGATAAACATATTGTCACTTAGCTACTTTGATCTTCCTCCTAATCTCAAAACTTGTCTCTTGTATCTGAGTATATTCCCGGAAGATTCTGTTATTGAGAAGAAAGCCCTGATATGCAGATGGATTGCTGAGGGATTCATTCATAAAGATGGCAGATACACGGCGTACGAGTTAGGAGAAAGGTGTTTTAATGAGCTCCTCAACAGGAATTTGATCCAAGTAGCATGGACAAATGAATACGGTAAGGTGGAGAGTTGTCGAGTTCATGACATAATTCTTGATTTCATCATATCAAAGTCCATTGAAGAGAACTTTGTCACTTTAATTGGTGTTCCGTATATAGCCGGTGGGACACAAAGCAAAGTCCGCCGTCTCTCTCTCCAAGTTGATGAGGAAGAAAATTCTATAAGAAAGACTGGCATGGTATTGTCTCATGTCCGATCACTCAATGTGTTTGGGCATTCGTTGGAAATCCCTTCTCTCGATGAGTTTCGGCACTTGCGTGTTTTGGATCTTGAGCTTTGCCACCAAGTGGTAAACCAGCATATTGCAAATGTTGGGAGATTGTTTCAGTTAAGGCGCCTGAACCTGAGATGGACAGAAGTGAGTGAGCTCCCAAAAGAAATCGGGCATCTACATTTCTTAGAGATGCTAGACATAAGAGGCACACACGTACAAGAATTACCATCAACCATTGTGAATCTCCGAAGATTGGTGGATATGCTTCATGACAGTGGTGTTAAGATTCCTTTTGGAATTGATACTATGCAAGCATTGGAGATGTTGGAAGAGGTCAATGTCTATAGGCAGCCATTTAACTTCTCGCAAGAACTTGGACAACTACGGAACCTGAGGAAGCTGATCCTCAGTTCTGAAAGTGATTCCATCTCTGTAAATAGAACGAAAGAGAGATATATCAATGAAGATGTTGCTTCTGCTCTTGGCAAACTAGGCACTCAGAACATTCGTTCTCTAACTACTGTTTGTGGGGGGCTCTTCTTACAACAGGGACCTTTGTGCCCTGTTCCGCTTAGCCTCCAGGAATTCATAATGACCAAAGAATCACATGTGGAGCAGGTTCCAAAATGGGTGAGTTCCCTTGTAAACCTCCAGAAGTTGCGCCTGGAAGTGAACAAATTCACGCAGGAAGATCTGCGGGTCCTTGGTAACTTACCGGCGTTGCTTATTCTGGATGTGACCGGAATGGGGAAGTACAGCAATACAAGATTTACAGTTAGCGATAAAGTTGGGTTTCGATGCTTGAGGAAGTTCACTTTGGGAGCATGTAAATGGATGGTGTTTGAAGCAGGATCCATGCCTAAGCTAGAAAAACTCGAAATTGGAATTTGGTTCGACAGGTGGTTCGGTTCTAACACTGCTAGTGGAAGTGGTAGGGGTGGTTACTGGAAATTCGGAATGGGAAACCTCCCCTGCCTCCTTAGTCTCAAATTTGCAATATATAGCTGGGATGATAACAATCTTGCAGGTGCACAGGCTGCTATGGAGAGAGCAGCTGGTAGACATCCCAACCGCCCTACTCTAATCTTTCAGAAAATCGGCCACTAGCAGCCTTGAGGTACTACCGTATTCCCATGACTTTAAAAACTTTGTGATCTTCCTCTTAATTTCGTTCACTCATATCTTCATGTTTCCTTCCCTGTACAAGCTCAAGCTAGAAAGATCATCAATGCCAGGACAGGAAGGGACTAATTATTGCACTATCAGCTCCCCACCTCTTTGAGGAGACAAGGCGACATTGGTACACAAGTTTCATCCTCTCGTTCAGTTTAACTGCAAGCACTACTGTTACTGTCCCTAGCAAGCAGTGGAGTTTGGAGCTACAAGCCCCTACAAGAAATGCCTCGTGGGCCGGCCGGCAACATGAGAGTTGCTGCTGCTTTTCTCCCGATGATGATACATTGTATTCCCGCGTCCTCTTTCACATGAATAATGTAAAGGCATTTCTAGCTAGCTTACACAACAGTTTTTTGTTGGGCAATTCTTTCATATGTTACTCCTTAATTGGCTCATCTCCCTGTCTTATTAATTATGTTGTGAGCTTCTCTTAAATGAGTACAAGACATTTGTACCTGATTAAAAGCACAATACTGGGAGTGGAATTCCGACCTACTCACTTGTGTTGGTTCAGTAGTTGAGTTGTCGATTCTCAAATTCAAACAGTATCTGGATACATTACATACTTCTCTGTTCTATGATTCATCATCAATGTACTCTACATTTGTCGAAAATTTAAACAAATTAGGCCAGAGAAATTCAACCTAATACGAGCAATAAGTGTCATCGCCTTGCCTTACTTATTATATTTCTTTTGTACTGGTTGTCACTTTTATACAATTGGTTCGTAAGCACTGTCTCACTGGCCTTGTGTTGCATATATTATTTGCTTCATTGGTCTTGTTTTGTTGATAATCCGAGAAAGATTCCCTTGGCGCTAAGTGGCTAACATTGTGTATAAATTGTGACCAGGCGGGTGTTTGAAACGCTCTCTGTTCTTGTTGCTACCTTCTGTTGGTGGCCGCCTACCTTATTCCCATCAACAATTCCAAACTGGCATCACCAAGATGAGATCAAGTTGCTGCTGCTCTTTTCACCTCGTCCACTTCCCAAGTTTCTTGAATTTTTGGCTATATAATTGTCTTTCTTTTTCATGCGCCGACTTGAAGTTTTCCCTCAATGTGTCATGCCAATGTATTTGTTCACCATTATTCATGTTGGCTGCTATTGTTATGTAATTTCCCCTTTTTGTATGCTCCTTTAGTTGTGCATTTGTGGTTAATTATCATTTCATTCATGGAGTAGCTAGGAAGTTTCTTGAAGTCAACCCATGATAAATAAGTTCCTCTCATTTTCTCGACGATTTCGATGCTGTTATATACATATATGCTTACAGTATTTTCTACAGTTTATTAAATGCTTTCTACATAATCACTGTTAAATATAGTGATATTGATGACATAGACATACGTGCCTGTGTGTTTGCTTCACCGATCATGCATCTAACTGACATGTTTCGCTCATCTAAGAGACCGGTTCATCGTTCTCCATGATGAATGTGTCTCCACTCTCCAAGTTCCAGACTGGCCTGCTGTTCTGACTTGTTTTGTATACGAGCGATGAATCGTATGTGCCTGCATGTACGTCCCTGTAACCTGCTACTTCAAATCTATCTTAAATCTTGATTTTTTTTCTTATACCATTTCATTCTCCACCTTGTATTATTTTTCTAAACAAGTTCTTTGGCAAGAAACTGAACGAGTTCTTCTGATATCAAGGAATTCTCGTGTTAAACTGAGTGAAGGATAGAAACTAAACTTGTATTGATTTGAGGTTCAGAGAGTGCAATATATAAAGATGAACTTGTATTGTTGCAGGGCAGCAATTGAATACAGAGCATGGTTTTACTTGTTTATAAAGGGGATGAGTCCTTCCTGCTTGCACACACTTAATCCGTGCATGCAAGCAGGACGGACTTTCAATCCTATAGGGGTTTTCGCATATTATTACTACTACTCCCTGCGCCCTCGTCAGTGGCGAAGCCACGTTGTGGCTGTGGGGTCAACCGACCCCACAGGTTTTTGATATTCCTTTGACCCCTAGCTATTACTAGCTACTTTGACCCCACATATTGCAAAGGCTGACCCCACATGCTTGCAGAGCTAGCACCGCCGCTGGCTCTCGTACAATACAACTTCAGAAAATATGTTTCTGAGGTACTTACAGGTAATCCTACCTACATCTATTTAGACTCGCTAATGCCAATGCCTCTTTGGTTTTCCGGGCCCAGGTTTGATGATATTGCGAGAGTGATAAAAGGTCGTTTACTGCGACCAAGAACGGTTTGCTGGTTTCTGATTTTAGAAGGTTTATGGGTTGGTTTTTCCTGTTTTAGGAAGCTTCTAGAAGACTCTGTCTGGTTTTTATCCAGTTATATTCCTCAAAACAATTAAGGATTTTAAAAAGTTCCAATTTTGAAAACAAATTGTGTATTTTGAAAAAAAGTTCATGTATTCAAAAAATGTTTGTGAAATTGAAAACAGATCACGAATTCTAAAATTGTTCCTCTTTTTTGAAAAACTGTTCGGAAAATCATAAAATGTTCGCCAATTCAAAATATGTTTGTAGCTCCAAAAAACACTCGTGGAAGAAATTTTCAAGTATTCACAAAATGTTCATGAATTCAAAAAATGTTGAAGATTTAAAAAAAAACCATGAATTCGAAAAAATGTTCATGACTTTTAAAACAATGGTTGAGAGTTTGCAAAAAATGTTCACGTATTTGAAAAAATGTGCACAAATTCAGAAGTTGTTTGTTAATTCAAAAAATGTAAGCAAATTCAGAAGTTGTTTGTTAATTAAAAAAAAGTCCGTGTTCAAAAATATTTCACAAACTTTGATTTTTTTCTAAATTAAAACGTGGATCATGAATTGCAAAAAATGTTTGCAGGTTTGAAATAAGGTTCACACATTTCAGAAAAAGTGCATGAAATTTAAAATAAAAAATAAAAAGAAAGAAGGAAAATAAATGAATGAAAAGAAAAGAAGAAATAAAAAAAGACGAAAAAGGAAAAATCCCGCTAAAAAGCAAAATAAAAAAGAAAAAAAACTGGTTTAGGGAAGGTTCTAGAACCTTTCATAGAACGTGGGGAATAAGCCAGTATGTGCCGGCACATAATTAGGGGCTATGCCCAGTAGCCCCCCAACTGTGCGCTTAAGGCTTGAAGCCCAGAAACTTTGCATGTTAAAGTGTTAATAAAGCTCATGTATTAGCTCGTCATCCCACACTACGAGTTGGTTTATCTAAAAAAAGAAACCCGGGTAGTTTTGGAAGCTGAGGAGGCCACGAGGGCATGCTCTATCAATTGTTTCAGCGGTGACGCAACACACACACACGCACATTAGCTTCGCGTAGCCGCAAGCTCGATGAGGGCATCTGCAACCGATCAGCGCCGTCGGCGACGACAGAAGCAATGAGTACCCTTGATTCCATTGTTGAATTATACTGTGCAAGCAACAATACTGATGAATTGATCCCCATCTTTGTGCAGAAAACTAGAAACTTCTGTCTTCACATGAAGTTAATTAGGGGTAGCAATTTCTTGTTTTCTTCTCAATAATTGGCGGTACTCTGAATTAGATGCAAAAATGATGGTGCCCAAAAAGATTTTAAAAATCTTTTTTTTTGTTTGCGTCAGGAGAGAGCCGACACACTCTGTTGGGCCACGTGGTTTTGGGCCCACGGAACAGAGAGAGGGACGACTTGGCGACAACCCTTTCTGGTGGTGGTCGGTCGTTGTTTACGCGTTGCGGTGAGTGAGCAGAAGATCCATCCCCTTCTATTCTCACTCCGTCGCCCTCGTCTCTCGTCGTGTACGCGTCGCCGGCGTCCGAGCCTCACCTCGCCGGCCAGCCGCCAGGGTCACCTCAATCCGCCACTGCAGCGCGGCAGCTCCATCCTGTGCGAGCTAGGTACGTGTACGTGTACGACCACCCCTTGCCCTGCTTCCATCTCTGACTCTCTCTAGTATGACGCCGTCGGCACGTGGTCGACCCGTAGCTCGTTCGGTGCAGCTTGTGGTTGGGCTCACCTCCGTGAATCCAATTTCTTGCTCTTGCAGATCCAGATCGACGACGACGAGGAACGAAATAATCCACTGTTCGCCGACCGTCGCGTCTCGCGGCGCACACGTCGCCGGCGCCAGAGCTCCCAACCCCCTTCGCATCACCTGGTGAGGCGCCGGGGTTACCTCGCGACCGCCACAGCGCAGTTCACCCCGCGGTCGGATCCACATCCCGCGAGGTACGGCCCTGTCTCCCTCGCTCTCTGCTTCGACCTCCTCGTATGCTATGCCACCGTTGGCGCCGCGCATTGGACTGCGCCGGTAGCTCGTGTGGTGCAGCAATGGTCGGGCTCACCTCCGTGAATCCATTCTCTCTCATGGTTCAGATCCACGACGCGGAGAAGAGGAAATAATTCACTGTTCACCGTCAGTGCGCTTGGCCAACACTGCGAACAGAGCGCGCTGCCTCTGAGTTGCACGATAATCAGGTATTAACCCATCTCCATGTGTCTCGGACACAACTAAGAATTCAGGTTCCATGGGAGTGATCTGTAGCTAGATGTTCAGTCTACTAATCCATCCTTTTTTTTCTATCAGGTTGTCCATTGGTAGCACCTCTTCACTGTCAGTGCATTCAGCAACCTATCCTCCACACACAATGGAGGCCGCTCTCGTCAGCGTGGCGAAAGGGGTCCTCAAACCTGTCATAGGGAAGCTGAGCGTTCTACTCGGCAATGAGTACAAGCGTTTCAAAACAGTTCGCAAAGAGATCAAATCCCTCACTAATGAACTTGCTGCCATGGAGGCTTTTCTACTCAAGATGTCGGAGGAGGAGGATCCCGATGTGCAGGATAAAGTTTGGATTAATGAGGTGCGGGAACTGTCCTATGACATGGAGGACGCCATCGACGACTTCATGCAAAGCATCGGTGACAAAGACGAAAAGCCAGATGGCTTCATTGAGAAGATCAAAAACTCACTAGGGAAGTTGGGGAAGATGAAGGCTCGCCGCCGGATCGGCAAGGAGATCCAAGATCTGAAGAAACAAATCAAAGAGGTGGGTGAGAGAAATGCAAGGTACAAGGGTCGTCAGACCTTCACTAGCACAAAAAATGAAACCGTTGACCCTAGAGCTTTGCTATCTTTGAGCATGCATCAAACCTTGTTGGAATCGATGAACCCAAGGCTGAGATAATCAAGCTGTTAACAGAAGAGGATGTTCGTGCTTCAGAGCAACAACAAGAACAACAACTGAAGATAGTCTCTATTGTTGGATCTGGAGGTATGGGCAAAACAACTCTTGCAAACCAAGTGTATCAAGAGCTCAAAGAACAATACGAGTGTTGGGCTTTCGTCTCAATTTCACGACATCTAGACATGACCAACATCTTGAGAACCATTTTAAGTCAAGTGGCCAAGAAAGACTATGCTACCACTGAAGCTGGGAATATACAACAACTCATCATCAAGATCATAGATTTTCTAGCAGACAAAAGGTACGTTTTGTCTTTAATATTTTTTTATTTCTACTTGTCATCTTTGAATGTATAAAATAGTTACTTAGATGTCATAGGAAGATTGTACTAGTAGAATTTGTTAAAAAGTTCCATATCACAAATCTCCTTCGATACATAGGCACATTGCTACTCCCTTTTATTGTGTAATTAGTTGGCATAAGTTTGTGTCAGGAGTAGAGCCCCATAACACTACATTTGCTCACAGTACTAACTTGGCTCACTTTTCTTTCTAATTCTCCTTGAGCTCCCTTAACATCCTGATCTGCACTTTACCTCATCATTGATTTTGCAAGTGTGACATCCATGTTACCCTGATTTTCACATGGAAGTTGTCACACACATTAGTTTTTTCTACCTCCACCTCTCCCTTCTCTGGGTCCTTTGTTTCTTCAGACCAGATGTATCGTGCATTGATACACTCTTCTTCATATCCTCTCTCGTCCCGCCAACCGAACGCCACACTGCTCTATCGAGATTAGCTCCGTTGAGATCCACTAGGCATCAGCCACTATTGTTGCCCTATACGGCCATACATCATTGGCAATGTAGCCATCCAAAATCGAAAAAACTGTAGTTTACTAGGTTAAGTGAACCTAATTTTTTTAATGGGAAAGAATGCCCAAATCAGTAGTCTATGAGGGAAAACACACATTTTATATATATTATATGTAGTTTACTCTGTTTTCATTTTAGATCACTGGATCTTTGGGTCCACACCCAGATTCTTTGCTTTGTTGCTCATGACCACCTGATCAACGCCAACGAATAATTATACATCTTTTTATCCATCTCTTGTCTTTCAACATAATTGTCCAGTCTTGATCTTTTCTGTGGGCATGCCTCTTGTTTAAACAATTGCTTATCCCCCTTGCTCTGTGTAATTCTCCAAACTAACATGGACATGCAGAAGGAATTAAGTATGTAACATATGCCCTTTTAGCACTTGTGTGCTTATCCTTTTCATTTTGTCAATGTTAACGTGTTTCGTTTACTCTTTGTCTGTCTAAGTAGCACACTTTTACTTTGGAGCTATGCTAATTTGTCCTTGTACATGTACTTTGTTGTTGTTGACAATATATGGGACGTGGATACATGGGATATTATTAAACATGCATTCCCCGCTACAAGTTCTACCAGTAGAATAATCACCATCCCTCGTATGAACAGCGTCGCTCATTTATGTTGTTCATCATTTAGTGGTCATATTTACAATATAAGGGCTTTTGATATGGTGCACTCAAGACAGTTATTTCACACAAGATTATTTAAGTTGGATGAAGATTGCCCTTCATACCTTCAAGAAATTTCTAAACAGATATTGAAAAAATGCGATGGGTTACCTTTGGCGATCATTGCTATATCTGGTTTGTTGGCTAACGCAGAAAAAACAGAAGTTCTATGGAATCAAGTGAAAGATTCAATTGGCCGTGCACTTGAAAGGAATCCTAGCGTTGAAGGAATGATCGATTCAACAGGCCCTCCCCAGGCGTTTTTTCCGCGCCGGCGCCCAAAAATCGGCCCTGTCGCACCCCCAGGAGCCCGTTTTTCGCCGGTTTGGGCCGAAACTGGCGCCGGCGGACCCAGGCTGAACCCGGCGCGCTGGGGGCGCCCTGGAGCGCCGGGGCAAGCGGTTTTGGCGCGAAAGAGCCGCGGGCCAGCCGCGTCAGCGACGCGCTGCCTCGTCTTCCCCCAGAATGCCTCGGTTTCCCGCGGGGAATCAATGGCAAGGCTGCCGCTGGTCAGCCTTGCCATTGATTCCTCACGGGCAGCGCGTCATGGGCGGCGCGGCGACGCCTCTCCTCCCGCCACGCGTACACACGGCGCGGGCTATAAAACCCGCGGCTCCCCCTCGCCGCTGGCCACACCAGCCTGAGCCCAAACCAGCCGTCGTCGAGCTCTGCTCTCTCTCGTCCGCGCCGCTGATCTCTGCCTATCTCCCCTGTCCTTCCCTTCCCTTCCCTCTCCAGCGATGGCCGAACGCTTCCCCGGCGATGCTGCGGCGGCCAATGGCTTCGGCCGCCGCTCGCTCCAGGAATGGGAGGCGTGGTTCCTGTTCGAGGCCAACATCCCGACGCCGCCGGACATGCGCGCCGGGCCAACGGGGTGTAGGCTCAACAACGGGGGCGTCCCCATCCCCCGAACATGTCCAATATTTATGTCAAGTTTGCTAAATTTAGCCGAACTTTGCCGAATTTGGTTTTTTTCAAAATAAAAAACACGCGTCTGGGGGCGACCCTGCGCGAGCGGCTGAGAACCCGCTCGCCTCCACGCCGATTTTAGCCGGCTCGCCCCCAAGGGGCACGTAAAATCGGACTGAGATCCCGTGCCTTGTTGTAGTCAAGTCACCGCGCGCCTTACCCCCTACCATCCAGCGCCCATGTCGATCCTACGGCCAGTAGCAACTCACAGTCAAAATACCCACCTGTACACAGAACAGCAAGAATGGGCAGGGGAAACAGAGACCCTTCATGCAAAGAACAGAGCATAACATAAGTTCAGTTAACACGCAGTTCAGTCTATCAAAACAGCAAGAGTTTGACAAAACAACAGTCTTACAATGCTGTAAACAACGTTACAAAATGCAGTTTAATTTAGCAAGCAAAAACACTTCGGTTCAGTTTAGGAAACATCAAGCAAAAAGGAAAACCCAAGCCATTTTAAATACAAAGACATTCAGTTAAGAGGTTCAGAAAATCAATAGGGCAGAAAGGTGAACACAGCACAGAGCCTTTTGTAAGCGTGAATAAACTAATTTTTGAAGCAAATTACCATAGAAATTTGTTCTTACATAATCATTCAAGTACATAGTGTTGGCCCTTTTACTTGTACACTTAGCGCACAAAAGACTATAGTTAGCCCCCAAGTCCAAAATACTATAGTCAAGCACTGTCCAAAATACTAGTCGACACTCCCAAAATACTATCTAACAAGCTTCTAAATACTAGAACAGATCTTCATCATAACTGGTAGCTGTCAAGAGTTGCGTGTAACTCATTATCTTGTTGCACCCTTGAAACTCCATATTTGCTTCTTCATCGCGCCCATCCTTCTCTACTCCTACTTGAGGCCCTGCACCATCATGTTTCTTTTGTTTCTGCAATAAAACTTCTAATAAGTAATTTAGGAATGAAAGGTAACACCACACCATGTACATCTTGCTACATACCTTTGCTCTTTGGTTTTTGGATGCCGCAACTTTAGTTGGCTTGCGCTTCCCTTTGAGTAACTTATCAAACCAATTTTTCCTTCTTCTCAAATTTTTTGATTGAACCTCTTTTTTCTTGAGCTTTGCAGCACTAAGAACCTCTTTTGTTTCTGCACTAAGAACCTCATTTGTTTGCTGCACATTTGGGTCAACATTTTCTTCGCCATTACATGGCTTACTTGTCGCATTGGCAATTGCATTCAGTTTATCCTCTAGTTGTGGACCAATGCAATCAAGTGCATTTTCTAACAGCAAACAACATTCCAAAGAGTAGGCTATTTTATATGCCAAAGTGTGAAATTTGTGAGACAAATCTTTGTACCGAAGTTGGGCTTCCAACTTTGGATTTTCTACCACATTCCTTCCTTGTCTATCTTGTATGCTTCCATTGCGTGCTTCTCTTCCTAAATCTTTGAGCATTGTTGACCCAAGAGCTCTTGCTATCTTTGAGCATGCCTCAAATCTCGTTGGGATTGATGGACCCAAGGCTGAGATAATCAAGCTATTGGCACAAGAGGATGGCCGTGCGTCAACGCAACAACAACTGAAGATAGTCTCCATTGTTGGATCTGGAGGTATGGGCAAAACAACTCTTGCAAGTGTTGGGCTTTCGTCTCAGTTTCACGAAATCCAAACATGACCAAAATCTTGAGAACCATTCTCAGTGAAGTGGCTAGGAAAGACTATGGTGGCACGGAAGCTGGGAGTACACAACAACTCATCAGCAACATCACTGATTTCCTAGAAGACAAAAGGTACATTCTGTCTTTAATATTTTTTCATTTCTACTTGTCATCTTTGAATGTATAAAATAGTTACTTAGATGTCATAGGAAGATTGTACTGGTGGAATTTGTTAAAAAGTTCCATATAATTCTATGCTACTCCCTATTATTGTGTAATTATATGGCATAAGTTTGTGTCAGGAGACAGGAGTAGAGCCCCATAACATTACATTTTCTCACAGTACTAACTTGGCTCACTGTTCTTTCTAATTCTTCTTGAGCTCCCTTAACATCCTGATCTATAATTATCCGTGCACTTTACCTCATTACTGATTTTGCAAGTGTGGCGTCCATGTTCCTTATTTTCACATGAAAGTTGTCACAGACATTACTTTTTTCTACCTCCACCTCTCCCTTCTCTGGGCCCCTTGTTTCTTCAGACCAGATGCATCGTGCCTTGATACACTCGTCTTCCTATCCTCTCTCGTCCCACCAACCGAACGCCACACTGCTCTATTGAGACCAGCTCCGTTGAGATCCACTAGGCATCAGCCACTATTGTTGCCCTACATGGCCATACATCACTGCCAATGTAGCCATCCAAAATCGAAAAAACTATAGTTTACTAGGTTAAGTGAGCCTAATTTTTTTAATGGAAAAGCATGCCCAGATCAGTAGTCTATGAGGGAAAACACACATTCAGTAGTCTATGAAGCATGCCCAGATCAGTAGTCTATATTATATGTAATTTACTCTGTTTTCATTTTTTTGGGTCCACAGTCAGATTCTTGCTTTGTTGCTCATGACCACCTGATCGACGCCAACATATAATTATACATCTTTTTATCCAACTCTTGTCTTCTAACATAATTGTCCAGTCTTGATCTTTTCTGTGGGCATGCCTCTTGTTTAAACAATTGCTTATCCCCCTTGCTCTGTGTAATTCTCCAAACTAACATGGACATGCAAAAGGAATTAAGTATGTAACAATTGCTTATCCTTTTCATTTTTTCAATGTTAATGTGGTTCGTTTACTCTTTGTCTGTCTACGCAGCAGACTTTACTTTGGAGCTATGCTAATTTGTCGTTCTTACAGGTACTTTGTTGTTGTTGACGATATATGGCACGTGGATACGTGGGATATTATTAAGCGTGCATTCCCCGCTACAAGTTCTACTAGTAGAATAATCACCACCACTCGTATCAACACTGTCGCTCATTTATGTTGTTCATCATTCAATGGTCATATTTACAATATAAGGGCTCTTGATATGGTGCACTCAAGACAGTTATTTCACACAAGATTATTTAAGTCCGATGAAGATTTCCCTTCATACCTTCAAGAAATTTCTTAGCAGATATTGGAAAAATGCGATGGGTTACCTTTGGCGATCATTGCTATATCTGGTTTGTTGGCTAACACAGAAAGAACAGAAAATATGTGGAATCAAGTAAAAAGGTTCAATTGGTCGTGCACTTGAAAGGAATCCCAGCGTCGAAGGAATGATGAAGATTTTGTCACTTAGTTACTTTGATCTTCCTGCTTATTTGAAAACTTGCCTCTTATATTTGAGCATCTATCTAGAAGATTCTACAATTGAGAAGAAAGACCTGATAAGAAAATGGATTGCTGAAGGATTCATTCATAAAGAAGGCAGATACACGACCTATGAGTTAGGAGAAAGGTGTTTTAATGAACTACTCAATAGGGGTTTGATCCAGCCTGGGGAGACAGATGACTATGGCAAGGTGGAGAGTTGTCGAGTTCATGACACGATTCTTGATTTCATCATATCGAAGTCTATAGAAGAGAACTTTGTTACTTTACTTGGTGTTCCCATTCTGACAATTGGGAACCAAAGCAACGTGGTTCGTCGACTCTGTCTCCAAGGTGTCGAGGAAGGAAATTCAACAATATTGGCAGCAGGTCTCGTGTTGTCACATGTCCGATCATTTACTATGGTTAGAGGTCTATTGGAAATCCCTTCTTTTGAGGAGTTCAAACATTTGCGTGTTCTTGACTTGATGGGTTGCTTCGAATTGGAAGATCATCATCTTGAAAATATAGTAAGGTTGTTCCAGCTGAGGTACCTGAACCTCAAACGTACTAGAATAAGCAAGCTCCCAGAACAAATTGGTCGTTTAGGATGCTTAGAGGTGCTGGACCTAAGATGGACTTTTGTAAGGGGGTTACCTGCATCTATTGTTAATCTTAGAAAATTGTTGCATCTACTTGTTAATCCTGGTGTGAAATTTCCTGATGGGATTGCGAAGATGCAAGCACTGGAGACGTTGAAAGCTGTGAAGGTCTCCATTCAGCCATTTGACATCCTGTGTGGCCTTGGCCAACTAAAGAATTTGAGGAATCTGCAACTAAAGAATTCTGACACTAATGATACGGATGTGGCTTGTGAGGAGCGCAACAAAGCTATTGTCTCTTCCCTGTGTAAGCTAGGCACCCAGAACCTCCGCTTTCTACCCTTGAGAAACTTATTACCTGGTCTTCAGCCGTCACGCAGGTTCCGACATGGTTGAGCTCCTGTAGAAACCTCCAACTGTTACGCCTTGAAGTGGTGGGAGTCAAGCAGAGCGATCTCTGCATGCTTGGTGCCTTGCTCAGTCTGCTCGTTCTGCATCTGGAAGAACAAGCAGAGTCAAATGAAAAGCTCAGAATCAGTGAAGTTGGGTTCCAACTATTGAGGATTTTCGTTTATGATGCACGTTATAGACCAGTACATCTGATGTTTGGGAGAGGGTCTATGCCCAAGCTAGAAAAACTAACCATTAGATCTGACTCTCTAGACTTCGGAATCGAGAACCTCCTCAGCCTCAGAATTGTCGAAGTGCTTGGCTACCCTCAAATTGCTGATGCCGTGCAGACTGCCATGAAGAGAGCTGTCCGCACACATCCTAACAACCCTACCCTACTATAGTGATAGTCAGATAATAAGCACAGGCCGGTTTCTGCCATGATTGAACAAGCCAAGAACTGGGAAGTGGGGAGCTCGTTGGCTGGCCGGCCGATTCCCATGTACGCGGTACATTTTTAGCTCGATACTTTTCTCTTTCATCATACTGGAGCTAGGTCTGGTAGTGCAATTGTTGCTAGGCCTGTATGTGTTGTTGATTGTGCTCCCTTTGTCTTTCTAATAACTGATAATGTAAGGCATTTCTTGCTTAAGCAGCTGTTTCTTGCTGGACAACTCTTTGAGATGTTACTCCTTGTTAATGGTCTCCTTACCCAGCCACATTTATGCAGTGAGATGTTCTGAATCTCTATTGAGCAGAAAATGTGTGTTTTTCTCTGTGCTATTCAAATCTATTGTTGTGTTTGTCTATTTCTCCGGGCGTTCCTAGATAATTGCTGGATGCTTCAGCCTTCAGTTAGAGAATAGTTAGTACAAAGTATGTGTGGTGCAGGCAGTTATGTTTTTGCAACAGCAGATTTTACATTTTTCAGTTATGACTAGATACTTGATTTTACTTATACGCCCTTGTCGTCTTTTTCAGCGATCTGGATGCTGTTCTAATCACTGATAGTTTTTGTTATGTCACCGACCGTTGCAGTGCTACTCTCGGGATGATTATTTTGGTGGCCTGTCTAATGTTGGAAAGGAGACTCTGTTCCGTGAATGAGCCGCATGAAGATGATAGTGTTGGGCCTCGAAATCACCTCAAGTTGTTGCCGAAGCTCGCCATGGAACATCCTGAACTCACTGACGAGTAAATAATGCATCAGGGCGCCAGACCTCTGCTTTTAGCTTTTGAGAGATGTTACTCCTTAACCGTCTTATAATATAAGATGTTTTTGCAAGGTGTTTTAGCCTGCAAAAACGTCTTACATTGTGGGTTAGAAAAACGTCTTACATTATAAAACGTCCTAGCCCCGTCACATTCATGTAGTTGAATGTTGTGAATTTTTAGCTCTATATCATCCAGACCCTCTCTCAGTAGCCGCAAACATTTTTCAATTCGGGGTTGTTGGAAATTCAGTTGCCTTTTAGATATGTGAAAAGAGCAAACCTATGCAACAAATTTGATTTGAAGAAAAAAAAAACAGTCTCCTGACAGAGTTGCTGCCTGGAGCTGCACCTGCTTTATTTATTTGTCCATGTATAGGTACTTTGTTGTTGTTGACGATATATGGGACGTGGATACCTGGGATATTATTAAGTGCGCATTCCCTGCTACAAGTTCTACTAGTAGGATAATCACGACTACTCGTATAAATAGTGTCGCCCATTCATGTTGTTCATCATTCAATGGCCGTATTTACAATATAAGGGCTCTCGGTATGGTGCATTCAAGACAGTTATTTCACAGAAGGTTATTCAAGTCTGATGAAGATTGCCCTTCATACCTTTAAGGAATTTCTGGGCAGATATTGAAAAAATGCCATGGGTTACCTTTGGCGGTCATTGCTATATCTTGTTTGTTGGCTAACATAGAGAAAACAGAAGATCTATGGAATCAAGTGAAAGATTCAATTGGCCATGCACTTGAAAGAAATCCCAATGTCGAAGGGATGATGAAGATATTGTCACTTAGTTACTTTGATTTGCCTCTTTATCTAAAAACATGTCTCTTATATCTGAGCGTATATCTAGAAGATTCTAATATAGAGAAGAAGGGCCTGATAAGAAGATGGATTGTTGAAGGATTCATTCATAGAGAAGGCAGATACACGTCATATGAGTTAGGAGAAAGGTGTTTTAATGAACTACTCAATAGGGGTTTGCTCCAACCTGGAGAGACAAGTAGATATGGCAAGGTGACTAGTTGTCGGGTTCATGACACAATTCTTGATTTCATCATATCCAAGTCCATAGAAGAGAACTTCGTTACTTTACTTGGTGTTTCCATTCTAACAATTGGGAACCAAAGCAAAGTTGTTCGTCGACTCTGTCTACAAGGTGTCAAGGAAGGAAATTCAGCAGTATTGATAGCAGATCTCGTGTTTTCCCATGTCCGATCACTTACTATGTTTAGAGGTCTGTTGGAAATCCCTTCTTTAGAAGAGTTCAGGTATCTGCGTGTTCTCGACTTGATGGGTTGCTCCGAATTGGAAAATCATCATCTTGAAAATATAGTGAGGTTGTTCCAGATGAGGTACCTGAACCTCCAAAATACAATAATAAGCAAGCTCCCAAAACAAATTGGGCATTTAGGGTGCTTAGAGATTCTGAACCTAAGAGGTACTTGTGTACGGGAATTACCTGCATCTATTGTTAATCTCAGAAGATTGATGCATCTACTTGTTAATCGTGATGTTAAATTTCCTGATGGGATTGCAAACATGTAAGCACTAGAGACGTTGAAACATGTCTCTGCCTCCAATCAACCATTAGACTTCCTGTGCGGCCTTCGCCAATTAAAGAATTTGAGGAATCTGCAGCTTGACATTAATTTGAGAGTTGATTCTAACTTTGAGGAGCACAAGAAAGCTATTGTCTCCTCCTTGTGTAAGCTAGGCACCCAGAACCTCCGCTCGCTGATTATTTGGTATGATTATGGCAGCCTCTTACACGGGGAATCTATGTGCCTGCCTACCCTCGAGGACCTTTCTTTCTATTTGTCGCCCTTCCCACAGGTTCCGACATGGATGGGCTCCATCAGAAACCTCCAACGGCTACGCATTGAAGTGGAGGGAGTCAAGCACGATGATCTCTGCATGCTTGGGGCCTTACCCAGTCTTGCTGATTCTGCACCTGGTGGGAAAAACAGAGTCAGACGAAAAAACAGAAAAGCTCAGAATCAGTGGTGAAGTTGGGTTCCGATTCTTGAAGATTTTTAGTTATCATGCACGTTCTAAACCAGTAGATCTGATGTTTGGGGCAGGGTCCATGCCCAAGCTAGAAAAACTCGAGCTTCATTATTTGCACGTGGTTGAAGCTGACTGTCTGGACTTTGGAATCGGGAACCTCCCCTGCCTCAGTATCATCAAATTTATTTGTGTTTGTGGTGAAATGACATTGTTGAAGCAGTGAAGATTGCCATGAAGAGAGCAGCCAGCGCACATCTCAACCACCCTAGTGTACACTTTTTAAGTTATGCCCAGCTCTGATTGAACAAGCCAAGAACCAGGAAGTGAGGAGTTGCTGCTGCTTGTCATCTGGCCAGCCGATTCTCAAGTTTAAAAGTCTTTAGCTTGAAACCTCTCTGTTCCATGATACAGAAGTACACTGTACTCTCTGTTGGATAATGTATTTTATTTGATCTTTCCATATTTTACATTTGATCAGTAATTAGTTGACAGCATATCTGCGGAGTTTGTGTTTGAAGGCAGTCTTCTACGGTTGTGATTATGATCAAGTTTTCTACTCCCTCTGTCCGAGAATACTTGTCATCAAAATGGATAAAAAGAGATATATCTAGAACTAAAATGCATCTAGATCAGGGTTTTGGGTACCGGGCGGAAAATTCGGATACTGCCCGGTATCTGCGTTTCCCGCTACCCCACGAGAAAGCTGCATACCGAGCAAAAAAAATTCTATTTTTTTTGAAATTTTTGAATTTGAACGGCTACAGTATGGTCAAGTAGGACAGAAACTCTTACAAAACATGTGACTAGTTGTGGTCTGGTGGCAAATACTCCCTCCGTTTCTAAATATTTGTCTTTTTAGACATTCGAACAAATGACTACATACGGAGTAAAAATGAGTGAATCTACACTCTAAAATATGTCTATATACATCCGTATGTTGTGGTCTATTTGAAATGTCTAAAAAGACAAATACTCCCTCCGTTCCTAAATATTTGTCTCTTTAGAGATTTCAAATGAACTACCACGTACGGATGTATATAGACATATTTTAGAGTGTAGATTCATTCATTTTGCTTCGTATGTAGTCAGTTGTTGAAATCTCTAGAAAGACAAATATTTAGGAAATAAAAATTTAAAAGCACAGAGAGAATCGAACACACGACCCCGCATACGTTGAGGAAGGATGGGGAGAACCTGCCAATGCGCCAACAGCAAGTTTGCAAACTACTTCTGCTCACTTTCTATATGTTCCTAGCTCAGAAAATTTTGAATTCAAATTATGTTTAAAAAATTCGAGCGGTTTTTTCTCGGAATTTCTCGCCCACCCTCGGAATTTTCATGGGATTCGGTGGCCAAAACGTTGGTCTAGATACATCCCCTTCTATCCATTTTGATGACAAGTATTTTCGGACGAAGGGAGTACATTGAGATGTTACTCTTTGTATTCTTGCTGGGAAACTCTTTGAGATGTTACTCCTTGTATTCTTTAGTTTCTGTTTCATGGCCTCATGTACATGATCAGGCTCTGTGTCTGTCTCTGCAACTCAAAGGTTCAACCATTCGGATTGTTATTTTCCTCCTCCGTTTTTTTCAGTGATACATCTTGGTGATGTTGTCAAGGAGACGCTCTCTGTTTCCTGAATGAAGATGACGCTGATAGATTCAGACCCATCCTGAACTCAGTGATACATCTCTTGAGGAGACTCTGATGCATTTGTTCCAAAGTTCCGCAGGTGCTTCAGTAGCAGATTGGGTACTTGGGTGTCCTTGCTGATAATGGACGCCAACACTCTCTTGCTGAATGGCCTCAAGACTGCATGATGGTGCTGATGACTGCATAACAGTGGCTTCTATTGCTCGCATCAGTATGTCAACAACCCAAAACCAAGGGACATCACCAAACACGAGAGTTCTCAAGTTAACTTTCAGAGTTTTCAGCTACATTATACATTGTCTGCATTTTCAGAGTTTCAGTTGACATGCCCCTTCATGAGTTCTCAAGTTGTCTGCATTATACACGAGACATCAGCCCATTTTCAGAGTTTCAGTTGACATGCCCCTTCCGCTTGTGTCTATGCATGTGCTTATTCAGTTCTACTATCTTTATTGTTGCTGAGATGCAAACACTGTTGCTGTTCTGAAATTGGCTGCTGGCTTACTGCAATTGTATGTCATTCGAGTTGTGATTTTTCTTCGCCTGGCGCTGTTGGAAATGGAGACGCATGCACTCTGTTTTCTGGACGAAGATGCTGATGGTTCTGGGCATCCAAACCGCTACCGGCTGTCCTCGAAGATCCCCAAGGACCCGAACTGTACGAATGCAGCACCAGCTCTCTATCTCTTGAGGAGATGTGACATTTGTATTAAAAAGTTTCGCCAGCTGATAAATTTCAATATAACAAGTGCTGTTGGAGGATGGTCTGTTATGCTTGCTATATATATCACTGTTAATTCTTGCTGTTACCCATCATTAATTTGCAGTGATAGTCACATGCTTCAGGACGTAGCAGACGATAGTTTCTGTATTATTCTGGCTGATGTATTCTTGAGTTCGTCACTGTTAATTTCTGCACGTGTTCTGGCTGATGCGTTCAGGCCGGCGACGGCGGCGTTCTAGCATCGTCCCCTTCTGAAGACATATGCTGTACACTTTGTCTTACAGAAGAAGTTGTAGCTTTGTCCCTTGTTTCAGACATTCTTTTGGATTGTGGTGTGAACTGCGTGTGTTTCAGACAATCTTTTGGATATGTGTGCATCTTCAGTAGCTGTTTAGCTGTTATTGATCCACAAAATTCTCCCTCCTTTCTTAAGAAAAAAAAGGGAACATTACCAATCATCCGCAGAGTTGGCCCCTGCGGGGCCCCCTCTCCCCGCCCCCGCGTCGTCTCCTCCGAGGCGACTCGGGGGAAACCCTAACCACCGCCGCCGCTCCCCTCCTCCCCCCTCCCCTTCCCCTCCGCCGCCGCCAGAGGTGTGCGCCGGCGTGCGCTCGTCACCGATGAAGGTGGCGGCGGGGGATCTGGCGGCTCCACATAGCGTGGAGGGCCTCGGCATCCGGGGCGGCGGCCCCGGGCGGAGAGCGCGGGGTGGCCCGGGCGGCGGGCCATTCCGGCCGGAGCTGGTGAGGCGCCTCCCTCGGTCTCGCGGGGGACGAGGAGGCGTCAATCCACGGTCCCTGGTGTGCGGCCTCCCCCGCGCGGTTGCCGCCGCCAGATGCATCTCGTCCTCTCCGCCCCGATCTGCTCCTTCCATCGCCGGATCCGGGTCCCAGTGGCTTAGGTCGTTCTTCCCGGGCGCCGGCAGCGCGGATCTCGTCGAGTGGGGTTGGATCCGGGGGAAACCCCTGGCCGGCGCAGCCACACCGCAGGCGACGCCCTCGGCGCCGTACCCCTCCCTGGAGGCTGTGGTGAGGATCCTTCTCCCCATCCTTCCGTCCCCTACTAGGTGAAAGCCTAGGTCCCATGTTTTGGGTGGCGACGACACATCCGTGTCGTGTTCCTTCTTGGAGGCGCAGTCCGGGGATCGCAGGGGCGGCGAGAGAGTCGGGTTGTGGGTGTGATGGTGGCGGGTGGCAGCTTGGCTCGGCGCTTCACTGCCTTTCTTTGGTGGCTCATCGCTGTTACCCTTGTTGCTGCGACTGTGGCTGACAGCTCTAGCCCTTCGGTGTGACTTAACCGCGGACGACGACGGTGCTCGGGATGGTGTGCTCTGAGCTAGCAGGTCTGCTCCTAGTTCCTTCTTCATGCGCAACTTGGACGTCTTCCTCTGGGTTCTAGGGTGAACCGAGCTGCCGCCTGCCGGTGCGGCATCCTTCGAGCCAGGATGAGAGGGCAGGGGCCCTTTGGAGCGGCAGTTCCAGAGGAGGGTCAGCCCATTTCTGTCTTCGAGTTTGGCTACGATCACGAAGCTTGCGCGGTGGTGCATCCTCTCAAGTCTGTAGCTTGTCCGGTTGGTGTAGGTCGTCCTGTAGGGTGATGGCGGCAGCATGGCGTGCTTGCTATCGCTGCTGCCTTTGAGTCTGTTTCGCTTTGCTCCTTGTACCAGCCGCTTGTTTCTTTTCTTGCTTTTCCTTGTAAGTTGGTGATCTTGTAATCCTGGCCGGTTGATGGCTTTGTTAATTTAAAGCCAGGCTCTTTCTTGAGCCTTCGTTCTAAAAAAAATAATCATCCGCAGAGCTATTTCCCAGATTGCTCAATGCCTGACGATTCGGATACTCTCTCTCTCTCTCTCACGAAGATGATGTTGTTGGTGATGGAAATAACTAACAACCATTAGGGGCTGTACTCCAAACTCGCAAGGACCACCCTGGGCACAGTGAGTGGTGAATAATGCAGTGACAGCTCTGTCCTGAGGACAAACGACATTTGTAGCAAAGTTTCATCACCTGATTCATTTGATGCTAGACCCAACAGCATGGAGTTTCGATCTAGAAGTAGGAACAATGAACATACATCTCCAACAGGAGAGTTGCTGCAGGCTGCTTATACTGAGCCTGTCTCTCTACTTGCAACAGTTTTCAGATACATAATTCTCTTTTGTACGATACAACATTATATTGTACTGTAGTATGTGTTAACAATGAACTGTAGCTTAAGCGGCGCTATATTTTTTTTTCGAAACGAAGGCAAAAGAATTGCCTCATCGATTAATTAAGAAGAAGAGAGTTGCCCACTTAATTTACGGAAAACCGGATGAAAACCGATACAAACTAACCATAAGGTGACTACTCACAAAGCATGAAAGCCCACTGCAAACCCACAATCCAATCCCAACAGTTGAAAAACACGATGGAACCCCGGTCATGAACACCACTACGAAAGGCAACGGGGACATCAAAATGATGGTAACGACCCAGCCAAGAGATAGAAGATGATCCATCAATCAGCCGGAGGCGCCTTTCCTATTACGCCACGCTTCTTTCCTTTGCACTTGTGTGACTTCTCTTTCAGGATGACGGTCTGAGGGCAATCGCCCACTTTCTTACTTTTGCCCCTGGTTGTTGACCCCGTCAGGAGGCAAGCAATTGCCCTTCCAAATCCAGGGCGAGCAGCCTCCAAGCCGCTGAGCACGTCGCAAAGCTCTTTTGCGAAGAGAGCATCAGCATTATCAGTTGGCGGAGGTGGAGTCGACACTGAAGCCACCACTGAGTTCCCGGATGAGTTCACCTCCTGTTGCGCCCATGACACACGCAAATCCTGACCCTCCCATGAGGTCGTTGGCAAGTCCACATTGGTATGCTCCACTGAGAGAGGCAAAGCCGGGCGTGCACAAAGCTCCTGAAGCTCGGGCATGATCTGCAGTACTGGAGCATCGACCACAGCGAGGTCACGATGACCTCGCCCTCAACGGAAGATGAAACAACAGGCATGGCGGACAACGTCGACGATGTGTCCCCTGCACGAGGGGAGAAACAACCATAGATCTCCGCTCCCTTATCCTCCAAGGAGCCAACACCGACCTCACCAAGAGGACACGGCGTAGGAGCGGTCTGAACCATGGCTGACACGACAGAAAGCCTGCTAAGAGCAGCCTCCGCCTGCTCAAGCAATCTCTCAATCCGCGCTAGACAACCTTAGAGCCGAGGCATCATATCAGACGAGGTTGTTGAACCAGCCAGAGCAGAAACAACCAATGCCCACGACCTAGGACTAAGCACCTTGGAGTGGAGCGTGGAATCCATCGTTCTCTCGCATGTAGCTGGAGCTTGACGATGTTTGCCGCCAAGGCGGGACACCCGTGGCGCGACAAGGCATGCAAGCGAGCTGAGCGGACGCAGGGATTGCGATACTCACGCATACGGTGACCGTTCTCCAAACAACGGGAGCATTGAAGAGGGTCTCTGCAAACAGCTGCACGATGACCAGGGGCGAGGCATCTGCAACATCTACCGAAGAGCCAAGCGGGGATTGGGCGGGGGGACAATGTTGAGGCTGGTGACAACGTATGGCGCGGACCACGCCGGGGCAACACCTCTTGCCACTCCCCGCTTGCCTCCTCATCTTCGTGCCCCATGCTCGACAGAGCTGGTTGAGTAGCCATGGCTGAGATGTTGGCAGCCAACGGCGTCCGCGGGGCCAACTCCTCCTCGTTGTCGTCATCACTCTACTCGTCGGTGAGGGAGGCCCACGACCCAGTCATCCGCAACACCAACTCAGCATCAGCATCCCCATCTGTGCTCACCAGCACCTCCTCCACCGCATCCCCGGGCGCGGGGCAGGGGCCCGCCGGATGCGACGGAGGCCGAGGAGAGCCAACAGGAGTCGGGGATGGTGGCTCAGCACCGGCAGGGGTTGGGGACGACACGGCTTCAGCAGCAGTCGGGGAGACGGGGACGACAAAGCGGAGCCGGTAGGAGTCAGGAACTGCATGTCATCAGATGTATTCTGGATGGACGACACCTTGCTGGTCGAAGCTGGGGACGGGGTGTCGGTGTCAAAACCGGCCGATCTCGGGTAGGGGGTCCCGAACTATGCGTCTGAGGATCGATGGTAACAAGAGACAGGGACACAATCTTTACCCAGGTTCGGGCCCTCTTGATGGAGGTAAAACCCTACGTCCTGCTTGATTATATTGGATGTGTATAGGGGTTACAAGAGTTGATCTACCACGAGATCGTAATGGATGAACCCTAAAAGTCTAGCCTATGAGTATTCTGATTGTCCCTAAGGACTATGCCCCCCGGTTTATATAGACACCGGAGGGGCTAGGGTTGATACAGAGTCGGTTTACAAGGGAAGGAAACTTCATATCCGCATATCATTCTTGCCATCCACGCAAAGGGGAGTCCCACCCGGACACGGGAACAAGTCTTGGGTCTTGTATCTTCTCGGCCCATCAGTCCGGCCCAGGTCACATAGTCCAGACACCCGAGGACCCCTTAATCCAGGACTCCCTCAGTAGCCCCTGAACCTGTCTTCAATGAAGAGGTATTCGGCACGCAGTGTGTCTTCGGCATTGCAAGGCGGGTTCCTCCTCCGAAATGTCCTTTAGCAAAAGATGTATGTCCGGCTCTGCATAACAGTAACAACCCTTCGCCGTGAAGGCAAGTTATATAAAGTAATATTAGTTGACTGACAACTTTCCGGCAAAACGTCAGGTCCAACCCTTTTGTTATTTCGAACCATCACAAGGACTCCCGCTTCGCGTTTCGAGGCAAAACCGCAATCGACACATCCCATCAAAACAGAGATCGTGCCCGCTTATTGTGGGATCCTTATCATCATGGATTTGGGTAACCGTGCTATCCACACGACCCCTTGGGAACAGGCGAGATTCAAGGACTGAGGGTGGACGTTTAGTATTCGTCGCCCATATAAGGAAGAAGATCCATCTCTTTCTCCCCTACGCCTTCCTTCTGCCTCTGCATCCCCAACCTCGAGCTCCAGCGCCCAAGTTTTCTTCTTCCCTTCCACCAACTCCCTTCCCCAGCCATGGCCGGGTCGGGTTCGAACGGCAAATGGGAGGCCTCCTCCGTCAAGGAGAAGGACGTGGTCGAGCTCCGCGCGGTGGGATACCTCGCCGCCGAGATCAGGCATCGGCTCCCCAACCAGGGGCAGGTCATCCCCACCCCGCAGCCAGGGGAAAGGCTGATCTTTATCCACCACTTCCTCTGTGGACTAGGGTTTCCCCTTTATTCGTTCGTCCGGGGGATTATGTTCTTTTACGGGCTAGATTTTCATGATCTATCCCCGAATGCTATCCTCCACATCTCGGCGTTCATCGTCATGTGCGAGGCCTTCCTCCGCGTCCGCCCCCATTTTGGCCTCTGGCTCAAGACGTTCAATGTGAAGCCCAAAGTGGTCAGTGGGGAATGTGCGGACTGCGGCGGCGCCATGGTGAGCAAGCTTTCCAATGCCACCTGGCCCAAGGGGAATTTTGTGGATATCGTAAAACTTTGGCAGCAAGGGTGGTTCTACATCACCGAACCTTGCGGCACCAAATGGGCAGCAGCTCTAGAGTTTAGATTCGGACCCCCAGAGCGGCTTACATCCTAGACCGCCAAGGGCCTGGATTGGGGAGAAGCCGAAGAGGTGGCGGCGCTGCAACAGCGCATCGCCAAAAAGATGAGGGAGGGCACCGAACTCATCAACGTGATCTAGGTGATGCTCATCCGCCGGACACTCCCATGCCAACGCCGAGCGACCCCCATGTGGGAGTTTGATCCGGAGGGCCCCCGGACCCTGACGCGCTTCTTCGGCACAACGCACGAAGACATTTGGAAGCAGCTGTTCAAGGCCGAGAAGGACTGGCCAAAGGAGACCGAAGACACCGGCTATTCCATCATAAATCTAGCCTCCAAGGTACGTAGCGTATTCCGAACTCAATGTCGATTTCCTTAGCCAGAGCGTATTTTGAGGTATTGGTTTCTCACGCAGGGCTGGATAGCTAAGGCGGAGCTGATCAGATGTCTGGCTCCGCTGCCCGAAAACCCAGCCACTCCTCTGCTAACGCAGATGATGGTTCCGGCGCCATATGAGGCGCTGAAGAAGAAGGCGGGCAAGGGGGCCAAGAGAGGCCCCCGCCGAAAAGGTACTTCAGACGCAGTGTCCGGAGAGACCGAAGTCCACTCTTCCCATGAAGGGGACGAGGACGAGGAGGAAGTGGAGGAGGAGGAGGAGAGCAATCCTCATCCCAAGGAGAAGGGCAAGAAAAGGGCGGCCCCCGTGGAGACGGGGGAGGGGCCTTCCAAGAAGGGGAAGGTTGCCCACTCGGATGATTCGGAGGAGAGCTCCGAACACATCCCCGTGCCGCATTCCCGCCTCAAGCCCTCACCTACCACGTAAGTGCCAGTGGATTCTCTTAATGTGATCCCGGTTCTGAAATCCGAACATAATATATTATGCTTTATGTTTTCGCAGTCCGATCCGCAGCCACCCCGACCCTTCTGTGTCGGAAGGGAACTCTCTGCCAGTAGATATGGTGGAGAGTGAGTCGCCGCTACGGGTGAACTCACCGGCAGCGGTGGACGACACCGAAGCGGTGTCCCAACGGGTCTCTCGGGCTCGTGGAGAGATGGGAGAGACGGCGCCTGAGGGTAACACCTCAGCGACCGAGAACATGGGGGGTCCGGTCCCCATGACGACCAAAGATGGGGGCCATGGCCAATCTGGTCCCCAGATTGATACCGCTCTGGAGACACGAACGTCTCCGGAACCGAGCGTGCCACCCTCTTCTAAGGAGGGGACACCGACTCCTGCGGCAACCTCCGTCAATCCGGAGGTGCCGGACACCTTGACAGGGGCGCTGGAGCGCGCTTCTGTTATGGAAGAGCACCGCACCCTTATGGGTGTGGTTGCTGAAAAGATTTGGTCCGCTAAGGGCGGACTGAATGAGGCATTCGCCAGCCTGGTAACAGGCTTCGAGGTATGCGATGTAATGATCTGACTATTTCAATCATAAAATGCCCATATACACAGAGTAGCCCATGAGACCCTGTTCGGATAAAAAAGGCGAATAGGGGATCAAACCGAACTCATAGGGAGTAACATACTCAAATACTATGTGTAAGTAGGCGTCTTTGTTGGCGGCGACCGCCCAGGCTGCCAAAGTAACCGAACTCAACCGGAAGCTTCAGCTGGCCAACGAAGACCTCGACCGCATAAACAAGCGGTTCGAGGAATCACTGGGTATGTCTGGCAAAAAGACTATATACTCTGATAATGTGGTTATGAATTCTGAGTTTAAGCTCATATACTGTAATGTTTTAACGAGTGCAGGTAACTCGGCTGAGGTCGAGACCCTCAAGACTGCCTTAGCCCAAGCTCAAGATCAGGCTAAGGCGGACAAAGCGGCCGCTGACAAGGCGGCTGCGGACCTAGAGTCCGAGAAGGTTACCCGCCGCAAGTTTGAAGAGCAGGTGACCGAAGTGGAGCAGGAGCTCAAGGACGCCGCCACCAAGTGCGAGGTCCTTGAGGAGTAAAATAAGGCCCAGGACGCCGAACTCTCCAAGGCTATCAAGGATGCTCAAGAGGCATGGACCCAAGCCCGGGATGCTCAGGAGGAGATCCAGCAGGCGAGGCAAATAGTGGCGGGTAAGAGCTTTCTCTTGCAGAGTGAATTCGGCGGATAGAAATATGCCCTGCTTAATTGCCTATGGAGTTCTCCAGGTGCCCTCGCTGATATTCCGAGGAGTGCGGAGGACGCGGCGCAATTCTTTCGGGCCTAGGAGGGGCATTCCACAGAGAAGCTCTTCTGGTCGCAGTTCGTGGCGTCCGAGCAATCGACACTGCTGAACAACCAAATGAAGCAGCTTGCCGAGCTACACCGGTTATCTGGTGCGGTCATGAAGGACGTCGTAGTCCGGTTGTGGCCAGCCGAACCTATACCGGGTAGCTTCTTTGGCCTGGTGCGGCGGCTCGTGGATGTCCTTCCCCGGATAGATGCTGTGAAGCGCTCTGCTTGTATTGAAGGAGCGCGAATGATTTTCACCCGCGTCAAGATGCAATGGGCGAGCGTGCAGGCGGAGGAAATTGCCGTCAACGGTCCGCCCGCGGGCAAGGACCACCGCACGCCAGAGCGATACTTCGACATCGTCCTTGAGGGTGCCCAGATAGTAGAGGGCTAGTGCTCAAAGGACATCATATTTGATTAGATTTGTCCAAGATGTATCCGATGCTTGTAATACAAACCAAGTCTTTTGTTATGTACTTAAGTTTGATCCGGAAATTCGAATCATCCTGTCTGGCTGTTTATATTTCTGAAAGTTTTTCCAGTCTTCGGCTTCAACCCCCTTGTGAATGATCTAGGGGTGTTCAGAACCACGCACACTTGCTCTTAACCCAACGTCTTGGTCCATGAAGGAGGCGAGTTGTGCGGCGAACGAGGCAACCGGACTATATGGCTTTAGCACTTTCACTTAGCCGTAGGAGTCATAAATAGTGGGCTAGGTAGTAGCCTCTGGTGCGTATGCGGCTGTCCGAATAGGATAGCCTTTCAACGTGTGGCCGGAAAAACCAGCCCCTCGTATAAAACGGAAGGAATCGTTAAGGATTCCGGATAGGTCGCCGAATAGCTGACTGGCTCACGCCTCATCATGACAGTCAGTTTTCGGCTTTCTCTGCTGACGTGCTTTGACCGGAAGAACCAGAAATACAATCGCAGCAGTTCTCTCTTTACTGCCTTAGCCGAACAAGTGGAACGTAAGGCAGCAAACACAGGAGCCGGGCAACCCAACTATTGACCAAAGACATGATTCGGAGCCGATGCATATAATGCAATATTCGGGACGCCGAAGTGTAACTCAGAGAGTGTTCGGACTTTAATTTTAAAGTATAGGGGCTTGAATGAAGCCCCTGGCAGTTGTGAACTTTGCCGGAGTATAGTTGCCAATAATGATATATATATGGCGAATGAAGGCAGGATCAGAAGAGAACATTAAAAAGAGAACTGCTTTCATTAAATTCTGTCGCATACGTCAAAGCGCTTGTGTACAGATAGAGACCACCGAGGTGGCGAAGTGGTGATACATGCCGATAATTCGAAGACAAAGAAAAGCTGAAAACAAGTCCCAAAAAAGGAGAGAAATTCTTCTTTTAAAGATCCTTTGGATGACCTGCCGCACGTCTGCGCCGCTTTTGCCTTCAGAGGGGTCCTTCGAGAGGATTCATCACCGGTCGTGAACGTGTGGTGGCTTGAGAGAAAATCCGCCAGAAGACCGCACAGTAATATGGTTTTAACGAACCTGAAACATAAGAGAGAGAATGTTAAGGCCTAGTAGGGTCTAGCCGTACTATGGGCCATGTATGCCGCATGCCCTCGCCGTTGCCCATGGTATTTTAAGTGCGAAGTTATGCACTCGCGGTACATAGGCCGTGATAATGCAGGGCAACCGACGAAGGCCGAACTGCTAATCCAGCTCTGGATGAACCGAGCCGTCGTTCAGCGGAACAGTCCGGGTTCATTTAATAGAATCCGAGGCCTTGACGGCCGATGAAGTATTCGGCTTAAAAATGCCGTTCTGGACTTTGGCTGCGAGAGCCGTAGTGTGCTCCTCAGTGCGGAGGGAGCGCTCCGTATTTCTGTTGATGGTGATAACACCATTTGGTCCAGGCATTTTAAGCTTTAAATAAGCATAATGCGGGACTGCATTGAAACGAGCGAAGGCCGTACGTCCGAGCAGGACATGATAGCCGCTGCGGAAAGGGACGATGTCGAAGATCAAATCCTCGCTGCGGAAGTTGTCCGGCGAACCGAATACTACCTCCAGTGTGATAGAACCCATGCACCGAGCTTCGACGCCGGGTATCACCCCTTTAAAGGTGGTGTTGCTAGGCTTGATTCTTGATGGGCCTATGCCCATTTTCCGGACAGTGTCCTGGTAGGTTAAGTTGAGACTGCTACCACCGTCCATGAGGACTCTAGTTGGGTGGTATCCATCAACTATTAGGTCGAGGACCAAAGCTGCCGAACCTCCATGACGGATACTGGTCGGGTGGTCTATGCGATCGAAGGTTATCGGGCAAGCCGACCATGGGTTGAATTTAGGGGCTACAGGCTCGATAGCGTAGACGTCCCTTATTTCGCGCTTGCACTCCCGTTTAGGGATATGCGTGACATATATCATGTTCACTATCTTTATCTCCGGGGGGGATTGCTTTTGACCCCCTGTCTTTGATGGGCGAGGATCCTCATCGTCCTCGCTAGGAGGCCCCTTCCCCTTGTGTTCGGTGTTCATTTTACCGGCCTGTTTGAAAACCCTACAGTGTCTGTTGCAGTGGTTGGCAGGCTTGTCAGGGGTGCCATGAATTTGGCAGGGCCGATCTAGTATTTTGTCAGGGTTGGATGGACCGTCCTTGTTTCCTTTAAAAGGTTTCTTCCGTTGACCGGATTTTGAGCCGCTGAATCCAGCGTTAACCACTGTGTCTTCGGCTTCTTCAGTGTTGTTCCGGCGCTTATGGTTGTTGCGCCGTGGCTTACCATTGCCATCCCTGGGTTCGGAAGTGCCAGGGTCGCTGGCGCTGTTGCTTCTACGAGCCAACCAGCTGTCTTCTCCCGCGCAAAAGCGGGTCATGAGTGCAGTGAGGGCCGCCATAGTTTTCGGCTTTTCCTGGCCGATGTGTCGAGCAAGCCACTCATCTCGGACACCGTGTTTGAAGGCCGCTAAGGCTTCGGCTTCTGGACAGTCTATGATTTGGTTCTTTTTGATCAAGAACCTAGTCCATAGTTGTCGGGCTGATTCTCCGGGCTGTTGGACTATGTGACTAAGGTCATCGGCATCCGAAGGCCGAACATAAGTGCCTTGGAAGTTGTCGAGAAAGGCATCCTCCAAGTCTTCCTAGTTTCCAATGGAGTTCTCTGAGAGGCTGTTTAACCAGTGTCGAGCTGGCTCCTTCAATTTTAAGGGGAGGTACTTGATGGCGTGCAGATCATCACCGCGGGCCATGTGAATGTGGAGAAGGAAGTCTTCAATCCACACTGCGGGATCTGTCGTGCCGTCATATGACTCGATGTTTACGGGTTTAAACCCTTATGGGAATTGATGCTGCATTACTTCGTCAGTGAAGCACAAGGGGTGAGCAGCGCCTCTGTATCGAGCGACGTTGTGGCGGAGCTCGGATGATAACTGTGTCCGGCTGTCGATCCTGGTTCGGTCGTGTTGTACATGAAGGAAATATGCCCCAGAGGCAATAATAAAGTTATTATTTATTTCCTTAATTCATGATAAATGTTTATTATTCATGGTAGAATTGTATTAACAGGAAACATGATACATGTGTGAATATATAGACAAACAGAGTGTCCCTAGTATGCCTCTACTTGACTAGCTTGTTTATCAAAGATGGTTAAGTTTCCTAGCCATAGACATGTGTTTTCATTTGATGAATGGGATCACATCATTAGGATAATGATGTGATGGACAAGACCCAATTGTTAGCTTAGCATTATGATCGTTACTGTTTTATTGCTACTGCTTTCTCCATGACTTATACATGTTCCTCAGACTATGAGATTGTGCAACTCCCGGATATCCGGAGGAACACTTTGTGTGCTATCAAACGTCACAACGTAACTGGGTGACTATAAAGATGCTCTACAGGTGTTTCCGAAGGTGTTTGTTGGGTTGGCATATATCGAGATTAGGATTTGTCACTCCGTGTTTCGGAGAGGTATCTCTGGGCCCTCTCGGTAATACTCATCACTCTAAGCCTTGCAAGCAATGTGACTAATGAGTTAGTTGCGGAATGAAGTATTACGGAACGAGTAAAGAGGCTTGCCGGTAACGAGATTGAACTAGGTATGAGGATACCGACGATCGAATCTCGGGCAAGTAACATACCGATGACAAAGGGAACAACGTATGTTGTTATGCGGTTTGACCGATAAAGATCTTCGTAGAATATGGGGGAGCCAATATGAGCATCCAGGTTCCGCTATTGGTTATTGACCGGAGATTGTCTCAGGTCATGTCTACATAGTTCTTGAACCCGTAGGGTCCGCACGCTTAACGTTTGGTGACGATCGGTATTATGAGTTTATGTGTTTTGATGTACCGAAGGTAGTTTGGAGTCCCGGATGAGATCAGGGAGATGACGAGGACTCTCGAAATGGTCGAGACATAAAGATTGATATATTGGACGACTATATTCGGACATCGGAAAGGTTCCGAGTGATTCGATTATTTTTCGGAGTACCGGGTAGTTACGGGGAAGCAATGGGCCTTGATGGGCTTTAGTGGGAAGAGAGGAAAGGCCACAAGGGCTAGCTGCACGCCCTCCCCCTCTGGTCTGAATTGAACTAAGGGAAAGGGGCTGCCATCCCTTTCCTTTTCCTCTCCCTCCCCTTTCCTTCTCCTTCCTTCCTCCTTCCTTCCTCTCCTAGTCCAAACTAAGGAAAGGGAAGGAATCCTACTCCCGGTGGGAGTAGGACTCCCTTGGCCGCACCCTAGGGGTGGCCAGCCTCCTCCTCCCTCCCACCTTTATATACTGAGGCAAGGGGCACCCCATGGACACAAGTTGATTGTTTAGCCGTGTGCGGTGCCCCTCTCCACAGTTACACACCTCGATCATATCTTCGTAGTGCTTAGGCGAAGCCCTACGTCGGTAACTTCATCATCACCGTCATCACGCCGTCGTGCTGACGAACTCTCCCTCGGCCTCAACTGGATCAAGAGTACGAGGGACGTCATCGAGCTGAACGTGTGCTGAACACGGAGGTGCTGTACGTTCGGTGCTAGGATTGGTCGGATCGTGAAGACGTACGACTACATCAACCGCGTTGTCATAACGCTTCCGCTTACGGTCTACGAGGGTACGTGGACAACACTCTTCCCCACTCGTTGCTATGCATCACCATGATCTTGCGTGTGCGTAGGATTTTTTTTTGAAATTACTGCGTTCCCCAACAGTGGCATCCGAGCCACGTCTATGCGTAGATGTTATATGCATGAGTAGAACACAAAGGAGTTGTGGGCGTGGATTGTATACATATTGCTTGCCGTTACTAGTTGTTACTTGGTTCAACGGTATTGTAAGATGAAGCGGCCCGGACCGACATTACGCGTACGCTTACGCGAGACTGGTTTCACCGCTATGAGCACTCGTTGCTTAAAGGTGACCGGCGGGTGTCTGTCTCTCTCACTTTAGTTGAACTGGTTTCAATGAAGAGGGTTCTTTTCGAAAGATCAAAAAGCAATCACTACACCATGTTGTGGTTTTGCGTAAGTAAGAATCGGTTCTTCTAAACCCGTAACAGCCACGTAAGACTTGCAACAACAAAGTAGAGGACGTCTAACTTGTTTTTGCAGGGTATGCTTGTGATGTGATATGGTCAAGACGTGATGAGATATAAGTTGTTGTATGAGATGATCATGTTTTGTAAAGTTATCGGCAACTGGCAGGAGCCTTATAGTTGTCGCTTTATTGTATGAAATGCAACCGCCATGTAATTGCTTTACTTTATCACTAAGCGGTAGCGATAGTCGTGGAAGCAACTTTGGCGAGACGACAACGTCACTTCAATGGAGATCAAGGTGCCACGCCGGTGACGATGGAGATCATGACGATGCTTCGGTGATGGAGATCATGAGCACAAGATGATGATGGCCATATCATGTCACATATTTTGATTGCATGTGATGTTAATCCTTTTTATGCATCTTATTTTGCTTAGAACGACGGTAGCATTATAAGATGATCTCTCACTAAATTTCAAGGTATAAGTGTTCTCCCTGAGTATGCACCGTTTCTACAGTTCGTCGTGCCCAGACACCACGTGATGATCGGGTGTGATAAGCTCTACGTTCACATAAAACGGGTGCAAGCCAGTTTTGCACACGCAGAAATACTCGAGGTTAAACTTGACGAGCCTAGCATATGTAGATATGGCCTCGGAACACTGAGACCGAAAGGTCGAGCGTGAATCATATAGTAGATATGATCAACATGAGATATTCACCATTGATACTACTCCATCTCACGTGATGATCGGACATGGTTTAGTTGATTTGGATCACGTGATCATTTAGATGACTAGAGGGATGTCTATCTAAGTGGGAGTTCTTAAGTAATATGATTAATTGAACTTTAATTTATCATGAACCTTAGTACCTGATAGTATTTTGCATATCTATGTTGTTGTAGATCAATGGCCCGTGCTACCGTTCCTTTGAATTTTAATGCGTTCCTAGAGAAAAATAAGTTGAAAGATGATAGTAGCAATGATGCGGACTTGGTCCGTGATCTAAGGATTATCCTCATTGCTGCATAGAAGAATTATGTCCTTGATGCACCGCTAGGTGACAATCCTATTGCAGGAGCAGATGCAGACGTTATGAACGTTTTGACAAAGCTCGGTATGATGACTACTTGATAGTTTAGTGCACCATGCTTTACAACTTAGAACCGGGACTTCAAAAACGTCTTGAACGCCACAGAGCATATGAGATGTTCCAAGAGATGAAATTAGTATTTCAGTCTCATGCCCGTCTCGAGAGGTTGAGACCTCTAACAAGTACTTTGCCTACAAGATGGAGGAGAATAGCTCAACCAGTGAGCATGTGCTCAGAATGTCTGAGTACTACAATCGCTTGAATCAAGTGGGAGTTAATCTTCCTGATAAGATAGTGATTGACAGAGTTCTCTAGTCACTATCACCAAGTTACTGGAACTTCGTGATGAACTATAATATGCAAGGGATGACGAAAACGATTCCCGAGCTCTTCGTGATGTTGAAATCAACGAAGGTAGAAATCAAGAAATAGCATCAAGTGTTGATGGTTAACAAGACCACTAGTTTGAAGTAAAAGGGCAAAGGAAAGAAGGGGAACTTCAAGAAGAACGGCAAGCAAGTTGCTGCTCAAGTGAAGAAGCCCAAATCTGGACCTAAGCTTGAAACTGAGTGCTTCTACTGCAAAGGGATTGGTCACTGGAAGCGGAACTGCCCCAAGTATTTGGCGGATAAGAAGGATGGAAAAGTGAACAAAGGTATATTTGATATAGAGATTATTGATGTGTACTTTACTAGTGCTCATAAGCAACCCCTCGATATTTGATATCGGTTCAG
Source organism: Aegilops longissima (assembly GCA_021605205.1). Classification (NCBI taxonomy): domain Eukaryota; kingdom Viridiplantae; phylum Streptophyta; class Magnoliopsida; order Poales; family Poaceae; genus Aegilops; species Aegilops longissima. Next base: position 656,633,230 of record CM038681.1, on the reverse strand, counting down.
TTGCTATGATTAGTACTCAAAACAGGAGTTGCAGAATAATAGAGACTAGTTAAGGGCAATGTGATGATGTGTGTTGGAAGTGTTTCCAAGATTGATATGATCACCATCGCACACTCCCTCTACCTTCGGGATTAGTGTTGAACCTAAATAAATGTTATTTGGTGTTTGCGTTGAGCATGAATATGATTAGATCATGTTCATTGCGATACGGTTATTCATTTAAGTCAGAGAATAATTGTTATTCTGTTTAATTGAATAAAACCTTCTATGGTCATACACCCAATATGAATGGTTTATTGAATCTCGATCGTGTGATACACATATTCATAATATTGATGCCAAAAGATGCAAAGTTAATAATGATAGTGCAACATACTTGTGGCACTGCCGTTTAGGTCATATTGGTGTAAAGCGCATGAAGAAACTCCATGTTGATGGACTTTTGAATCACTTGATTATGAATCATTTGATGCTTGCGAACCATGCCTCATGGGCAAGATGACTAGAACGCCGTTCTCCGGAACAATGGAGCGAGCTACTGACTTATTGGAAATAATACATACTGATGTATGCGGTCCAATGAGTGTTGAGGCTCGCGGTAGGTATCGTTATTTTCTGAACTTCACAGATGATTTGAGCAGATGTGGGTATATCTACTTGATGAAACACAAGTCTGAAACATTTGAAAAGTTCAAAGAATTTCAGAGTGAAGTGGAGAATCATCGTAGCAAGAAAATAGAAGTTTCTACGATATGATCGCAGAGGTAAAATATTTGAGTTACGAGTTTGGCCTTCAGTTAAGACAATGTGAAATAGTTTCACTACTCACGCCACCTGGAACACCATAGTGTAATGGTGTGTCCGGACGTCGTAGCCGTACTTTATTAGATATGGTGCGATCTATGATGTCTCTTACCGATTTACCACTATCGTTTTGGGGTTATGCATTAAAGAGAACTGCATTCACGACAAATAGGGCACCATCTAAATCCATTGAGATGACACCGTATGAACTGTGGTTTGGCAAGGAACCTCAACTATCGTTTCTTAAAGTTTGGGCTGCGATGCTTATGTGTAAAAAGTTTCAACATGATAAGCTCGAACCCAAATCGGAGAAGCAAGTCTTCATAGGATACGCAAAAGAAACTATTGGGTACACCTTCTATCACAGATCCGAAGGCACGATTTTTTGTTGCTAAATTGGATCCTTTCTAGAGAAGGAGTTTCTCTCGAAAGAAGTGAGTGGGAGGAAAGTAGAAACTTGATAAGGTAATTGTACCTTCTCCCAAATTGGAAATTAGTTCATCACATAAATCAGTTCCAGTGATGCCTACACTAATTAGTGAGGAAGTTAATGATGATGATCATGAAACTTCAGATCAAGTTACTACTAAACCTCGTAGGTCAACCAGAGCACATACCGCACCAGTGTGGTACGGTGATCCTGTTCTGGAAATCATGTTACAAGACCATGACGAACCTACGAATTATGAGGAAGCGATGATGGGCCCAGATTCCGCAAAATGGCTTGAAGCCATGAAATCTGAGATAGGATCCATGTATGAGAACAAAGTATCTACTTTGGTGGACTTGCCCAATGATCGGCAAGCCATTGAGAATAAATGGATCTTCACGAGGAAGATGGACGCTGATAGTAGTGTTACTATCTACAAAGCTCGAATTGTCGCAAAAGGTTTTCGGCAAAGTTCAAAGTGTTGACTACGATGAGATTTTCTCACTCGTATCGATGCTTAAGTCTGTCCGAATCATGTTAGCAATTGCAGCATTTTATGATAACAAAATTTGGCAAATGGATATCAAAACTGCATTCCTGAATGAATTTCTGGAAGAAGAGTCGTATATGATGCAACCAGAAGGTTTTGTTGATCCTAAAGGTGTTAACAAAGTGTGCGAACTCCAGCGATCCATCTATGGACTGGTGCAAGCATCTCGGAGTTGGAATAAACGTTTTGATAAGTTGATCAAAGCATATGGTTTTATACAGACTTGCGGTGAAGACTGTATTTACAAGAAAGTGAGTGGGAGCACTACAGACTTTCTGATAAGTATATGTGTATGACATATTGTTGATCGGAAATGATGTAGAATTTTTCTGGAAAGCATAAAGGAGTATTTTGAAAGGAGTTTTTCAAAGAAAGATCTCGGTGAAGCTGCCTACATATTGAGCATCAAGATCTATAAAGATAGATCAAGACACTTGATAAGATTTTTCAAATGAATATGTACCTTGACAAGTTTTTTGAAGTAGTTCAAAATGGAACAGTCAAAGAAGGAGTTCTTGCCTGTGTTACAAGGTGTGAAGTTGAGTAAGACTCAAAACCCGACCACGGCAGAAAATAGAAAGAGAATGAAAGTCATTCCCTATACCTCAGTCATAGGTTCTATAAAGTATGCTATGCTGTGTACCAGACCTATTGAGTACCTTGTCATGAGTTTGTCAAGGGGGTACGATAGTAATCCAGGAGTGGATCACTAGACAACGGTCAAAGTTATCCTTAGTTACCTAAGAGGACAAAAAGAGTTCGTCGTAAAGAGTTACGTCGATGCAAGCTTTTACACCGATCCAGATGACTCCGCGTCTCAATCTGGATACATATTGAAAGTGGGAGCAACTAGCTAGAGTAGCTCCGTGCAGAGCATTGTAGACAAAGAAATTTGCAAAATACTTACGGATCTGAATGTGTTAGACCCATTGACTAAATTTCTCTCATAAGCAAAACATGATCACACTTTAGTACTCTTTGGGAGTTAATCACATAGCGATGTGAACGAGATTATTGAATCTAGTAAACCCTTTGGGTGTTGGTCACATGGCGATGTGAACTATAGGTGTTAATCACATGGTGATGTGAACTATTCGTGTCAAATCACATGGCGATGTGATCTAGATTATTGACTCTAGTGCAAGTGGGAGACTGAAGGAAATATGCCCTAGAGGCAATAATAAAGTTATTATTTATTTCCTTAATTCATGATAAATGTTTATTATTCATGCTAGAATTGTATTAACCGAAAACATGATACATGTGTGAATAGATAGACAAACAGAGTGTCCCTAGTATGCCTCTACTTGACTAGCTTGTTTATCAAAGATGGTTAAGTTTCCTAGCCATAGACATGTGTTATCATTTGATGAATGGGATCACATCATTAGGAGAATGATGTGATGGACAATACCCAATTGTTAGCTTAGCATTATGATCGTTACTATTTTATTGCTACTGATTTCTTCATGACTTATACATGTTCCCCAGACTATGAGATTGTGCAACTCCCGGATATCCGGAGGAACACTTTGTGTGCTATCAAACGTCACAACGTAACTGGGTGATTATAAAGATGCTCTACAGGTGTTTCTGAAGGTGTTTGTTGGGTTGGCATATATCGAGATTAGGATTTGTCACTCCATGTTTCGGAGAGGTAACTCTGGCCCTCTCGGTAATACTCATCACTCTAAGCCTTGCAAGCAATGTGACTAATGAGTTAGTTGCGGAATGAAGTATTACGGAACGAGTAAAGAGGCTTGCCGGTAACGAGATTGAACTAGGTATGGGGATAACGACGATCGAATCTCGGGCAAGTAACATACCGATGACAAAGGGAACAACGTATGTTGTTATGCGGTTTGACCGATAAAGATCTTTGTAGAATACGCGGGAGCCAATATGGGCATCCAGGTTCCGCTATTGGTTATTGACCGGAGATTGTCTCAGGTCATGTCTACATAGTTCTCGAACCCGTAGGGTCCGCACGCTTAATGTTTGGTGACGATCGGTATTATGAGTTTATGTGTATTGATGTACCGAAGGTAGTTTGGAGTCCCGGATGAGATCAGGGACATGACGAGGAGTCTCGAAATGGTCGAGATGTAAAGATCGATATATTGGACGACTATATTCGGACATCAGAAAGGTTCTGAGTGATTCGATTATTTTTCGGAGTACCGGGTAGTTACGGGGAAGCAATGGGCCTTGATGGGCTTTAGTGGGAAGAGAGGAAAGGCCACAAGGGCTAGTTGCGGCCCCTCCCCCTCTGGTCCGAATTGGACTAAGGGAAAGGGGCTGCCACCCCTTTCCTTTTCCTCTCCCTCCCCTTTCCTTCTCCTTCCTTCCTCCTTCCTTCCTCTCCTAGTCCAAACTAAGGAAAGGGAAGGAATCCTACTCCCTGTGGGAGTAGGACTCCCTTGGCCGCACCCTAGGGGTGGCCGGCCTCCTCCTCCCTCCCTCCTTTATAAACTGAGGCAAGGGGCACCCCCTGGACACAAGTTGATTGTTTAGCCGTGTGTGGTGCCCCTCTCCACAGTTACACACCTCGATCATATCTTCGTAGTGCTTAGGCGAAGCCCTGCGTCGGTAACTTCATCATCACCGTCACCCCGCCGTCGTGCTGACGAAACTCTCCCTCGGCCTCAACTAGATCAAGAGTACGAGGGACGTCATCGAGCTGAACGTGTGATGAACACGGAGGTGCCGTACGTTCGGTGCTAGGATCAGTCGGATCGTGAAGACGTACGACTACATCAACCGCGTTGTCATGACGCTTCCGCTTACGGTCTACGAGGGTACGTGGACAACACTCTTACCCGCTCGTTGCTATGCATCACCATGATCTTGCGTGTGCGTAGGATTTTTTTTTTGAAATTACTGCGTTGCCCAACAGTACACGCCGGGCTCGATAGCCATCGTCTCTTGTTGGGCCGCGGCCCCTTGATCCGTATATTGATCTGGTCTGTTCGGCTCTATTGTCCAGATCCTGACGTAGATCATATGTGTAGCCCGGGGGCGGTGCCTTTCTGCCTTGACGACGAGGCGGTGCGCGTTTTTGTGCGGCATTATTGGCCGGTCTATCACGGCCCTGTGGCAGGCGGTCTGGTTTATCAGCCGCATTGTACCTTGACGGTACTGGCTCTAAGGCCTCGTCGTCAAATTGAGGAAGGAGCCGACGTTTAGGATAGCTCTTTGTTGGGCGCTCAAGGCCGTATTCTTCCGCGACGAGGACTTTAGTCCATCTGTCGTTGAGCGTTTTCCGCTCGGCTTGAAGTTGCTGCTCCTTCTGCTTTAGGCTCGACGCAGTTGCGATGAGCTCTTGCTTGAAGCGTTCCTGCTCGGGGAGGTCTTCGGGTACGATGAAGTCTTCTGTTTTGAAGGTGTCTTCGTCCTCGGAGGGCGGTACGTAGTTGCTATCCTCCGAATCCTCGTTCACGGCAGGTTCTTCCGGGTTGACCTCTCCGTCTTCCTGGTCATCCTGCTCTATGGCGGGCTCAACTGGGTTATCTTGGTTATCGACGTTCTCCAGAGTGTTAGTGTCTCCAGTGCCGGTATGACTGTCTTTCCCTCGACGCGATTGTGAGCGGCGTCGTTGGCGACGACGTTTGCTTTTTTCCTCGACGGGGTTGTCCTGAATAGGATCCTTTGGGTCGTCGTCATTCCCTCTGGGAGTATCCACCATATACACGTCGTAAGTGGATGTGGCAGTCCACCGGCTAGTGACCGGCGGGTGTTGGGCTGGTTCCGCTTCAGCATCGGCGTCCAAACCGTCGATGTCTTCGGAAGAGTAGTCCAGTAGGTCGGTTAAATCTTCGACCGTAGCTACCATATGGGTAGTGGGTGGGACGCAAAATTCCCTGAATTCGGCCTCAAGTTCGGGCCGAACGTAGTTTGGAGGTGAGATCTCCATAATAGCAAGAGATCGGATAAGGTCCATGGCCTCCTCCAAGAGCGAAGGCTGGACCGGGGATCGGGGATCTGCGGGGCTGGATTCGGCAAAGGCAACCGGATCCGGCCCATCATCCACGGACCTCAAGAGCTTAGGGATGCCGCCCGGGGGTGAGTTCGGCTCTCCGATGACAGGGGAGGTCCTGTTTGACTCCAGGCTCGCCGAACCCACAAGGGCCTTTGGTTCTTCGGCAAAGGCTCCGTGATTGGGGAGGGTCTGGTGGGCTTTAGGGCTCCATCTTCGAACAAAACAACCTGCTCCGGATTTATGTCCGAAACGGGGATGACGGCTAATTCCTGTGCGGAGCCTGACGGTGAATCCGACAAGCTTCCCTCTTGCAGATTGAGGGTGGCCGGGGTCGAGAATCCTTCGAAGATCAAGTCTCCTCGGATATCTGCGACATAGTTCAGACTTCCAAACCTAATCTGACGACCAGGGGCGTAGCTGTTGATTTGTTCAAGGAGGCCAATCGAATTGGCGTGCAGAACGAAGCCGCCAAAGACGAAGAGTTGACCAGGAGGGAAAGCATCTCCGGAGACAACATCGCGGTTGATGATCATACGAGCCATCAGGTCCTGCTGTCGACAGCACAGAGGAAGTCTCAATGAAAGCACCAATGTCGGTGTCAAAACCGGCCGATCTCGGGTAGGGGTCCCGAACTATGCGTCTGAGGATCGATGGTAACAGGAGACAGGGACACAATCTTTACCCAGGTTCGGGCCCTCTTGATGGAGGTAAAACCCTACATCCTACTTGATTATATTGGATGTGTATAGGGGTTACAAGAGTTGATCTACCACGAGATCGTAATGGCTGAACCCTAAAAGTCTAGCCTATGAGTATTCTGATTGTACCTAAGGACTATGCCCCCCGGTTTATATAGACACCAGAGGGGCTAGGGTTGATACAGAGTCGGTTTACAAGGGAAGGAAACTTCATATCCGCATATCATTCTTGCCATCAACGCAAAGGGGAGTCCCACCCAAACACGGGAACAAGTCTTGGGTCTTGTATCTTCTCGGCCCAGGTCACATAGTCCGGACACCCGAGGACCCCTTAATCCAGGACTCCCTCACGGGGGACGCCCAAACAGTGGCGGCCCAAGCAGCGGTGGCGGCGGGGACTCAATCCATCCATCCACCTGGTCAGGGGCGCACGGAGATGCAGCAGCGCACATAGTGTCGGGGGTGGGCATCGCGGCGACGCCGGCAGGCGGAGGTGGGGCGGTGAGCATCGTGGGGGGAGCGGGGGCCGCCGTCAGCTTTGAGGGGCTCACAAGTGAGGACATCCTAGCCCCGTTCCCCTTCATGAACCTCCAGGTAGGAGGACGCCGGAGCTTAGCCGAGCGGGACAACACAGAGCCCACGCTCGACGTGGACGAAGTGACAGCCGTCGTTGCCGTGGCCGCGGGCTGGGAGTGAGGAGCCATGGCGCCCAGTGGAGATTCGCAGGGAGAAGAGTGAAGGTGCAGATGAGGTTCCAGATCTGGTGTCTACAACTGCAGGGGAGGCCGGGGGGAGGAGATCGGGGCTGCACCGCCGGCGCGCTCACCCGATGCAGTCGCGGTCGCGAGAGCCACAACCCATGCTTTGAAATTTGACTCAGAAAACATCTTTGCGGTGCTATATGATGATGCTTCTCATTGGACAACATTCGAGAAGTTACTTTGGTAACAATATAATGAATTTTATTTTCTTCCCTGTAATAGAATTGGAATTATACGTACTGTGATCGAGAGACCTGTAATCAAATCGAAGAGTGAGGTTAACATCTGGGCAGACGCGGTTTCATCCCCCTTGTACCCCCTTGTGCCACTCCCGCGAGCGACCGAGGAGGCGAACCCTAGCCGCCGGCGTTAGTCCGCCGCCTCCAACTCCCTCCCTCGCCGCCACCGGTGTGTGCCGCCGATCCGGTCGGCGTAGGCGGCAGCGGGGATTTCCCTTCTCCTCGTTCGATGTCGTGCGGTGCGGGACGACAACTTCGGCAACGGCGTCATGCGGATCCAAGGCACGGCGGCGGCGCGTGGCGGCGCGGGTGGAGATTGTCTGGGCGTGACGTGCTGGTCGGCAGGACGTGGCTAGAAGATGAAGGTGGAGCTGGGCGTAGCCGGTGGCGGTGTTCAGCCCGGATCCGGTCTTGGAGGTGGCAACGGTGACGGCTGACCCGGATCCGACCATGGTGGTGGCGGCGTCCCCTCCGCCGGGGATGACGGGCCAGGTGGTGGGTCCTTGTGGCGGCACCGATGGTGGCGGATCGTGGGATCCCGTGTCCGGGCTCGTCGCAGGACGTGTGTGGCGACCGGAGCTTCCTCCGGCGTCGATGGCGCTTGATGCGGGATCACGGCGGCGGTTGTCGTTGTATGGGCGACGACAGCGATGGGCATGATAGTGGGTGCTCCTTGTAGCGCCCAGAATCAGGGCGGTGACCCCTCTTCATCAACGGCGGCGGACTCCGGGGTCGTGTGGGCGACTTGGAGTCTGGATCTCGAGATGGTGACGGCCTTCTGAGGCTGGTGGTGGTATGGAACGTCCCTTCCATCAACAGACCGGGTTCGATGTAGCTCGACAGGTGACACATGTGCCTCGTTTGTAGTTGTCGGGTGGTGCCTGTGGTGGGGAACATAGTAATTCAAAAAATTTCCTACGAACATGCAAGCTCTATCTAGGAGATGCATAGCAACGAGAGGGGAGAGTGTGTCCACGTACCCTCGTAGATCGAAAGAGGAAGCATTTAGTAAAGCGGTTGATGTATTCGAATGACTTCACGATCCAACCAATCCAAGTACCGAACGTACGACACCTCCGTGTTCAGCACACGTTCAGCACGATGACGTCCCTCGAGCTCTTGATCCAGTAGAGGGTCGAGGGAGAGTTCCATTAGCATGACGGCGTGGCGACGGTGATGATGAAGTTACCGGCGTAGGGCTTCGCCTAAGCACTACGACGATATGACCGAGGTGTTAAACTGTGGAGGGGGGCACCGCATACGGCTAAGAGATTGTCTGTTGTGCTTTGGGGTGCCCCCTGGCCACGTAGATAAAGGAGGGGAAGGATATCACGCCCATATGCGGAACTATCCACGTGGCAACTCGAAGGCCCCACCAGGGATAGAGGCGCATATTGAGACGCTTGCAAGGTGGATATCATTACATCGTACCATCTGAATAATAGATGGGGACATAGAAATACATACAATATCTCATAAGAATACATCAATACATAGCATACATCAAACAGAAGAAGCAGCATCCGTCTACGGATGAAATCAAACGACAAGATGCACAACATCCACCCTGCTAGCCTAGGCTGCCGACCAGGAACCTATCCCGAGATCGACGAAGAAGCAGAAGTAGAACTCCAAAGGTAAATGAACATCACTCCCACGTCAAGTTATCGCATTACCTGAACCTGCATCTGGTGTTGTAGTAATCTGTGAGCCACGAGGACTCAGCAATCCCATAACCATGGGTAGCAAGACTATCAAAGCTTAAATGGGTATGGAAGGGGTAAAGTGGTGAGGTTGCAGCAGCACTAAGCATTATATGGTGGCTAACTTTCGAGTACAAGAATAAGAAGAGCAACTACGCATAACAGTCGCTACTAGAAATGATCACTAAATGATCCTGATCACCTCCTTACGAGTCAAACATAACCCCACCGTGTTCACTTCTCGAACCTCCTCGAAAAGCGACTGTCACGGTTACACACGCGATTGGTGTATTTTATTTTGGATCTGGTGTCAATTTCAGTACAAACGGATATTAAAAACTCCCATCTGCCCATAACCGCGGGCACGGCTTCGCGTAAGATTAAACTCTGGAGGGGTGTCCCAACTTAGCCCATTATAAGCTCTCACGATCCGCAGAGACAATCCTCCGTCCCGGGACATCCGATCAGACTCGGGATCACTACTAGGGAAAAGGCTAGCAGTAGCGCTGGGTCAAGCGCTACTGCTATCGCGCTACAGCTAAGTTGTAGCAGTAGCGCTTGTCAGGGAAGCGCTACTACTAAGTATTGTTAGCAGTAGCGATTGCTTGACAAGCGCTACTGCTAACTATCTGTAGCGCTTTTGAAAGCTCCGCGCTGCTTCTAAAGAAGCGCTGCTAGTAGATGCATTCCAGTGCTACTGCTAATACTACTGCTTTCCCAGATTTACACCCCCTCTACGTTTTGTGATGTATTTATACAGGCTCTATAAAGTAGTATCATTAGATCATACTAAACATACAATATTCTCATCATATCATAGACATACAGTACTCTCGTCATACCATCATCATCATTCAACACAAATATATCATCACATCTCGAAAATAGCGATACACAAGAGTGATCATGTCATGTCTCGAATAAGTGCAAATGCATTCCAGTGCTACTGCTAATACTACTGCTTTCCCAGATTTACACCCCCTCTACGTTTTGTGATGTATTTATACAGGCTCTATAAAGTAGTATCATTAGATCATACTAAACATACAATATTCTCATCATATCATAGACATACAGTACTCTCGTCATACCATCATCATCATTCAACACAAATATATCATCACATCTCGAAAATAGCGATACACAAGAGTGATCATGTCATGTCTCGAATAAGTGCAAATGCATGGTCATGGCACACACACACACACAAGTTTCATCATCTCTATCTAAATCATGATGTAGAAGAGAAGAGCGATCAACATGAGCAAGAGCGCGACTATGTAGTACTTGAGGCACCGGCGGTCCCGCCCCCGCTCATGCCGGAGTGTCCACCTCAAGTAACTACTTTCCGCTTCGGCTCTGCTATCGAACCCTCTGTGGCTAGCACCCGGGTACCTGTCCACCTATGCCTGAGCGTCTGGCCAGTGGTCGTAGACTCCTGGAACCCTCCCAACGAACATGACGTAGCAATCCCTCGCCATCTCCGATCTATGTACCTGCATCGTCAGTTGATGAATTCAACGATAATATGCAATATAATTTACTTAAGAAAACAAAGAGGCATAATTAGCAAAATACAAGCAACCAATAGTAAACATAAATGACATAGTTCGTCATACCCAAACTAATTAACTAGAGCGATCTAACGCTAGTTCAGGACCACGCTGTTTAATTACATCACATAGTTTCGCCGTACATAAATTCATAGACAATCATTCATCCATGTCGGCGTTCCAATCTTCATAGTCAGGGATGAAGGACCCGAGCTTCGTGAAAGGCTTCAAGTCTAGACGCTGAGCGACCAGCAGTGCTCGGACATCATCTCGCGTTATTGGCCCAGCATGGTAGAACATCCCCGTTGGTTCGAGGACCTGCTTCATTATCACTTGGGCAAGTTCACACTGTACGTTAAGAAACTCAGCTCGGATTCTATGATCCGGTGTCTTTCCTATGCTTGCGGCCCAACTGAGAATCTCGGCATCTTCTTTAGTAGCTGACATGCGTAGACGTTGAAAATCCCTTCTGTACTCAAGCAGGTGATGCATGAGGTAGAATCCATTGGCCTTACTGTTGTTTGGTTGCTGGATGCAGCAGAAGTCGGTCTTATGGCGGAAAACCAGCCCGTTCTTCCTGTTCCTTTTCACCTTGATATATCCACCACACATGCTGTAGGTTATCAGGGAACTATCGAGAACACTCTTTACGTGCGTGTAATCCTTTTTCCTAATGTTCTTCCATGAGTCCAAATACATAGCATGGGAGTATTGCGGGTACAGAACGATGAGCACGGCGCCACCCCCGCTGCGCAAATTAAGTACACCTCAAATTAGCGTCCATGCTTGCGAAGGAATGATTAACACTGACGAAAGGATATGCGCGGATGACTTGCGTGGGATGATAATGGAGGAGAATATTTTCTTTGTCCTTATTAGCGATCATGAATTCGCCGAGGTACTTGCTCGCATATTCACGGTGCTCTTTGCAAACTGCGAAGAAGCTCTCCTACATATAGAACGGGTCCGCGACGCAGATATACTTTATCTTCTCGATCCTGATGAAGTAGTTGAGATACAGCGCATACATGAGGATGTGGAACATGTCATAGATGTAGTAAAATTGCAGAATGACCTGATTCGCGGGCCATCTCTCGACGTACAACTGCCCATCTGGGACCTGAGCGGCGTAAAGGGGGTATCCTGGGTTTTCCGCGACCAGAAGGCTCTTCTCTCTGGCCAGCACATCTTCATGTAATCTCCTTAGATCATTGTTCAGTATGACCAGTAGCACGTGGGCAGGTAGGATCGGCTCGCCGGCGACATGGAAAGGCTTCACACCTTCGACAGGTATTCTATCTACCACCCGGGGCATCAGAGGCGGCTGGCTGCTTGAAGGAGCTCTGGCGCCTTTAGGTCCTTTCTTGTCCGGTCTCCTCCTTTGCTTCTTGGCGGGCGGCAGTAGTGAGCCCACCATACCTTCCCTAACCAACCCTTGTAGTGAAGTCGAGCTCATCAGTGGACGGGCCTGGGGGGGTTGTTGGGTAGAGGCGGCATCTGGAGGCGTCTCCTGCGAGGATGGCATGAAGAGAGACTTTTTGTATTCCGCCTTAGGACGTTCCAGCTCCGGCAAATCAGGCAGCATCGAGTCATCATCTCCACACTCGTAGCCTGAGTCTTCCTTGTCCTGAGCCATCAATCTTCCATCATCATAGGCAGTATTGATATACTTGTCTGGGTCCTCATCCTCCATGTCATCATCAACATTTGTTTCTTCGATAGCGGGGGCTACATGATCTGGCACTAATGGAGGCTCTCCCTTGCGTCGTCCGCTATCACCCGACAGGACAGGGGCAGGTAATTTGGTAGGTGGGGTGGTGTTCATACCTTCTTCAGAAGGTGCCGTTGGTGTGATACTGGGCGCCTCGAGACGAAGAAGAGACTTCGGCCAAGGCAAGAACCAGCTCTTGCATGCGCCAATGATCTAAGGGGTCTCTTCGTCATCTACTGGTACCGGAGGAGGCAAATCCTCGAAGCCCGCTAAGACACTGGCCACGTTAACCTTGAAAACACCATCGGGCATCTCTCGGTTGTGGAACATGCGGTCCTTCGGCTTGACGATCGTTGCCTTTCCCACGGCCACCTTCTGGCCCTTGATGTCGTACAGGAGGGTGCAGGGGGTATCGTCGGCCTACGAAGAAGACATGCCTGCGACGTCAAACATCCGAAAGACAACTGAAATGGAAGACTGTAGACATGCTGGTGAGAAGGGTATGACGCGTAATTACCATGAGGGCGTCGAGCTCAACCAGCGATGAAGGCCCGCCGAGCATGCCAGAGATGGAGGTCGGGCTGCTATGAACAGGAGCGGGACCTTTTGCGGTTGCTTGAGCAGGTGCTGGTGCTTTGGTGTTTCCTGAATTTCTCCCGACAAAGATGGGAATGGGAAAGTCCTCCAGCCGTGCATTTCGATTGTTCTTCGAAAATTCCCAAATTGCAGCTGACCACCGCGTTCAGCGGGTCGGTGAACTCCGCCAAGGGGTCTGGGGTTCCGTTAGCTTCACGTTCGGCGTCCTCCTTGGCCCATACGTGCCTCTTCCCCTCGTAACCACGGCTTCTGAGGCGGTGGGGAAGCGTGTTCATGGCTTGGAGCACCTTCATTTTCTCCGGCTTTTCCTTGACTTCTTCTTTATCGCAATTCTCCTTGAATTTTTCAAAGTCCTCTTCCATTATTGACGGATTATCAGCATGAATCTTGGACCATGGTTCATTGTTCGCAATCGCTCTTTTCACCCGAACTTTCCAGGCAGACAAGTCGTTGGTGAACATCACCATCGCCTTGTCATTTATCTCTTTCATGTTGACATCGTCCCACGGCTCTTTATATTTGCTTTCATCCCAGCCGGGGATCAAGAACCTATTGTGCAACTTCTTTAGGAGCATGTGCTCCATATGAGGTATCTTCTTCAGCCTCTCGTTGTTGATGTTGGCGGTTTCCGTGAGGATGCATCCTAGTTGATTGCCCCAGCACCTGCGCGCTTCCTCCGGCGCCGTTGGCTCTAACTTCTTGTGGTGCATCTCTGTGACCAAAATTTGTCCGACGCCGAGCTCGTTTGGTCTTCGTGACCTCTTCTGCTTCGGTGCTTTACCGGCTACGACATCATCGTTGCCGGTCTCGGGGGTGGTGTCGGTGCCTGTGCCAGAGCTGGTGCCGGTGTCGGTGTGGGTGTCGGGGTTGGTGCGACTGCAACCATCATGCAACCTCTTATCGTGTCCGTCCATGTAAACGAAATAGTCACTTGCTGCCTCGATGGGGTCTTCTGCTCGGCGAGCAGAACCCCCGGCTTCGGCGTCGGTAGACATGTTTCCTATTCAACAATTGTAAATGGAAGATATAATGAAGAGAAAAAGGGGCCTATATTTGGTCCGAATGTTGATTCATTCCCCTTCCGGCAAATCCCGGGCACTCCATATGTCCTAGTTTCTAGCACAAATCATGCCGAAAATCACGGAAATTTTCGGCATGACCTTTGCTAAAAAGTGGACATATGGAGCGCCTGAAATTTGCCGGAACGGAAATGAATCAACATTCCGGCAAAACATAGGCCACTCGGATATTCTTCGACATTCAACCAACATTGCAAAATCATATAACATCAAAATGACATGTATCATATAACATTAATGACATATGAGCATCACAGGAGCACATAGTGAAATGACCTCACTAAACATTGCAAAATAGTGGTCTTTTCAAAAACCAAAAACCTCCGCAAAATGACCTCACTAAACATTCACTACTGATTTTATTTATAGCTAATTTATATACCTAAAAAATGCCCTAGCTAATTTCCTACAAAAATTTGCTACTGTTTTTTATTTATAGCTAAAAAATTGCTACTGTTTTTTATTTATAGCTATTTTATATACCTAAAAAATGCCCTAGCTAATTTCCTAAAAAAATTGCTACTGTTTTTTATTTATAGCTAAAAAGTTGCTACTTTTTTATTTGTAGCTAATTTATATACCTAAAAAAATTGCCAAATTTATAGCTACAGTTTTCCTAAAAAAATTGCTATTGTTTTCCTAAAACAATTTATAGCTAATTTCCTAAAAAATGCTAAATTTGTTGCTGGCTTAAACAAATTTGCTAAATGCTACAAAATTTTTGAGCCCGGCGGAAGAGAGAGAGGGCAGGGCAGAGGAGAGGGAGGGGCATACGGGGCGGTGGCGAGGTGGAGGGCGGGAGAGGCGGGCGGCGAGGTCGAGGGCGGGCCCGCGTGGCGACAGTGAGGTCGAGGGAGGGGCGACGACCGGGATGGGCGACGGCGCGAGGGAGGGGCGACAGCTGGGCAGCGGGGATGGCGGGGGAGGGGTGACGGACAGGCAGCGGGGACCGCCGGGGAGGGGCGACGGCCGGGCGGGGCGATGACGGGCAGGGGCGACACCGGCGACTACAGAGAGGCGGAGGGGGCCGGAGCGAGAGAGGTGGAGGGGGGAATTGGGGGGAGTTGCCAAATTTTGAGCCCGCGCCCAGTTATGTTAACGTTAGCGGTAGCGCCGGATTCGCGACAAGCGCTATAGCTAAGTTAGCTATAACGCTGGTTACAAATCCAGCGCTACCACTAAGTATTCCAATTTTTATTTTTTTTTATTCTAAAATACACATAGCGGTAGCGTTTGATAAGTAACCAGCGCTATAGCTAAGTTAGCTATAGCGCTTGTTACTAATCCATCGCTACTGCTAGTATTCTTTTTATTATTTTCCTTTTCTAGTTTTTAGTTTTTTTCCTTTCCTTTTCTGTCTACTTTTCTTTTTCTTTTGTATTGCTTTCTCCTTTTTGTTTTTGTTTTTTGTTTTTCTCCCGACGGCCTCGCACGCAGTCGACTAGATCGAACCATGCATGTGGTGGTAACATATTAGTTGACCGATATCGATTACTTAAGTGCGTACACAAAATAGATACATATATATAAAATCTGGTTTCTCTCAGCTGCGTCGACGACGTTTCACATTGAGCTTCTTCCCTTTCTTGTTCGTTGCCGAATAATTGAGCCCCTCCTTGTGACTCTTCTGGAACCATGGAGTACGATCTTTCTTAGGTAATGTAGTATTAATTATTCTTTTCACGTATGCTTCATCATCATCGTCATCTTCCCTCATCGAGTTGCCGTATTGGTCGTAGTCTTCCTCGTTGGCGACTCCATCCATTCCGACGATGCTCCTTTTGGATCTCCTCACGACAACACGACTGGGATTGGCCGGGTCGGTTATGAAGAAGCATTGTGTCACGTGCTTAGCGTGTACCCATGGCTCATTTTTGGCGATGACGTTAACGTTCACGGGAGTGCTCTTCGCGTCGGGTATAGACATGGTAGTGAAATACTTGTTTTCTCTTATGACGTCCTTGGCCCACCTGACACGGAACATCGTTGCATCGTGCATTCTAGCATAGTTAAGCTCCCAGATCTCTTCGACCCTTCCGTACAATCTTTCAGTTCTGCCGTTGGCGTCGGTCACACATTCAATTGTGACCCCGGAGTTCTGGTAATCACTGTCCATGTCTTTGGCCTCTGTGTAGAATGTGTACCAGTTGATATTGTACGACTGATAGGTCGCGAGCTTGGGCGCGGGGCCCATTTCTAAGGCGTGTATGAGAAATCCGTTCGAACTGCCCTCTTCCGGGGGATTTTCAAGAACTTGCTCTTTGAACCAACGCAAGAAAGTGGCGTTGTGCTCTATAGTAACTTCGTCGTCCGTCTTGAGCATCCCCTTGTCACGGTACTTCTTTGCGATGCTTTCTTTGTGCTGTGCCACATAATCATCTACTACATGTAAGTGTTGTAGCACTACTAAGTTAACCCTGTCAAAGTCGTTCCGTCGATCCGAGTAGTCCACGTGCAATTCCCTCCGGCCGTTGTTGTGACTATCTCCTTCGAGCTTCCCATCATGCTTCTTGACGGGAAAACCAACAAGGTCTCCGACGCCTATAAAATTCTCGCAAAAGGAGACGCACTCATGCGTCAGATACCCCTGGACGATGCTCCCATCAGGACGGGACATGTTACGAATGAATCCTTTGATAACCCCGTTCATCCTCTTGAATGGCATCATGCTGTGAAGGAATGTCGGCCCGAGGTCGATGATGTCGTACACGATGTGGACACACAGATGCACCATGACATCAAAGAACGCAGGCGGGAAGTACATCTCAAGCTCACATAGTATGGCAACGATCTCTTCCTGTAGCTCAGAGCTGCTTCACACTTATGGACTTTCGAGAGATAACATCGAAGAAGTTGCAGAGACCAGTAAGAGGGTCACGGACATGCTTCTCCATTATCCCTCTAATGGCAACCGGGAGTATCTGCGTCATCATCACGTGACAGTCATGAGACTTCATCCCGCTGAACCTTTTCTTCTTGGGGTCTAGAAATCTGCTTATCTTCCCACAGTAACCGGAACTGACTTTGATTCCCATAAGGCACTTGATGAATTGATCGATCTCCTTCGCACTGAAGGTGAAGCAAGAAGGGGGGCAATAATTCTCCTCCTTCTTGTTGACTTTTCTGCCCCTTTCCCCCTCCTCCGTCTCCATCTCCGTCTCCTCCATCGACTTTTTACGGTGGAGATCTTTCCTGATTTTCAGATTTTCCAAGTCTTTCCTTGCCTTTGGCCCATCCTTGGTCTTCTCCGGCATGTTCATCAGTGTGCCAAGCAAGCTCTCGAGGACATTCTTCGTGATATGCATTTGATCAAGGCAATGAGGCGTGTTGTGATTGGGCCAGTACTCCAAGTCCCACAAAATAGACCTCGTTTTCCATACCTTCAGCAGCGGCTCTGACGCCTTTTTAATCGTCTTTCCCGGCGCGGGGCACTCTTTCCAGTTTCTCAACAGCTCGTCGATTTCGGTGCCGCTCCTCTTACGTGGAGGTCCTCGATGCTCGGCCTCTCCATTGAATAAATCTCCATGCTTTCTCCACGGGTCATCCTTCTCGAGCCATCTACGATGCCCCATGAA
Organism: Aegilops longissima; assembly: GCA_021605205.1. Taxonomy (NCBI): domain Eukaryota; kingdom Viridiplantae; phylum Streptophyta; class Magnoliopsida; order Poales; family Poaceae; genus Aegilops; species Aegilops longissima. The sequence continues at coordinate 656,615,551 of CM038681.1, read as the reverse complement.
CACGATTTCCCGGACCCGCCATCTTTCATTGATGTAAGTTGCTGAGACGTTGTATCATCCATGCACCTCGTGCATCCGTAGTATCCGTGGCACACCTGGCCCGAGGTGTACCCGTAACCAAGATAGTCATGCACCGTCGTCATCAGCGCGGCTCTCATATGGAAATACTCCCCTTTGCTGGCGTCCCATGTCCATGCCGGTGTTTTCCATAACGTGTCTAGATCCTCTTGCAGAAGCCCCATATACAGGTTAATATTATTTCCCGGTTGTTTCGGCCCTTGAATCAGCATGCTCATGTGTATGTACTTTGTCTTCATGCACTTCCATGGGGGGAGGTTGTACATCCATACAAATATAGGCCATGTGCTGTGGTTGGTGTTCTGGTTTCCAAACAGATTCATGCCATCGGTACTCGCACCAAGCACGATGTTCCTTGGATCTTCTGCGGCAAATCCATATACGACGTTGAATGCTCTCCACTGGCTACCATCTACGACGTGTCTCAGCTTCGGATCATCTCCATCGTCGGGCTTCTTCCTCTCCCCGTGCCAGTGCATGAGCTTTGCTTCCTTAGGATCTACGAAATACCGCTGCAGACGGGGAGTGATCGGAAAGTACCATACAACTTTCTGAGGACCTTTCTTCTCCGCCTTCTTGTATCGAGAAGCATTGCACACTGGACAACTGGTTTTTTCCGCGTGCTCCCCCCGATAAATGATGCAATCGTTGATGCATGCGTAGTACCTAATGTGCGGCAAATCAAAAGGGCAAACTATTTTCTTGGCCTCCTCGACACTAGAAGGACACAAGTTCCCCGCGGGAAGAACTTTTTTATGTAGATACTTCAAATGCTCATCGAGGCTTTTGTCTGTCCATTTTTTTTTGACCTTCGTCTTTAGAAGTTCGAGCGTGAAACTCAAGCGGGTCACCTTGGGATTGCAACCATCATACAATGGAGTCTTCGAGTCTACTTCAAGTTGCGCCAGCTTGGCCTCCTCTCTAGAAGCAGCTCTCTCTCTAGTCGTACTCTTGCGAAGGAGGTCTCGAACATGAGGGTCCTGCACGACTGCACTTAGTAGCGTCGAAGATTGCGGCGTGACCGCCGCCTCTTCTCCGCCATGTCTGGACTCTTCTTCGCCGTGTCCGGAATCTTCTCCGCCGCCGTCATTTCTGGACTCTTCCCCGCCACCATGTCCACCGCCATCGTCTTCGTGTCGATCGGTCAGCTCTTCGTCTAACCCCGCCGCCATGTCTTTATTCCCTTCATCCATGAAATCATTCATCAGCAGGTGCGCCTTCGAAGTGCCACGATCAAAAGCGTCGAAAAGGACTCCTTCATTGCATCTTGCACACAGACATCTAATCCTAGTCTGATTATTTGCATACATGTCCATCACAGCGGATTGCATGTATCGCTCGACGATCCATCCACTCACCTTCATGACCGACTGCAAAGTATAACAAGCAAAGGGTTATAAACATAATGCATGCATGCTTCAAATTCATATAAAATTTTGGCATGACCTTCCCTAAAAATAGGACATATCAAGTTTGCTCGAAATTCACCAAAACGGAAATAAATCGACATTTCGGCAAAACATAAGCAACTCGGTGGCATGTCACTCGCAGAAATCTAGATCTCTCCATATCTCAAACACACATATTTCCATTCTTGAAATTAATGCACAACTTTCTACTCACCTATCTCCCGAGAGAGATCGAGCACGATTAGATGGGCCTCTTCTCCCCCTAGCTACCTATACATAGGAAAGTGGAGACTAAATAGCTAGCTAGATCTAGTTGTTGGGAGGAGAGAGATGACTCTAGCTAACTCATGGAGATGGAGAGAGATGAGCTAGCTAGATCTATATGTATGGAAGGAGGGAGAGCCAAATAAATGAGAGGAAGAGATAGAGAAGAAAGGCCATTTATGGAGGAGAATTATGGTGGGAGGGGGGCATTAATGGGGGATAAGAGAGAGAAATGGAAGAGAGAAGAAGGGCAATAATGGTGGAGAAGTAACTTAGAGAGGGGAGAGGGGAAAGGAGGGGAGAGGGCAAAGGGGAGGAAGAAGGGGGAGGGGGAGAGGGGGTTTGTGAAAAGGTGGCAGCCACGCATAGTAGTAGCGCTGGATTTCAGAAAGCGCTACTACTATGGTCACTAGTAGTAGCGCTTCTCAGAAGCAGCGCTTCTCAGAAGCAGCGCTACTACTAAGTGGGGTCCAATAGTAGTAGCGTTCCCATCTCAGGAAGCGCTCCTACTAAAGTCTTAGCAGTCGGTGGGCTGGTTTGGACCCACTTATGAGTAGCCCTTTTTCAGGAACCAGCGCTACTGCTATGTCCTTACTTGTAGCGCCTTTGTATACCAGCGCTGCTACTAATTAGCAGCAGCGCTTGCATCTTTCCAGCGCTACTGGTGAGCTCCTGTGTATAAGGTTTTCCCTAGTAGTGGATCCCGGTGCACAAGACATTTCGACAATGGTAAAACAAAACAAGCAAGACCGCCGATGTGCCGACAAATCCCGATAGGAGCCACACGTATCTCGTTCTCAGGGCACACCGGATGGGCAAGACGTCGGGTTGGCTGAGACCCTGGTTGCCCAGGGGGCGCCGGACATCGCCCGGTTTGGACCAACACTCGGAGGAGCACTGGTCCGGGGGGGGGGGGGGGTTGATTAAATAATCCACGGGGTCAGGAAAGTCCCTATGCAAGTTTTAGTTGTTATTAGGCAAATGGTAAAACCAAAGTTGGGCCTTGCTGGAAAAGTTTTATTCAAAGCGAACTGTCAAGGGGGGCCCATAAACCACGACCGTGTTGGGAACGCAAAATCAAGGAACATAACACCGGTATGACGGAAACTAAGGCGGCAAGAGTGGAACAAAACACCGAGCAAAAGGCCAAGCCTTCCACCCTTTGCCAAGTATATAGATGCATTAATTAAATAAAGGTATTGTGATATCCCATGATATCCATGTCCCAACATGGAACAACCTGCAACTAGCAACGCTATAAGAAAAGGGGCTGAGCAAGCGATAACATAGCCAAACAATGGTTTGCTGGGATGGTGAAAAAAAAGGTTAAAGGCTGACATGACAATTTGGGAGGCTTGATAAACAAGTGGTAGGTAGCGCGACATAGCGATAGCATCGAGACAACTAGCATAGCAAAGATAGTAGTGAGATCCAAGGTCATGATCATCTTGCCTGGAATCCCGCTTGGAAGAAGATCGAGTCCATGAAGAAGAAGAACGGGCGTAGACGAACCAAACTTAGTCGAACGAATCCTCACGATCGCAACGAAACAAGAACTATAGAGTGGAAGCACAACCCGAAAGAAGCAATCAACATGGTGAACACACAACACATAAACATGACATGATGCTCAACCAAGCATGATGGCTACATGATGCTAATCATGGAAAGAGATGATGCATACAAGAACATCACATCAAAGCAAGTTTAAATGAGGCCAGAAACAACGTATAACAATTCCGGTAAGTCCTCATATGCAAATTTCGAAATTGGTCCAGATCTGAATTAAACACAATGTTCAAGTTGTTAATTAGCAAGTTAACATGCACCATGATGATCTACATGAATTTCTAGTCAAGTTACATATATAGTTCGTTTAATTCGGAGCTACGGCCTAGAAGATATGAGCAAAACAAGTTAAGCATAGCATTGATGCAAAAAGCACACAACATCATCAACCAACACTCCAAACAAGTATGCAACATGATAATATGAAGCCACATACAATTCTAAGCAAGTTTCATATAGAACATGATCAAAACGGAGCAATGGTTCAACACATACACATGAAACAAGATATAACAACAATCTGTCAAAAACAACGATCTAGCACTTTGCAACCAACAAAACAACAAGCTACAGCAACATGATGGCACAAACTTGATATGAAATGAAAATATACATGATATATTTCAATTATCTTTTAGGTTCAGGTTCATAGGCATCACGGGTTAAAAGATGTGAGCAATGCAAAATGCAAAGTCTTGTTACAGACTGAAAAACAGGGCACATACATGTGAGCAGAGTTAATAGATAGCAAGTTTGAGGCAAGAAAATCAGATGCTACAATGCAAGATCATGGAAAACAAAAGCATGGCGTGCTACTCCATAACATGGAGCTCAAATAATACAACATGGCATATGCATAGGAGTAACAGGTTCATAGGAAACATCATGACTATATGCAATCATGAAACTGAAAATCTGGAAACATAAACATTGACATCATGATGCTGACTTAAGAGCAAGAAAGAGACATGCTACAACAACTTTACATAGCAACCAAGGGCATGGAATCAAATTACAGGTTACACATGAAAAAAGACGTTTACTAAGCATGGGCATATGAGTTATAGATCAATGGGAAACATCAAGGCGATATGCAAAGTCTTAACAGATTTACAATGGCAAAAACAGATTTGAGATGCACTTTTGAAGACAAGAAATAAACATGCTACATGGAAAGAACATGGCATAAAATGGTATGGCATGGTAGAGCATAACATATATGACAAAAGATGTTTACTAATCATATTCAAAAGAGGCATGGATATGAAGATGGCATCAAGTGAACATGGCAACATGATATAACTAAACTGGGCATGCTGACCGAAATATTTTCAAGCAACTTTAGGGCACCAAATGAACAAGCTACAACAGGTTTATTTGCAAAAAAAAGCATGGATGCATAGAGCATAACATGGACTTTAAGATATGTCTACTAGCATCTCCAGATTATGCTCGTATAAGATGGTAGCATCAAGCAAACATGGCATCAAAATATTTCAGCAACAGACTTAGCAGAACATTTACATCAGGTAGCCTACTTTGCAAGCTTGTGCTCACCACAGGGCATATCATGATATGAAACTTATACCATTGCAAAGATGACATGTTTGTACTCCTAAAACATGTAGAAATGATGCTCAAAAGAAAACCACACATAAAGATACAAAAAGGACAAAACAACAAGTCTTAACAGTTTTCAGCACTTAACAGCCACATGCACTTTTGCAACGATGATTAACATGCCAAGATGAATCCTAATATGAATGCAAATCAACCATCATGTAGAGAACACTGAGATGAACAAATTGACATATTATACATCACATTTGGATAACCATGCACATAGATACAAGTCACACAAGATGCATATGAGCTGTTAAAAATCCTAAGGACTTAGTGGAAAACAACCTTGGGCAGGGTGGACATGTCCGGGTCCGACCGGACACGTCCGGTGGCCATGGCCCACACGTCAGCGGCAGAGGAAAAGAGGCCGCGTCCATGGCAGCGGCGATGGTGCTCTGGCGAGGCGGGAACCGGTGCGGGGGCAGCGAGGTGGGAGCTGCGGCGACCTGCGGGCGGCGGCGCACGGTGGCGGAGCAGCGAGGAGGCGGGTCGGCGAGCTCTGGGTGGCGGGTCAACGGCGCGGGCGGCGAAGCGGCGAGGTTTGCGGCGGGAGGCGAGCGGGCGCTGGCGCGGGTGCGCCGGCGCTTAGGGTTCGGGGTGGTGCGGGAGGTGTGAGCAGGGGCGACGGCCGACGGCTCAGGCCCGGTTGCGGCCCAGGGCGGGCTGCGGCTGGGCCTCGTGGGCCACGGGTGGTGGGAGGGTGGCGGGGACAGGTGGCGACGCACGAGTGGAGGGAAATGGCGGCGCAGGCAGGGTTTGGCTGCGGGGTTGGCGACAAGTGGTGGAGCTGGAGCGGCTGGGCACGGAAATGGAGGTCGAGGGCGGCGGCTTATTCGAGGGATGGGTTAGAGGTAGGTGGAGGGGTCTAGGTTGCCCAAAATGGACTAGCGGGTGTCCATATATAGCAGATTTGCTAGGGTTTGGGGTCTAGGGGGTGTTTCGGAGCCGTCCAATTGCGATCCGACGGATCCGATTGCGAAAGGGGGTTGGTCAGGCCTAGTGGGCTGTGGAGAGGAGTTTTTGGGCTGAGAGAATAGGGGAGAATGCAGCCCGACACTATTTCTGGAGACCGAAAACGTCCGATGTTTAACCGGCTATAGTTCCGCTATATGTTTAACGGTTGGGCTATCAAACGGACTCCGAATGCGATGAAATTTGGCGGGCGGTCTACCGACAACATAAAAACACTGCACGCCAAGTTTCAACCCATTCCGAGAACATTTTTATGCCACTTATAAAAATAATATTTCGGAGGTGCCACGAGCGCGTGCGTGTGTGTCCGGACTCCGGACGGAAGGGACGGGGAGGAAGCCAACGACGAACGGATGCAAGTTTTTGAAAAACATGATGATGAAAAGCACATGATGACATGGCGAAGTGCAAGACGCAAGCGAATGACATGGCAACGACGGCGAATAACTGGATGACACCTGGCGCATCGGTTACAGGGCGTTACAACTCTCCTCCACTAACAGAGGATCTCGTCCTAAGATCTTAGGAACACAACAGGAGAGGAAGAGGAAGACGAAGAGGTAAAATAAGAGCTCGTGTGAGAAGAAGAAAGTCGAGAGCACTCGAGGTAGAAAAGAGGGAGAAGGAAATATAACGAGAAATGGAAACTGAAGCGACACGATTGAAAAGAGTTAGAACGAAAAGAATTGAAAAGCACTCCGGTAGAAACGAAGCAAAGGTTGACAAGAAGAAAGACTCGAGAAGAGAGACAACATACTCCGGTAAAAAGAATTAGCAAGGAAAGAACAACGTCTTGGTGAACCAAGAATATGGGTCGAAGAGAGTAACAACACAATGCCTCCGGAGCGGAAGAATATAAGCTAAACCATTGAAAGGAAAGAAAGGAAAAGACAACTTCCACTGCAGTTGAATGTGAAAAGCATTCTTACCAAGAAGGATTTGAACGAAGTTGTTGGAAAATTAACAACGAAAAGAATAAGCTTGTTGTGGGCTTATGGAAAACATCTCAAAACTTGAGGTGAAATTCGGCCACTAACGGAAAACAATTGATTGCTTACAGAGCAACAAGATATGCAAAACTTCCTTCATCAAGATGATATATAGAACTTGTGTCATGGATAATCACCACAAATAGCAACAACCCTTAGGGAAGGATTTACGTGGAATCTAGCCCAACATAGCTCCAACAAGGAAAAAATGATGGGTTGAAAATATTTGAACAAAGAGAAACACAATGGGTTTAAATATCTCATTCTTGACAACTTGTGAATCATGAAACACGAATGGATATTGTCAAGAAAGACATAACACCACCTCAAAAGATAAGGTAGAAAAATGATTTGCACTTTGAATGCAAGACGAAGAATATTCGAGCACCTCCAACAGGAATCTTGAAGAGCAATTCGAGAACGAATTAAATCCTTGACGAGCCACCATGACGAACTCCGGTAAACAAATGGATTATGGAAACGAAGGTTGAAAATAACAAGATAATACGTAGCGATGATTTAGATGGAGCTCCGTGACGAGACGACCGAGAACTTGGAACTCCAGAAAGGAAAGATGAAGCAAATGGAATCGAGATTTGATCTGATGAATGAACTCCGGAAGAAAGAATCAAATCACTTTGATGGAATAAGAATAAGAATTATGATATGACTATCCTTCATCAAATTAAATTGATGACAACAACGGAGTTGCATACTACTTATTCTTCTTGGAAAGGATTGAAGAGAGGTATAGCACAACTCAATGGACTGCCGGTAGGATTGGAAAGAACGAATGAAACGATGCGATAGCGAATGAAGAGAAATCTTGAACAAACCACCGGTAGGATTAAGAAAGGATGAATGAAACAAGACGATACGAATGAAGTGGAATGTTGAATGAACCACCGTAAGAATTAAAAATGAATAAAGAAAAGAACGAATCTCCGGGAAGAATTGGAAACGAGCGAAGATACTTGAGCAATTTCGATACAAAAGAACGAAGAGAACATAAGATTATTGGAGAATATTTGAACGAAGCGCCGGAAGAATTAAGAACGCGAGAAGTAAGTTGAGAATGAAGAATTCTTCTGAAATGACGACCTTCGGACACTCGAGAATGGGAAGACTCATGAAGTGCTCCGGATGATAATGAAAAAGAATTTCCCACAGTTGACAATAATTGTGAGGATGGCATGAAGCTAGAACAATGAATCTTCCAGAACGCGGATGAGGGAAATCTTCTTCGGTCTTCAAAGCTGAAAATGTCGACGAGAAGCACCATGAAGAAATTATAAGATAATCCGGCATAATGAAGAATAGAAAAGTTGAAACAAAATGAAAGGAAGTTGAAAGCGATTTGGAGAAGACATTTGACCGATGATCGTTCATACTTACGTCAAACTTTGAAAGAATTGAGAATAACTCCGGAAAAATAGAAGAGTCCAGGTAAGATCCTGGAAAAAGACCTGTGGGTTAGGGCCCACCGAAAGGAGAACACCGTTGGAACAATTATGAAGAGATATTGCACCAGTTGAATTAAATGGCTTGAGTGAGGTAACAACCTCGACAGAGAACGAATGGATCTCAAATGGAAATATGGAACTTATGAGATAATTACGGCACTCCTGTTAAGAATAGAGAGAGATGAATGATTAAGAGTTGAACCGATATGAGAAGCATTCAAAACGAGGAAAAGAATACGAACATCACCAAAACTTGGATTGAATCCAGCGGAAAAGAAGAAGAGAATGGCACATGATGGACTAGAAGCTCCTGAGCACCTTCACGAGAATTCGCCGGATGAAACTCAAAGAAAAGAATCGAGAGATCCCACATGGATAAAATGGATACTTGAATCGAGGCTTCCGAATCCAAGAAGAAAAGGGAGGGTGGGTGGGTAAAAGAAAACAACTCGGGACGGGTGAAGCAAACACTGGAGAGAAGCTGAGAACCAATCTTGCAGAAGACGAAGAGGATGGAACAACTCGACGAGAAGTGCACCGGTTGAACAATGGTTGGACAACGAATGAAACACCTGCGTGATCCTAGAGAAAATTTGAAGGGGAAGAGTGAAAGAATCAAAACACCTATGTCACAATTCCTGACCAGAGCGATGAAGGGGATAAGGAGTAAAAACAATTCCTACTCTCCGATATAACTAGACTCTGAAAATAGTTTTTATTCTAGACTCAACAACGGCCAAGCTACGATCAATCAAGGGGGCTCCTATGGTCGGTTGAGGCTCTGATACCACTTTATCACGCCCATATGCCGAACTATCCATGTGGCAACTCGATGGCCCCACCAGGGATAGAGGCGCATATTAAGACGCTTGCAAGGTGGATATCATTACATCGTACCATCTGAATAATAGATGGGGATACAGAAATACAGACAATATCTCATAAGAATACATCAATACATAGCATACATCGAACAGAAGAAGCGGCATCCGTCTACGGATGAAATCAAACTACAAGATGCACAACATCCACCCTGCTAGCCCAGGCTACCGACCAGGAACCTATCCCGAGATCGACGAAGAAGCCGAAGAAGAACTCCAAAGGTAAACGAACATCGCTCTCATGTCAAGTTATCGCGTTACCTGAACCTGCATCTGGTGTTGTAGTAATCTGTGAGCCACGAGGACTCAGCAATCCCATAACCATGGGTAGCAAGACTATCAAAGCTTAAATGGGTATGGAAGGGGTAAAGTGGTGAGGTTGCAGCAGCACTAAGCATTATATGGTGGCTAACTTACAAGTACAAGAATACGAAGAGCAACTACGCATAACGGTCGCAACTAGAAATGATCACTAAATGATCCTGATCACCTACTTACGAGTCAAACATAACCCCACCGTGTTCACTTCTCGAACCTCCTCGAAATGAGACTGTCACGGTTACACACGCGGTTGGTGTATTTTATTTCGGATCTGGTGTCAAGTTCACTACAACCGGATATTAAAAACTCCCATCTGCCCATAACAGCGGGCACGGCTTCGCGTAAGATTAAACTCTGGAGGGGTGTCCCAACTTAGCCCATTATAAGCTCTCACGATCCGCGGAGACAATCCTCCATCCCGGGACATCCGATCAGACTCGGGATCCCGGTGCACAAGACATTTCGACAATGGTAAAACAAAACCAGCAAGACCGCCCAATGTGCCTAAAAATCCCGATAGGAGCCGCACGTATCTCGTTCTCAGGGCACACCGGAAGGGCAAGACGTCGGGTTGGCTGAGACCCTGGTTACCCAGGGGGCGCCGGAAATCGCCCAGTTTGGACCAACACTCGGAGGAGCACTGGCCCCGGGGGGGGGGGGGGTTGATTAAATAATCCACGGGGTCCGGAAAGCCCCTATGCAAGTTTTAGTTGTTATTAGGAAAATGGTAAAACCAAAGTTGGGCCTTGCTAGAAGAGTTTTATTCAAAGCAAACTGTCAAGGGGGCCCCATAAACCCCGTGGCAAAAACAGATTTGAGATGCACTTTTGAAGACAAGAAATAAACATGCTACATGGAAAGAACATGGCATAAAATGGTATGTCATGGTAGAGCATAAGATATATGACAAAAGATGTTTACTAATCATATTCAAAAGAGGCATGGATATGAAGATGGCATCGAGTGAACATGGCAACATGATATAACAAAACTGGGCATGCTGACAGAAATATTTTCAAGCAACTTTAGGGCACCAAATGAACAAGCTACAACAGGTTATATGTGCACAAAAAGCATGGATGGATAGAGCGTAACATGGAATTTAAGATATGTCTACTAGAATCTCCAGATTATGCTTGTATAAGATGGTAGCATCAAGAAAACATGTCATCAAAATATTTCAGCAACAGACTTAGCAGAACATTTACATCAGGTAGCCTACTTTGCAAGCTTGTGCTAGTCACCACAGGGCATATCATGATACGAAACTTATACCATTGCAAATATGACATGTTTGTGCTCCTAAAACATGTACAAATAATGCTCAAAAGAAAATCACACATAAAGATACAAAAATGACAAAACAACAAGTCTTAACAGTTTTTAACACTTAACAGCAACATGCACTTTTGCAACGATGATTAACATGCCAAGATGAATCCTAATATGAATGCAAATCACACCATCATGTAAAGCACACTAAGATGAACAAATTGACATATTATACATCACATTTGGATAACCATGCACATAGATACAAGTCACACTAGATGCATACGAGCTGTTAAAAATCCTGAGGACTTAGTGGAAAACAACCTTGGGCAGGCGTACACATGTCCGGGTCCGACCGGACACGTCCGGTGGCCCACACGTTAGTGGCGAAGGAAAAGAGGCCGCGTCCCTGGCAGCGACGGTGGTGCTCCGGCGAGGCGGGAACCGGTGCGGGGGCGGCGAGGATGGCCGGATCCGGCGAGGGAAGGAGAGGATCTGGGGCGGAGGTCGCCGGATCTGGACAGCCGGCGATGGTTGGAGCTCGGTGGCGACAAGGAGGTGCGCTGCGGGGGCCGGACAGAGCAGCGGCAGGCAGCGGCGGGAGCTGCAGCGACTTGCGGGCGGCGGCGCACGACGGCGGAGCTGCGAGGAGGCGGGGTCGGTGAGCTCCTGGGTGGTGGGGTCAACGGCGTGGGGCGGCAGAGCGGCGAGGCTTGCTGGCGGGAGGCGCGGAAGGGGCTGGCAGGGTGCGACGACCCTAGGGTTTGGGGGAGGCGCGAGCAGGGGCGGCGGCGGACGGCTCGGGCCCAGTTGCGGCCCAGGGAGGGCCGTGGCTGGGCCTCGTGGGCCGTGGATTTTGGGAGGCTGGCAGGGACAAGTAGCGACGCGCGAGTGGAGGGAAACGGCGGCGCAAGCAGGGGTTGGTTGCGGGGTCGGCGACAAGTGGCGGAGCTGGAGCGGCCGGGCATGGAAATGGAGGTGGAGGGCAGCGGCTGATCCGAGGTACGGGTTAGAGGTAGGTGGAGGGGTCTAGGTTGCCCAAAATGGACTAGGGGGTGTCCATATATAGCAGATTTGCTAGGGTTTGGGGTCTAGGAGGTGTTTCGGAGCCCTCCGATCGTGATCCGCAGGCCTAGTGGGCTGTGGAGAGGAGTTTTTGGGCTGAGAGAAGAGGGGAGAATGCAGCCCGACACTGTTTCCGGAGACCAAAAACGTCCGACGTTTAACCATCTATAGTGCCGCTATATGTTTAACGGTTGGGCTATCAAACGGACTCCGAATGCGATGAAATTTGGTGGGCGGTCTACCGACAACATAAAAACACCGCACGCCAAGTTTCAACCCATTCCAAGAACATTTTAATGCCACTAATAAAAATAATATTTCGTAGGTGCCGCGGGCGCGTGCGTGTGTGTCCGGACTCCGAACGGAGAACGGAAGGGACGGGGAGGAAGCCAACGACGAACGGATGCAAGTTTTTGAAAAACATGATGATGAAAAGCACACGATGACATGGCAAAGTGCAACACGCAAGCGAATGACATGGCAACGACGACGAATAACTGGATGACACCGGGCGCATCGGTTACGAGGCGTTACAAAAGAGGAGGCTGGCGGCCAAGGAGGGCGCGCCAAGGGGGGAGTCCTACTTGGACTCTCAGTCCAAGTAGGATTCGCGCCCCCCCTCCTTCCTTCCAACAGAGGGAAAGGGAAAGGGAGAGAGAGGGAGAAGGAAAGAGGGGGTCGCGTCCCCTTGCCTAGTCCAATTCGGTTTGGGCAAGGGGGGCACGCGCCTCCTCAGGTGGCCTGCCTTCTCTCCTCCACTATGGCCCAATAGGCCCAATAACTTTCCCGAGGGGTCCCGGTAACCTCCCGGTACTCCGAAAAATCCCCGATCTTCTTCGGAACCATTCCGATGTCCGTATATAACCTTCCAATATATGGATCTTTACCTCTCGACCATTTCGAGACTCCTCGTCATGTCCTTGATCTCATCCGGGACTCCGAACAAACTTCGGTCATCAAATCACATAACTCATAATACAAATCGTCATCCAACGTTAAGCGTGCGGACCCTACGGGTTCGAGAACTATGCAGGCATGACCGAGACACATCTCCGGTCAATAACCAATAGCGGAACCTGGATGCTCATATTGGCTCCTACTTATTCTACGAAAATCTTTAACGGTCAATTCGCATAACAACATACATCATTCCCTTTGTCATCGGTATGTTACTTGCTCGAGGTACGATCATCGGTATCATTATACCTAGTTCAATCTCGTTACCGGCAAGTCTCTTTACTCGTTCCGTAATGCATCATCCCGCAACTAACTCATTAGTCACATTGCTTGCAAGGCTTATAGTGATGTACATTACCGAGAGGGCCCAGAGATACCTCTTCTATACATGGAGTGACAAATCCTAATCTCGATCTATGCCAACTCAATAAACACCATTGGAGACACCTGTAGAGCATCTTTATAATCACCCAGTTATGTTGTAACGTTTGATAGCACACAAAGTGTTCCTCTGGTATTCGGGAGTTGCATAATCTCATTGTCAGAGGAATATGTATAAGTCATGAAGAAAGCAATAACAATAAAACTAAATTATCTTTATGCTAAGCTAATAGATGGTTCTTGTTCCCGTTCATCAAATGAGAACACATGTCCATGGTCACGAAACTTAACCATCTTTGATTAACGAGCTAGTCAAGTAGAGGCATACTAGGGACACTCTGTTTGTCTTCTGTATTCACACATGTATTTAAGTTTCCGGTCAATACAATTATAGCATGAATAATAAACCTTTATCATGAATAAAGAAATATAATAATAACCATTTTATGATTGCCTCTAGGGCATATTTCCATCAGTCTCCCACTTGCACTAGAGTCAATAATCTAGTTCATATCGCCATGTGACCAACACCCAAAGAGTTTACTAGATTCAGTAATCTAGTTCACATCGTCATGTGATTAGCACTCCAAGAGTTCTAAGGTATGATCATGTTTTGCTTGTGAGAAATTCTTAGTCAACGGGTCTGCAACACTCAGAACCGTGTGTACTTTGCAAATCCTTATGTTATATTGTAGAAGTTGTTATCACGTTATACTTGGAGCTATTCCAAATGACTGCTCCATTATACGTATCTGGTTTGCTACTCAGAGTTATCCAGATCGGTGTCAAAGCATGCATCGACGTAACCCTTTACGACGAACTCTTTATCACCTCCATAATCGAGAAACATTTCCTTAGTCCTTTAGTTACTAAGGATAATTTTGACCGCTTTCCAGTGGTCCACTCCTGGATCACTCTTGTACCCCCTTTGCCAGACACGTGGCAAGGCACACATTAGGTGTGGTACACAGCATGGCATACATTATAGAACCTATGACCGAGGCATAGGGAATGACCTTCATTCTCTCTCTATATTCTGCCGTGGTCGGGCTTTGAGTATTACTCAACTTCATACCTTACCATACAGGCAAGAACTCCTTCTTTGACTGATCCATTTTGAACTCCATCAAAATCTTGTTAAGGTATGTACTCATTGAAAGTCTTATCAAGCGTCTCGATCTATCTCTATAGATCTTGATGCTCAATATATAAGCAGCTTTACCGAGGTCCTTTCATTGAAAAACTTTTATTCAAGTATCCCTTTATGCCATCCAGAAATTCTATATCATTTCCAATCAACAATATGTCATCCACATATAATATCAGAAATGCTACAGAGCTCCCACTCACTTTCTTGTAAATACAGGCTTTAACGTAAGTCTGTATCAAACCATGCACTTTGATCACCTTATCAAATCGTATATTCCAACTCCGAGATGCTTGCACCAGTCCATAGATGGATCGCTGGAGCTTGCATACTCTGTTAGCACCTTTAGGATCGACAAAACCTTCTGGTTGCATCACATACAACTCTTCTTTGATAAATCCATTAAGGAATGTAGTTTTGACATCCATTTGCCAGATTTCATAAAATGCGGGAATTGCTAACATGATTCAGACGGACTCAAGCATCGCTACGGGTGAGAAATCTTATCGTAGTCAACCCCTTGAACTTGTTGAAAACCTTTCGCGACAAGTCGAGCTTTGTAGATAGTGATATTACCATCATCGTCTATCTTCCTCTTAAATATCCATTTATTCTCAATGGCTTGCCGATCATCGGGCAAGTCCACCAAAGTCCACACTTTTTCTAATACATGGATCTTATCTTAGATTTCATGGCCTCAAGCCATTTTTCGGAATCTGGGCTCATCATATCTTCTTCATAGTTCATAGGTTCGTTGTTGTCTTACAACATAACTTCCAGAACCGGATCACCGTACCACTCTGGTGCGGCACGTACTCTGGTCGACCTACGAGGTTCAGTAGTAACTTGATCCAAAGGTTCATGATCATTATCATTATCTTCTTCTCTTATCGGGGCATCACGGGAATGTTTTTCTCTGATGAGCTACTTTCCAATTCGAGAGGAGGTACAATTACCTCATCAAGTTCTACTTTCCTCCCACTCACTACTTTCGAGAGAAACTCCTTCTCTAGAAGGATCCATTCAAGGCAACAAAGATCTTGCCCTCGGATCTGTGGTAGAAGGTGTACCCAATTGATTCTTTAGGGTATCGTATGAAGACACACTTCTCCGCTTTGGGTTCAAGCTTATCAGGCTGAAACTTTTTCACATAAGCGTCGCATCCCCAAACTTTAAGTGACGCAGCTTTGATTTCTTGCTAAACCATAGTTCATATGGTGTCATCTCAACGGATTTAGATGGTGCCCTATTTAATGTGAATGTAGCTATCTCTAATGCATAACCCCAAAATGATAGTGGTAGATCGGTAAGAGACATCATAGATTGCACTATATCCAATAAAGTATGGTTACGATGTTCGGACACACCATTATGCTGTGGTGTTCCAATAAAGTATGGTTATGTTGTGAAACAATTCCACATTTTCTTAAATGAAGGCCAAACTCGTAACTCAAATTTCTGTCCCCGCGATCACATCGTAGAAACTTTATTTTCTTGTTACAATGATTCTCTACTTCACACTGAAATTCTTTGAACTTTTCAAATGTTTCAGACTTGTGTTTCATCAAGTAGATATACCCATACCTACTCAAAACATATGTGAAGGTTAGAAAATAACGATACCCACCACGTGCTTCAACACTCATCGGACCTCATACATCGGTATGTATTATTTCCACTAAGTCATTAGCTCGCTCCATTTTTCTGAAGAACGGAGTTTTAGTCATCTTGCCCATGAAGCATGGTTCGCAAGCATCAAATGATTCATAATCAAGTGATTCCAAAAGTCCTTCCGCATGGAGTTTCTTCATGTGCTTTACACCAATATGACCTAAACGACAGTGCCACAAGTATGTTACACTATCATTATCAACTTTGCATCTTTTGACATCAATATTATAAATATGTGTATTACTATGATCGAGATTCAACAAGAATAAACCATTCACAAGGGTGCATGATCACAAGAGATATTACTCATATAAACAGAATAACCATTATTCTCTAACTTATATGAATAACCGTCTTGCAATAAACAATATCTAGATATAATGTTTTATGCTCAACGCAAGCACCAAATAGCCATTATTTAGGTTGAATACTAATCCCGAAGATATTACGAGCGTGCCGATGGTGATCATACCACTCTTGGATACACTTCCAAGACATATCGTCACCTCGTTCTCAGCTAGTCTCGTTACTCCAAAGCTTCTGATTCAAGTTACTAATATTAGCAACGCAATCGGTATCAAATACCCAGATGATGCTATGAGCACCAGTGAGGTACATATCAATAACATGTATATCACATATACTTTTTGTTCACTTTGCCATCCTTCTTATCCACCAACTATTTGGGGCAGTTCCGCTTCCGGTGACCATTTTCTTTGTAGTAGAAGCACTTAGTTTCAGGCTTGGGTCTAGCTCTCGGTTTCTTCGTGGGAGCGGCAACTTGCTTGCGGTTCTTCTTGAAGTTCCCCTTCTTCCCCTTTGCCCTTTTTCTCGAAACTAGTGGTCTTGCTAACCATCAACAATTGATGTTCTTTCTTGATTTCTACCTTCGCCGATTTCAGCATCGCGAAGAGCTCGGGAATTATCCATCCCTTGCATATTATAGTTCATCACAAAGCTCTAGTAGCTTGGTGATAGTGACTGGAGAAATCTGTCAATCACTATCTTATCTGGAATATTAACTCCCACTTGATTCAAGCGATTGGAGCACTCAGACATTCTGAGCACATGCTTACTTGTTAAGCTATTCTCCACCATCTTGTAGGTAAAGTACTTCTCAGAGTTCTCATAACTCTCGACACGGGCGTGAGCTTGAAATACCAATTGCAGCTCTCGGAACATCTCATATGTTCCATGGCGTTCAAAACGTCTTTGGAGCCCGATTCTAAGCCGTAAAACATGGTGCACTAAACTATCAAGTAGTCATCAGATCGAGCTTGCCAACATTCATAACGTCTACATTAGCTCCTGCAACATATCTGTCACCTAGCGGTGCATTGATACGTCTCCAACGTATCTATAATTTTTGATCGTTCCATGCACTGGTGCGCGTCGGTCCTAAACAAACGGTTTTTAACCCCTTTCCGCGACGGTATTCGGAACTATCGCCAAGTGAGTGTGGGCGATAGGGGGGTCCTTTCCACACGACCCAGAAACCGTTGGGGGATATGCCCTCCTGGCACACACGCTCGGCAAAATGAGGTCGTGTGCCACCGGCGAGCACTCAAATACAGAAATACGTACAGTAGTGCTAAAAAAATACAATTATACAGGCGAAATCATTTCCGGTCGTAAGTACATCCCACACAGTCAGTCACCACTAAACGTTTCCGTTTGTATATACATCCCACACAGTCACTACAAGGAAAACGTTTGCGCGAGGTGGCGTAACGCAAACAGTTTTGAAGAGAATGTCGTGTGTGATTGTTCTTTGATCCAACACGGTTTATTCCTAGAAACTGTGTGCGTTGCCTGAGGTCATCGCCCACGGTGGTTTCTCATTAACCGTTTGCAATAAGAATATTGAGCCTTCATTCATGTTGAAGGTCTTTGCAACTTTAGTCCAGTGCCTGTGGATGATTGACCGTCCATCCTTCGACCTCTTCAGGAACACTTCAATATTGAACCGTGGGTGTTGTATGAAAACTTTCCTCGCCTCCTGACCACAGAGGTGGTTTGAGAGGTAATCATCAGTGAAGCCTGAAAACAAGGATGTGCATAAATATCTTCTCTATATTGGAAATGGGGCAAAGGAATACAAAAAGGCAAGGTATAATAGTTAGTACCATATTGTAAACCTCAGTGCTTCCCATTGTTTCCCTGCAACACATATAAGGTAGGTAGTCATCAGGTTAAGTAAGGGTTCGCATGCTATCAGTAAAATATGTTGATGATAAATAAGCACATTGCAGATTCATCAGATTAATTCAAGCCACATGGAAAACCCATTTATCCAAACCAAGCATGATTAAGAACTAGGAAATATAGCACTTGTATATGTTTCTCATGTATTAAGTGCAGCCAAATTCGATTTATTCCTCACATGGTATACAATAAGAGAATGCAGCAACAGCAATTGAACATCGCATTGCAGAATTGAACCAAGCAGTTAACTAAACACCACAACAAATGGACCAAACGTTAACTGAGCACCACATTGCACAATATAACATACTCCTAATAGAAGATCAGACAGTTAACCAAACCAAGCATGCTTAACAACTTGGAAATATAGCAATTGTATTTGTTTCTCATGTATTTAATACAGCCAAATTCGATTTATTCCTCACATGGTATACAATAACAGAATGCAGCCACAACAATTGAACATCGCATTGCAGAATTGAACCAAGCAGTTAACTAAACACCACAACAAATGAACCAAACGTTAACTGAGCACCACATTGCACAATATAACATACTCCTAATAGAAGATCAGACAGTTAACCAAACCAAGCATGCTTAACAACTTGGAAATATAGCAATTGTATTTGTTTCTCATGTATTTAGTACAGCCAAATTCGATTTATTCCTCACATGGTATACAATAACAGAATGCAGCCACAACAATTGAACATCGCATTGCAGAATTGAACCAAGCAGTTAACTAAACACAACAACAAGTGAGCCAAGCCACAACAAATGAACCAAGCAGTTAAGTAAACACCAATTGAACAATATAACATACTCCTAATAGAAGATCAAACAGTTAACCAAACCAAGCATGCTTAACAACTTGGAAATATTGCACCCTGAAGAATTGAATATCACATTTGCAGAATTGAACCAAGCAGTTAATTGAACACCACATTGCACGATATATAGAACATATACACTATAGCAGAAGATTGCATGGTGAAAGTAGATAGCACAATTCACTAGAATTTGTTACGGAAAGGCAGTAGCTAGCAAACTGAACATGGGTCCTTATAGTGAGCTAATAAGACAAGCTACTCCTCATTGTCGGAGATATCGATGACGATGGCTCCTTGGACATGGAAGAGGGTGAGGCCTCCGCATCGTGGGTGCCCTCATTGTAGTGGTGAGTTGCCTGAGCCGCTCCGGGCACCAACCTTCTGGCTCTCGAGATGAGGCAAGCACGTGCACGCTGAGAAAATACCTGGTAGTCTTCGTCGAAGGCACCAACGGTGGCCTCGAGAAAACGCCACGAACTGTCGTTTAAAGCAGCCAACCATATCGCGGCGTCGGCGCGCGAGGCGTCAACGGTGGCCTCAACGGAGGTGCTCCTCCAAGATCTGGGGGTCGGCACGAATGGCAGCCATCGCGACCTCATCCACGCGTGCGGCCGCGATTTGCTTCTCCGCTGCCAAATGCTCCTTGAGGTCCTGGCTATACTGCGTGCACCATGGCTTAGGTCGGCGCTTATTTGGTGGAGGGGTCGGTGATTTGGGTGGAAGGTGTCGCGCTCGCGCCGGCGGTCGGGGCATGTGGGATGTGGAAGGAGGAGGAGGATGGGGTCGGGTGTGGATTACCTGCCTGGATAGGCGAGGCCGAGCAGCGTGAAGGAGGGTCGCCGGCGAGGAGGCGGTGGCGCTGCAAGCAAGGAGTGAAGGTTTCAACTTGGAAAGGAAGGCGGAAAGAGGGGACATGTGGCTTTTGGTAAGGGGGAGGGGGCGGGCAGGTAGATATTTCCGCGGAAGCCGAAAATTTGGAATCGCTTCAGCCAAAAAACTGGCGTGCAAAGTGTCATCAGACACGGTCCCTTATTCAGACACGGTCCGAAGATATTTTGTGCTGCATCTCACACGGTTGGTTATAATAAATTGGTGGGATCTACTTGATTTTTTGTCTTGATTTGAATTACATAATGGGGTCACAGTGGCCATGGATGGTGTTTGAATTGCTAGACCTTTTATCCGCAGTGATCATAAAAGAATGTGAATTATTCAGGGTTCGTTTGGACATTTTTATGCATTAAGTGGGTTTTCAATGCATTTATGTGCATAATTCAAAATTGAACTACATGCGCATGATCCAGTGCATATAAATTCATTGAAAAATCAAATCTTTGTCCTTGGGTGCATGCTTAGGTCCCATGCAAGAAATGGGAATGAATTTCGAACACCATGACACCGTTGATTGCCGGCAAAACATTAAAATGCCTGGTTTTTAAATTCTAGTAAATCCAAAACTCGTCTGAAATTCATAAAACTTGGCATGCTATCATGGAGCGGCATCAACATGCCGTGGTACAAATTTTGTCCCATTTGGGGCAGGTTTGGGTATACGCTTCTCACAAACCGGAGTTTCTCACAACAAGCATGATGGTTTTCGGTAGGGAACGTCCCACCTTTGGGGACGAAACGATATCCATTGCCTCTTATTGCTTTCAACTTTTTTTCTCGTGTCAACATAGAACAACAGGAGTGTTGTGTGAATTTTTGTGATTTTTCGGGGTTCGTTTGGACATTTTTATGCATTAACTGAGTTTTCAATGCATTTATTTGCATAATTCAAATTTGAACTATATGCGCATGCTCCAGTGCATATAAATTGGTTGAAAAATCAAATCTGTGTCCTTGGGTGCATGCTTAGGTCCCATGCAAGAAATGAGAATGAATTTCAAACACCATGGCACCGTTGATTGCCGGCAAAACATTGAGATGCCTGGTTTTTAAATTCTAGTAAATCCAAAACTCGTCTGAAATTCATGAAACATGGCATGCTGTCATGGAGCGGCATCAACATGCTGTGGTACAAATTTTGTCCCATTTGGGGCAGCTTTGGGTATACGTTTCTCACAAACCGGAGCTTCTCACAACAAGCATGATGGTTTTCGGTAGGGAACGTCCCACCTTTGGGGACGAAACGATATCCATTCCCTCTTATTGCTTTCAAGTTTTTTTCTCGTGTCAACATAGAACAACAGGAGTGTTGTGTGAATTTTTGTGATTTTTCGGGGTTTGTTTGGACATTTTTATGCATTAAGTGAGTTTTCAATGCATCTATGTGCATAATTCAAATTTGAACTACATGCACATACTCCAATGCATATAAATTGGTTGAAAAATAAAATCTGTGTCCTTGGGTGCATGCTTAGGTCCCATGCAAGAAATGGGAATGAATTTCAAACACCAGGGCACCGTTGATTGCCGGTAAAACATTGAGATGCCTGGTTTTTAAATTCTAGTAAAGAGGGCCCCAAAAGCGGGCCGGGTTTGAAAAAAACCCAGCACTCCGCGGAAAACCTTGCTTCTAACAACCTCCCATTTTTGTAAATTTGAAGTCTTCATTCTCCTCCCCAGAAACCGGCGGCTCCCGCCCGGGTTTTTGGCGGCCAGCCCCAGCACCCTCCTCGCCCAAAAACCTTCCAGGGCCCTGAAAAGCTTTTAGATCGCCCTCCCATTTCCACCTTTAAAACGTATTATGGGGCAAGGGCCGTTCCCCAAAGGGGCGGCGCCCCGCCCTTTAAAAATGGCGCCCCGGGCCCCAATCCCCAAAAATTTTTTTGATGGGCTTATTCCTCCCAACGTCCAGGCGCCCCTCGGGTGGCCCCTGGCTCCCAACAGAACCCTTTCCCCCTTTGGCCCGGGTTTTCCTCCAAGGGGCAAAGGCCCAAAGCCGCGGGCGTTCCCTCCCAAAAAGGGAGAAGGAGATTTCTCCTCTGATCAGCGGCAGTTTTGGGAATACTTCCCCCACCCCTCCCGGCCCTACCGCCATTTATGTGTTTCCCTTTTGGCCCTTTTCAAAAGATCCGGGGTTCCCCCAAAGGGCAGGAATTCCTTGAGAAAATTTTGTTTAGTTGTAAGGGTCCCAATCCCAAGCATTTATTTTTTGTGCCTTTCACAAATAACAATTTGGTTGGCCCCTTTAAATTATACCCTTTTTGTTCAACTAATTCTTTTTTGGGAAATGAAATGGTTAAATACATCATTTCCGGACTTAAAGGGTCTTTAGGGGAAGGTCACAAATGGCCCCAATGGACCAATTTTTTGAAGATCTTTGTGTAAAAGTCAATTATGTTCCTTTCCTTTAAATTTAAAAAGGGGCAATTTTGTGAAAACTACATTTTCATAAACAAATTAATCTCTTTTCTGAATCAAAGTACGTTGGAATTTTTAAAATCCTGCAAACCAAATGGGGGGAGTTTCAAAATCTGTAGGCCAACCGCCCTTTTTTGGTGCTAAGGCCTGGGTGTTGAAAGTGCAATCGGGATTCCTTCTATTATTTAACCCTAAGGGATCCAAATTAAGCCATGTTCTTTTTGGACAAATCTTTGGGTCGAGGTTAAAGCATTTAATTAAAAATCAAATGATGGAGGTTTGCTTGTGGAATAAGTCCTCCTTTAAAACCCTATTAAGGCGGTGGAAAAATTGGAAACATTGTTCAAACCCATCTGCTTTCTTATCCCTTTTCAGAAATGGGGGTTTGCAATGTTTTTTGGCGGAATCTTTGAATTTGAATTGAAATTTAATTTGAATTAAGTTTATTTCGCGCAAACGATGGGTGCCTCAAAATTCCCCTTTTTGATTTGGCACCTTTTTTTGTGTTCCAACCAAACAGTTTCTTGAACTTATCTTCAGAAATTTGGGGTTTGGTTTTTTTGGTTGTAATCCAAAATTACCTGAATATTTTTATGTTTGTTATGGCCCCGTTTCTTTTTCCTCCTCACCAAAACAGTTAATTGTGAACTATTGTGGTGACAATGGAGTATCTAGTTGACATTAGGGTTTTGGTTGATGCGTGTCTTAAGGTGTTATTCTAGTACGAACTCTAGGATAGATTGAACGGAAAGAATAGCTTCGTGTTATTTTACTACGGACTCTTGAATAGATCGATCAGAAAGAATAACTTTGAGGTGGTTTCATACCCTACAATAATCTCTTCGTTTGTTCTCCGCTATAGTGACTTTGGAGTGACTCTTTGTTGCATGTTGAGGGACAGTTATACGATCAAATTATGTTATCATTGTTGAGAGAACTTCCACTAGTGAAAGTATGAACCCTAGGCCTTGTTTCGAAGCATTGCAATACCGTTCGTGCTCAATTTTATTATTAGTTACCTTGCTGTTTTTATATTTTCAGATTACAAAAACCCATATCTACTATCCATATTGCACTTGTATCACCATCTCTTCGCCGAACTAGTGCACCTATACAACTTAACATTGTATTGGGTGTGTTGGGGACACAAGAGACTCTTTGTTATTTTGTTGTAGGGTTGCTTGAGAGAGACCATCTTCATCCTACGCCTCCCACGGATTGATAAACCTTAGGTCATCCACTTGAGGGAAAATTGCTACTGTCCTACAAACCTCTATACTTGGAGGCCCAACAACGTCTACAAGAAGAAGGTTGCGTAGTAGACATCATGCATCAAGGACATAATTCTTCTGTGCAGCAATAAGGATAGTCCTCAGATCACGGACCCAGTCCGCATCATTGCTACCAACATCTTTCAATTAAGCTTTCTCCAGGAACGTATCAAAAACAGGGGAGCTACAACGTGAGCTATTGATCTACAACATAATTTGCAAAAACTATCAGGAGTAAGTTCATGATAAATTAAGTTCAATTAATCATATTACTTAAGAACTCCCACTTAGATAGACATCCCTCTAGTCATCTAAATGATCACATGATCCATATCAACTAAACCATGTCCGATCATCACGTGCGATGGAGTAGTTTTCAATGGTGAACATCACTATGTTGATCATATCTACTATATGATTCATGTTCGACCTTTCGGTCTCAGTGTTCCGAGGCCATATTTGCACATGCTAGGCTCGTCAAGTTTAACCCGAGTATTCTGCACGTGCAAAACTGGCTTGCACCCGTTGTATGTGAACGTAGAGCTTATCACACCCGATCATCACGTGGTGTCTCGGCACGACGAACTGTAGCAACAGTGCATACTTAGGGAGAACACTTATACCTTGAAATTTAGTGAGGGATCATCTTATAATGCTACCGCCGTACTAAGCAAAATAAGATGCATAAAGGATAAACATCACATGCAATCAAAATATGTGACATGATATGGCCATCATCATCTTGTGCCTTTGATCTTCATCTCCAAAGCACCGTCATGATCTCCATCGTCACCGGTACGACACCATGATCTTCATCATCTTGATCCCCATCAACGTGTCATTGCATAGTCGTCTCACCAACTATTGCTTCTCCAACTATTGCTAACGTTTAGCGATAAAGTAAAGCAATTACATCGTGCTTGCATCTCATACAATAAAGAGACAACCATTAGGCTCCTGACGATTGTCATTATATAATACAAAACATGATCATCTCATACAACAACTTATGTCTCATCATGTCTTGACCATATCATATCACGGCATACCCTGCAAAAACAAGTTAGACGTCCTCTACTTTGTTGTTGCAAGTTT
This sequence comes from Aegilops longissima, assembly GCA_021605205.1. Classification (NCBI taxonomy): domain Eukaryota; kingdom Viridiplantae; phylum Streptophyta; class Magnoliopsida; order Poales; family Poaceae; genus Aegilops; species Aegilops longissima. Next base: position 656,590,779 of record CM038681.1, on the reverse strand, counting down.
TACGTGGCTGCTACGGGTTTCTAGCAAGAACCGTTCTTACCTAGGCATCAAAACCACAACGATTTTTCGTCAAGTGTGATGTTTTAACTTTCAACAAGGATCGGCCGTAGTCAAACTCGATTCAACCAAAGTTGGAGAAATAGACACCCGCCAGCCACCTGTGTGCGAAGCACGTTGGTAGAACGAGTCTCATGAATGCGGTCATGTAATGTCGGTCCGGGCCGCTTCATCCAACAATACCGCCGAATCAAAGTAAGACGTCGGTGGTAAGCAGTATGACTATTATCGCTCACAACTCTTTGTGTTCTACTCGTGCATATATCATCTACGCATAGACCCGGATCTGATACCACTGTTGGGGAACGTAGTAATTCAAAAAAATTCCTACGAACACGCAAGATCTATCTAGGAGATGCATAGCAACAAGAGGGGAGAGTGTGTCCATGTATCCTTGTAGACTGAAAGCGGAAGCGTTTAGTAACGCGGTTGATGTAGTCAAACGTCTTCACGATCCAACCGATCCAAGTACCAAACGTACGACACCTCCATGTTCAACACACGTTCAACACGATGACGTCCCTCGAGCTCTTGATCCAGTAGAGGGTCGAGGGAGAGTTCCGTCAGCACAACGGCGTGGCGATGGTGATGATAAAGTTACCGGCGCAGGGCTTCACCTAAGCACTACGACGATATGACCGAGGTGTTAAACTTTGGAGGGGGCACCGCACAAGGCTAAGAGATTGTCTGTTGTGGTTTGGGGTGCCCCCCTGGCCACGTATATAAAGGAGGGGAAGGAGGAGGCCGGCGGCCAACGAGGGCGCGCCAAGGGGGGAGTCCTACTTGGACTCCCAGTCCAAGTAGGATTCGGCCCCCTCCTTCCTTCCAACGGAGAAGGAAAGGGGAAGGAAGAGAGAGGGAGAAGGAAAGAGGGGGGCCGCGTCCCCTCCCCTAGTCCAATTAAGTTTGGGTAAGGGGGGGCGCGTGCCTCCTCACGTGGCCCGCCTTCTCTCCTCCACTATGGCCCAATAGGCCCAATAACTTTCCCGAGGGGTTCCGGTAACCTCCCGGTAATCCGAAAAATCCCCAATCTTTTTCGGAACCATTCCGGTGTCCGTATATAACCTTCCCATATATGAATCTTTACCTCTCGACCAATTCGAGACTCCTCGTCATGTCCGTGATCTCATCCGGGACTCCGAACAAACTTCGGTCATAAAATCACATAACTCATAATACAAATCGTCATCGAACGTTAAGCGTGCGGACCCTACGAGTTCGAGAACTATGCAGACATGATCGAGACACATCTCCGGTCAATAACCAATAGAGGAACCTCGATGCTCATATTGGCTCCTACATATTCTACGAAGATCTTTGTCGGTCAAACCGCATAACAACATACGTCATTCCCTTTGTCATCGGTATGTTACTTGCCCGAGATTCGATCGTCGGTATCATTATACCTAGTTCAATCTCGTTACCGGCAAGTCTCTTTACTCGTTCGGTAATGCATCATCCCGCAACTAACTCATTAGTCACATTGCTTGCAAGGCTTATAGTGATGTGCATCACCGAGAGGGCCCAGAGATACCTCTCCGATACACGGAGTGACAAATCTTAATCTTGATCTATGCCAACTCAACAAACACCATCGGAGACACCTGTAGATCATCTTTATAATCACCCAGTTACGTTGTGACGTTTGATAGCACACAAAGTGTTCCTCCGGTATTCGGGAGTTGCATAATCTCATAGTCAGAGGTAATATGTATAAGTCATGAAGAAAGCAATAGCAATAAAACTAAACGATCTTTATGCTAAGCTAACGGATGAGTCTTGTCCATCACATCATTCTCCAATGATGTGATCCCATTCATCAAATGACAACACATGTCCATGGTCAGGAAACTTAACCATCTTTGATTAACGAGCTAGTCAAGTAGAGGCATACTAGGGAAACTCTGTTTGTCTTATGCAAGGGAAAACCCATGAGGTTTTGGAAGCGCAAAGGAAGTTTTGCGGAGTCCGAGGCGACGCCAGGGTCCTGGCGTGCAGGTCGAGACGTCGTGAACCTGGCGTCGCCCAGGTCGAGAAGGACTCTTGCCTTTCGGGTGAAACCGACTTTGTGGAGGCTTTTACTCCAAGTTTCGACACCAAGGCTCAACATATAACTAGAGGGGTAGGGCTAGCACCCAAGACACATCAAGAAACACCAAGCCGTGTGCCGGCAACCCCGTCCCCTCTAGTTTATCCTCCGTCATAGTTTTCGTAGTGCTTAGGCGAAGCCCTGCGGAGATTGTTCTTCACCAACACCATCACCACGCCGTCGTGCTGCTGGAACTCATCTACTACTTCGCCCGTCTTGCTGGATCAAGAAGGCGAGGACGTCATCGAGCTGAACGTGTGCTGAACGCGGAGGTGCCATACGTTTGGTACTTGATCGGGACGAATCGTGAAGGTGTACGACTACATCAACCGCGTTGATAAATGCTTCCGCTTACGGTCTACAAGGGTATGTAGATGACACTCTCCGCTCTCATTGCTATGCATCACCATTATCTTGCGTGCGCGTAGGAAATTTTTGAAATTACTGCGTTCCCCAACAGTGATGCACGCCATCTTATATGGATACGTCAAGTCATGCCTGTTACCGGCAGGTGATGCACGGTGGCTCTGGCAGAGGTGTCAAGTTTAGCCTGTTGTTGTTGGATAGAAGGCGGTGCGACAGTAGCAGGAGGCAGGCGGTATGGGATGTCTTTGTCTTACGTTGTCTCCTCCAGAGGTATCCAGCTATCGAGGCGTCGGTAGCCGGATAAGGGCGGATGGTACAGACGGCTTCAACGACAAGCTTTTGTACTCTGGTGGAAACACAAGATCTCTGATCGGGCTATGTCGTCGTGCGCCTGCGTCGTGTCCTTATTGAAGGTGATGGATTGAAGCTATGCTTTGGGGATGAGAATCCGAAGTTCAACCTTGTGGTGGACTCGCCATCATCGGCGTAGGTGCAGTGATTCCTTCTTGAAGGCGTAGCCTAGGAGTTGTATTTTTTTCGTTTATGTTCTGTTTTGTATCATAAGGTTATTGGCTATCTGGGGGGTTAATATCGCGAGGTATATGGCCTCAGGGTTTGTTTTTTGCTTTTTCGGCTCGATGATGCTCGGCTGCTGGATTTTGCACTTTTAATACTCCCTCTGTTCCGTATTATAAGTCATTTTAGAGAATCGAGTACAAAATTTCGCAGTTCAAAAATTTTCTGCACTTTCCAAAAGTACCCCCGGTCGGAGAGGGCTCTCTCGCGCACGTTTCCTCTGTTCCCACTGTCTCTTGCCTGGCCTTCCTCCTCCTCTCCCCGTGCCCGCAGTGGCAGCGCACGCTCCTCGGTGCCATCGACCTCCTCTTCTGCCTCGCCGCCCTTGCCCTCTCCCTCTCCATCCATGCCTGCCTCCATCACCACCCCGCAGCGCTCAACACCAGGTGGAGAGGGAGGAGCCCCTTCTCGCGAAGCCGGCGCCTGGCCGGTCCCGCGGGAGGGGATTCCGCCACAGGCTCGTGCTTGGGGCGTCCTCAGCGCTCGCCGCCGCGTCGCTTGTGCTGCTCGCTCTCGCGTTCCTGCTCCTCCCCATGCGTGGCGAGGGCGGGGGCGCGTGGGCCGCGGTCCAGCGCGCCTTATTCGCGGCGCATGTCCTCGCATGCCTCACCGGCGTGCGCCCACTCTTCTCTGCCTCCGCGTCTTCTGGATTGGCACGACCATGCTCGCCGCACTCCTCTGCCTCCGCGGTTGCGCAGTTCGTCTTCGCCACCCTCTTCTTTTACCTGTCCCTGTCTTATTCTGAAATCTCATTCTATCGCTTTGCCTGTATATTTTGGAACAGGGGCAAAACATGTCATTTTGCTGTTTTTTAGTGCTTGTCGGAAAAGGCCAGAACGACTTATAATACGGAATAGAGGGAGTAATATATAGTTGCATGCATCTTTCTGATGCAAAGACCGGGATATCCTCCTTTTCAACAAAAAACATCTGGACAGTGGAGATGCACATGCGTGGAGTTTGCCCATGAAACTCCCGCCTGCTTGCCTAGAAGAAAACGACAGCAAATTTTGAACACGGCTGGTGCTAATGCAACATCCAAAGATATCATTTTATTCCTCGGCACGTGCGTGTGGGGAGAAGACGCATGCACCAAATGCGAAACAGATCAATGACTATTACATCGCCTGAATGGACTAAAGGAAATCAGGCATCTGATAGATATGAAACATGATTATTAATAATCGAAAGTTTAGAGACATTTAATCAATGAAGTCGTGCTTCGCATCTGCTTGAACTACGTGAGCCTAGGGGAGGGAGATTGATGCCGTGCTTGCGGCTATGAGGTCTAATGAGGACCGAGCGCCAGAGCAGTAGCGCAGGCCACGCTGGCGCCATTACCTCAAATCTTATTTCTCAGGTGCAGCGCCGTACCCGGCCACCGCCCAGGCACTCGTCGCCAGCAGGGGCTGCCGGTGGACACTACCGCTTGCCTCTGCGCCCTCCGAGTAGATCACAACCCATTCGAAGAAACCAGATTAAAAGTCAGATTAGAGTAAATCCACTAATCAACTTATCTCATAGTTAAGCTATGTCATTTTGTGACTAACTTAGGAAATTACCCATAAAACAATTAGTCTCTTCCCAAATTTCAAAAAAAAAGATATTTTTTATTGGACGGGTCTAGCGAGCGGCCAGTGGCTCGCTAGACATCCCGAGCGGCCGGCTGCAAAAGGAAACTTTTGGTCCCCCCGTTAGGAAAAAGGAAAGAGCTGTCCCCCACCCAGACGCGTGCCATGCTGGCGTCCTGGAGTGGCCAGCTCCGCCAAACGATCGCCCCTCCACCCCACCGCTACCGAAAAAGCTGACCACCCCAGCGGCCAGCTCCTGTCTTTTCCTCCTTCCCCAAAGTTCTTCTTCTTCCCCACGAAAGTGCTTGTCTGCTAAGGGAGAACCCTCGATCGCCATGGCAAGGAGAAGAAGCTCAGATCCAAACTGAGGGAATCAAGGGGAAAAAGCTGCAAATAAAACCTGTGAGTTTCCCCTTCTCATATCCCTCCCCTTCCTCTGTATGGATTTTGATCTCTCCCTACCTACCTGTTGTTGCCTCAACCTCCCTGTGGAGATATTGTCACCAGAAAAAGAGAGAATTTCCCTAGAAAATCCCAAGGCACCGAAGCCAATTGCCCCCCCTTTGCTACGTGTTATGTATGAACTCCTGTACCATCTTTTGTATGTCCAAATTTCAGGGGAGGGGGGATGAAAAACAGAAGATTGATGGACAATAAACCCAACAATAACATGTGGAACTAGCTGAAACCTTGTTGTGCCAACTTTTGCATATTATGTGCAACTAGAGAAAGCCTTGATAAACACACATAGGAGATGAGTTCCAGATATCATGCATGATAGCCAACTGAAAAGATGTATACTAGCCAACTCAACATGCATTGTAGCCTAAACTAAACATGCATTCTACTGACTTGAACTTGTTGTTGGCAAATGAACACATTAAAAAACTGTAGTATCTGAGCAACAAAAAATTCATAAATGTGCAACTGAACATGCATCTTGGCCAGCTGAAAAATGTATCCTGGCCAACTGAACATGCATCCTGGCCAAATGAAACATGTATCCTGGCCAACTGAACATGCATCCTGGCCAAATGAAACATGTATCCTGGCCAACTGAACATGCATCCTGGCCAACTGAAACATGTATCCTGGCCAACTGAACATGCATCCTGGCCAACTGAAACAGAAGTCAATAGGTTTCAATTGCACAAATTAACAGGATGAAGTGTCTGTGCAACAAAAAAAACAGATGTTTGTGCATCTGATTTGTCAGCAAAACCAACTTTTGCTGCAATGTGTGCAACAAAACAAACCAGACTAAAGAAGCATATACTTTGTGCATAATAAACATGAATACCATACAAAAAGAGATACGAAGTAGTTCCTGTCCTAATAGACATGATGCAATACCTTTTGTGCAACTAAAACATGCCTACAAGGCAACTCTAGCCTGGTTGTGTGCAACTAAACACAAGTCAATAGGTTCAGATATCAAATTTAAAACAGGATGTACTGCCTGTGCAAAAAAAAACATATATTTGTGTAACTGAACTGTGATAAAAGGCCAACTTTTGCTGAAATATGTGCAACAAACACACCGGTCTAAACAAATAGCACACCAAACAGTAGTAACAAATGAGATTACATAGTCTTGCCTCTCACACATTGCAGAATGGAAAAATAGTGTTCAATATAGTAATGTAAATCACCAAGAGATATAAACTACTAGTATGTCATCTAAATCTTCATGGACTTCCAATAGCACCGTGTAAGAAGTGTAGCATCGAATTATGTGCAGAATGTACATCCTAGCCAACTGAACCTGTATTCTGGCCATTGCTGAAATGTGAGAAAACAGTGAAGTAAAAATGATGTTCTTTATCTAGGCAACCTATTTACTACAAAATATGCAACTAACATAACAACTCTGTGCAAAAAAAAATGCAAACATGTTATAAAAATAGATTTTGGTTAAAACACATAGTTTTAACCAACTAAGATTGTCGGACTGGTGTGCAACTACTTATGATTTTGTTGTTTGCATACAAAACAGAAAAGTTTTTTGAAGAAAACGACAGAAAATTTTGAACACGCGTACGGCTGGTGCTGATGCAGCATCCAAAGACATCATTTTATTCCTCGGCATGATAATGTTTATTATAGGAAAGGATTCGAACCCAAACTGAAAGTATACACAGTTAATGACAACGCATGGGTTCCCGCAAAAAAAATGACAACGCATGGGTCGGTCAAGTTTTACAAAGGATACGACAATGTGGGTGGTCAAGTGGGCAGGCGTGCGAATCATTTAAGCAAGAAAAAGAAAAAGCTCTACTACCTAATAATACGACTAATAAATGGAGTGAGTAATAAAGGTTGGCAATTTATGACACATGTTTCAGTGATCCATATTGATATTTTTTCTGTTTATGCAATATTAAGGACACCTTTTTTCTAGGATAAGTCCTTTGCGATTTTTTCTATGGACACCAAAATCACTCTATTTTTTTAATTACCCTGTTTCCTTAATTGATTTTTTTTCATGTATAAGATGGTGCATTGGAGGGGCCACCGACTAAGTGACAAAGTCTGGCCCGGGTTGGTAGAGATGCGCATGGAGTTTGTTCACGAAACTCCCGCCTGCTTGCCTAGGAAAGGAGAGGAAATTTTCAAACACAGATGATGATGATGATGAAGCATCTGAAGATACCATCTCATTCTTCGGCATGATATCATCTAGGGACCGAAAGTATATATAGTGAAAGAAAACGCGTGGGTCAGTCAAGTTTTACAAAGGATACGACAAACTTCACGGTCAAGTGGACAGGTGTGTAAGTAAATTAAGCCACAAAAACTCTATCTAATACCACCAATAATTGCCACTGCCTTGCCCTTTTATTTTTCAATATTTATTCTTTAAGGTTTTTGTAATAGCTAGATGGATTTTAGTGATGCACCAGTCACGTACATCTACCGTCTACCTAACGCCAACACCTAGAAAAAAAACAGTAAGCTGAAAAATAACCAAGCAACTACCGCTGGCTTCTTCCTTTTGTCGATAACATGGGTTTCGTTTGTAGTGCTAACCCGCTCTATCTTATTTTACTAGTCAATAATTACTTATGTTCTTTTTAGGACTAGCTATTTCTTTGAAGTCAGGAAGGAGTTTCAAAATGTCTTGATTTTGTTCGTTTTATAAGCGTGATTACATTTACAAGCCCAGTTCTGATGGTCACTGTACAATGCTGGCAAGTTGGTGTATGACTTGGACCATTCCACATTGCATGCAGTGCAAGACGATTTCAAGGCTGCTATTTGAAATATATGCCGATTAATATTTCTTGTAGTATGCCCTTTTATTTTGTAATCCCGCCTCCTTTTGTGTTTCTTAAGCCCTGCTTTTGTACTATGCTGTCTTTTTTATCTACCTATTTATTTGTCTATATATGCATTAAGGTGCAACCCCCCTCCTGATCCCTAAAATATTGTAACCCTGCAAATAATCGTTCAAGTTCGAACAATGCATTTCATAATCAGCTGCTGGATGCATGTTCGAGGGATCTCTAGGAACAATTGGCAGATGCTGAATTGTGAAAAGCTCAATTCAAAGATTCTAAAGCAGCTACCTAGTACCATTTTTGGTGGGACTGGGGTTTCCTTTTCCAAAATTTGTAGTATCTGTTTAAATTGAAAAGGATGGAGTTGAGAAATGTTAGTCATTTGAATAGGATGGAATTCTGAATAAGGTGTTAAGGGTGTTGTTAGAATAGACCCTAATTAATGGGAGATGCTAATTTACAGGCGCCTAAAAAGCAGCCATCTCTCAAGTGAATCTATTCATCTTCTTCCTCCCGCGGTCCCACCGCCCAGCCACGGTCGTGCTAGGGTTTCACCGGAGCTCCACGACAGTTGAGCTCTGGCGAAACCCTAGCGCACCCGTGGCGCCACCTTCTTCCCGTCCCCCTGACCGCCGTTGTCGCCATGGCCATGGCGCCCCTGGTCCGACCTGGCCCGGCCGCCCCCACCGTCGCCAGGGCCCCTAAACCGCCCTCCCGCCGTCCCCGTCGCCTGGCCCCTTCGAAGTTGGAAAAGATGAGAGGGAGAGAGAGGAGAAGCCCGCTGGAACCCTAACTCTTGAAAATTGGAGGAGGACGAGGAGGACACACCTCACATCGGCGCCGCTGCCGGAACCCGCGTGCGTGTGGGGAGAGAGGGACAGGAGACACGTGCGTGTGGGGAGAAGACGCGTGCACCAAATGCGAAACAGATCAATGACTATTACATCGCCTGAAAGGACTAAAGGAAATCAGGCATCTGATAGATATGAAACATGATTATTAATAATCGAAAGTTTAGAGACATTTAATCAATGAAGTCGTGCTTCGCATCTGCTTGAACTACGTGAGCCTAGGGGAGGGAGATTGATGCCGTGCTTGCGGCTACGAGGTCTAATGAGGACCGAGCGCTAGAGCAGTAGCGCAGGCCACGCTGGCGTCATTACCTCAAATCTTGTTTCTCAGGTGCAGCGCCGTTCCCGGCCACCGCCAAGGCGCTCGTCGCCAGCAGGGGCTGCCGGTGGACACTACCGCTTGCCTCTGCGCCCTCCGAGTAGATCACCAACCCATTGGAAGAAACCGGATTAAAAGTCAGATTAGAGTAAATCCACTAATCAACTTATCTCATAGTTAAGCTATGTCATTTTGTGACTAACTTAAGAAATTACCCATAAAACAATTAGTCTCTTCCCAAATTTCAGAAAAAAGATATTTTTTCTTGGACGGGTCTAGCGAGCGGCCAGTGGCTCGCTAGATATCCCGAGCGGCCGGCTGCAAAAGGAAACTTTGGTCCCCCCCCCGGTGACGAAAAAGGAAAGAGCTGTCCCCCACCCAGACGCGCGCCAGGCTGGCGTCCTGGAGTGGCCATCTCCGCCAAACGATCGCCCCTCCACCCCAACGCTACCGAAAAAGCTAACCACCCCAGCGGCCAGCTCCTGTCTTTTCCTCCTTCCCCAAAGTTCTTCTTCTTCCCCACGAAAATGCTTGTCTGCTAAAGGAGAACCCTAGATCGCCATGGCAAGGAGAAGAAGCTCAGATCCAAACTGAGGGAATCAAGGGGAAAAAGCTACAAACAAAACCCGTGAGTTTCCCCTTCTCATATTCCTCCCCTTCCTCTGTATGGATTTTAATCTCTCCCTACCTGTTGTTGCTTCAACCTCCCTGTGGAGATCTTGTCACCAGAAAAAAGAGAGAATTTCCCCAGCAAATCCCCAGACACGGAAGCCAATTGCCCCCCGCCTTTGCTATGTGTTATGTATGAACTCCTATACCATCTTTTGTATGTCCAAATTTCAGGGGAGGGGGGATGAAAAACAGAAGATTGATGGACAATAAACCCAGCAATAACATGTGGAAGTAGCTGAAACCATGCTTTGCCAACTTTTGCATATTATGTGCAACTAGAGAAAGCCTTGATAAACACACATAGGGGATTAGTTCCAGATATCATGCATCATAACCAACTGAAAAGATGTATACTAGCCAACTCAACATGTATTGTAGCCAAAACTAAACATGCATTCTACTGACTTGAACTTGTTGTTGGCAAATGAACACATTAAAAAACGGTAGTATCTGAGCAACAAAAAATTCATAAATGTGCAACTGAACATGCATCTTGGCCAGCTGAAAAATGTATCCTGGCCAACTGAACATGCATCCTGGCCAAATGAAACATGTATCCTGGCCAACTGAACATGCATCCTGGCCAACTGAAATAGAAATCAATAGGTTTCAATTGCACAAATTAACAGGATGAAGTGTCTGTGCAACAAAAAACCAGATGTTTGTGCAATTGATCTGTCAGCAAAACCACATTTAGCTGCAATGTGTGCAACAAAACAGACCAGACTGAAGAAGCATATACTTTCTGCATAATAAACATGAATACCATACAAAAAGAGACACGAAGTAGTTCCTTTGCTAATAGACATGATGCAATACCTTTTGTGCAACTAAAACATGCCTGTGTGTGCAACTAAACACAAGTCAGTAGGTTTAGATATCAAATATAAAACAGGATGTACTGCCTGTGCAAAAAAACATATATTTGTGCAACTGAACTGTGATAAAAGGCCAACTTTTGCTGAAATATGTGCAACAAACACACCGGTCTAAACAAATAGCACACCAAACAGTAGTAACAAATGAGATTACATAGTCTTGCCTCTCACACATTGCAGAATGGAAAAATAGTGTTCAATATAGTAATGTAAATCACCAAGAGACATAAACTACTAGTATCTCATCTAAATCTTCATGGACTTCCAATAGCACCGTGTAAGAAGTGTAGCATCGAATTATGTGCAGAATGTACATCCTAGTCAACTGAACCTGTATTCTGGCCATTGCTGAAATGTGAGAAAAACAGCGAAGTAAAATTGATGTTCTTTATCTAGGCAACCTATTTACTGCAAAATATGCAACTAACATAACAACTCTGTGCAAAAAAAAATGCAGACCTGTTATAAAAATAGATTTTGGTTAAAACACATAGTTTTAACCAACTAAGATTGTCATACTGGTGCGCAACTACTTATGATTTTGTTGTTTGCATATAAAATAGAAAAAAAATAGAAGAAAACAACAGCAAATTTTGAACACGCGTACGGCTGGTGCTGATGCAGCATCCAAAGACATCATTTTCTTCCTCGGCATGATTTATAGGAAAGGATTCGAACCCGAACTGAAGTATACACAGTTAATGACAACGCATGGGTTCCCGCAAAAAAAAAATGACAACGCATGGGTCAGTCAAGTTTTACAAAGAATACGACAACGTGGGTGGTCAAGTGGGCAGGCGTGCGAATCATTTAAGCAAGAAAAAGAAAAATCTCTACTACCTAATAGCACGACTAATAAATGGAGTGAGTAATAAAGGTTGGCTATTTATGACACATGTTTCAGTGATCCATATTGATATTTTTCCTGTTATGCAATATTAAGGACACCTTTTTTCTAGGATAAGTCCTTTGCGATTTTTTCTATGGACACCAAAATCACTCTATTTTTTTAATTACCCTGTTTCCTTAATTGATTTTTTTTCATGTATAAGGTGGTGCATTGGAGGGGCCACCGACTAAGTGACAAAGTCCGGCCCGGGTTGGTAGAGATGCGCATGGAGTTTGTTCACGAAACTCCCGCCTGCTTGCCTAGGAAAGGAAAGGAAATTTTCAAACACAGATGATGATGATGATGAAGCATCTGAAGATACCATCTCATTCTTCGGCATGATATCATCTAGGGACCGAAAGTATATATAGTGAAAGAAAACGCGTGGGTCAGTCAAGTTTTACAAAGGATACGACAAACTTCACGGTCAAGTGGACAGGTGTGTAAGTAAATTAAGCCACAAAAACTCTATCTAATACCACCAATAATTGCCACTGCCTTGCCCTTTTATTTTTCAATATTTATTCTTTAAGGTTTTTGTAATAGCTAGATGGATGTTAGTGATGCACCAGTCACATACATCTACCGTCTACCTAACGCCAACACCTAGAAAAAAAACAGTAAGCTGAAAAATAACCAAGCAACTACCGCTGGCTTCTTCCTTTTGTCGATAACATGGGTTTCGTTTGTAGTGCTAACGCGCTCTATCTTATTTTACTAGTCAATAATTACTTATGTTCTTTTTAGGACTAGCTATTTCTTTGAAGTCAGGAAGGAGTTTCAAAATGTCTTGATTTTGTTCGTTTTATAAGCGTGATTACATTTACAAGCCCAGTTCTGATGGTCACTGTACAATGCTGGCAAGTTGGTGTATGACTTGGACCATTCCACATTGCATGCAGTGCAAGACGATTTCAAGGCTGCTATTTGAAATATATGCCGATTAATATTTCTTGTAGTATGCCCTTTTATTTTGTAATCCCGCCTCCTTTTGTGTTTCTTAAGCCCTGCTTTTGTACTATGCTGTCTTTTTTATCTACCTATTTATTTGTCTATATATGCATTAAGGTGCAACCCCCCTCCTGATCCCTAAAATATTGTAACCCTGCAAATAATCGTTCAAGTTCGAACAATGCATTTCATAATCAGCTGCTGGATGCATGTTCGAGGGATCTCTAGGAACAATTGGCAGATGCTGAATTGTGAAAAGCTCAATTCAAAGATTCTAAAGCAGCTACCTGACCATTTTTGGTGGGACTGGCGTTTCCTTTTCCAAAATTTGTAGTATCTGTTTAAATTGAAAAGGATGGAGTTGAGAAATGTTAGTCATTTGAATAGGATGGAATTCTGAATAAGGTGATAACGGTGTTGTTAGAATAGACCCTAATTAATGGGAGATGCTAATTTACAGGCGCCTAAAAAGCAACCATCTCTCAGGCGAATCTATTCATCTTCTTCCTCCCGCGGTCCCACCGCCCAGCCACGGGCGCGCTTGGGTTTTACCGGAGCTCCACGGCCGTTGAGCTCTGGCGAAACCCTAGTGCACCCGCGGCACCACCTTCTTCCCCTCCCCCCGACCGCCGCTGCCGCCATGGCCATGGCGCCCCTGGCCCGACCTGGCCCGGCCGCCCCCACCGCCGCCAGGGCCCCTAAACCGCTCTCCCGCCGTCCCCGTCGCCTGGCGCCTCCGAAGTTGGAAAAGATGAGAGGGAGAGAGAGGAGAAGCCCGCTAGAACCCTAACTCTTGAACATTGGAGGAGGAGGAGGACACACCTCACGTCGGCGCCGCCGCCGGAACCCGCGTGCATGTGGGGAGAGAGGGACAGGAGACACGTGCGCGTGTGGAGAAGACGCGTGCACCAAATGCAAAACAAATCAACGACAGTTACATCGCCTGAACGGACTAAAGGAAATCAGGCATCTGATAGACATGAAACATGATTATTAATAATCAAAAGTTTAGAGACATTTAATCAATGAAGTCGTGCTTCGCATCTGCTTGAACTACGTGAGCCTAGGGGAGGGAGATTGATGCCGTGCTTGTGGCTACGAGGTCAAATGAGGACCGAGCGCTAGAGCAGTAGCGCAGGCCACGCTGGCGCCATTACCTCAAATCTTGTTTCTCAGGTGCAGCGCCGTTCCCGGCCACCGCCAAGGCGCTCGTCGCCAGCAGGGGCTGCCGGTGGACACTACCGCTTGCCTCTGCGGCCTCCGAGTAGATCACAACCCATTGGAAGAAACCGGATTAAAAGTCAGATTAGAGTAAATCCACTAATCAACTTATCTCATAGTTAGGCTCTGTCATTTTGTGACTAACTTAAGAAACTACCCATAAAACAATTAGTCTCTTCCCAAATTTCAGAAAAAAGATATTTTTTATTGGACGGGTCTAGCGAGCGGCCAGTGGCTCGCTAGGCACCCCGAGTGGCCGGCTGCAAAAGGAAACTTTGGTGCCCCCCCGTTCTGAAAAAGTAAAGAGCTGTCCCCCACCCAGACGCGCGCCAAGCTGGCGTCCTGGAGCGGCCAGCTCCGCCAAAAATCACCCCTCCACCCCAACGCTACCGAAAAAGCTGACCACCCCAGCGGCCAGCTCCTGTCTTTTCCTCCTTCCCCAAAGTTCTTCTTCTTCCCCACGAAAGTGCTTGTCTGCTAAGGGAGAACCCTAGATCGCCATGGCAAGGAGAAGAAGCTCAGATCCAAACTAAGGGAATCAAGGGGAAAAAGCTGCAAACAAAACCTGCGAGTTTCCCCTTCTCATATCCCTCCCCTTCCTCTGTATGGATTTTGATCTCTCCCTACCTGTTGTTGCTTCAACCTCCCTGTGGAGATCTTGTCACCAGAAAAAAAGAGAATTTTCCCAGTAAATCCCCAGACACCGAAGCCAATTGCCCCCCCCCCCCTTTGCTATGTGTTATGTATGAACTCCTGTACCATCTTTTGTATGTCCAAATTTCAGGGGAGGGGGATGAAAAACAGAAGATTGATGGACAATAAACCTAGCAATAACATGTGGAACTAGCTGAAACCTTGTTGTGCCAACTTTTGCATATTATGTGCAACTAGAGAAAGCCTTGATAAACACACATAGGGGATGAGTTCCAGATATCATGCATCATAGCCAACTGAAAAGATGTATACTAGCCAACTCAACATGCATTGTAGCCAAAACTAAACATGCATTCTACTGACTTGAACTTGTTGTTGGCAAATGACCATGTTAAAAAACGGTAGTATCTGAGCAAAAAAAAATTCATAAATGTGCAACTGAACATGCATCTTGGCCAGCTGAAAAATGTATCCTGGCCAACTGAACATGCATCCTGGCCAAATGAAACGTGTATCCTGGCCAACTGAACATGCATCCTGGGCAGCTGAAACAGAAGTCAATAGATTTCAATTGCACAAATTAACAGGATGAAGTGTCTGTGCAACAAAAAAACAGATGTTTGTGCAACTGATCTGTCAGCAAAACCAACTTTTGCTGCAATGTGTGCAATAAAACAAACCAGACTGAAGAAGCATATACTTTGTGCATAATAAACATGAATACCATACAAAAAGAGACACGAAGTAGTTCCTTTGCTAATAGACATGATGCAATACCTTTTGTGCAACTAAAACATGCCTGCAAGGCAACTCTAGCCTGGTTGTGTGCAACTAAACACAAGTCAGTAGGTTCAGATATCAAATTTAAAACAGGATGTACTACCTGTGCAAAAAAACATATATTTGTGCAACTGAACTGTGATAAAAGGCCAACTTTTGCTGAAATATGTGCAACAAACACACCGGTCTAAACAAATAGCACACCAAACAGTAGTAACAAATGAGATTACATAGTCTTGCCTCTCACACATTGCAGAATGGAAAAATAGTGTTCAATATAGTAATGTAAATCACCAAGAGATATAAACTACTAGTATGTCATCTAAATCTTCATGGACTTCCAATAGCACCGTGTAAGAAGTGTAGCATCGAATTATGTGCAGAATGTACATCCTAGTCAACTGAACCTGTATTCTGGCCATTGTTGAAATGTGAGAAAAACAGTGAAGTAAAAATGATGTTGTTTATCTAGGCAACCTATTTACTGCAAAATATGCAACTAACATAACAACTCTGTGCAAAAAAAAATGCAGTCCTGTTATGAAAATAGATTTTGGTTAAAACTATGTGTTATAACCAACTAAGATTGTCATACTGGTGTGCAACTACTTATGATTTTGTTGGTTGCATAAAAAACAGAAAAGTTTTTAGAAGAAAACTACAGCAAATTTTGAACACGTGTACGGCTGGTGCTGATGCAGCATTCAAAGACATCATTTTATTCCTCGGCATGATAATGTTTATTATAGGAAAGGATTCGAACCCGAACTGAAAGTATACACAGTTAATGACAACGCATGGGTCAGTCAAGTTTTACAAAGGATACGACAAAGTGGGTGGTCAAGTGGGCAGGCGTGTGAATCATTTGAGCAAGAAAAAGAAAAAGCTCTACAACCTAATAGTACGACTAATAAGTGGAGTGAGTAATAAAGGTTGGCTTTTATGACACATGTTTCAGTGATCCATATTGATATTTTTTTCTGTTTATGCAATATTAAGGACACCTTTTTTCTAGAATAAGTCCTTTGCGATTTTTTCTATGGACACCAAAATCACTCTATTTTTTAATTACCCTGTTTCCTTAATTGATTTTTTTCATGTATAAGGTGGTGCATTGGAGGGGCCACCGACTAAGTGACAAAGTCTGGCCCGGGTTGGTAGAGATGCGCATGGAGTTTGTTCACGAAACTCCGGCCTGCTTCCCTAGGAAAGGAGAGGAAATTTTCAAACACAGATGATGATGATGATGAAGCATCCGAAGATACCATTTCATTCTTCGGCATGATATCATGTAGGGACCGAAAGTATATATAGTGAATGAAAACACGTGGGTCAGTCAAGTTTTACAAAGGATACGACAAACTTCACGGTCAAGTGGGCAGGTGTGTAAGTAAATTAAGCCACAAAAACTCTATCTAATACCACCAATAAATGCCACTGCCCTTTTATTTTTGATATTTATTCTTTAAGTTTTTACTAATAGCTAGATGGATGTTAGTGATGCACCAGTCACGTACATCTACCGTCTACCTAACGCCAACACCTAGAAAAAAACAGTAAGCTGAAAAATATAAGTCACGTGCCCCTACTGCGTTAAAATTAAAGAACGTAAAAGTTAAATTAAAGAGGGCCAGAGCCGGAAGGGGGGAGCATTCAACAAACAAAAAAGAAAAAGAAAAAAAAGAAGGAAAACAAGCGGAGAGAGAAAATCTAAGCTAAATTCTGCAGCCATTTCTGAATTTGAGTGAAGTAGCTTTTCTTGGCTCGCTAGAGGAGTAAAGAGAATTCGTACCTGAACAAACTCTTGCCTCCGAACAGTCGCTGATATATTATTGAAGATCTTGTTGGTCTGGCACTTCCAAATACCGTTCTTATTTATTTTTTACGAAAAACTTCCAATCTATTTATCTTCAATCATGGCAGTACAACAAACACTAGAAATAATTGAAATTACATCCAGATTCGTAGGCCACCTAGCGACGACTACAAGCACTGAAGCGAGCCGAAGGCGCGCCACCGTAGTCACCGGAGCCAGGCGCAACTTGGTGTAGTAGACAGTCGGGAAGTCGTTGTGCTAAGGCCCCATGGAAGCAACGCACCAGAATAGTAAGTTTAGATCGGAAGGATCCAACCTAAAGACACAAGAACAAAGACGAACAAAGACTGGCGAGCAGATCCACCAAGGACAACCATCGACCGAATCCCGTGAGATTCGCCGGAGACACACATCCACACGCCCTCCGACGATGCTAGACGCACCACCGGGACGGGGGCTAGGCGGGGAGGACCTTATTCCATCTTCAAGAAGCCGCCGCCGTCTCGTCTTCTTGAGCCGGACACAAACCCTAACAAAACTTGAAGAAGCACCAAAAAACGGAGCCCTCCCATCGGCAAGGGCCGAGATCCACCGCAAACCCATGGCCCTAAGGCCACAGGAGACGTGGCAGATCGGCGGCACCGCCGACGGGAGGCAGAAACCCTAGCCGCCTTTTTTTAGAGGAGAGACGAAGGAGAAACCTAGATACCGTTCTTCTTGGAAAAAGGAAGAACCTTAGGGGGTGTAGTAAAAAATTAGGAATTTTTTTCCCCACTTGTCATGGTTTGCTGCGGGTCCAGACTGATTAAGCTAAGATAAAAGCCGGGTCTCATTTATAGATTCTCTTCCTGTCATCTCTATAAATATATACTGTATGACCCATGCAACAGGCCAGGAGCGGCAAGCCACGAACCTCATACCTAGCTAGCTTAGTTTGATCTCATCAATCGAGAGCTTCCTGGGTCATCCTAGTCCGTCCTAGCCAACCCAAGCTAGCCAACAAGCCATGGCGACGCAGGATTTGTGGGTCGGGATTGGATCAGCTCTGGCGTTTTCAATTACCATCATCGCCATGGTAATGAACCAATCCAGGATCAAAGTGTTGATCAACAAGATCAGCGCCTACCTCAACCCATACATACAAATCACCATCCCTGAGTACGGCGCCGAGAGTTTCAAACGCAGCGACTTCTTCGTTACAATCGAGGCCTACCTCTCCGACTTGTGTCATCAAGATGGTCGGGTGCGCAAGCTAAAGGCCGAGCTCGAGAGCGACATGCAGAAGCCCCAAGTTTCAGTTGACGACGATCAAGAGATCGTTGATACCTTCAAAGGTGCCACGCTCTGGTGGTACGCCGGCACAGAGCTCCCGAAGACCACTGTCATCACCCACCGCGCTGGTGATGAGAAGCGCCGCTTCTACCGAGTTGCCTTCCATAAAAGGTTCCACAAACACATCGTGAATGACTACCTGCCCTATGTCATAGAAACTGGCCATGACGTCATCGCCAAGAACCGCCAGCACCGCCTCTTCACCAACAGCACAAGCAGCCAATGGAGCTCCTACGACAGAGAAAAGAGCTTCTGGAGCCACGTGGAGTTCCGGCACCCGGCGAAGTTTGACATGCTCGCTATGGACCCCGCCAAAAAGGAGGAGATCAAGGATGATCTCAATGCCTTTAAGAAGGGAAAGGATTACTATGCCAAGGTCGGCAAGGCATGGAAGCGTGGATACTTGCTGTTTGGGCCCCCAGGCACCGGTAAGTCCATGATGATCGCCGCCATGGCCAACTTCATGAACTACGACATCTACGACATGGAGCTCACGGTGGTGAAGAACAACACGGAGCTGCGGAAGCTCTTCATCGAGACCAAGGGAAAGTCCATCATCGTCATTGAGGACATTGACTGCTCCGTCGACCTCACCGGCAAGCGCAGGGACAAGAAGAAGGCCCGCAAGAAGTCCGGCGACCAGAGCGACATGCTACAGAAAGAGGATGAGAAGAAGGACGACGAAGACAGCAAGCTGACCCTTTCTGGGGTGCTCAACTTCATTGACGGGCTATGGTCGGCATGCGGCAAAGAGCGCATCATCATCTTCACCACCAACTACAAGGACAAGCTGGACCAAGCGCTGATCCGGCCAGGCAGGATGGACATGCACATCAAGATGTCCTACTGTCGCTACGAGGCATTCAAGGTGCTGGCCCATAACTACCTGGACATCAGCGAGTATCAGTTTTTCGAGCTGTTCGGTGAGATAAATGGGCTGCTGGATCAGGTTGACATGTCCCCGGCGGACGTTGCCGGGCACCTGATACGAACGGAGAAGAAGGATGACGGCGCGTGCTTGCAGGGTCTCATCCGAGATCTGAAAATTTTAAAAGACAAGAACTAACTCGGCAGCAGATTGTCATCCACAGGATCCAATTTCGATAGTGGTACCAAATTTAAACCCGACAGTGATCAATATATTTGAGGTAGCAAGGGACAGTACATTCGAATCATAAAGTGCCCCCATTTGTATAAGTAGCTAAGCTATGCTTGCCCCCATTTCTTTAATTAATTTTGTCTGTTTACCCTTTTTGTACTTCGTTCTCTTCTTAATAAATTCACAATAGGGGCTTTGCCCCTCCTGTTTCCTTCAAAAATAAGTACCTAAGCTATGCTTAGTTTGCACGAAACGTTGTGCTTTCAACTACTGCTATCACAAGGCATGACAGTAAATTATACTTCCTTGGTCCCAAATTAAATATATTTTTAGAATTGCTCTAATTAAGTTAAACATTTTTTAAATTTAACCAAATTTATATAAAAGAGCACTCAATATCAAATTTATACAAGTGGATACACGGAATATATTTTCATAGTATATTTACTTGGTACCATAGATATGTTGGTATTCTTCCCTTTAATGTTGGTTTAAATAGTTTGACTTAGGAGAACCATAGAAATCGATATATTATGGGACGGAGAGTATATAGGTTAGATGGACCGGATCTGCTCGCTACCGTGTCGGGCGACATGGAGGCCTCGGACGGCTCGGGGTCTACCTCGAGCAACAGTTCCAAGAGGAAGCAATCCGGGCGTGGTCCGGGGAAGGTCCCGGAACCAACGGCTGCCGGCGACCGTCCTATCATTTGCCCGACAGGAGAGGGGTAAGCAAGCATTTCATTTGCATCATATTTTGGATGTCATAGCTTTGACACTCACGTATGCTTGTCTTTTTCATCATGGACATTTATCCCGACACAGCCTAAGGGGGCACGCCCGCCAAACCACGTCAACGGCTCCCTCTTGAGGAAGCACTTCCCCGGATTGTCCAAGCCATGTGATGACGAGCCGCCGTCGCCAAGTTTAACCTGGGAGCATTACCAACACAACAAGGACGAGCACAATGTCACCATGGCCACCCGGGTCATCACCGCTTTTTTGGTAAGTATCTTCGCCCCGACCACTGCATTTTTCCATATCCAAATCCTTGTATTAACTGCCATATGCTTTCTTGTAGCAAACATTTGCTTGCGTGGATGGCGAGAAGCAGGAGGCGATCAAAGGCATCGTGAAATCTGCCCGAAAGATACTCTCTGACACCAAGCACACGCTGCGGTACAAAGCCGTGATGCAGTGTCGGCCGCTCGACGACAAGGGAGAGAAGATGACAAGGAAGACTGCTTGCCAGACCAACTTGTCGCGAGAAGAATACTTGTCAGTGGTAAGTGACTACATCGGTTGCTAGTACTTTGATTCATCCGCCTCTTGTTCCTCAATGATTCGATTTTGTCTGACTAGGTGAGGGAACCCTGGATGAAGGACGATTGTTCAGAGGCCCTGGTTGACATGTGGTGTGACCCGGCATGGCAGGCGCAGCAAGTGGAGAAGGGAACGATCGAGCCAAAATGCCAGGCCCGGCTCAGGGCCAGGGGAGCCGGAATCTAACCGCTCTCAAGCAACACATGGTATGTGGATTAAGATGTTAACTTTTTCGCACGGTGCATCTTGGTTCATTAAACTTGATGGTTAATTTTGCAGGAGGCGAAGATTGGTCACCCGGTTCACATCCTGGAAGCCTGGAAAGAAGGCCACAAGAGGAAGGATGGCGCCGAGTTCTGCAGCTTGTCGGCGGAGGAGAAGTACGGGACCTTCAAAGAGGTCTTCCAGGAGGTGCACGAGCAGGAAGCCGAACCTACGCCCAAGCTCCTTGATCTTGAGCTTCTCATCATTGCTGGCGAGGGAAAGGGCCATGGCCGCTACCTCCTTTGCAAATGGGGCGATCACCACCTCCTCGCATCGCAAGCTGCATGAGATACGTGCATCGAGCACCAGCTCAACTCTGTCCATACGGAGTCGCCCAACCGCCGCATCATGTCAGATAGCGCGTCTCAAGGTTAGCATCCTAACCTTTCATTTATGTTCATGCCTCGAAATTGCAACGTTCCAACCTATATGAGCCTAATGCCATATTACAAGATTTAATGGAGCAGCGGGCTGCTGAAGAGGAGCAAAGGCGGCTGGCTGAGCATGAGTCTAGAAAAAAGGAATGGCCAGACACGAACGACAGGTTAAAGCTGCTTGATAATCAACTACATGTAGAACTCTACTCTTATAGGTTCTTATGCAATCTCGAAGCAGTGGAAGTGATGCTCCTCCTCCTCCTCATCCGGAATCTTAACCGATGGCCCCTCCTCCTCCTCAAGACGATCTATGAACAAGTGTACTTCTATGTGACGTGCAGGTGTTTTGCAAGTAGTTACAATATGTATTAATTTGCGAACTTGTGTGTGACGTCTACTAGTATGAAACATTCACCTATATATGTGAACTACTCCAAATTATGCCTATATATGTGGACTACTAGATCAAATTATGCCTATATATGTGGACTACTCCAAATTGCACTGTAGTTGTTTTCATCTACAGGGATCAGAAAAGTAATAGCTTAATAACAGAAGGAATGGGAAACATTTCCGAGAGCAACACTCGAAAAACGATATACTACCGAGAGTAGCTCTCGGAAAAGTGGTCGTCTGAGAACTGACACTACTGTTGTGCCACACTTTTTCCGAGAGTAGCTCTCGGAAAAGGAGTCGCTGAGCACTTCACTGCTACAGGGCTGCCACTCTTTTCCGAGTGTGGCGATGCTCGGTAAACTGTCAGCTGCCATGTGGGACACGCTGTCCCACTGGTCAGGAGCATTGCCGAGCACAGCTCTCAGCAAAGATATCGTCATTTTCTTTTCAAAAATATTTAGCAAATAATTTATAACTTTTACTGATAAATGTGACCATTGGGCCCACATCTCGGTTAGAAAGATGGTTCGGTGACGTGTTCTTACCGAGAGGGTGACATCGCAGCTCTCGATATATCAGAAAAAAGAGTAGAAAATATGATGTGGCCTTTACCGAGAGGCGATAAACAACTCTC
The DNA here is from genome assembly GCA_021605205.1 of Aegilops longissima. Taxonomy (NCBI): domain Eukaryota; kingdom Viridiplantae; phylum Streptophyta; class Magnoliopsida; order Poales; family Poaceae; genus Aegilops; species Aegilops longissima. The sequence continues at coordinate 656,568,384 of CM038681.1, read as the reverse complement.
GATAAAGGTCCTAACCCTAGGTCTGCACATCTTCTCCATTCGTAGTCGTGCTCTGTAAATATGTGTTATTCCTTTTGTTGTTGTTTACATCTCCTTTTATTTTCTTACATGCTTTGCAAAGCGCCTTACCATTTTTGTTAGACATTACCAAGATGGGGATTTCTGGCCCTGCACCACGGAGGCCCGGACGGTCTACGACATTGACAGGCACCGAGAGGGGGTGATATATCACAAGTATAGGGGATCACAACAGTTTTCGAGGGTAGAGTATTCAACCCAAATTTATTGATTCGACACAAGGGGAGCCAAAGAATATCCTCGAGTATTAGCAGTTGAGTTGTCAATTCAACCACACCTGAAAGACTTAGTATCTGCAGCAAAGTTTTAGTAGCAAAGTAATATGAGAGTAACGGTAACAGTGGCAAAGGTAACAGTAGTGATTTTATAGAAGGCGTAACAGTATCAACGGAAAAGTAACTTAGCAAAGATCAATATGTGAAAAAAGCTCGTAGGCACCGGATCAGCGATGGTTAATTATGTTGGATGGCATTCATCATGCAACGGTTATAACACAGGGTGATACAGAACTAGCTCCAATTCATCAATGTAATGTAGGCATGTATTCCATATATAGTCATACGTGCTTATGGAAAAGAACTTGCATGACATCTTTTGTCCTACCCTCCCGTGGCAGCAGGGTCCTAATGGAAACTCAGGGATATTAAGGCCTCCTTTTAATAGAGAACCGGACCAAAGCATTAGCACTTAGTGAATACATGAACTCCTCAAACTACGGTAATCACCGGAAAGAATCCCAGTTATTGTCACCCTGGGGGATGCGGATCATAACTCGTAATAGGTGTCTACAACTTGCAAGATCGGATCAAGAACACACTTATATTCATGAAAACATAATAGATTCAGATCTGAAATCATGGCACTTGGACCCTAGTGACAAGCATTAAGCATAGCAAAGTCATAGCAACATCAATCTCAGAACATAGTGGATACTAGGGATCAAACCCTAACAAAACTAACTGGATTACATGATAGATCTCATCCAACCCATCACCGTCCAGCAAGCCTATGATGAGATTACTCACGAACAATGGAGAGCATCATGAAATTGGCGATGGAGGATGGTTGATGATGACGAAGGCGTCGATTTCCCCTCTCCGGAGCGCAAAACGGACTCCAGATCTGCCCTCCCGAGGAAGAGCAGAGGTGGCGGTGGCTCCGTATCGTGAAACGCGATGAACTCTTCTCTCTCATGTTTTTCTCCCCAAATAGGAATATATGGACTTGGAGTTGAGGTCGGTGGAGCTACAGGGGGCCCACAAGCCTACAGGGCGCACCCTAGGGGGGCGCCCCCTAGGCTTGTGGCCAGGTGGTGGGTCCTCTGCAATTGATTCTTTCGTTAGTATTTTTTATTTATTCATAAAAATTCTCGGCAAGTTTCCAAGTCATTTTGAGAACTTTTATTTGTGCACAAAAATAACACCAAGGCAATTCTGCTGAAAAACAGCGTCAGTCCGGATTAGTTTCATTCAAATCATGCAAACTAGAGTCCAAAACAAGGGCAAAAGAGTTTCGATCATTCAAATCATGCAAAATCGTCGCTCGCCTCCCGCGCACGCATGCACGTCCGCCTCCCGCGCATTCATTCCCACGTCGCCGCCCTTCCCATGCATGCAGACCTGGAAAGGCTGAGACGGGCATTAACAGCGCTCTCAGGCCCGGACAGCAAGATGGCCCAACGGTCCATCCAGCGTGCCCTGTACGTGTTGAGAAAAAAAATCACCCAGCCAATCAGATTGCATCTCGCACATCGCCCCCCTCCTCCCCGCAGATTCCTTCTAGAAGGGTAGATCGACGGTCCTTGATTACCGCTAGGGTTAGATGGACGGTCCTTGTTCAGCGCTAGGGTTAGCGGGGTTTGGGAGAGGTTTGGAGCAGTCAATGATAGGTTTGACCAGATTACAAATGAACATAATAAATTAAATAAAAAACAGAAAAAAGAAAAACCTGTGCACATAGTCTTCTAATGTCATATACTAACGATTTAAGTTGATAAACAAGGTCTACATACATTTAAACAAAAAGTCATGTGTCTTATGTGATATCTCAAGTATCTCAAACTCTCTTGTATGAAGTGAAGAGAAATGTTTTGGGGAAATGAACATGAAAATTTCAAAAATCTCACCCCAGCTTCATTTTGGAGTGACTAAGAATCCAGCTTAGTTTTTCATTTTGATATTTTAGACTTGTTTAAATCTTGGTCAAAGTTAAGTTTGACCAGAATTGAAATGAGCAAAACAAATACAAAAAAATTCAATAAAAAGGAAAAACCAGCGCACATAGTCTGTATATATAGAATATATGTGTAGGAAAGTTATTTGGCTGATTTAGACAAGGTCGAAAAAAACCTTGGTTAGAAATGAGGCTGTTTACCTTATCTTTGGAGCTCTTTTTTAACATATTTTTCATGAAAATTTCAAAAACCTCACCACAGCTTCATTTTGGAGTAACTAAGAAGGATCCATGCTTAGTTTTTCATTTTGATGTTTTAGACTTGTTTAAATCTTGGTCAAAGTTAGGTTTGACCAGAATTCAAATGAGCAAAACAAAATTTTAAAAAAATCAAAAAAAGAATTGCAACATCCAAATAGCATGTCGAATTTGAAGTTCTAACATAGGTCCAACATCATTCAAACATAGTTCTAACATAGGTAACATCATTCAACAGAAATACAACATTATTCATAATGTTTCATAATTATTCATAAATAGCGTTGGGGCTTCTGTTTGATCCTTAAGCTTTTTGCCATCACTTTGCTCCTCGTGCACCTTGTGCTCATTGCTTCTTCTCTTCTCCTCTTGGTTGTCGGTGCCTTGCGCGTCTTCTTCAAACCTACCACAAAGCTGTACAAAACATAAAGGGTAATGAGATCATGTCAAGTGATAAATGTACAGTAGTATTTGCAAGATTTACATACCTAGCAGAACTCACAACGACAGAAGGTTGGTCACCATTTGAAGCCTCACTTGGATCACCATTTGGAGCCTCAGTTGGATCTCCATTTGGAGCCTCACTTGAATCATCATTTGGAGGATATTTTGGATCATCGTCAAAATCATGCGGCTGTTGACCATCATCATTTGGAACCTCATCAAAATCCTCATCTGATGCAACCAGCTGTTGACCATCATTTTCATCATCTGTTGTGGCAACCGGCTACTGACCAACGTTTTCATCAAAGCCTTCATCGAAGCCTTCCTCGAAACACTCTCCGAACGCTGGATCTACTGTATTATCACAATACTTACCGAAATGACCAGACCCACCACACCTTGTGTACTTACGCTTCCTCGCTCCAAGTCCAGCTCCTTCGCTGCGAGGTCTGATTCGACTCTTCCTTGGTCTACCTGCTGCTCTCTTCAGAACTGGAGCGCAAAGCTTGAATCCAGGTTCCACTATGTCCCATTGTTGTTTTCCCTCCATAGCAGGCAAAGCATATGCATATGTGGCTTTGAACCTTGCAACAGAGTAGTAATCATGCACATACTGTTGTATGTTCCCTGCTGGACCTGGGAGAGAAGTGATGAAAAACAAGGCATGAATGCATGGCAACCCAGTTATCTGCCATTGCCTACAACTGCAAGTTCTAGCTTCTAAATCCACTGGATATCTCCATTCCCTCTTCTCTTTATCCAAATATGATATCTCTGTTGTGGTACCCGAGCAAAGAGTCATGTTCATTTCCAAGCCTGTTTTTTTTGCTTCAGTTCATTCATCATGGCAGGGATGATAATGTGGCCCATGAATTTTGCCTCGGCTATTCCTGCACGATAATGAAATTTCTGCATATATTCTATCCTAATCCTGTCAAGCAAATCCACCACATATGACCCTTTAGTTTCCGGATCGTTGAGTTGAAAGACTCTGCTAGATTATTGTGCACATAGTCAACTTTTCTCAATTCACTGAATTGGCTTCTGGCCCATAACTTTGAGTGGTGTGTTTCCAAGTATTCCTTCACTTTGGGATTCGTGTATAACTGCCTCAAGTGGTAGTTGTGTTTCTTCACACTGCAAGTCAAAGATGTTGGCCATAAATTATTGGTATACACCTTTCTTTTGAATTTCTTCACAAAATTTACAGCAAGGTGACGCATGCATTCCCTATGCTCTACTCCAGGGAACACATTGTCCACGGCCACTTATAAACCTTTGCAGGCATCTGTATGAAATAGCCCAACGCAGATTATGCAAAAACCAAGTCCAACTCTCCGCAGACTCTATCTCCAACACACCATACGCAACTAGAAATACAAAACTGTGTGCATCAACCGCACAAGTTGCTACTAACTGTCCTTTAAACCTCCCTGTGACAAAAGTAGCATCAGTAGCCAAATAAGGCCTGCAGCCTGCCAAAAAACCCCGTCGACAAGCCTCATAGCGGACAAAAAGCCTCCTAAAGCATTCCTTGGTCTTTGTCTCTCCCCTGAATGTGTACTCTGTAGTGTGGTGGTCAATATCTACAATACTACCTGGGTTGGTCCTCTCCACTTCACCTTTGAATGAATACAACAATTGAAAACTTTCCTGCCAGTTACCATAAATAGAATCCATAGCATGTTGTTTACCATTGAACAACCTCATGTATGGTAACCCTATCTTGAACTTGTCTTTGATGTTCTTCTGCAATTCCTTTGGACCCACTTGCTGGTTTTCTTTCACCCACTTCTTTACTTCTCCCGCCACCCATCTTGACTTGGCTCTACTGATTGTATCCTTCCTAAGGGTTGATTACTGTCATGTATGCTTAAAAGGGTTCACTTTGACCTGAACATTCGTGCTATTTCGCATTTTAGATGCGAGCATCCTCCATGGACAACCCTCAGTCAGACAGTGCACTCTGTAACGTACTTGATCGCTCTTGTCTACTTTGAAAGTACGTTATATCTTGATGTAGTATGTCACAAGTGCATTTCTACACTCACTTGCTACTTCTCGAGCTTGCGTTGGTTTTTCGCTTGAAGAGGAAAGGGTGATGTAGCAAAGTAGAGGTAAGTATTTACCTCAGTTGAGAACCAAGGCATCAATCCAGTTGGAGTAACAAGCGAGGCACCAATGAGTGTACCTAAACAAAGAATCAAACACTTGCACCCAACGTGAAAAAGGGGTTGTCAATCCCTTCACGGTTATTTGCAAAGGTGAGATCTGATAGAGATGGATATAAAAGATAACTAAAACGATAATTGAAATAAAAGTAAATAAATTGCAGTAAGGTATTTTTGTGTTTTTTAGTATATAGATCTGAAAATATAATGTGTAAAGTAGACCCGGGGGCCATAGGTTTCACTAGAGGCTTCTCTCTTGAAGGAAAACATTACGGTGGGTGAACGAATTACCGTCGAGCAATTGATAGAAAAGCGCAAAGTTATGATGATATCTAAGGCAATGATTATGCATATAGGCATCACGTCCGTGACAAGTAGACCGACTACTGCTTGCATCTACTACTATTACTCCACACATCGACCGCTATCCAGCATGCATCTAGAGTATTAAGTCCATAAAGAACGGAGTAACGCTTTAAGTATGATGACATGATGTAGAGGGATAAACTTAAGCAATATGATATAAACCCCATCTTTTTATCCTTGATGGCAACAACACAATACGTGCCTCGCTACCCTTTTTGTCACTGGGTGAGCACACCGCAAGATTGAACCTAAAACTAAGCACTTCTCCCATGGCAAGAATTATAGATCTAGTTGGCCTATTAAAACCCATAACTCGAAGAGACTTGCAAATATATGAAATCATGCATAAAACAATTCAGAGAAGATTCAAATAATATTCATAGATAATTTGATCATAAATCCACAATTCATCGGATCTCGACAAACACACCACAAAAGAGAATTACATCGGATAGATCTCCATGAAGATCATGGAGAACATTGTATTGAAGATCAAAGAGAGAGAAGAAGCCATCTAGCTACTAGCTATGGACCCGTAGGTCTGAGATAAACTACTCACGAATCATCGGAGAGGCCATGGTGTTGATGAAGAAGCCCTCCGTGATCGAATCCCCCTCTGGCAGGACGCCGGAAAAGGCCCCAAGATGGGATCTCGCGGAAACAGAGGCTTGCGACGGTGGAAAAGTATAGTCGTGGCTCTCTTTTAGGTCAGGGGAATATTGGAGAATTTATAGGTGGAAGAAATAGGGCAGGGGAGTCCCGAGGGGTCCACAAGCCCCTGGGGCGCGCCCTGCAGGCTTGTGGCTTCCTCGAAGCTTCTCTGCCTTGGTCTCCAAGTCCTACAGGTGTCTTCTGGTCCAAGAAAAATCATCGCGAAAGTTTTATTCCGTTTGGACTCCGTTTGATATTCCTATCTGAAAAAGGTCAAAAACAAGGAAAAACATAAACTGGCACTAGGCACTGTGATAATAAGTTAGTCCCAAAAATGATATAAAATAGCATATTAATGCATATAAAACATCCAAAGTTGATAATATAATAGCATGGAACAATAAAAAAATTATAGATACGTTGGAGACGTATCAAGCATCCCCAAGCTTAATTCCTGCTCATCCTCGAGTAGGTAAACGATAAAAACATAATTTTTGATGTGGAATGCTACCTAGCATATTTATCCGTGTAATTTTCTTTATTGTGGCATGAATGTTCAGATCCATAAGATTCAAAACAAAAGTTTAATATTGACATAAAAACAATAATACTTCAAGCATACTATCAAAGCAATCATGACATTTCAAAATAACATGGCCAAAGAAAGCTAATCCTACAAAATCATATAGTCTGGCTATGCTCCATCTTCCCCACACAATGTATTTAAATCATGCACAACCCCGGTATTGGCCAAGCAATTGTTTTCACACTTTTACTTTCTCAAACTTTTTCAACTCTCAGGCAATACATGAGCGTGAGCCATTGATATAGCACTATAGGTGGAATAGAATATGGTGGAGGTTGTGAGGGACAAAAGGGAAGATAGTTTCACATCAACTCGGTGTATCAACGGGCTATGGAGATGCCCATCAATAGATATCAATGTGAGTGAGTAGGGATTGCCATGCAACGGATGCACTAGAGCTATAAGTGTATGAAAGCTCAAAAGGAAACTAGTGGGTGTGCATCCAACTCGCTTTCTCACAAAGACCTAGGGAAATTTTGAGGAAGCCCATCATTGGAATATACAAGCCAAGTTATATAATGAAAATTCCCACTAGTATATGAAAGTGACAAAATAGGAGACTCTCTATCATGAAGAACATGGTGCTACTTTGAAGCACAAGTGTGGAAAAGGATAGTAACATTGTCCCTTCTCTCTTTTTCTCTCATTTTTTTTCTTTTTGGTGGGCATCTTTGGCCTCTTATTTTTTTATTTGGGTATCATAGGCCTCTTTTATTATTTTTAAAGTTCGGAGTCTCATCCCAACTTGTGAGGGAATCATAGCTATCTTCCTTTCCTCACATGGGACAATGTTCTAATAATGATGATCATCACACTTTTATTAATTACAACTCGATACTTAGAACAAAAGACGACTCTATATGAATGCCTCCGACGGTGTACCGGGATGTGCAACGATCTAGCGTAGCATATGACATTAAGGAACATCACGCTAGCTGTCTTACGATTATGCAAAGCAATATGACAATGATGGTACGTGTCATGAAGAACAAAACGGTGGAAGTTGCATGGCAATATATCTCGGAATGGCTATGGAAATGCCATAATAGGTAGGTATGGTGGCTGTTTTGAGGAAAGGTATATGGTGGGTGTAATGTACCGGCAAAAGTTGCGCGGTACTAGAGAGGCTAGCAATGGTGGAAGGGTGAGAGTGTGTATAATCCATGGACTCAACATTAGTCATAAAGAACTCACATACTTGTTGCAAAAGTTTTATTAGTTATCGAAACAAAGCATTAGACGCATGCTCCTAGGGGAAGGGTTCGTAGGAGTTAACCATCGCGCGATCCCGACCGCCACACAAAGGATGACAATCAATAAATAAATCATGCTCCGATTTCGTCACATAATGGTTCACCATAAGTGCATGCTACGGGAATCACAAACTTCAACACAAGTATTTCTACGGTTCACAACCACTCTACTAGCATGACTCTAATATCACCATCTTCATATCTCAAAACTATATTCAAGGAATCAAACTTCTCCTAGTATTCAATGCACTTTATATGAAAGTTTTTATTATATCCCTTTTGGATGCCTATCATATTAGGACTAAATTCATAACCTACGCTAATTACCACGCTGTTTAAAGAGACTCTCAAAATAATATAAGTGAAGAACAAGAGTTTAATTCTTTCTATAAAATATAACACCGCCGTGCTCTATAAAGATATAAGTGAAGCACTAGAGCAAAATTGCCTAGCTCAAAAGATATAAGTGAAGCGCATAGAGTATTCTAACAAATTCATGATAAATGCGTATCCCTCTCAAAAGGTGTGCAGCAAGGATAATTGTGGCAAACTAAAAATCAAAGACTCTTATCATACAAGACGCTCCAAGCAAAACACATATCATGTGGTGAATAAAAATATAGCCTCAAGTAAATTTACCGATGGATTGAAGATGAAAGAGGGGATGCCTTCCCGGGGCATCCCCAAGCTTAGGCTCTTTGGTATCCTTGAATATGGCTTGGGATGCCTTTGGTATATAATAACTCTTCATGCTCGCATCATGCATCGTCATAATAGCAAGTCCTACTAATCATCATACAACTTCTACTCGTTATTAATAACAAGTCATACGATCATCATCCTCATAGTCATCGAACCAACCCTACTTAATTGTTCTTAGCACATGATCATGAGTATTAGGTAGGACCTAATTATACCCTCTTTAAGATAAAATAGCATAAAACAATATAGGCCCTGACTTTCCATTATGGAGAATGGAGATCATCCTGTCTCCAATTCTTGCGCTTCGCTTCCTTTTGCTTCCAAGAACCTCCTTACGACTGTCCATACATTTTTTCCATTCTTTGAGTACCATGTGTTCACCGGTTTTAGAAATCCGGTATGGACAGGTGAGATTCGTAGGATGACCTGGTTGTATGTTCAAAACATCAAGGCGACCATTCTGATACATCAAATGAGGCACACAATCCATCGGGATTCTCTGGTGAAAAACATAGTAATAACTTCATAGTTAGCAATGATGTACTAGTTTTAGAAGTGTGCAAAAGATGCACGGATGTCGTAATAGTAAAAAATCTTACCAGGGTATCTCCATGGAAGTTACCGTGGTTCAACACGTGCACTAGTGGCACGTATTGACCATAATTTGGAGGAGTATGATAATAGGTATTGTAATTCTCAAGGTCAGTACAAAATGCGATCAGATGATTTTTCTCCTGATAAGTTAATTCGGAGCCATCGGTGTAGTGGGTTTTGTCTACCATCTTTCGCACATTGTTTGAAGAATGAAAATAAGATGTCAATGGAAATAAGCTGTCAACTATTTTGAAATAAATAATATAAATTAGCTAATAACTATGTTTGAGAAACTCACATGGCGGTAGAATTGGAAGCGTATCAACAAGGACCCAAATGTCCATATTGTCTTGCTCGATTTCAGGATCACCAAGATCCATGGTGACAAGCATATCCTCATAAAAACCATACATCTTGCAAAGTGCTTCCCAATTTGGGCAACCAAAATGGGTTACGCTATGAGAATTGTATAGATTTACTTCAAATTCCATACCATGATGGGTCCTTAGGTGAATTTTCTTTATTTCGAAACTTTCATGGTTTTCAAAACCCATCCTCTCCAAGACATAGCGTCTTGCATGGCATGGGATAAGGTAGTCAAATTGTAAAAGATGAAAATTACACGTTCAAATAGTTGAAGTCGTGCTTAATTACGAAAGAAAACACTTTTCGTCGTTGCGTACCATTTCAACATCGAAGGTATCCTGGAGCTTAATACTAAAACGCCGATCTTCGTCCAGGTGAGGCCTGTCGCAAAGCCCTCGGTCGTTGTTGCACCAGTCGCACTCCCCCGGGAGACTTTCGTCGTCCGAGTACGACATTTCCTACATAGACAAAAACTAAATATATGTACTACAAAAACTAAATTAGATCATTATTATTCATCACGGGTTGACTATCAGTCTGTCGAGTCTTTTCTTGAAAAATCTCAGCTCACGTGGTGTATGAAGGAAATATGCCCTAGAGGCAATAATAAAGTTATTATTTATTTCCTTAATTCATGATAAATGTTTATTATTCATGCTAGAATTGTATTACCCGGAAACATGATACATGTGTGAATATATAGACAAAACAAAGTGTCCCTACCATGCCTCTACTTGACTAGTTCATTCATCAAAGATGGTTATGTTTCCTAGCCATAGACATGTGTTGTCATTTGATGAACGGGATCACATCATTAGTAGAATGATGTGATGGACAAGACCCATTCATTAGCTTAGCATTGTGATCGTTACAGTTTTATTGCTACTGCTTTCTTCATGACTTATACATGTTCCTCGGACTATGAGATTGTGCAACTCCTGAATATCCGGAGGAACACTTTGTGTGCAATCAAACGTCACAACGTAAATGGGTGATTATAAAGATGCTCTACAGGTGTTTCCGAAGGTATTTGTTGGGTTGGCATAAATCGAGATTAGGATTTGTCACTCCGTGTTTCGGAGAGGTATCTCTGGGCCCTCTCGGTAATGCTCATCACTATAAGCCTTGCAAGCAATGTGACTAATGAGTTAGTTACGGGATGAAGTATTACGGAATGAGTAAAGAGACTTGCCGGTAACGAGATTGAACTAGGTATGATGATACCGACGATCGAATCTCGGACAAGTAACATACCGATGACAAAGGGAACAACGTATGTTGTTATGCGGTTTGACCGATAAAGATCTTCGTAGAATATGTAGGAGCCAATATGGGCATCCAGGTTCCGCTATTGGTTATTGACCAGAGAGGTGTCTCGGTCATGTCTACATAGTTCTTGAACCCGTAGGGTCCGCACGCTTAATGTTCGTTGATGATATAGTACTATGAGTTATGTATGTTGGTGACCGAATGTTGTTCGGAGTTTCGGATGAGATCACGGATATGACGAGGAACTCCGGAATGGTCCGGAAGTAATGATTGATATGTGGATAGTAGTGTTTGATCTCCGGAATGGTTCCGAAATTCACCGGAAGGGGTTCCGGATGTTTCCCGAAATGTTTGGGCACGAGAACATTTTATCTGGGCCAAAGGGGAAACCCCACGAGGTTTTTGGAAAGCGCAAAAGGAAGTTTTGTGGAGTCCAGGGGCCAGACGCCAGGGTCCCTGCTGTCTGGGTCCAGACGCTGGGAACCCTTGCGTCTGGCCCTGGAGTCCTAGAAGGACTCTTGCCTTTCGGGTGAAACCGACTTTGTGGAGGCTTTTACTCCAAGTTTCGACCCCAAGGCTCAACATATAAATAGAGGGGTAGGGCTAGCACCCAAGACACATCAAGAAACACCAAGCCGTGTGCCGGCAACCCTATCCCCTCTAGTTTATGCTTCGTCATAGTTTTCGTAGTGCTTAGGCGAAGCCCTGCGGAGATTGTTCTTCACCAACACCGTCACCACGCCGTCATGCTGCCGGAACTCATCTACTACTTCGCCCGTCTTGCTGGATCAAGAAGGCGAGGACGCCATCAAGCTGAACGTGTGCTGAACGCGGAGGTGCCGTACGTTCAGTACTTGATCGGAACGGATCGTGAAGGTGTACAACTACATCAACCGCGTTGATAAACGCTTCCGCTTACGGTATACAAGGGTACGTAGACGACACTCTCCCCTCTCGTTGCTATGCATCACCATGATCTTGCGTGTGCGTAGGAATTTTTTTTAAAATTACTGCGTTCCCCAACAGTGTATATATTTGACCGTCGGTGATGGTAGCTCCTCCTTTCGTTCCCGAGTGCATTACACCAAATTTTCTAGCACACAGAAACGAAAGAGAAGCTACCCCCACGACAACAGTCGGGATTCTTTGTCCTCTCATATATGGTGGAGACTCTCCCTCACTGATTCCTCTCTGACATTTGCGACCGTCGGTGATGGTCGTTACTCCTCCTTCCCTTAGTGCATAACAAAGGTCTAGCACAAGGAGAAGAAAGAGAAACGACCCCCACGACAATAGTCGGGATTCTTCGTACTCTCATATATGGTGGAGCCTCGACAGACTTAAAGTCAACCCGAAATATCGTTTAATTATCTTTCTAAAAAAGGACATGTCGAGCACCTGAAATTTGCCGGAACGGAAATATACATGTTTTTATCTACATCATATGAGCATTCAAACTTGATGGTCTTTGCATTTCAATGGTTTAAAATATGAGCAAAAACATTTCAAAATATCTTATAGGACTCATATTGACATGGAGATTTGGCTGGTCTCACCTCGAGGTCGGAGGGGGGTCGGTGACGGGGACGACGGCGGGGATGATGGAGGGGCTCCTAGATTTCTGCAAAAACAAAAACCCTATAAGCTATCAACTAATCAAATGCATACGTCTTGCATAGTGCTCTCCAATTTTAGCATTCAAAGTAGGAGTAGTTTTCCAATTTGAGCATTCAATAAGCAAAACCAAATCGTAAAATAAATTAGTATTCAAATTAGCATGCATTCAATAAGCAAAGATACATCATCTCTTGCGTCCGTACATCGTCGAATATTATCACTAATACACCTCGAATAGTATCATACATATAGCATCGCTAATACAGCTAGAACCGTAGCGCCCGACGGGTATCGGCGTGGGCGGTGGACACCCAAAGAGAAGGAACCATCACAGGATCGCTCCAGTGAGATCCCTGAAGAACCTGCCAGGTATTGTCGAACCTGCCCTCCAACGCAACCATGTAGCGACAGACGTGCGCGTTCTCCTCACTAACACGGTGACGTACCACCTCCGCGGTGTCCGAAAGCCTCGGCACCATCACTGGCCCACGCGACCGCCACTAAAGAAGGTTCTGGTCAACGACGGGCTGACTCCTCACCAAGCTACGCCCCTCGGAAGGTAGCACCTCCCAGTACCAGCCCGGCGGAGCCCAGTCCCGAACATGGACCCTCTGATCAAGCAGGCCTCCTCCGCCGAGTCGACGATGAGGATGCGGGATAGGCATCATCGACGTCGATGCGGGAATAATTTCTTTAACTAAAAAAATAAACTAGTTCTATCAATTTTCTTACTAAAAATAAACTACTTCTATAGTAAAATAAACTAGTTTTATTAAATCAACTAGTTCAACTAAGCACTTACTATAAATAAAATAAAGTAGTACTTACTAAAAATAAACTAGTTTAACTAGTTCTATTATTTTTCTAACTAATTATATTAAACACTTTCTAAGTAGTACTTACTAAAAGTTATCGGTGAGGGGGTATATCGACAACGACATACCCGATAAAAAATAAGAAGAGGAAGAAGAAGAAAAAAAAGAGGAGAAGAAGAAAGGAATAGAGGAGGAGATCGAAGAAAAAAATAGAGGAGAAGTATATTATTCTATTTCTTCTTCTTCTCCTCTATTCCTTCTTCTTCTCTACTTTTTTTTCTTCTTTTTCATCTTCTTAATTATTTCTCCTCTTCTTCCTCTCCTCTTCTTCTTCTTCTTCTCCTTCTTCCTCTTCTTATTTTCCTTTTTCCTCTCCTTCTTTTCTTCTAAATATGAACATATACATAAATGACTTTGATCATACATAATTTTCCTATACATACACAATATGAACATATACATAAATTGACAAAGAAAATTCTATGAACAAAAAAATCATAAAAATTATATGAACAAAATTACAACAGAAAAAATCATAAAAATTCTATGAACAAAATTACAACAGAAAAAAATCATAAAAATTCTATGAAAAAAATTGACATATTCTTTGCATATGAACATACAAACATTTGCATATTCAACAATAATATCACCAAAAAAATCTATGAACAGAAAAAAATTCTAACTTTTGCATATTGTTTTATGAACAAATTACAACAACTAAATTAACTACACATCTAAACTACACATCTAGATTAATACAACTACACATCTAAACTTAATTAGGAAAATGCAGATGCAGAGGGCGCCCGGCGACGAGGAGAATGAGCTCACTGCAGGGGGCGGCGACGAGGAGGCAGGGCACGGGGACGGCGACGAGGAGGCAGGGCACAGCGACGGCGACGAGGAAGCAGGGCACGGCGACGGCGACGGTGGGGTAGGGGCGCGGCGACGGGCGACGAGGAGGCGTACGGGGCAGGGGGCGCGGCGGCGCGTCGGCGCGTCAGGTCAGGGAAGAGGGGTGCGAGGAGCGGCGGCGTCGGGGGCAGGGTGCGGCGAGGGCGTCGGCAACGGCTAGCTCGGGCAGCCTGCCGGTGTCGTGGATGGATTCGCCGCCGTCGAGGGGAGAGTAGGAGGAGAGATCGAAGTGGGGATGGGCGGTTCTGAAATTTTCCTAAGTGCTGCTTATATAGCAAAGGCATCGGTCCCGGTTCGTGGCATCAACCGGCAGCAATGCCCACCTTTAGTCCCGGTTGGTGCCACCGACCGGGACCAAAGGTCTCTTTTCAGCAGCTCAAAATTCGTGCCAAGAACCGGTACCAAAGGGATTTCATTTTTTTTGAACTTATTTGAACTCCAGACTTTTTCTGTGTTCAAAATGCACCATTCAAAGCCACATCATCAATTTTCAACCCTTTCTCACTTCATTTGTTATTTTTCATGCATTTACTGATTTTTTTGAGCTATAAGACCCTGAAATTGAAAAGCATTTCAAATGAACTTTGAAAAGGTTGAAAGTTGGCATGGTATCATCATTTCACCCACATAGCATGTGCTAAAAAGTAGAGAGGGTTACGGCAAAAACTGGAGGCACTTCGTGTGCAAAACGGACAATCTCTTTCGAGGTATCAGGGTTTCGGACGAAAACTCATCTGTTACAAAGGGATTTCATTTTTTTTGAACTTATTTGCACTCCAGACTTTTTCTGTGTTCAAAATGCACCATTCAAAGCCACATCATCAATTTTCAACCCTTTCTGACTTTATTTGTTATTTTTCATGCATTTACTAATTTGTTTGAGCTATAAGACCCTGAAATTGAAAAGCATTTCAAATGAACTCTGAAAAGGTTGAAAGTTGGCGTGGTATCATCATTTCACCCACATAGCATGTGCAAAAAAGTAGAGAGGGTTACGGCAAAAACTGGACGCACTTCGTGTACAAAATGGACAATCTCTTTCGAAGTATCAGGGTTTCATACGGAAACTCGTCTATTACAACAGGCATTTCATTTCTTCACAAGTAACTGCAGTGATATTCTAGATCAAAGGCATCATCATAATAGTTGTGGAGATAAAGTCTTCACTTTTTCTTCAAAGGCAACATCATGAATAGATAAGTGACCAAATTAATAGAAGTTCATCATGACATTAAAACCAAAGTACATACATAGTTCTGATTGAACAACATATAGCTCTCCAGAGCATCTAATTAAACCATAAATTGAAATTATGTAAAACATTTCAATGCAACAACAAATGCGATCATAATCGCAACCAAGGTAACAATTGATCCAACGGCATAATGATACCAAGCCTCGGTACGAATGGCATATTTTCTAATATTTCTAATCTTCAAACGCATTGCGTCCATCTTGATCTTGTGATCATCGACGACATCCGTAACATGCAACTCCAATATCATCTTCTCCTCCTCAATTTTTTATATTGTTTTCTTCAAGTAATTGTTTTCTTCTTTAACTAAATTTAACCTCTCGACAATAGGGTCGGTTGGAATTTCTAGTTCACATACCTCCTAGATAAATAAAATCTATGTCACGTTTGTCGGCATAATTGTCATAAACAATAAAGGAACCAAATAGTTATAAAAGATAATATATACCACATCCGAATCATAGACAGGACGAGGGCCGACGGGGGCGGATACCAAAACCATCGCACTATATAATAACAAGCAATAATAAAAGTAAGAAAAATTAGATAAGTATCTATCTAATCATACAAGTAAGAATTTTTTTTCTTTCAGAAAGAAGATAAGAATTAATAAGAGGCTCGCCACGGTGGTGTCGGCGACGAGATCGGCGCGGGCGATCGATGGCGGTGAAGACGGGGACGGGACGTGACGGACCGGTAAACCTAGACAAATCTTCTCTTCCCTGTGTAAGCTAGGCACCCAGAACCTCCGCTCCCTGACTATTTATGGAGGGAGCAGCCTCTTACAGGAACCTTTGTGCCTGCCGACCGTCGAGAAACTTATTACCCGGTCTTCAGCCATTCCGCAGGTTCCGACATAAACCTCCAGCTGCTACGCCTTACAGTGAAGGGAATCAAGAAAAGTGATCTCTGCATCCTTGGAGCCTTACCTGCTCTGCTCATTTTGCATCTGGAGGAAGTAACACGGTCGAACGAAAATATAAGAATCAGTGGCGAAGTTGGGTTCCAATGTTTGAGAATTTTCATTTATGATGCACATTATAAACCAGTTGATCTGATGTTTGGAGCAGGGTCCATGCCCAAGCTAGAAAAACTTGTGCTTAAGAGTTTGTACGAGGTTGAAGCTGATGGTCTGGACTCTGGAATAGAGAACCTCCCCAGCCTCACAACTGTCAAATGTGAAGTACTTGGCGGTGATGGCATTGTTGCAGCCGTAAAGACTGCGATGAAGAGAGCAGCCAACACACATCCCAACCGCCCTACTATAGTAACATAATAAGCACAGTTCCCGCCGGTTTCTACCATGACTGAACAAGCCAAGAACTAGGAATTGGGGAGCTCGCCGTCTGGTGGGCTGATTCACAAGTACACTGTACATTTTAAGCTCGATACTTGTCTCTTTCATGATATATTAGGATACAATGTACTCCCTTGTTGGATAATCTATGACATCCATGATTTCCATATTTAATATTTGACCAATAATTAGTTGACAACATGGAGTCCATGTTGTACAATATTGTTTGAATTCATGTTGGAAAGTGTGGCAGAGATACCCTAAGCATATACAAAGTTTTCTACAGCAGTGTGTCTTAACAAAAGGTACTAGCTTAAGCAGCTGTTTACTCGATTGGCTCCATTCTTTCCAGCACATCTGTGCTTGCACTGAAATAATATGCAGCACGCCAGCTCTTGATCTCTTTGTGCTTGGCGGTGATTGGCACATTTGTGCATGCACATTCGAGGAGACAAGCATGAATTTGTACAAAAATTATACCATCTGGTTCGTTTAACTACAAGCACTGTACTGCACTGGTAGTGTAATTGTAGCTACATCTGTATGTGTTGATTGTGCTTCCTTTGTCTTTGTTGGGTAATGTAAGGCATTTCTGACTTACGCAGCAGTTTCTTTCTGGGCAACTCTTTGTACAGCTTCCAAGCTGTCATTCAGAAAATGTGTGTTTCTTTCTCAATGATACGTAGCTATTCAAATCTATCCTTGTGTTTGGCTGTTTCTCCGGGTATCCCTAGATAACTGCTGGATGCTTCAGCCTTCAGCTAGAGATTAGTTAGTACAAATATGTGAGGTGCAGGCAGTTATGATTTTGCATAAGCAGATTTTACAATTGACCAGATGTGTGATTTTACATATGCACTCTTCTCATCCTTTTCAGAGATTTGGTTGTTGTTATACATGCATACAGTCTGACCACTGACAAATTTTGTTATGTGACCGACCGTTGCAGTGCTACTCTCGGGATGATTATTTTGTTGGCCTGTCTAATGTTGGGAAGGAGACTCTGTTTCGTGACTGGGTTGCCTGAAGATGATGGCGCTGGGCCTCGAAATCACCACAAGCTGTTTTTGAAGCTCACCAAGGAACATCCTGAACTCGGCGACAAGTAAATAATGCATCAGGGCGCCAGACCTCTGCTTTTAATTTTTGAGAGAAGTTACTCCTTCAAAATTAGCTCATTGTCCTGTCACATGTATCTACTTGAATGTTGTGAATTTCTAGTTCTAGACCATCCAGGTTGTCATTCAAAAATATATGACGTCGTCTTCCTCAGCAGTCGAAAACATTTTGCAGTCCAGGCTTGTTAGAATTTAGGTTCCCTTTCAGAACTGAGAGAGCAACCTGCCCGACAGACTTGAAAAATATGCAGTCTCCTGCCTGACAGAGTTGCAGTACCCCATTCGTCTTCATTGCCCGATGCAATGCATTTATAGCTTAAGCAGCAGTTTTTTTGATGGGAAACTCATTGAGATGTTACTCTTTTATTTGTTGATTGATTCACAAGGCTATTCTTTAACTTCTGCCAAGCCTCATGTTCATGATCAGGATGTCTGTCTCTGAATGCCCAAAGGTTCGACCGTGCCCTGCAAGTGCTGGTGTTATCAGATGGGCTACTCCCATTGCGGAAAAAGCTAATTAACATGCAAACTTAACACTTTTATGTCATTCGGATTGTTATTTCCCTCCTTTTTTTCAGTGATGTTGGCAAGGAGACGCTCTCTGTTTCCTGAATGAAGATGACATCTCAGTGGATGCAGCGCCAACACTCGATCTCTTGAGACAAGGCATTTGTACCAAAGTTTCGCAGATGCTTCGGTAGCAGATTGGGTTGTTCAGTGTCATTGCTGATAATGGACACCAGAAATTCTATTGTTGAATGGGCATAGGCTCAAGAGGTCTGCACTGCATGATGGTGCTGGACACTGCACAACGGGGGCTTCTGCTGCTCTCAACAGGAACATCACCAAACATGAGAGTTGCTGCTTGCTCCTGCTCCTCCTGTTAATTTACAGAGTATTCAGCTACATACATTGTCCCTAGCGGATGTCGATTTTCAGAGTTTCAGTCGACATGCCCTTTCTGCTTGTTCCCACTCATGTGCTTATTCAGTTCTACTATCTTTATTGTTGCTTAGATGCAAGCACTGCTGCTGTTTTGAAATTGGCTACTGGCTAAATAACATGTGAACTGTAAAAATGAACATCCTGAACATTAGAGTTGCTGGTTGCTGCTCCTGCAGTCCTGCTCACCCAGTAAATCACTTCAACGTTTTAACAGTTTTTAGATACACATATGCATCTCTTTCTCTTTTACATTCATACACCAACATGCTGCACAATATGTCTTCAGAAGAAATTGTAGCTTTTTCCCTTGTTTCAGACATTCTTTTTGGATTGTGGCATGAACTGCGTGTGTTTGCAGTGTCTGTGCATCTTCACTAGGTCTTGAGCTCTTGTTGTTCCACGAAATCCTCCCCCATTTTCTTAGGAAAAAACAGAACAATACCTAATCAAAGAAATTAGACAGGGTCACTTCTCATTTTTTCAACGGCTCGGATAAAGTTATGCCTATGGTATTTTACAGTTACGTATATGTTTGCTATATGCCTATATATCTATCACTGTTAAAATTTGATGTTACCAATCATCTTCAGAGCTAGTATTTCCCAGCAGATGCTTCAGTGCCAGATGAAAATTCCTGTGTCCCGGCTGACGATTTGGACACTCTCTCTCTCTCTCTCTCTCTCCTGAGGAGACAAGTCATTTGTACCAAGTTTTACCACCGTTATGGAGTCTGAAACTAGACATTTCCAATAGGAGAGTTGCTTCTTCTTTTTTTTGCCGGAAAACAGGAGAGTTGCTGCTAGCTGCTTATACTGAATCTCTGCCTCTCAAGATACAGCAGTTTTAAGAATATTATGAAAATAAAAAATGAAGTTTTCCCTTTTGAGATAGGAGAAAAAATAGAAGTGAACAGAAACTATGCATCAACAGAATTGGTCAGTCAGATCAAAGCAAGATGCATTATGTTCAGATCTCATACTGAGGGAAGGCGGCAGGAGCTAAATCGAGTATTCAGTGATGCCATGGCAAACAGCTAGCTGATGCACGGCAGATCATGAATGGAAGATCAAGATCCTACGAAAGAAATCATGTACTAGCAGCTGGCAGAGGATAGCTGTGTACATGCAACTGAATAGGCTCACTTCACTGATATAGGCAAGGTCAAACAACAATGCTCCAAATCGTATTGTAGATTGATATTCACAAGTTAAGGATCCCTATTTCTAGCGAGGTACCGCATCACCCATAGGCGCTGGAGATCAGAAGGCGCTGTACTCGTCCTCGGAGTTCATCTGGAGGAACCGCACGATGGCCAGCCCGAAGACGGCGAAGGAGGATAGCTCCATCGTCAATGCGCCCCACCCGATGATGCCGGCGTGCTTCAGGATCGATGGGATGGCGATGCTACCCACGAATCGATGTGCCGGTGAGGAACTTGGTGAAGTTCACCCACCTGCATCCAGTGGCGAAATGTCATCAGAAAAATACAAGAATTATGTTTACCATATGAAAAGAAGAATTTGAGGATGCAATAAGGCAATAATGTTTGTTCCACAACACACTAACCATCATTTGAAATCTAAATATGGTGTCAGAAAACATTACAAGTAACATCTGTGCCACTAAGGTAAGGCATATCTTTTCGAGTAAAAACTGTTTTGAATTATTAGTTTTGACAAACGTGATTCATAATGAAGCAACAATACTAGCTACCAGTTGAGAACTTGAGATACGGAAGGATTATCACTTACCAATCACCCTCATTCGACATGATCGATGGAGAATTGGAGTTGAGGAAATTTTTGAGTGGCATGGGTAGTACGAGGTACATCAGAACTGCACAAAATGCCACGGATTATTTACATCAATACTGCTGATTTTTTTTTACCAGATAAAGCTTTGGCAGTTGTAAACAAAAATCTCAACCTGTTAACATTGGCCACCAGTTGTTATATAGAGCGCAGGCTTGAAGAAGACAGAGTTGCAGAGATTTAAGAAACCCTGAAAAAAGGATAAAAAGCTGATGCTGAGGTGTTAAACGTTGATGCTTACCAAAATCTGCAATAAAATTCCACCAGAGAGCAGTATTGCCAAGGCGGCAAGTCTTCCGGTATGCAAACATGTCCTCATATTACGTGATAGTGCCATCACTCCTTTTGATGTTGTTCAGGTATATAGTATCTGTAATGGGGAAAAGGCAGGCAATCAAATACATTACGGACATCATATGTAAATTAAAAAACTAATTTAGGCACCGGCTCGTACTCGCGCTGCTGCTAGCACTAGCTCCTGGTAGATTTGGAATCTTTCGAATAGGTTGCAGTATACCGAACGTTTGGTAGGTAGTGTAGTCCATTAAAAAAAAGTATGATCATGAACTAACGAATTGATAGCGCCTTATGACTGAGTCACAATCATATGGTTTGTTACTGAATGAAAACAACCTATATAGATTAAGGATGCGCTCTCAACATGTCTAAATACACACAATCCATGTTTTAAGTATACTTTCGACTAATGAATTGCTAGCTCTTATCAGATTCACACTTGATTATTGCAGTCTACTGACGAAATATATAATAGCTGTTTGCGTCATCCAAAGGATCGAATTTCGTGAGCAGGATCACCGTACTGCGATGACTAGAAGAATTGCTTGCAAAAGAAAGAGATTCAGATCATAATTCGCACGCAGCCTGAAGTAATCCCCTCTCCCCAGCTAATCCGATCCAGAGGAACCAACGGCGATCCAACCTTCACCGATTCGACAAAGGCGGACAGAAAGTGGAGGAGATCCATGGATGCATACTGACCGCGAGACGCGTGCCACAGAAACGGCCGCCGCTGCGGCTGCGGCGGAGAGATCTACGGCGACAAGAGTGGCAGATTCTGGAGCGATTAGAGAGGCAAATTTGACAATTTTGACCTGTGGACGAAAACATTTCACAAAATGAACTGCCCGAAAAAAAATTCACTTAGCTGACCGTTTTGTGTGGCGCCTGACACGTGGGCGCCACACTCTACGGTGCGGCGCCTAGCTCGAAGGCGTTGCACCCCTGGCCAGCGTGGCAGCCCCTGGCCCCGCACCCAGCAGTGCAGCGCCTTCGAGCTGGCGCCACACTTGTAATGTGCAGCGCCTAGCCCGTAGGCGTTGCATTGTGACTTACTAGTTGGCTGGTTGGCCCCCTCCCCACTCCCCCCACACACACCCCACTCCCCCCACACACACCCCACCCCCCAAACCTCCCCACCCGAGATTTGCCCCCTCTCCCCCTCTCTCCACCTCTCAAATCCTTCTACAAATCTTCTAAATTTGAAGATTTTGTCCGTGGATTTCGAACTCAATCCCTCCCTCAAGGTAATCTTCTCCAATCCCCTTGTTTTGATCCAAGAAATGTTAACAAATGGCTCATTTGTTGCAAGTTTGGGGAAACCCTAGATTTATATGGATCTAGAGATTTGTATGGAGATATGAGATGTTTGTTTGCCAATTCCCTATGATTAGGGTTGTTATTATGTTAGGGTTATTCTTATGGGTGTTCTTATGTTTGTGCTAGGGTTAGGCTTGTTAGTATGTTAGGGTTAGGGTTATGGGTGTTGTTATGTTGGGGCAAGGGTTAGGCTTAGGGTTGTTGTTTTATATCTATGTTAGGGTTTGTATTCCGTGCTAATCGTTGGATTAGTACTCATAGAAGAAATGTTACTTTTTGTTCTTTGAATGCTTATAGGGATGGGAAGAACATGTGTGTTTGTTCATCATGGGGACAAAGAGGCCTTCTTGAAAGGCAATATTGAACTGGACCCGGATGAGCTTGACATGGTGTTTGATAATAGTCCTAGCTATGCGGAGCTTTTGGAACAAGTGAGGAAAGATTTGAATTGATGCCTAGTGATATCGTTGAGTTGGAGGGAAGGCATAATGTTGGTTTTGGAATGCACATCCGTTGGAAGACAATGTGTGTGAACTCGGAGAAACGTTGGGTTGCATGCAAGGAGACGGTGGCCGAATCACTAGACAAGGCTCTTGAGTTATTTGCAACGAAGAAGGTTGATTCAAGTTTGCAGTTGGACTTGAACCGGAACCCCTCCCCTTTGGTTGCTAGTAGCCCCCCACCCTTGAACCGAGATGAAATTGTTGAACCTATGTTGACCCAACAAGTGAGGCGAACATTGAGCCCGTTTCCAAGCAACCAAAATGAAGCTTTGCAAGAGGAGAATGATGAGTATGCGGATGATGACAATGAGGTTGATCTCCATGACAACAATGTGGGTGATCTCGACAAATATCATTTGCATGAGACAATGGACCATTCCATCCCTTATTCCCGTGTCTATGCATCGGATTCGGATGACAAAGGTCCCGATGAACAAGTTGATGAGGAGGGGTTCACGGTGAAGGAGGCCGAAACTTTCGAGAAGGTATTTGGCCGGGATCATCAGACTACATTGTTCAAGGATGTTAGTCTCGTGGATGGAGCCGTGGTAGATGGTGGCCATGGTGTATCTCTTGGAGTTAGGCCAAGTTCTCACCGTGATTTGGAAGACGGCAAGAACGGGATTGCTCGCGGGTCTATGTTCCAAACCTTGTTGAAATTGAAGATGTGGCTCGACAACTACTCGGTTACGCATTACCGTCCACACAAGGTTGTGAACTCGGACGTCAATGTGCGCTACACGGTTGCATGTGAAGATGAAAAATGACCGTGGATTGTGCGTGCAAGACCATGGAAAGGAGGTCCCACTTGGCACGTAGTGAGTTGTGTCCCAACTCACATGTGCCGAGGCAACAGGGTGGATGGCAAGGTTGTGTCCCAAGACCATAGACAATTCACGTCCGAGTTCATCGCTTATAGGCTCTCCAACCAAATATCCACACTTCCAACAATGAGCATCCAACATGTTATGGAACTTGTGAAAGCCATATTTCATTACAAGGTGAAATACGGCAAGGCATGGAAGGCGAAGCAAGCCGCATTTAAGATGTTGTATGGTAATTGGGAGGAAGCATACAACCGAATCCCTAGGTTGTTGTTAGCCATGGTTGCCACAAACCCGGGCATGGTTCATGTGGTCGAGCCTCATGGGGAAAAAACAACGGTTCATGACGGAAGGAATGTCCGAGTATTTGGCCGTGCATTTTGGGCGTTCGAGCAATGCGTGAGGGCTTTCGAACACTGTAGGCCTGTGATCGCCGTTGATGGAACGTTCTTGACCGGACAATACAAGGGCACCTTGTTGGTTGCGATAGCAAGTGATGCCAATAACCGGGTGTTGCCATTGGCATTTGCTTTGGTTGAGGTGGAGAACAACGACAACTGGGAGTGGTTCTTGCGTCTTTTGAGGACGAAGGTGTTACCCACTCAGAGGGAAATTTGTGTCATATCGGATCGGCATCAAGGAATTCTTAACGCGGTGGAGATTGCCATTCCCGGGCATGCTCCGTTGCACCATCGATGGTGCATGAGGCACTTTTGTTCGAACTTCTATAGGGCATGTGGCCTTAAGGAGTTGGCCGATGATCTTCAAGATTGTTGTCTCGCTTTCTCCGACAAGCGGTTCGCCACTTTGTACAACAAATTGCTCGCACGCAAAAAACTTGATCCCGGGGGTCAAGAGTTTCTCAATAGGCACATTCAATACCGGAACAAGTGGGCACGTGCTTTTGATGAAGATGGCTGGAGATACGGTCAAATGACAAGCAATATGGCCGAATGCTTCAATAGGGTGCTCAAAGGTTGTCGTTCATTACCCGTGACGGCAATAGTTCAATACAAATTTGACAAGATGAATGCGTATTTTCTAAAGTACTCAATGGAAACGGATGCACAGATAGCGGGTGAGAACAAGTGCAAGTACAAGTACAAGTTCCCACCCAAGGTTGATGAATGGTTGGAATTTCAATCACGAAAGGCGGACTCAGAAGAAGCTATACTATATGACAACGAAGAGTGGAAGTACAAAGTGAAAGAGCCAAGAGGAACCACCAACGATGGCCGCCAACATGAAGGTCGGGCTTTCAAGGTCTCCTTAACACGGTGTGATTGCTCTTGCGGGAGGCCATTGTTACTTCATCTCCCATGCTCACACTTGTATACCGCCGGTCGCGTTAGGAATGTGGACGTCAATCACCCCCTCACCGTGAGAGAGTCGGAGTTCTCAATCATAACGGTCAAGAAAACATGGGCTCCCCACTTTCACCCATACTCGGACCAATCACAATGGCCGGAGTACCATGGAGTTCAACTATGGCCGGATCCGGAGTTGAAGGTGGTTAAACGGGGTAGACGTAAGACAAAGTGTCTTAGAGGCGATATGGACGGATGGGGCCATGGTGGCCGCCGCGAATCGGGCAAAGACCAATTCCAAGAGCCTCGTGAGAGCTGAGCTCCCGTTGTGGGGAATGCAAAGGTCATGGCCACAACAAATGAAAATGGCAAGCACAAGCCAACAAGGAGCTACACAAGGTAGCCAACCAAGTGGTAGCCAACAAGTGCCAAGCCAACCAAGTGGTAGCCAACAAGTGCCTAGGCAACCAAGTGGTAGCCAACAAGTGCCAAGGCAACCAAGTGGTAGGGCTGGACTAACGAGCAGCTCGGCTCGTTAAGCTCGTACTCGTTAAGCTCGTGCTCGTTAAGGCTTGGCTCGTTAAGCTCGTTAAGATTAACGAGCAGAAAACCCTGCTCGGCTCGGCTCGTTTGAAACTCGTTAAGCTCGTGAGCGCTCGCGAGCGCTCGTTAACAGATTATAATGTGTTATGATATACATGATGAATGTGTAGGTATGGTTTTCAAGATAAAATATTATGAGTAAGGAAAGAAATGAAGTAGTATGTTGCCTCATATGTCGATCAGATTACATAGATGGATTGAGGTGCTGCAAAAAGTTTGTCACGTAATATGAAAATATATGTTGTGTTGTTACTAACGAGCTTAACAAGCTACTCGTGAAACTCGTTAGCTCGCTCGTTAAGCTCGTTAAGCTTAACGAGCTAAAATCAATGATTGGCTCTGCTCATTAAGAAGCGAGCTACGAGCTTAACGAGCCGAACTATCGAGCGCTCATTAAGCTCGTGAGCTACGAGCTTTTGGTCCAGCCCTACCAAGTGGTAGCCAACCAAGTGGTAGCCAAAGAGGATCTAGGCAACAAAGAGGAAGGCAACTAGGACTTACAAGAGGCCATGGTGGTGGTAGAGCTCGTGGTGGTGGTCTAGGCCGTGGTGGTGGTAGAGCTCGTGGTGGTGGTCTTGGCCGTGGTGATGGTCTTGGCCTTGGTGGCGGACATGGCCGTGGTGGTGGCCTTGAGCAAGGTCGTTATAGAGGAATATTTGGATACCTTGATGGACCATTTCCGTATGTTGCTCACTAACTATAATGTTTCAATTTTCTTGCTTTTCATAAGTTTTTGTCGTCCTTATTCACTAATATGTTGCAATGTACATGTTCTTCCATTTGTTCTTATTGTCATTACTAACTATTATGTTTCACTCATTGTAGGTATGGCGGCTTCTCAACCCAACAAACCAACAATGAAGGGAGTGGAGGAGAAGGATGGCGAAGGTGAGATGGCGGGATGGTGGGAGAAGGCTGCGAAAAAGCTAAGAGAGGAGGATGCAGCCGCACTAAAGAAGAAGAAGGAAGAGGAGCTCGAAGAGAAGAGGAAGGAAATAGAGAGAGCAGATTATGAGTGTCGCGCTAAGGAGCTTGCGTTCAAGAGGAAATGTGAGGAGTCACAGAAGAAGCATCTCAAGGATTTTCAAGAAAGAACCTTGAAACTTTGGGCATTCGAAGCTGAAAAAAAAAGAGAGGGAGAACAAGATATTCATGGAGAGGGTGGTTAAGGAGGCTCACCGCATAAGGAAAAGGGAGGAGGAAGAGGAAGAAGAGCGGAAGAAGAAGAAGGGAAAGGGGCCTTGCTCTACGCAATAGAGCTATGTCATCTTCAATTTGGTTCCGGACTACTATGTGTCATGAACTACTATGTATTTTGGACTCCTCCTTGATTTGGTTGTGAACTACTTTGTGTCGTGAAGTACTATGTATTTCCTCCTCGAGTTGGTTGTATGAACTACTCCTCAAGTTGAAGTACTATGTGTTATGAACTACTATGTGTCGTGAAGTACTTTGTGTATATGTTGTCTTCACAGTTCTCTGCTTGCTATCAATCCTACTGCACGCAGTTTGGGTGGCAAAAACTTTGCACCCAGTTTGGGTGAGAAAAAATTGCTAAGTGTTGGTGTGGCGCCTAGCTCAGAGGCGTTGCACTGCATGGTGTGGCGCCTCCTAACTAGGCATCACACCAGCGTGTATCTGCCTCCAGCCTTTTGTTGCTCTCTGGACATTTGTCCAGACATGCAATGCCTCAGAGCTAGGTGCCACACCATGCAGTGCAACGCCTAACTCTGAGGCGTTGCAGGTCTGGACAAATGTCCAGAGCACAATAGAAGGGTACACCCAGTTATAGGCTGTTGTGGCGTCTAGCTTGGAGGCGTTGCACTGCACCGTGTGGCGCCTGCGAGCTAGGCGTCACACCAGCGTGTATCTGGCTGGAGCCATCTGTTGCGCTCTAGACATTTGTCCAGACCTGCAACGCCTCAGAGTTAGGCGTTGCACTGAATGGTGTGGCGCCTAGCTCTGAGGCGTTGCACTGCATGGTGTGGCGCCTTGCTCTGAGGCGTTGCAGGTCTGGACAAATATCCATAGTGCAACAGAAGGGTACAGCCAGTTACAGGCTGGTGTGGCACCTAGCTCGGAGGCGTTGCATTGCACCGTGTGGCGCCTGCGAGCTAGGCGTCACACCAGCGTGTATCTGGCTGGAGCCTTCTGTTGCGCTCTGGAAATTTTTCCAGACCTGCAACGCCTCAGAGTTAGGCGTTGCACTGTATGGTGTGGCGCCTAGCTCGGAGGCGTTGCACTGCAACTGGCTGTACCTTTCTGTTGCACTCTGGATATTTGTCCAGACTTAGTGTTTTTTTGTCCCTCAAACTGGGTCTTTTCAGGCACATTTTTAGGCACATTTTCATGCACATATACTTGCAAGAGACAATAAACAGTAATGATCATCATTACGACATTTTCAACACCTCTTAAACTTCAACAAAGACAACATTTCTTAGAGTGACCATCACTTCAAGTTCAACATTACTAAGAGCTACCACCATTAAGTTCGACATAAGTAAAACGCCTACTAGGCGAGTCACATAACAAATAGATGAAGCCGACTAGTTCCTTGTGCGCTTTTTTGCTCGTCCCCCCCCCCCCCTCCTGCTGGCTATCTTCTTCGCCTTCCTAGGAAGAGCAACCCGCTCCGGCTCCGACTCCGGTTCCGGTTCCTCCACGTCATCCACATAGTCATCCAAAGCCGCCATCCGCGAGGTGCTGGCAGTCCTCTTGCCTCTTTCGGTGAAGTCTTCGGGTGTGTATTTATTGATTCCCCTCCTAGGCTTTAACTGGTATGTTGACCAAACTTGATAGGTCCCCAAGGTCATGTCATCAGCAACCTATTAGAAAAACAAACAATATGGAAAAGACCGTGTGTGAGGATAAAGTTAGGAATGCATATATAATTGAATATATGCTATTGGCATACCTCTTGGGTGACCACACCCACATCCTCGTCCTCCAAAGGATCACCGTTGCCAGAAGTGGGATCCGATGGTGTCACCGACCTAGACCGTTGAGGTGATACATACTCGGGGTCACGACAACTGACAAGGTTCGATAGCCGCCTTAACCTTTGGCCCTGGCGCTGCAACATGTACAAGTGAATGAGATATCGAACGTAGCAACACATGTTACATGGACAATTGAAGGAGATTTGAACCTTAATGAATGCTCGAAGTGCACCTTCCCCATCGCTTTTCCCAACCGGGGTTGTCTCCAGAATAGTCTCGATCTCATCAGCTGCTTTCTTGATCTGGGCACGCTATGAACAGAAACGGCATTAACGTGTTAGGCAAGCGAAGATGTGAATAGTGCGAATGGGAAAGCAAAAAGGGGAAATACCACAAAGTTCATCATTGGAGCTGAAGGGACAGAAATGCCTTCCCTGACTAATTTGTTGTACTGGTGCTGGGTTAGCTCATCGAAGATGGTGGGATCTTCCAAAATCTCCTCAGCATACGCCGGCTTCCATACTCCACACGGGTACTTGCAAGAAACCATGTGAGATAGTTGTCGAACGCGATCGGGCAGTGCTCACGAAGCTTGGCTCGTTTTCCAGCCTTAGCTTGCTCCACACTAAGCGCGAACTGTATGATATACTTCATGTGATGCCTGTCCCAATCCTTGACCTTCCGCTGCTTTCTCCTATCCAACCTACAAGTTAGAAACAGAATATTAGCACCATCAAAACCACTGAGAAGCTGCTAAGTGCTCAAGGTTAATTATATCCTACGCGTGTAACAACTTGTCTGTGTCCTCCCACTCTGGCGGGTGTGGCTGGAACAAACCAAACTGGCGGTACACCCAATGTGGCAGGTGAAGCTCAACCACCCAGTTGCATATGAGTGGGCACCGCATATGCCAAAGATCCCTATCCCTAGTGCACATCGGATTCAGCCTGAACTCTAACGGGTTACCAAAACTATCCGCTCTTCCATACGGCTTTCATTCCACCTGCAATATAGCATAGAATGCAAAGTTGATTTAGAGTTACGATAGAAGCATGAGAATCACTTATGCAATGTCGAGTCACCTGCTCAGCCGTGATCGTGTCTAGCTCGCTCGTGTACAACTTGTACATGACCGAGGGATCATCCGTCGTCTCATTTACCACATCCCACTTGTAACCCCAAGTGGGGAACCGTAGTGGGTCGTCTTTTTCGTCCCAATCCTCGTACTTCACGGTCTTCGGTCGTCCAACCGGCAATCGCTCCCAGTTTCATATAGAAAGTGCGAGCATACAACCACCAATACCTCCAGTTTTTCTACAATAGGCGTCATCCAACTGCACATAAAAGAGAACATGGTTGAATTAATAGGAAAATCGCTTTGATAATGTAGCAATAAAGTGAAAAAGAAACAACTTTCTACCTGTCTATACAAGTAAGCCAGTGTCGCAGAACCCCAACTCCATTTGCTATCAAAGACGGTCAACGCCTTCAGCCACATCCATGGAGCATTCTTGCCTGTGCCATCAACAAACATAGTCTTGGATATAACGTACCACATATAGACACGAGCATATGTCTTGACCTCATCCTCATTAGCATCCTCGGGGCAAGTACCAAAGTTCCATGCAATCCAGCTAAAAGGAGCACCGGCTGCGACTCTTTCCTTCTTCTTGTCTTCTGCTTCTGGTTGCCGAGGCTCCGGAGGAACCATACCGATAAGGGCTTGCATTTGCTCGCGCCACCCATCAGAATCGGTGCTCATACATAGAGGATTGCCCTCAATAGGAAGACCGGTGATCATAGCAATATCCTGGAGCGTCACAGTCATCTCCCCGGTCCGAAGATGGAAACTGTGTGTCTCCGGCCTCCAACGATCAGTAAGCGCGATGATTGCTGCAGCACTGAGGGGTGGCGTCGACCGGCTGACCAACTGAATGAAAGGGAGGAGTCCTGTCTCCCTTACATACGGTGTGTATCGCTCATCATAGCGCATCCCCCCAAGGTTGACCCCGTGAGAATGAATTTTCAGAGGTCCAAGCTCCCACAAACAAGCAAATTAGAAGATTTCATACGGGGCATTTGTGTTTGAAATAAAAACGAAATTCATAATACCGACCACTTTCATTATTACCCGCTGCTCCACCGACATAGCGTACGACTGGTGTTGATGGTCCCAGTGATCATCGAGAAGCCAAACCATCCTAACAATTTCAAACAAAGCATTCAATACAAATATCTTACATATTCAACAATCGGTAAACAATAAATGGAAAGTTGAATACTAATCTAAGATATACAAGGGTACCACACAAATCTACACAAGGGTACCACAAATCTACAATCGGTAAATATCTTACATATTCAATAATCGGTAACCAATAAAAGGATCCCTTACAAATCATCTACTAATCCTAATCACACAAATCTATATCAATATTACAAATGTACACAAGGGTACCACCAAAACTTGAACAATCTGGATTCCACAATGACTACAAATCCTAAATCACACCACACTATTTCAATTTATCATATAAAATTTAAATCCAAGCAAATCAAAGGTTCCACCAAAACTTGGCTAAATGAGACAATTTACGGAGAAAAAGAAAGGGATCGGAGGAGTTTACCTTGTACGAGGGGTTAGGGAAGAACTCAAGGCCAAAAACTTCAGATTTGCTTCATTCTTGGGAGGGGATGTAGAGGGGGAGAGGAGAGGGCCGCCGCCGTCGCTGCTTCTCTAACTGCTGCTGGAACAATGGGGTGGGTGGGGGAGAAGAGGGCCGCGGCGGCTGCATCTAAGTCACAGTGCAGCGCCTAAGGGCTAGACGTTGCACATTACATGTGTGGCGCCTAGCTCGGAGGCGCTGCACTGTTGGGTGCGAGCCCAGGGGATACCACGGTGGACAAAGGTGCAACGCCCCAGAGCTAAGCGCTGCACCGTAGGGTGTGGCGCCTGCGTGTCAGGCGCCACTCAAAAAGGTCAGCCGAGTGAAATTTTTTTAGAAGCAGTTCATTCTGTGATTTGATTTCGTCCACAAGTTAAAATTGTCAAATTTGCCGATTAGAGAAGGGCTGGTGCTGGTGGTCTGTTGATTAGCTAGCCCGTGCTTTTTGAAAAGTGCTTTCCGCCATCGGCATCGCAAAAAGTGCTTTCGGCGCGCCATCGGCAGGCCAAAAGTGTACTGCCCCGCTCTTTCTTCCTCCAAAGGATGAACTAATTTTCCAACCCGACTGTCTTTTTTCGATTTAATTGCACGAAAGTGACACAATTAAGACAGTGCGTGCGTATTTTTTACATATCAGTATCATGTTTAGGATGGTCTGTTACAAAATAGTCCTAAACCACGTATAACAACATATTGATGGTGTATCTGACCGTTGCGACCCGCCTGCTAGGGGTTGACGTGGCATGTTCTTTTACGAAAAAAAACCTTACATTTTTATTTTATTTTACTGAACATTGAATATACAATGATCTTATTTAAATATACGATGAACTTTTTTCGTATTATGAAATGTTTGTCATATATACATATTGAACATTTTTTTAATATACAATATATATGTGTGTATAATTTTTTCAATATACGATACACACACCGCGTACGGCCCGTAGAATACCCAAGATCTGAAAAAAGATTAAAGAAATCCAAAAAATCATATAAAAAAAGGGAACCGTCCAAAGTATAAAAAGTAATATGCGTCTATTAAACCATATTCAAAAATTTAATAATTGGTCAAGAAATTTAGAAAAAAACGAAATTCTGAAGACGTTGAATTTTCCAAATTTCTTCAACTAAAAAAATCATGAATTTTGAAAAGATCATGAATTTATAAAATGCTCATATTTTGGAATATTCATGAATTTCAAAAAATGTTCATAATTTATTTATGAATTGAAAAAACAAGAATTTTAAAATTCATAATGTCTGCAGTAGACGAGCCAATGTGCATTGTGTCGGGCCTTATTACCTTTCCCGGTTACGCATAGCTTCTTTGGTTAGTCCATCTCCAGGCGAAACCACTGCCCACTATTTTTCTAGGAGCAGCATTCACCGCGTCAGTGTACCATCCTCTCAATGCCCCTTGTTTTTTTCTTTCTAAAAGCCTTCTACCAAATAATTTCAGAGAATGCTCAGAGTTTTAAAAATATGGTCAAAAATTTATAAATATCATGAATTTATAAAATGTTAGCAAAATAAAAAATTGCTCCAGAATTTGAAAAATATTTGGAATTTCAAAAAAAAATTGTGAATTACACAAAGTTAATGAACTGTGTGGGGCCTCGTTTGTTGGCCCAGGTATGTACATTTTCATCGGCTCCACTATCTCCTCGCGTAGCCACAACAATCATTCACTAGTCACTACCTTAGCTTTCTAACCTCTGGATGCCCCTGTTTTTTTAATGCTTTTTTAGTGTGTTTTTCTAAATACCATTAATGGCGGGATTTTAGAAAATGTTCAAAAATTCTAAATGTTCATAAGTTACAAAAAAAATTAAATTCATAAAATGTTCCCCAATTTAAAAAAAATATTATCGTCATGAATATAATAAATGTTCACAAATTACAAAACAAATCAAATTCAGAAATGTTCTTGAACTTCGAAAAATGCTTGGATTTTTTAAAAAAGTTCTTGTATTAAACAATGATGGTGCATTAAAAACACAAATTTAATTTTTTGTTGAATTTAGGTGCCTTGGGGAGGGAGGACTCCTCCCTAGGCCAGCGCCCCCTCCCTTGGAGGAGGGGCCAAGGCTGCGCCCCAACCCTTCCCCTTGCCTCCTATAAATAGTGGGGGAGAGGGAGGGGCTGGACACACAAAATCCCATGCCCCGGCGGCAGCCCTACCTCTCCCAAAACCACGTTTTCTTCTCGGATTGGCTTCGGCAGCGTTTGGTGAAGCACTGCCGGGATTGCACCACCACCATCTCCACCACACCGTCGTGCTGGTTGAGATCCCATCTACTTCTCCTCTCTTGCTTGTTGGATCAAGAAGGAGGAGACGTTATCGAGCCGCACGTGTCCTGAACGCAGAGGTGCCGTCCGTTTGGCGCTAGATCAAATTGGATCGTGATTGGATCGCGAAGAGTACGACTACATCAACTGTGTTATATCTACGCTTCCTCTTTCGGTCTACAAGGGTATGTAGACACACTGCCCTCTCGTTGATATTCATCTCCTAGATTAGATCTTAGGTGTTTCGTAGATTTTTTTTCCTGGATTTTCATGCTTCGTTCCCCATCAATGGCATCATGAGTTAGGTCTATGCATAGATGTATATGCACGAGTAGAACACAAAATTGTTGTGGGCGTTGATGTTCAAATTGCTTACTTCCCTTGTCTTATTTGGATTCAGCGGTATTGTGGGATGAAACGGCTCGGACCAACCTTACATGTCCTCGCACATGAGACCGGTTCCACTGTTTGACATGCAACTTGTATCGCATAAAAATGGCTTTGCGGGTGTCTATCTCTCGTACTTTAGTTGAATCTGATTTGACGAGGGCGGTCCTTGTAAAAGGTTAAAAGGCAACTTGTATATCACCGTTGTGGTTTTGCGTAGATAAGAACGGTTCTTATAGTTTGCCCTAGGAGCCATGTAAAATTGCAACAGCAAAGTAGAGGACGTCTAACTTGTTTTTGCAGGGCATGTTGTGATGTGGTATGGCCAAAGCGTGATGTGATATATGTTGATGTATGAGATGATCATGTTTTATAATATAGGTTCACGACTTGCAAGTCGATAAGTACGGTAACCGGCAGGAGCCATAGGGATGTCTTCCTTTAATGATACTCCCCCGTCTCTAAATATAAGACATTTTTGCAGTTCGTACATCTTACCTTGGTGATGTTGGAATGAAGACGCTCTCCGTTTCCTGCATGAAGATGACGACGGCCGTTGTAAAGATTTCCCCTACTATAATGAAACAACGGATGTTGGTGAGGTGGAGTTGCATTCTCTATTGCCCCGTCCGGCCAGTCCGAGCACAACCGCGTCGTTGTGGATGTCGCCGGCATCTCCTACGACGGATCCATCATCGATCTCACGTCCACTGGCACTGTCAAGTCTCCAGACTTGGACGAGGAAGAGTAGGGCATGGGAGACGGCGGTGTCTCGAGTCCCGTGAGCCGGTGCGTGTCCTATGTCCTACTCTACCTTGCCGGTGACCGGAGCAACACTTCGAGAGACACAGACATGGGCACGCCGGAGTCGGACGAGCTCCGCTTAAATTAGGTTTCACGTTGCATGTAATAGTATGGATTTGAGATTTCTTAACTGAGGTATCCGGTTGTGTAAGAGATTATTTGAGACGTGACCGGTCACTACTGTGCGCGAACGCTTTCGGGCATCCGCGGGTGTTTGAGGGGTCGGATTTGCTGTATCCGGATGTAGATGCTCTGAATGGATGCATGCTGGAGTGGTTGGGTCATGATGGTCATGGCAACCGCAATCTTGAGAATTTTATCCATTCTAAATCATTTGGCCCATGCGTGCCTTCCACTCCTTTAAAGGCGCCCTTCTGAGTGTTCTTGATGATTCCATTGTGGATTCCTATATGTCGTTTGACAACGGCAAGGACATGTGGGCTGCACTCGAGGCCAGGTTTGGTGCCTCGGACGCTGGCAGCGAGTTGTACGTCATGGAGCAATTCTATGACTACAAGATGACTGATGAGCGCTCTGTTGTACAGCAGGCTCATGAGATACAGTCGCTCGCAAAAGAACTTGAGTACTTCAAGTGTGTGTTGCCGGACAAATTTGTTGCCAGAGGCATCATTGCCAAGATTCCACCTTCGTGGAACAACTTTGCTACTTCCCTGAAACACAAGAGACAGGAGTTTTCCGTTTCGGATCTCATTGGTACTCTTGATGTTGAAGAGAAGGCGAGAGCAAAGGACACACGTGCTCGAGTTGCTGAGGGAGTTTCTAGTGCCCACATGGTACAGAAGAAGAACTTCCAGCCCAACAAGTTCAAAAATAGCAAGAACAAAACTCAGGGCAAAGGCAAGTTTGATACAAAGAACAAGCCGTCACATTCTACCAACTTCAAGAAGAATGCTC
Source organism: Aegilops longissima (assembly GCA_021605205.1). NCBI lineage: Eukaryota > Viridiplantae > Streptophyta > Magnoliopsida > Poales > Poaceae > Aegilops > Aegilops longissima. The sequence continues at coordinate 656,532,838 of CM038681.1, read as the reverse complement.
ATAAGAAGGGGAAGGGACTTTGCCATGTCTGCGGTGATCCTAATCACTGGGCTCCGAAGTGTCCTAACCGCTTTGAGGAGCGTGAACATGAGAAGAGCGGCAAATCTGCTAATGTCGTCATCGGTGATACTGATATGAAGGAATCTGGGTACGGTATTCTTCCTACCATCCTTTCAGTATTTCAATCTCCTGATTGGTTAATTGATACCGGTGCCAATGTACATGTTTGTGCTGACGCTTCCCTGTTTTCTTCTTACCAGGCCACAGGGACTTCTCCCGTGCTGATGGGGAACGGGTCACATGCCATCGTTCAGGGTGTCGGTACGGTTGACCTGAAGTTTACTTCGGGGAAGACCGTGCGTCTGAAGAACGTTCACCATGTGCCGTCTATCAATAAGAATCTCGTCAGCGGTTCCCGTTTATGTCGAGATGGTTTTAAGTTGGTTTTTGAGTCCAATAAAGTTGTAATTTCCAAGTGTGGACAATTTGTTGGAAAAGGCTATGAGTGCGGAGGCTTGTTCCGCCTATCTTTGTCAGATATTTGCACTAAAGTTATTAATAATGTTTGCCACAATAATGAGTCTGATATTTGGCATTCACGACTTTGTCATATTAACTTTGGTTGCATGACGCGGCTAGCCAACATGAACTTAATTCCGAAAATCACTAATGTCAAAGGCTCCAAGTGCCAAGTATGCGTGCAAGCTAAGCAACCTCGCAAGTCCCATAAGACTGCAGAGACAAGAGATTTGGCGCCACTAGAGCTTATACATTCTGATCTTTGTGAGATGAATGGCGTGTTGACAAAAGGTGGAAAGAGATACTTCATGACATTGATTGATGACTCCACTAGATATTGCTATGTGTATCTTCTGAAATCAAAAGATGAGGCTTTAACTTTCTTCAAAAACTATAAAGCTGAAGCAGAGAACCAACTTGATCGAAAAATTAAACGGCTTAGGTCTGATCGTGGTGGAGAGTATTTTTCCAATGAATTTGATTTGTTTTGTGCGGAACATGGTATAATCCATGAGAGGACGCCTCCCTACTCACCTCAGTCAAATGGGGTAGCCGAAAGAAAGAACCGAACACTAACTGATATGGTTAACACCATGTTAGACACATCGGGTCTCTCCAAGGAATGGTGGGGGGAGGCGCTAATGACTGCGTGTCATGTCCTAAACCGAATTCCCACAAAGCATAAGACCATGAATCCATTTGAGGAATGGGAAAGGAAAAGGTTGAAACTCTCTTACCTACGTACTTGGGGTTGTTTGGCGAAAGTCAATATACCAATTCCCAAGAAGCGCAAGCTTGGACCAAAAACCGTGGATTGTGTTCTTCTGGGCTATGCTTTTCATAGCATTGGTTATAGATTTTTGATAATAAAATCTGAAGTATCCGACATGCATGTTGGTACGATTATGGAATCGAATGATGCAACTTTCTTTGAGGACATATTTCCCATGAAGGATATGTCAAGTTCATCAAATCAGGAGATACCTACTCCATCTAGTGAGGAATTCGCTGAAATTCCTAAACCCACCATTGCGATGGAACACGTTGAGAATCCTGTTGAGGGTGACAATGAAACTCCTGTAAGGAGTAAGAGACAGAGGACTGCAAAGTCCTTTGGTGATGATTTCATTGTGTACCTCGTGGATGACACACCCAGGACTATTTGAAGCCTATGCATCTCCGATGCTGACTCTTTGGAAGGAAGCTGTTAAAGCGAGATGGATTCCATCTTAGCTAACGGAACCTGGGAGATCACTGACCGTCCTTATGGGTGCAAACCTGTAGGATGTAAGTGGGTGTTCAAGAAGAAGCTTAGACCTGATGGTACAATTGAAAAGTACAAGGCACGACTTGTGGCCAAGGGTTATACCCAGAAAGAAGGTGAAGACTTCTTTGATACCTACTCACCCGTGACTAGACTGACCACTATTCGAGTGCTACTGTCACTGGCTGCCTCACATGGTCTTCTCGTTCATCAAATGGACGTTAAGACGGCTTTCCTCAATGGAGAGTTGAAGGAGGAAATTTACATGGATCAGCCAGATGGTTTTGTAGTACCTGGTCAGGAAGGAAAGGTGTGCAAGTTATTAAAGTCTTTATATGGCCTTAAACAAGCTCCCAAGGAGTGGCACGAGAAGTTCGAAAGAACATTAACTGCTGCCGGCTTTGTAGTAAACGATGGTGACAAGTGTGTGTACTATCGCCATGGTGGGGGTGAAGGAGTTATTCTTTGTCTGTATGTCGATGACATACTGATTTTTGGAACCAAACTTGATTTAATCAAGGAGGTTAAGGATTTCTTGTCTCGCTGTTTTGAGATGAAGGATCTAGGAGTAGCTGATGTTATCTTAAACATCAAGCTGTTGAGAGATGAGAATGGTGGGATTACACTGCTTCAGTCTCACTATGTGGAAAAGGTGTTGAGTCGTTTTGGGTATAGCGACTGCCAGCCTTCTCCAACTCCATATGATGCTAGTGTGTTGCTTCGAAAGAATCGACGGATCGCTAGAGATCAACTGAGGTACTCTCAGATTATTGGCTCGCTTATGTATTTGGCAAGTGCCACGAGACCTGATATCTCTTTTGCTGTGAGCAAATTGAGTCGGTTTGTGTCAAAACCGGGAGATGATCATTGGCATGCGCTTGAGAGAGTTATGCGCTACTTGAAAGGCACTGCGAGCTATGGGATTCACTACACCGGGTATCCAAGGGTACTGGAGGGTTATAGTGACTCTAACTGGATATCTGATGCTGATGAGATTAAGGCCACAAGTGGTTATGTTTTTACACTTGATGGTGGCGCTGTTTCCTGGAAGTCTTGCAAGCAGACCATCTTAACGAGGTCAACTATGGAAGCAGAACTCACAGCATTAGACACTGCCACTGTTGAAGCAGAGTGGCTTCGTGAGCTCTTGATGGACTTACCTATGGTTGAAAAACCGATACCCCCTATCCGGATGAACTGTGATAATCAAACTGTGATCGTCAAGATAAACAGTTCTAAGGACAATATGAAGTCCTCAAGACATGTGAAGAGCAGACTAAAATCTGTCAGAAAAATGAGGAACTCCGGAGTTATTACGTTGGATTATATCCAAACGTCGAAAAACTTGGCAGATCCCTTCACGAAGGGTCTATCACGTAATGTGATAGATAATGCATCGATGGAGATGGGTTTGAGACCCACCGCATGAGTTGCCCACAGTGGTAACCCACTCTATGTGATCGGAGATCCCGTGAAGTAGAAATGGGAGACAAGCTGTTGGCCAGCTGGGAGGAGAGTATCCCTATGTTAATTATCCCACTCCGTGAAGATGCAATACTCTCCTAATCTGCATGGCAGGATGATACTTATCTTAATGTGTTCCAAGTGGCTTATTCGGGTAAGCAGAGATGTTGCCCTGCAGAGCATCTCCTGAGGAACACACCTATATGAATTTGACTGTTAACGTCGCAGTCTGTGAGAATTGGGTGCTCTCTAATAAATTCATGAAAGGCCCTGGAGTATGACGTATACGCTCCACCCGCGGGGAAGCCTTGCGGCAGCCCATTATCGGTCAAGAATTTGTGTGAAACTAGTCTCGCAGAAAACTTGTAGTTCAAGGCACAGTCCACTATTCAAGTTGTGATCTAGTGTAGCATAAAACCCTAAGTGGAAGTTCAACTTCACAGTCTCCACTAAGCACCGGTATATAAACAATGTTTTGGAACTAAATGATGAGATGTGCCAATGAGACTTTGTGGGGGATTGTTGGAATTTGCTAGTGGGCCTTTAGCCCAAAGCCCAACTAAAATTCTGAAATTCTCTTGGCCCATTCATGCACACATGTGAGTGGTGTGAGTGAGGCTAAAGTTTAGTCCCACCTCATAAGTTGAGAGAGGGTTGCACCTCTTTATAAGGTGAGCTCTTCTACCACTTGTAGGAGCATGAGAAGAGGAGACCTACACGTGCGCTCCTCCTCCTCGCTCGCCTCGCCACGCCACGCCTCGTCACGACGCGCCACGGGTTGCGAGCATGAGCCGAGCCGAGCCGAGGACAGAGCTACGCATGTTGTCTATATTTTTGCTTCTTGGGAAAAATTAATAAGTCATTAATTAATAATTAATGGACGCGTTAATTACTCAGCCGTTTCCGATCCTTTTGGATCGTGGGGCTGTTACTTGGACGTGGGTTTTTTCCACGACCTACCCGGCCCGCACGCATTATATAGTCAGGCATACGTCTACCCTAGCGGCCGCCGCATCATATGGTTTCGCATCACCGTTCCAGATCATTGCGCCGCCAAGCAAGTCTTCTCCATCCCTCCTTTCGGCGTGCACCGCAAGAAGGGACAGCAGGCCTCCGGAACCACGCCTCTCGTGATCCTGTACGGGAGAGGGGCGATCAGGTTTTTGGGGAGCGCACTCGCGCGACTGCTGGCACCGACGACTTCGCCGACGACGACTTCTTCCCCGACATCGGCAACCTTTTCCTCAACGACATGGGCGACAACCTCAACGCTGACGGTGCTGCTGCTGCTCCCGTTGCACCGTATGTGTTCTTGTCCTTCCTGTTCGAGATCGCAGTACAATTCATGTTTCTAGTCTGTGCCCTAGATTCGATCTGTTCGTCTGCGATACTAGTCCGCATGATTAGTTTACTGTCTGCCATTGCTGTCATGGTATATTTAATGCTTACTTGGATTAAATCTCGTAGTAATTTGCTCATATTTTCAACATGTACATGATTGAGAATCGTATTTAAAAACTAGGTGCAAAACATGTATTCCATCAGAAAAAAAATAGTACGCAAAAAATTGTTAACACGAACAGCTCATCACTTGTGGGTTCCCCATCCGTCAGTACTAAGGATCGGTTTGCTATTGTTGAACTGTGTCGTGCTATGCTTACTATATAATCTGCTGCAGAGAACTTGTAAGACGTTTGTAGGTTGGCAATAGGGGTCGAGCAAACAATAAAATAGGGAAAGGAAAGTTGGGCAAGCGGGACTATATATCATATTCCATTGTAGCCTGAGGAAGTTCTGCTGCAAAGAGAGCCTTAGCTGAGACATTAGGCATAGGGTTTTGCAGCATAACCACTAGGGTTCAATTCCTAAAAGTGACAGGTGATGCATAGGGTTTTTTCCCTCATTTATTGAGCATCAAGCTTGATGTGTGGTGGAATCACTCATCAAGATTAAATCTTAAAAAAATTGAGTAAAAAGATCGTGTGCTTCCCTAGTTGATCCAGAGGCTGAAAAGTGAAATTCTCTCCCAAAATTTAAGGCGATACGTAAATGCTTCCCGGGTCGCTCTCCCATGCGACTCCGGAGTCCCTTGCCGCCATCACTAAGTCCCCTTGCCGTCGCTGGAATCTGCCGGGGCTAGGCCCCATGGCGGACGGAGGCGGTGACACTGCTAGCTTCTGATCCAGGCGCATCTGGGTCAAGCCTTAGATCAAATCACATCGCCACAACCATCTTCGCTCCTGGATCTGTGTGACAAGCGTCGGACGGTGCATGATGGCTCCCCACCAGCGGTTGCCAAGTTTCAGGAGCCGTCCTGAGCGACTGGGACACGTGCCCCTGCTCACCCTCATTGACAACGTTGGGGAAGTGTTCCCAGCAGCCTTGTTGGGACATCAACATCGTTTTGCGACCATGCGCCCGACCTATGAGGCGGTAGTGAGTGAGGTATGCTTCGTAGTCGGTTCTGGTCCATGTGGTGACCACTCCGGCTCGGGGCGCCATCGAAAGATCTTCATGATAGTTTCTCTCTCCAGATTTGACGGTTGCCGTCGATGGCTCGTACAGGTGATGTTTTCGGATGCAACAGGAAGGCTCCGTTCTGGCAGTGAGATGCAATCTATGGACAACAGCTTGATGTACAGAGTATGGTTGTGCAACGGTCGTGACGAGATTTCTAGCGTATCACATGTAGATGTTGGGATCATGGAAATCGGTGGCGACAACACATGATTGACTTTGATTTGGTGGTCTTTTGAGCACTCTGTCTGGACCTCCAGGATGAAAACCCTAGGTCTGACTTAATATGGTTATACCTGGCAATGACAATCTTTTTGCATTATTACCTTGTTGTTGTTGAGGGCATTGCTCGGTTATACTCGGACTTGTTCTTCAAAGTGAAAACTTAGAATCTGGCCTTTGGTGGTTTGATCTAATGACGACGACAATTGAGTGTCGTTCCCTTACTGAAGGTGTTTCTATTGAAAAACTTTGTTATCCTTGTGGTGTCAAGAGATGGTTGGTGCAAATATGGTCATTGATGTAGCTTGTTAATCATGTTTTGATTGCTTGAGTTTTTCTTCATAGCTTAAGCATAGTTTTGGTGTTGGACGACTTTACTATTTGCTAGAGTGTTTATTTGTGTGTGTGCAATGATGTTGTGTGCATCCTAGCTATGCAGAGGCCAGGTGTGTGCTCATGGTGTTTGTATCCACTTGATGCTTCACTTTGAGCCAATAAAATTCACCCTTTGTTAAAAAAAGGAAGTTTTGTTGATGCCGATCTGTTGTATGGAAGAGTGGAATGCCTTATGCAATTACTGTCGCTTAGAGCATATCTAGCTCTTCCCCTAAAAACTTTGAACTCCTCAATTTTTTCACATTTGAGGAATTAACTCCATCTAGAACTTCCTTTGAAATCATCAACTCCTAAAAAATTTCAGGAGTTACTCCTTAAATTTGTCCCTCCTACTCAAACTTGAGCAGTTTGAGGAGCCTCCTCAAACGCCTCCTCAAATTTCATCCACCGCCCGCCGCCACTCACCACTTCCACCGTGGCACGACCGGGCTCCCCAAGGCCATGATGGCCTCCCAAGTGTCTCCCCCTGCTCGTGATGGCATAATGCCTGACTCCAACAAGGCTTGGTATGATACAACGACCGGCCGACGAGGTTGGGGACGACGAGGGACAATGCAACATCAATGGTCGACCTATGGCACGCTGTCCAAGACTTGTTACACGCCTTTGGGAGCTAACCTCCGGTGGCGGTGGTGGCCGGATCCACAGACCATGCTCTCCTAGTGAACAGAGTGGGTTGGGCCTCTAAGGTGTTTGTCGTCTCCAGCAAACGACAACATGGAGTGCTCACCGAGGAGTGTCGTGCTAGGAGAGATGCAAGGAGGAGGATGGAGGGGTTGGTGGTTGCTAGGGAGGGCCAATGTTGAGACCACATTCTCCACAGGCACAATTGCATCATAGCTTCAATGGAGTCATGCTGGCGTTGCTCCTCCAGCCAAATTGACAAGGTGGGAATCTTTCTAGGGATCTCAGGTAGCTACGGTCGAGGGAACTCGAGCTGGGGAATGAAGCAACTAGGCATGCCACATTATCAAGGTGTCAAACAACGGTGATCTCGTTGGAGGCGAAGGAAGAGGGCACAATTCCTCGGCATGCGGGGTGCTGCTGGAAAAAAAAGGAGGGCTGGGGCTAGCTAGGGATGCCTTCGTCTATGAGAAACCACAACAGACGTCGGCAAATGAAAAGGTGGAGGTACCGATCAAGGAAGGAGAAGGAGATGGATACTTCTAGGCGGTGTATGGGTCTATGCGGATGGGAGTTAAGTTTAGTCTGGTCATAGTGGGGAGTAACTTATACTAATGTCATGCATATAACACTAGTCTGAGTTAGAACCTTTATAGTGCAAAGTAACATAGTAGTAGTACCATAGATGGCTTCGTTTACTAGCTTATAGACTCATCTTCTCTTGGGAAGCGTCATGCCACAGTAACATTCCCACTATGTTGCCACAAATATCACTCCTCGTTAATTAATTCCCACATAAGCAAAAAAATTAAAGTGCGCTATGTTACTAGCTAAGTTACTCCCACTATGACCAGCCTTAGACCCAAGGCAAAATTACTTACGTGGCAAATATTTAATGAGGAGAGAGGTGTGTGATAATATAATATGTTAGCGTAACATAGCACTTTAAAAAAACGCTTTTCAAAGCAAAATGAGTCTACAAGTTAATAAATGAAGGCATCTATGACACTACTATTATGATACTTTAAATTACTCCCCACTATGACCAGTCTAAGGTTGATAGATGCGCATCTAAAATTTGATGAGTTGTGTTTTGAGAGGTTGTTTGATGAGTTAAAACTTAGTGGAAGGGCTAGAGATGCCCTTAGGTTAGGAACTTTAGTGCCGAGCATGCAACATATTTCACTACAGAAAATGCCATAGCTTTAGAAGAATGAATTAGACATTCATCTTAAAATAAAATTCTTATATATATTATTTTTCATCATACATTTAAAGAATAACAGAAAATAAAGTGCCTTTAAACTTTCCTCCGGGGCTGTACTCCGAGTGCTCCATAATTAAGTGTGAACTTAGTTGTGGAATTAAAAAGACAGAGCATCTTTGCTTCGTGCTTATCCATGACTGGTAGAAGGAAGAACGACATGGAGTTTGCTCCTGGGCTCAAATGCATCCTCGTAAATAGTAAAATAGAAAAATAGTAAAAAATAAAACTCTGACATCTTTTGTGGAATCTTTTACATGCGTACATTTTTTTGTTAACAAAAAACGTTCCTAATGCTCTAGGAGGAAAAAGAATTGATGCTCGGAAAACACTATTTTTTAAAAGCATCTTGGAGCATTGTTTCTTCACGAAAATTAGCATGTTTGTATAACATTCAACGGAGTTTTTTTTTTGAAAGGGGATTACCATGGCCCCTGCATCACAGGGATGCACACATCCATATTCAACGAAGTTTGTGGCAAAACTTTTAAGAATTTTCTAATTTTATTTAGTTTTCCTATTTTAATTTTGTAAGTACATTTGACCTTGGGATGAGAAGAGCACTTAGAGAAGAATTACAAGCTATTTGACATAAAATGTGTTGCAAGTTAAACTGTAGTTTTATTTACTTGATGTACGCACAATAGTTTCGTCCAGATCACTCTGTAGGCCTTGGTATTTACCCAATTTAGAATGAAAGGGTTCGATTGTTGAAGTTTAGGGCTTAGTTTTTAATGCAATTATTATCAAGGCTTTCATCCTAACCATAAAACATTTTTCAATTTTATTGTGGGTCTTTTCATCATTTGCCAACACAAAATACATCCTAAAATGTAGGTTAGACAAAGGGTAGCTAATTTCTACTTAGATATGTAACTACACAAGCAAAAAAAAGCTATCAAATATACATTTTAAAACATCATTTGTTTTTCGCCAAACTAAAATCATGAGCTGAACATCAAACATCAGCATAAAGCGGGGCAAATAGCACAAAATCCACACATGTGCATGCTTGAATTTTATATGTTATTACTTTATATTTTTATATGCATGCTTTTCAATGAGAACAGCTTCTTAATGTATGATCTTCACATTAAGGTAATGCTGATAAATCATGTGCAGGTATTTTGTTGTTGTTGACGATATATGGGCTGTGGATACATGGGATGTTATTAAGTGTGCATTCCCCATAACATGTTCTGGCAGTATAATAATCACCACTACTCGTAAAAGTGATGTCGCAGATTTATGTCGGTCATCATGTAGTGGTTGTATCTATAATATGAGGGCACTTGATGTGGTGCATTCAAGGCAACTATTTCACAGAAGACTGTTTGATTCCAATGAAGATTGCCCTCCGAACCTTCAAAAAGTTCTTGATGAAATTTTGAAAAAATGTGGTGGCTTACCTTTGGTGATCATTGCCATATCTGGTTTGTTGGCTATCACAGAAAGAACAGAACATATGTGGAATCAGGTGAAAGATTCAATTGGTCGTGCACTTGAAAGGAATCCTAGTGTTGAAGCAATGATAAAGATATTGTCCTTAGCTACTTTGATCTTCCTCCCATCTAAAAACATGTCTCTTGTATTTGAGTATATTTCCGGAAGATTCTGTTATTGAGAAGAGAGCCCTAATATGGAGATGGGTTGCTGAGGGATTCATTCACAAAGATGGTAGATACACAACATATGAGTTAGGAGAGAGGTGTTTTAATGAGCTCCTCAATAGGAGTTTGATCCAAGTTGCATGGAAAAATGAATATGGTAAGGTGGAGAGCTGTCGAGTTCATGACATAATTCTTGATTTCATCATATCGAAGTCCATCAAAGAGAACTTTGTCACTTTAATTGGTGTTCCGTATATAACTAGCAGGACACAAAGCAAAGTTCGTCGTCTCTCTCTCCAAGTTGATGAGGAAGGAAATTCAATAAGAAAGACTGGCATGGTATTGTCTCATGTACGATCACTCAATGTGTTCGGGTATTCCTTGGAAATCCCTCCTCTGGGTGAGTTTGGGCATTTGCGTGTTTTGGACCTTGAGCTTTGCCACCAAGTTGTAAACCACCATATTACAAATATTGGGAGATTGTTTCAGTTGAGGCGCCTCAACCTTAGATGGACAGAAGTAAGTGAGCTCCCAAAAGAAATTGGCCATCTATGTTGCTTAGAGATGCTAGACATAAGAGGCACCCAAGTACAAGAATTACCATCAACTATTGTGAATCTCGGAAGATTGGTGGATCTGCTTCATGAAAGTAGTGTTAAGTTTCCAGATGGAATTGAGAAGATGCAAGCATTAGAGATGTTGGGAGAGGTCAATGTCTATAGGCAGCCATTTAACTTCCCGCAAGAACTTGGAAAGCTGCAGAACCTGAGGAAGCTGGTCCTCAATTTTGAAGGTGATCCCATCTCTGTAGATAGAGTGAATGAGGAAGAGGAAGAGGAGGAGACCAATAAATACGTTGCTTCTGCTCTTCGCAAACTAGACACTCGGAACATTCGTTCTCTAACTACTGTTTGTGGGGGGCGCTTCTTACGACAGGGATCTTTGTGCCCTGTTCCGTTTAGCCTCCAGGAATTCATTATGGCCAAGGGCTCGCATGTGGAGCAGGTTCCGGAATGGGTGAGTTCCCTTGTAAACCTCCAGCTGTTGCGCCTAGAAGTGAACAAATTCACGCAGGAAGATCTACGGGTCCTTGGAAGCTTACCGGAGTTGCTCATTCTGGAAGTGATCGGAATGGGAAAGTATAGCGATACAAGGTTCACAGTTAGCGATAAAGTTGGGTTCCGATGCTTGAGGAAGTTCTCTTTGGAATCATGTAAATGGATGCTTTTTGAAGCAGGATCCATGCCTAAGCTAGAAAAACTCGAAATTGGAATTTGGAGGTCCGGTTATAACACTGCTAGTGGAATTTGGAGGTCCGGTTATTGGAAATTCGGAATGGGAAACCTCCCCTGCCTCCTTAGTCTCAAATTTGCAACATATGGCTGGGACTGGGATGATGGCAGTCTTGCAGCTGCACAGGATGCTATGGAGAGAGCAGCTGGTAGACATCCCAACCGCCCTACTCTAATCTTTCAAAAAACCAGCTGCTAGCAGCCTTGAGGTACTACTCTATTCCCAAGATTATATAAACTTTATAATCCTTCTCTTAATTTCGTTGACTCATATGTTCATGTTTCCTTCCCTGTACAAGCTCAAGCTAGAAAGATCATGAGTGCCAGGACAGGAAGGGACTAATTATTGCACTATCAGCTCCTCACCTCTTTGAGGAGACAAGGCGATATTGGTACACAAGTTTCATCCTCTCATTGAGTTTAACTGCAAGCACTACTGTTACTGTCCCTAGCAAGCAGTGGAGTTTGGAGCTACAAGCACCTACAAGAAATGCCTCGTGGGCCGGCCGGCAACATGAGAGTTGCTGCTGCTTTTCTCCCTTTGATGATACATTGTATTCCCGCATCCTCAGCATTTCTAGCTAGCTTACACAACAGTTTTTTGTCGGGCAATTCTTTCATATGTTACTCCTTAATTGGCTCATCTCCCTGTCTTATTAATTATGTTGTGAGCTTCTCTTAAATGAGTACAAGACATTTGTACCTGATTAAAAGCACAATACTGGGAGTGGAATTCCGACCTACTCACTTGTGCTGGTTCAGTAGTAGAGTTGTTGTTAGCTCCTCCTCGTGAGTCGTTTCTCAGATTCAAACAGTATCTGGATACATTGCATACTTCTCTGTTCTATGATTCATCAATGTACTTTACATTTTTCGAAATTTAAACAAATTAGGCCAGAGAAATTGTACCTAATACGAGCAATAAGTGTCATTGCCTTGCCTTATTTATTATATTCTTTTGTATTGGTTGTCACTATTATAAAATTGGTTCATAAGCACTGTCTCACTGGTCTTGTGTTGCATATATTACTTGCTTCATCGGTCTTGTTTTGTTGATATTCCGAGAAAGATTCCCTTGGCGCTAAGTGGCTAACATTGTGTATACATTGTGACCAGGCGAGTGTTTGAAACGCTCTCTCTTCCTGTTGCTACCTTTTGTTTACGAAAAAGGATTTTCCCCTGCTTTATAGATAAAGCACCATTACCACCACATTTGAGTAAGAAGATACAAACACACTCCACCACCACACTCAACACACACCCAAGACGAGATACAAAGGTGCCGAGCACCGAAAACACCACCCTAACGATGACTAAGCACCCTAATGATAAGCCGAAGACCACCATGAAGATGCACAATCAACCGAGGAGCGGTGAGAAGGACACGGCCGGAGCGGGGACTCCAAGACGATGCCTTCAAGAAGGATACGACCGTAGAAAGCCGTCATCGTCTGATACCGAAGATCAAGTTTTCACCAGGAGTGACACGCTGGAGGCGGGAGCACCACGACGGAGCCTGCAGAGAGGGGAGCGACGTCCACAGACACCGCCTCCGTCGGCCAGTATCGGGACTGGTCAAGTGGTGAACCCCGGTGCTCCTACCCCTCCGTCGCAACCCCGCTCCGCCAACCACCCGCATCCATGCCGCCCAAGCTACCGTGGCCGCCCGCCCACGCCCGAGCCGCGCAGTCAGCCCACGACCAACGCGCCTCCAGCCGCCAAAGCCGTCGCCCTGCCTCCAGACCGCCCCAATGACCACCAAAGGCCGAGACTTTGAACAAATCCACACCCCAACCACCTCCGAGACCGCCGGCCAACCACCCCCGCCTTGAGCAACGCCGGAACCGAATACACATGAGGATGGGGAAGGGGGAGGGGGAGGAGTAGCCCACGGCCACGACCAGCAACCACCTTGGGTCGGCGACGGGTAGCTCAGCGGCGGAGCTCCCGTCCCTCCAACCAGCTCCCCACCTCGAAACCACCAGTTTCGCCCCATCCTGCCATTGGCCCGGTCCCGCGCGAGACCACGGCAGCGGATCGTCGCCGCCACGTCCATGGATGGCCACCGGAGGAGTCTCCCGCGCCGTACGACGCCGACCAGCCGCAAGGGCCCGGCCGGGCCGCGGCGCACGCATCCACCCGCTGTCGCGCCGCCCCCCTCCCCCCGGCACACGAGCCATGGCAGGGGAGGCCAACCGCGAACTGTGGCTCCAGTGGCAGATCTGGGCGCGCCGCTGCGATGCAGCCGCCGCCACCAGCGGCCTCCAGCCCGCACCGCCTCTGTGCTACCCATCGCATCGCCGCCACACCCCGTCGTCGAGCTGCCGCGCCGAGCGCCGCATCCGGGCTGAGGAAACCAACCCGCGCCGTATCCCCCGTGCGCGGAGACGAGAGAGTCCCGCCGCCGCCCGCGACGAGTGGGCTTCGCCCGCTCACGCCCCCCGGCGGCGCTAGGGTCAGGCCCCCCGGACGCTAGTGGGAGCGTCGCGGGAGGAAGGGGACAGAGTTGATCTAGCCCCCCAATTCCCAGTGGAAGTCGTTGCTACCTTCTGTTGGTGGCCCCCTACCTTATTCCCATCAACAATTCCAAACTGGCATCACCAAGATGAGATGAAGTTGCTGCTGCTCTTTTCACCTCATCCACTTCCCAAGTTTCTTGATTTTTTAGCTATATAATTGTCTTTCTTTTTCATGCGCCGACTTGAAGTTTTCCCTCAATGTGTCATGCCAATGTATTTGTTCACCATTATTCATGTTGGCTGTTATTGTTATGTAATTTCCCCTTTTTGTATGCTCCTTTAGTTGTGCATTTGTGGTTAATTATCATTCATTCATGGAGTAGCTAGGAAGTTTCATTTCATTATCATTTCCTTTTTTTGCCCACAAAGAAAAGACCCATGATAAATAAGTTCCTCTCATTTTCTTGACGATTCCGATGTTGTTATATACATATATGCTTACAGTATTTTTTACAGTTTATTAAATGCTTTCTACATAATCACTGTTAAATGTACTGACACTGATGTTAACAAGATGACGCGGACATACGTGCCTGTGTGTTTGCTTCACCAATCATGCGTCTAACTGACATGTCTCGCTCATCTAAGAGACCGGTTCATGTTCTCTATGATGAATCATGAATGTCTCTCTCTCTCTCTCTCTCTCTCTCAGTTACTAGTAAGTTCAGAGTAGTAATCAATCTTCCTGAACTGAACAGGTCATAGTTAAAGTATTGTCATCTTCGCAACAGTTTGGGTTCTACTACATGTTTTGCTTACGGTTTTTGACACTGTAGTATCTCACTGTTAAATTCTGACTTTTCCCAACCATCTGCAATGCTTCGATCGGTAGAGCAGAGTATTTCAGTGTCAACAGAAGACTGGTGTAGGGCAGACACATGCTACAACACAGCACTTGATGATGGCATTCTGCTGGATATTACTGTGGAGTCTTCTGTTGCTGGCTTAAAGAATTGTCCTGGTAGTGGAATGACGAGTAATCTACCTCTGCAAAGTTGCATGCTGGGTGCTAACTAGATAGGTCGGGGGCATTAGCCACTTCAGGTATACTACTAATTCGTAGGATTCCGGTCTCTCGTCTGCAGTTTTTGAAGAACACTCTATCGTCTGCAGTTATTTGTAAACAGGTTGTAGTGTTGGCCTTTACAAAGGAAATCGTCGAGATGTTACTGATCCCTGTCCTCGTGATCACTCCCTGCCAGAGGTTAGAGAACTACAGAAGAACTTGCCCTGAAGGGTTGCCCATGTGGAGTTTCATTCTGTTGAACTTTACTGTTATGTGTACCTTCGATGTGCCGATTTGCCTTGGTTTTGTATTTGGTTGTGCCATCTGTCTCCTGGCCATCTTTTGTGCTTCGCAAACTCTGTAATCAGCTATGCACTAGATATCTGTGTGAGATGTGCTTTTTGTGCTTTCACAACCATCTTTTTGCACAAATTTGAAAGCATCAATCCACCTATATATGGGACCGCACCCAAGCCCACTTAATCGGCTGGAAGCACTGTGACGTCGTGTACTGGTGTCCATGGCTCCGTCACTGCAGCCTGCCAGCATGGTAATATCAACGCGCTTGTTGGTGCAGATCTGCTATCAACAGCATGGTAATGCATGAAGGGGCATGAACAAAGCAAACATGATTGGTCCAAGACCCTCTCCGGTGCGGACGGGATGTCTGATATTTGGAGATAGCGTCGTAGTATTATAGTTTTTTATGCGGAACTGCGATAGCCCGCCCATTGCCTGCATCTTGTCCCTTGTAAGTTGTAACTGCAGCAAGCCGCCGCCGGATACTCTGGAACCACTCTTTTTTTTTCTTCTTCTAATATATCGACGCGCAAAACTTTTGTGTGTTCGCAAAAAAGAAAAAAAAATAGTCCAAGACCCGTATGTGCAAAGAGATTGACGCGGCACATTGCCCAAATGGCGAAATCGTCGTCTGCTACTCAAGGACCAGCATAGAGTTCACCAAGCTTGGATGCCACACCGAAACAGCTTAATACGGCGGTAACGACAAACGGACGAGGATTTGGGACAGGCACGGCAACAGAGTAGGGCAAGGACGCATGCCTTCCTCTCCTGCACGTCCGGCCCTGGCCTTGGCAATGGGAATGCACAGCCGTGCGACATACACGGTGAGCGCATCGCAGGCGTGCAAACAAATGAAGCCAGACGAGCTCTACTTCAAATTTCTGTTTTGATGTTAACAATGCACCCAGCAGCTGAGAATAACCAAGCAATTACTGTTGGCTTCTTCCTTTTGTCAAGAACTAGGGTTTTAATCTGTAGTGCTAAGGGCATTTCGAACCGATCCCAATAACCGGTTAGAGGAGTAAAATCCCGGCTTTAATCCTTAAACCAGGACCTAGCCGATCTCCAATAACCGGTTACTGGAGTAAAAATTATACTCAACCGCGGCAAATCTCCCTATATTTACTCCACCGCTCGGCGGCTGAGTAAAAAAGTCTTCCCCTCCTTTGCCTCCTCTGCTCCACCTCGTCCCGCTGCCGGCGCGTCCCCCGCCATTCCCCGCCGCCCCTCTCCTCCCAATGGCCAGAGGTACCCGCGGCCGATCCACAGCGCGGATCGTCGTCTGTGGCGCATCTTCGAGCCGCGCCACTCGCCTGATTCGCCTGCCCCCGCCCGGTTCGCCAACTTCCCGGAGCTCCGTCCGCCGCGGCCGCCGACGAGGACATACCTCACCATGCGGCAACACGCGTGGGGGACATGGGTGGCGGAGATCACGGATTGGGAGACTCACAAAAGGAAGTGGTTTGGTCGTTCCAGACGGCGAAACTCGCGGCGATGGAGTACGGCCGGTGGCAAGTCCCGGTTCCACGGCTCCGTCACGCGCCTGAACTTCCCATTCTGGACGGCGCCGATTCACCTCGTCCTACCGGCGCCGGGTGGTTAGCGCGGCGATGGCTTGGGAGGACAGAGAGGCGAGGGAGTGGCATGAGGCGGAGGCCGCCGACGAGGCGCACATGAAGGACCTCCGTCGCCAGTACCCCGAGCTCGTGGAGGCGGAGCGGGCGATACTTGTCGAGAATGACGGGGAGGTCATCGTCATCTCCGATGATGAGGTGCAAGGCGGCGAGGATGGTTCCAAGGAGGGCGGTGAGGAGGATGAGATCGACGTCGAGGACTGGCGGAGCATCTTCCCCGAACGTGGAGACGACGGCACCGGGCCGGACCCATGTCTCACCGGCGCAGACCTGTTGAGGAAGGAGTAGCTCGACCTCCACTATGGCCGATGAGTAGTGTAGTTTAAGTTTAGTAATAAGTTTGATGTTCGGTTGTCAAAATTATCTATCTATGTTGAACTTATGTTTAAATGTATGCAAATTTCGGTTGAAACTAGGTTGAATTTATTCAAATTTATGTTTTACTCCGCTAAGTTTAGGGGAACGTCTAGAACCGACCAAAACTTAGTGGAGTATAAATACTCCACTAAGGTTTACTCGACCGGATACTCCTTCATTTTATAGGTGATCGGTTAGAAATGCCCTAAGTTGCTAACGCCCTGTATCTTATTCTTCTAGCCAAAAATGAGCGATTTCTACCATATCAACAGAAAAGAACAACTTGTGATAATTTAAAAGTGACAATCTTGGAAGTAGTAAGATGCGAGGATTAGTAATATAATTGGAATGGCGATGGAAAACTGATTGGATGTGCAAGTATAAGGTTGAGGTTGGGAGCACCCATTCGACATACACTGCATGCTACTGCAACCAATCATCCACACAATAATTGCTTTGTGAGCACAAAGCTAGCTAGCACCACCACACCGGAGGGGACTCTGGTGAGTGCGGCAACATGAGCCCTGAGACCCATCCTCGGGAAGTTGTCCACCCTGTTAGGTAATGAGTACTGGCGATTCAAGAGTGTGCAGAAAGAGATCAAGTCATTAACCCATGAACTCACTGCCATGGATGCTTTTCTCCTATAGATGTCAGAGGTGGAGGAACCCAATGTGCAGGATAAAGTTTAGATGAATGAGGTGCGGGAGTTATCTACAACATGGAGGACACCCTCGTTGAGAAACGTTTTTTTAGCTAGAGCTGATATTTGTATTCAAGAATGTGCTGTTGGCTGGCTCTTGTTAGCTTGTGGTGTGACCGAAGAAGGAAGGGCATCG
Organism: Aegilops longissima; assembly: GCA_021605205.1. Classification (NCBI taxonomy): domain Eukaryota; kingdom Viridiplantae; phylum Streptophyta; class Magnoliopsida; order Poales; family Poaceae; genus Aegilops; species Aegilops longissima. The sequence goes on along the minus strand of CM038681.1, from coordinate 656,515,008 downwards.
TGGTCGTGAAGCCTGAGGCCATGAAGACTGAAGGACCCATAGGTTGATTAGTTAGTTCTTTTCAGAATTGTGAATAATAGCAAACAAATGATAGAGTTACAACTTCACCTAAGAAATTTAGTAGGAAGATGGGAGTCATCACTTGGCAGTGTTTGAATGGCTGATTAACCGGACAATTCTCTCTCTTAATGAAATGCAGGAACACCCTGCCCGTCTCAAGGTGTTCTAAAAAAACACACTAGAAACTCAGCAAATTTGGCGATTCTAGCAGCGACAGTCTCCCTGCCGTCATGCGCATTCACGAGATATACCTGTTTGGTTCAAAGTTCAATGCGTGTGTGACGACATTGATGGGTTAGACAGGATCTGCAGGTTAACAAATGCAAATCCACTTTCTTTCTTGTTTTCTTCCGGAAAGGAAGTGAGTCAAATGCAGCACCTACAAGCCATTCAAACACTGCCAAGTGATGACTGCCAACTTCCTAGTAAATTTCTCAGGTGAAGTTGTAACTCGGAATTTCTGATATAGTTACTTATACCAACTAACCCGTCAAATGCTATACATAAAGCTCACAAAACGCATCATGACACGCATCACTTGGAAAACAGAAAATTAACATCACACCATCGTAATTAAGCAAAAAAACAGAGTATGGTTGAACTTTACTGGTGTTGCTTCAGAGAGAGGAGCGTCTTGAAGATGCCCACTAAAACACCAACCACAGTCAAGACCGTGACGATGGCTTTGATGTTGTTGTAGATGAACTTGTGCACCTTGATCCAAATCCACCTATTAACCTTGTAGTCCTCCATGCACAGGAAGAAGTTGTAGTAGGATCTGCCACCAGTAAGGTTCTTTGTAAGGTTCTTGAAGAACTCAAGCATCTCTTTGTTTGTGAGTCGTCCTTGCACAACATGCTTCATTCGTAGCTCCTGCACATCCTCCTCCCGGTACATGAGCATCGAAAGGAGGGCAAGGTACGAGCAGACAGCTGTCTCTTCATCATGTAGATCCCCTGAGGCCATGCATACCTCGAAAGCTGCCATGTTTACAAGGCAACATGCACTTACACTGTTTAACATCAGTGGCATCAGGGAAAACTCACCAAAGAGGGGTCCTTTACTGATGCCGATTTCTGTGAAACTTCTTACCTTGCTGGCTTTCAGCTTGATGCCGATTTCTGCAAGCTCGATGGCACTTATAGATGCTGAAATTGAACTGCGTCTTTTCTTGGACTTGATCCCAATCAACCGGCCTGTCAAACGGACCAATGTTAAAAATACATGAATAATGCAAGTTATCTTGTTGGCTATCTTCCTAGCAATTTTGGCCCTCTTGCTGACTTTGATGGTAGTTTTGCTGCGTGTTTTGTAGAATCGTAGGAGACTAAGGAGATGAGCCGGCTTGTAACCTTCATCCAATTCTGGAAGGATTTCCTTTGGTCGAATATGGTACATACGGTTTGTGAAACTTTCCCCCAACTCTGAAATAAAATTTTGCACTTTCATCACGGGCCGAAAGTTGAGAATGGTTTCCACAACCAGCCAGGGGAGCTGGTTCTCCAGCAACATTACATCAGTACTGATAGGCCGTGCGTTGGATCGAAAAACAGATAGCAACTCTGGACATGGAAGCTGCTCCTTGTTAAACATAAGCATAAACTCCAGCAGGAAACATGCATCGTAGAACATCATAGCCTCAAAGTCGGCATGGTTGATACCTGCCACCGCGTCATCAGCATAGAGGCCACGGGCCTTGTCTGCAATCTTGACGACAGCCCCATAGATCTCCTCAAGTGAGTGGCCTGACCTGTTGACGAAGTGGTAAGCAGCCACGCGCTTCACCTTCTCCATCTGTCGGAGGTGGAGTGAGCCGTGGTGGTAAGGACCAATCGCCAAGATCCTTGGCTTGATGTATTGGCTGCCGAGATTGCCTAGGCTTGCAGGGAACCTGTGCATCTTCTCTTCCCTCTTGCTGAAATCAACCGTGAACTCATTTGCTGCTTTTCTCAAATAATCCTCAACCGGAGCGGATACTTGTTCTGCAAAGTCCTTGCCCTCATCAACATGCTCGCCTCTACAACTAGCACGCACATCTGTGATCTCCGAGGAGAAAGCAGACTTAGCTTCAAGCAATTCATGACTCCCCCTTTTTTCAAGCACATCTGTGATACTTGAGCTACTTTTTTCAAGTACTCCTTCTCAACTGGAGTAGGTACTTCTTCTGCAGAACTCATGATCTCCCCCTTTGAGTCAACTTGCTGAAGACTATGGAGGGGAGAGGAGAAATTAGCCTCAGACTCCTCGTCCACTATCTGCAACTTGAAGTGCTGCTCAGCCGGAGCCACTACTTCGTCCATGGCCTCAACCATCAAATCAGCCGGCTGGACATGCAGGTCGCATCTATGAGCACAAGAGAGGTCTGCCATCTAACTTTGCTCAGTGAATAGCTGGACAATGATGAGAAGAAAACCTGTAGAGAGTAGGGTGACTAGAGCTAGCACGGTTTCCAGACTGGAAAAAGAAAACTGCGGCTGGACGGCATAGAAGACTAGATGCTGAGATGCCTCCTCGACGGTCCTGTCTTGTGTATACTCAGGCCTCCTAAGAAATCGACATTCGAGCTGAAATATACTCCCCCGTCCAGTAATGTAAGACAATTCTTAACACTAGTATAGAGTCAAAAATATTTCTTACATTATAGGACGAACGGAGTATATATTATTACCAATTGGGATTAGCTTTTCCACTACGAGATCTTAATCCGATCAACCACTCTTTAGCCAGTGCTCATCACAATGGTGAGCTCACCCGAGCCAACCAACCTTTCTTTGTTTTGCTTTATGTAAAGTTACTATCTTTATGTGATATTAATTGTTCAGGTCGCTGATACCTACCATGTATTGATAATTTACATGGATATGAGATGCGAAGTTGCGAGGAAGGCACAGGGTGTTGGATTTCTGTTTGATGTATGTGTTGGCACTTTCAACATTGTGGGGGCAGTTCCCCACCTCTGACGCTGCCGAGTACTTTCCAGCGATATGCACGTACAAGTTGCTTGATTACTTTCTGATGCGCCGGGTCGACCGTAGGCGCAATACGCACGTAACTTGCTTTGTCTTGGCGAGTCGTATATGCAAACATAGTACACGGGAGGCATGATATTTTGATTGCTAAGAGAATCTATAACTGGACTCCATTTTCCCTCCAAACATGCTGGATTTGGTGCCCCCGATCATGACACGTACATGGGTGTTGTTAGCTCCCCTATTTCTCTCTCAGTTTGTTATAACTGAAGATTGATCCCAACATTCTTCCACTTAGGGCATCTCCAGCCGTTGGCCCCCCAGGAGGGGCAAAAAATCGCCCCCTGGGGCACACCGGCGCTAAACCGCGCACTGGGGCCGTGATGCCCCCCAGTCGCGGCGCCCACGGTTAGTAAAAAAAGGCAAATACGGCGCAAAAACGACTCAAATTTAACGCAAACGTCGGCGAGTTCATTCAAACTTAAACATATTTTACAAAAAAAAGAAAAAACTACCGCGGGCTACCCCCGCCGTCTCCCTCGCCGCCCGCCTGGCCGCCCGCACACGCGGTTCTACATGCCGAGGAGCCTGTAGAACCGCGTGTAGTCACCGCCGTCGTCGTCAACGTCGTCGTCGTCGCCGCCGCCGCCCCCGCCTACGCCTCCGCCGTCCCTGCTGCATCCCTCCCCCGGTTGGCGCGGCGGGTTGGACGGTCCGGGGGCGTCGTCGTCGTCGTCGCTGTCGAGGACCACGACGCCGTGCTCGTCCTCGCGCCCACGCTTGCGGGCGGCGATCTCCTCCAGGGCCCGGCGCTGCCGGACCATCTCGTCGCGGAGGTAGTCGTCCCGCGCCCACCGCATGGCGTCCTCGTCCACTCCGCGGGCAAGCCGGGCTCCGGCTTGGGCTCGACGAGGACGAGGCGGCCGGCGGGTGGAGAGGCATTGGCGCCGATGCGGACGCCGGAGCTGCGGGTGCGCGCGCTGACCAACGCGCCCTGGGCCTCCGGCTTGACGGGGCGGAGACAGGGCGAGCCGCCGGACGAAGAGGAGGACCCCCCGGTCTCCATGCGCCTCGGGGTCCAGGAGCTTCCCCGGCGGCGTGAGAAGGAAGGGGGAGCGGGGTACTCGAGGCGCGGCGTGTTGCCGCCCTCGATGTACTCGAGGACGGCCTCCAACGTGCGCCCGGGCACGCCCCACCACCGACGCCGGCCGGCGGCGTTGAGCCTGCCGGAGGGCTCGACGCTGTTGGTGGCCTCGAGCTGCTGGGCGTGACGGCAATGGAAGTAGGGTTCCCAGAGCGGGTTGTCGGGGACGTACCGTGGCCCCTCCCTCGCCGCGCGCGGCAGGTTCGAGCGGATGCGTGCGATCTCCGCACGCCGGGCCGCTCCGGTGGGTATCGGGGGCACCGGCACGCCGCCCGCGCTGATCCTCCACGCCCCGGACAGCCGCATGTCCGGCGGGACCGGGTACTCGGCCTCGCAAAGGAGGCGAGCCTCGTCTTCATGAAGATGGCGGCGTCCGAAGCCGTTCGCCGCCGCGCCGTCGCCTGGGAAGCGCTCGGCCATGGGTGTGAACTGGAGACGACGAAAGAGAGGAGAGGAGAGGGAGGAACGACGACGGCGGGAGAGTGTGATGAGTCGCCGAGTGCGCCGGGGCGCGTCATATATAGGCCGAGGCGCGCGTGCCACCGTGTGTACACGTGGCGGGCGAGGGAGGGTGAGGGACGCGCGTCGTCCGGTCTTCACTGCGCCGCCCGTGAGCACCAACGGCAGGTTGACCGGCGCGGCAGCTTTGGCATTAATTCGCCGCGGGAAACGAGGCGATGAGGACGACGAAGGGCCGAGAAGAGAGCCGTGTCGCTGACGCGGCGGGCCCACGGCTTTTTCGCGCTAAAACAGTTCGCCCGGCGCCCAGGCGCCCCGCGCGCGGGTTCGGGCTGGGTCCGCCGGCGCTGTTTTCGCCCAAGCCGTAAAATCGGGCTCTGAGGCGCGATGGGCGTTTTTGGGCTGGCGCAAAAAAAACGCCTGGGGAGGCCTTCCTAGGGGCGCGGCTGGAGATGCCCTTAATTGTAAGGTTAACAAACATCATAAGCCCACTCCCAATAGAAATAATGCACCCAAGCAAATGGTTACAATGACCAATGAGATGTCATTGGACCTTATTACCTAATAGTACATCATAATATCTCTGAAATAGAAACATAATACTTTATGAGAGTTGATTCATAAGATGATCCTAATTTCTAGGATAAAAAATCTTTCCTACATGCCAGCAACATAATCATAAAATGGGTGGTGAGATTTCGATAAACAGATCCGTAGAAACATAAAAATCATTTTTATATGCTTAACATCTTTAGCTTGGTTCTGGATTGTATGTTTCACAACATGAAACATATTGTCAACGGTTTTGGAAACGACATTTGACTTGTTGTTACTCGCATAGAAAACTACATGTTCATAACGCTGTAGGTGGTTTAGAAATGTTGTCTACCACCTTAATTTCGGGAATAAAACTTCTTTGGCATACAACCTGCCCAGTAGGCTCTTAGCATGCCAAATAATAAATTGCATCGTTATTGATGCCATCAAAGTCATATTGGAGCTTTTCCCTTATTTGGCTCCATATGCGAGGGTGAGGATGTAACATGACGAGGAAACTTAATATCCACACACTGCGCAAAAACAATGTCTCAGTAACCTATGATATCAAGGTCACATGACTTCTTATTAGCGAGCATGTAAATATTGCATGTACTAGAAGACTTTTGTGGCGGTTCAGGACTTAATTCGTCGTTTGCCAATTATCCCGATCATAAATAGGGCATGTCCATACATGAATACACATATTGAGATCCAGGGTGGACGGGCTTGTGGTGCTTCAGATCTGAAAAATGAGGAAAGAGGAAGAAGACTAAGGGCATGTTCTGATCTCCTCCTGCTTTTATCTTCTCAAAATTGTAGCAAGAAGCTGGCCCGAACGAATTAGCTAGGAGAAGCTAGATTCTAGAAGCTCGGGCCGAGTCCAGTGTAAAAACCCGAAGCCGGGTCAGCCCAACTCTAGAAAAACGAGAAAGAGGAGTTGCCCATATTTACAACCAAACTACCCCCGCTACAGAAAATGTTTCACACAGCACAACCTTTGGTCGATGCGTTCAGCCCCCCTGTCCCTCGATCACTCCTCTGTCCCTTGACCTAACTTCTCCAGCCGCCGGGCCCGACTCCGCCCATTCTCCGGCCAGTGCCCTCCTCCTCCACTAGATCCGGCATCTACAAGGCCATCCCTGCCGATTCCCACCTAGAACACCACCCCGAAGTCGCATCCCCGCCTGCAGCCAACGCTGCACCCCCATTGGTTGCAGAGTCAACCTCAACTCCGGTTCTAATCTCGACGGACCCCGTCTGCACCTCCGAGTCCCCCTCTCCGACGGCATCAACCATAGGTGAGGTCCCTTTGCTTCTTCCCCAAGGTCCTTCAGTGGCAGCCATGGTGAAGGTACTGTGCATGCGAATGGGTGTTAATTTTTCACATGTTTGCAAATGTTTCAAGTGTGATATGATTACTGCTCTGTCCATGTGACTTGTGTATACATTGTTAGTTTAATATATGATTGTTGCCACGCAAAAATTCAGTGGATATTATTTTTTCATATGTGTGCACTGGTTTGAAGTGTGTTTATGTGTACTGTTCTGTTCAATTTATTTGTGCATACCCAAGTTACATGAGCTTCTGATTTGTGCATACACAAGTCACATGAGCTTCATATGCGTACTGTTTCGTTCATATGATTTCTGCATACATTTGAGGACCAAAGTGACATGAATTTTCTTAGAGAATAGTCAAGAATGACTGCCGAATGGAGCATTCAAAACGCTCGGTTTGCGTGTGAGTTGTTTGCCGAGCAAGTGAATGCTGGAAATAGGTCAGGCAATTATTTGACACCAAATGCATTTGATGAGGTGAAAAAGCAATTTAAGATGAGAACTGGGCTTGACTACACACATATACAAATGAAAAACAAATGGTCCAAGCTTAGAGATGAATTCAGCATATTCAAGAAACTCAAGTTCCCGGAGACCGGAGTCGGATTGACTATGTGAACAACACCGTGTCACAAGATGATGAATGGTGGAAAAAGGCTAAAATTGTATGTTCTTTTGGCTGATGTATATATCATATATCATACTTTACCCATATCATTTTAGTTACAAATAAACTGTTTTCCTTGTTGTATTACAGGATATTGAAGGTTGTGGGACTTGCTAATGAACAAAACTTGCGGACTATGTTTGCAGATATCACAACTGATGGTATTGACCATTGGAATCCCTCTTCGGGCATGCCTCCTCCCTCTAGTGCGGCAGTGAAAGCCAGCATCAATGTTGATGAGATCGAAGATCTTGATTTGGTAGATACCGAAGAACAAGCATCTCAGACAACACCTACATCATCAAGACCCTAATTTTCACATTGCACATGATAGGATTAAGCGTGACGAAAAGGATTATCCTCATCTCAAAGACTGCATTGGTGCAATTGATGGGACACATATTAGGGCTTCTATTCCGAAAGGACCTTCGAAAGTAAGGTATACTGGCACTAGTAGAAAAAGGGCCTTATGATCAACTCTTTAGTCCTGGTTTGTAATAAAACCAGCACTAATGTGACCATTAGTGCCGGTTCCAACGGCTAGGTGGGCGGTTCTTAGTAGTATCGGTTCGTGGCGAACCTTTAGTATCAGTTCGTGCCATGAACCGGTACTGAAGTGGTGGTGGCAGGCTGGTGTCAGGCTGCGGCCCCACCATGACCTATAGTACCGGTTCATGCCACTAACCGGGACTAGAAGTTAACCTAGTCCCGGTTCGTTTAGCCAATCGGGACTAAATATATCACTATATATAGTGCTTCTTCCAGCCCGAGCCAAAGCGGTCTGTTTTATGCCTTGTCCATGTGCTAACTGTAAGAATGATCTGAATTACTCTAAGTCAAGAACCATTCACGTCCACCTGTTTGAGTCCTGTTTCATGCCTCACTATAATGTTTGGACCAAGCACGGAGAAAGAGGGGTTATGATGGAAGACAATGAAGAAGAAGAGGACGACGACAGCTATCCTGGCCATGGGTTCCCAGAATACGGTGGTACAACAATGGGGGAAGAAGCTAAGCCGACAATGCGGGAAGAAGCTGAAGAAGGAGAAGAAGAGAAACTGATGAGCCCGCTGATGATCTAGGTCGAGCCGTCGTTGATGCAAAGAGAAACTGCGCAAGTGAAAAGGAGAAGAAGAAGTTGCAGCGCATGTTAGAGGATCACAAGAAATTGTTGTACCCGAATTGCGAAGCTGACAAGAAAAAGTTAGGCATCACACTGGAATTGCTGCAATGGAAGGCAGAGAATGGTGTATCTGACATGGCATTTGGAAAGTTGTTGATAATGTTAAAGAAGATGCTTCCAAAGGACAACGAATTGCCCGAAACTACGTACGAAGCAAAGAAGGTTGTCTGCCCTCTAGGATTAGAGGTGCAAAAGATACATGCATGCCCTAATGACTACATCCTCTACTGCAGTGAGTATGAGGATTTGAACGCGTGCCCGGTATGCGGTGCATTGCGCTATAAGATCAGCGGCGATGACCCTGCTGATGTCGAGGGCGAGCGCCCTAGGAATAAGATTCTTGCCAAGGTGATGTGGTATGCTCCTATAATACCATGATTGAAGCGTTTGTTCCAAAACAAAGAGCATGCCAAGTCGATACGATGGCACAGAGAAGACCGTAAGGAAGATGGGAAGTTGAGAGTACCCGCTGACGGGTCGCAGTGGAGAAAAATCGGGAGAAAATACTGGGAGGGCTTTGCAGGTGACGCAAGGAACATATGGTTTGGTCTAAGCGCAGATGGCAAATCCTTTTGGGGAGCAGAGCAGCAACCATAACACCTGGCCTGTGACTCTATGTATGTGTAACCTTCCTCCTTGGTTGTGCATGAACCGGAAGTTCATTATGATGCCAATGCTCATCCAAGGCCCTAAGCAACCCGGCAACGACATTGATGTGTACCTAAGGCCATTAGTTGAAGAACTCTTACAGTTGTGGAATGAAAAAGGTGTACATGTGTGGGATGAGCACAAACAGAAAGAATTTGACCTACATGCGTTGCTGTTTGTGACCATCAATGATTGGCCTGCTCTCAGTAACCTTTCAGGATAGACAAACAAGGGATACTGCGCATGCACGCACTGTTGGGATGATACCGACAGTATATATTTGGATAATTGTAACAAGAATGTGTACCTGATACCGACAGAGGAGAACTGTGTGTCCCTGGATGATTCTCGGGTACACGATATCCCTCAGCTTACTGCTGTGGAGAACGATGTTTTAACTGCCCCTTTCTCGGAAAAGGAGGTTTTTGAGGCTATTTCAAAGATGAAGTTTAACAAGGCACCAGGGCCCGATGGTTTCCCGGCTGAGTTTTACAAGAAGTGTTGGCATATTATCAAAGGAGACCTGATGCCGATGTTCCATGATTTGTTCTCGGGACATTTGCAGCTTTTCCAACTTAATTTTGGAACGATAACTTTGTTGCCTAAGAAAACAGATGTCGTGAGAATTGAGCAATTTCGGCCTATCTGCCTTCTTAATGTCAGTTTCAAAATCTTTACCAAGGTTGGGACGATCAGGCTCACACAGATTAAGACGCAGATAGTACAACCTTCTCAAAGCGGCTTTCATGCCGGATAGGAACATCCTCGAAGGGGTTGTGGTCCTGCATGAAACGCTTCATGAAATTCATACGAAAAAACTAGATGGTGTTATTTTCAAAGTGGATTTCGAGAAGGCTTATGATAAAGTCAAATGGCCGTTCCTCCAACAGGCTTTACGGATGAAGGGCTTTGATGAGATCTGGCGGCATCAGGTGGAAACTTTCACGCAAAAAGGTAATGTTGGCATTAAAGTTAATGACGACATAGGCCACTACTTCCAAACGCACAAGGGTTTGAGACAGGGTGACCCTATGTCGCCTATCCTGTTCAATATTGTGGTTGATATGTTAGCGATCCTGATTGGGAGAGCCAAGGAGGCCGGTCAGGTGGAGGGATTGGTGCCTCATCTGGTTGATGGTGGTTTGTCCATCCTGCAATACGATGATGATACAATCATTTTTATGGAACATGATTTGGCCAAAGCGAGGAACATGAAGTTAGTGTTATGCCTTTTTGAACAACTGTCGGGGCTGAAGATTAATTTCCATAAAAGCGAGTTGTTCTGCTTTGGTAGAGCCAAATATGAACAAGAAGCATATACACAATTGTTTGGTTGTGAAGTTGGGGCTCTACCTTTCACGTATCTTGGTATTCCTATACACCATCGTAAGCTAACAATGGTGAGTGGAAGTGCATCGAGGATCGGTTTGAGAAAAAACTAAGTTCCTGGAAAGGAAAACTCATGTCTTATGGAGGCCGTTTGATCATGATTAACTCGGTGCTCACGAGTTTACCTATGTTTCTCTTATCTTTCTTCAAGGTCCCGGTTGGGGTTAGGAAAAGGCTAGACTTCTATCGTTCTCGCTTCTTTTGGCAGAGTGATGAGTCTAAGAGGAAGTACAGATTGGCCAAATGGGATATTATTTGTCGACCAAAGGACCAAGGGGGACTTGGTATTGAAAATCTTGAAGTCAAGAACAGATGCCTGCTTAGTAAGTGGCTGTTTAAGTTGTCGTCTGAGACAGAGGCAACTTGGGCACAGATTCTTCGTAGTAAATATCTGCACTCAAAGACTTTATCCCAGGTTACTCTCAGACTTACTGATTCGCCGTTCTGGAAAGGGCTTATGAGGACTAAAGCTGCTTTCTTTAACAGAACGAGATGTGTTGTCGGTAATGGAGATAATACGCGATTCTGGGAGGATACGTGGCTGGGTGACGCATCTTTGGCCATTCAATATCCGACACTATATCGTATTGTTCTGCGTAGGGACGCTCTCGTTGCCACGGTGTTGCAGTCTATCCCTCTAAACATTCAGTTCAGGAGGGTGCTCGTCGGGCCTCGTTGGGAAGCATGGATTCACTTGGTCTGTAGGCTGATGGACGTTCAGCTGAATCCTCAGCCCGACCAGTTATGTTGGAAGCTAACTAGAACTGGGGTGTTCACAGTTAAATCGATGTATGCTGATATCATTAATTCTACTGTGATACCTACTTCCAAAGAGGTCTGGAAAGTTAAGGTACCTTTGAAGATCAAAGTGTTTATGTGGTTTGTGCATAAACAACTTATTCTTACAAAGGACAATCTAGTTAAGCGCAACTGGATAGGATCTACTAGGTGTAGTTTCTGTGATCGGGATGAGACTATCAAGCATTTATTTTTTGACTGTCCGTTGGCACGAGGGTTGTGGCGCTCTGTGCAAATTGCCTTTAATATTACTCCTCCGAGATCGGTTAACACGTTATTTGGGGCGTGGCTTGTTGGGATTGAGTCCGAAACAGCCAGACATATTCGTGTAGGAGTATGTGCGTTATTATGGGCAATTTGGAATTGCAGAAATGATTTGGTTTTTAACAGAACAACAAATACTCATTTTTTGCAGGTGTTATTCCGAGCTACAGCACTGATCCATACGTGGTCCTTACTCACTCTGATGGAGGCCAGGGAGCGTTTGGTTACTGGATCTGTCCGGTGGGAGACGGTCGCGCGGGATATCTTCAACCGGTTTGGATGACGATCATGTAATAGGATAGGCATTTAGTTTACCTATCTGTTTTATGCCAGCAGGTTGTGGCTTTTCTGGTTTTTGCTTTGCAGCTGACGCTCTATGTGAGCTAGATGCTGTTTTTGTTCCATTACTATAAGACCTTGTTGAGACCTTGCTTACTTTTTAATAATAGAGGCCGTATGCATCGTTCTGATGAAAAACAAGGAAGGTCCGCAGGTTATTTCTGCAACTCCAGGATGTTGAGATGCCTCAGGGGAGATTGATATTGTCCCACATGAGGTCACTTACTATGTCCTCATGGAATTGTGTTGACACAATGCTGCTCCTATCTTCTTTCCCTCATTTACGTGTATTGGATTTGGGGGACTCCTATTTTCGGAAGCAAAGCCATACAATACTTAATCATCTTGGGAGTTTATCCCAGTTGAGATACCTTGCGTTGGCAGATTTAAACTTCGGTGAGCTCTTATTTCCGTTCCAAATTGGGCAGCTCAAAAATCTAATATGCTTAAGAGGTGGCCATCTCTCCAAAACCAAATTCAGGCCAGGTGTGGTTAGGGAACTGGAGTGTCTGCAAGAGTTGTCAATGATCAATTTGTCTATGTCTCCGCACGTTGCCAAAGAGCTAAGGCATTTGACTAAACTGAGGGTTCTTGGTATCCGTTTCGAAGATATGCCTGACGAGAGCTTGAAGGGTTGGCTTTTGGAGTCTCTATGTCACCTGGAGAATTTGCAGAGCTTAATTGTGAGAGGCAGCTTTGTTGGTTGTGTATCTTTGGATTTCTTTGGGGAAGACTGGACATCCCCTCCTCGCAACCTCCGTAGATTTGGTTCATCATTTGGATCCTTCTCCTATCTGCCGTCGTGGATCAGCCCGTCAAATCTTCGGGAGCTGTCCATCATAGAGATGCAGCTGGACAACCTGCGGCAGGAGGATCTTGACATGCTTGGTTCCTTTCCTTCTTTGCAATCCCTCCAGCTGAGTGGCTACAAGAACATCTGGGATGAAAGAAGGGAACAATGGCCGGTGATCAGTGCTGGTACTTTCCAGTGCCTGCGGGAGTGTGAGTTGGGGATACTTCCCACGGGGGGAAATATGTTCGCACCAGGAGCAATGCCCAAGGTGCATAGGCTTGAATTTGATTGTTACATCGAGGATGTATTTAGCTTGGGCTTGGAGAACCACCCATCTCTCCGTGATATCTTGGGCTTGGATAATCTCCCTTCTCTCCAAGATCTCCATGTTTTCTTCAGCGAATTCACCGATGGGTCCGTCACCCGAGAAGCATATGACAAAGCGGAGGCTGCAATTAGGTGTGCAGCCGACAGCCATCCAAACCGCCCCACCCTTGAGTTGGGCACGATGTTCTGCCCATCATGGTGTAGAAACTCGGGCTCCCCATAGTTTCCTTGTTGTATGCATGCATGTCTTAGCTCTGAAAGTCTGAAGTGGAAAACTGTGTGTACCTATATATACTCTCTTGATTAAGCATTGTTTTTCTTCTACTGTGCTACAACTTTTTTTGTACCTTTTGTAGTAGAGACCTTTTGCAGTATATCAGATTAATATAGGCCGTTTATTTTTTGTGTTTGGACGGCCTAGATTTGCAAATACTACTGCAGATTTTTGGCGGTATTATTTTGTGATCAGGGACAGTTTCGGTAGTACTGTTTAGCAAAAAAACATGGACCGTCCGCACGCTCACGGCCCACCCTCTCCACGGATACCTTGAAAAGGAAATACAAGCCCTCGCGGCGCTAGGAGACGGCCGCCGGGCTGCTGGGCGGCTGCGTCGCCAGAAGAATGAGGAAATGGCCGGGAACGAGGGGCAAACCTGACGAACTAGGTCCTAATGCATCTTGTTGTGTGGCAACCTGCCAGAGGTACAGAACTGGATGGTATTCAAGCACATGTGTTGACATGTTGTCTATGGAGTAATACCCTTTTTCTTTTGTTTAGGTGTTATCTTTCGATGAGTCGGTCTGTCACGACCATAAAAAATTGCATTTTGCAAACTGTCTGCTCAGTTAGTTCTCGAAATATTCGAGACAAACTCGACAAAGAAAGTTTTTTGCGCCACTGTTACAGTTAGACCATAATAATCCGAGTTGTCAGAAATGATCAATTTGCTACATTTTTCTAGTTTTTGCATCGGTTGTTGTTGTTTTTCCTAGAGAGCTTTGTTCTTGGCTTCTTGCTGACGTTTTGGAGACTATCCATATCCTTTGACTAGAGATGTAGCATTGAGTTGATGCGTGGTGGCTTGATTGAGGTACTAATTGATGATGCAAAGCGATTTTTTGGAGGCTGCAATCTCAAAAGTTTGTTGTTGTTTCGGAGATCGATGGGTCGGTTCATTGTTCTGCAGTGGGATGCAAGGACTGCTGCTTCTTTTTTAAAAAAATTGGCCACTGCCATTGCGAGAAAGCTAATCCAAAACATTAACGTGTGCATCAAGGGCGGTTGCTCATTGTGTCCACGTGGGCATGGGGGATTCGCGAGGACTGTGTCGATTTACTGTGATTTCGGTCGTCGCCCCTCCTTCCTTCCCGATTTCGGTCGTCGCCCCTCCTTCCTTCCCGACGAAGGCAGTCGCCACACCCACATATCCACGCCTCCTCTTTTCCTCTTTCTCATCCTCCTTTCTCTGCTCGTTGACCATACCAATGGAGACCACAGGTACTCAGAAAATGGCGCTGATGAGGCGGGTCGGCCCTTGGCGTAGACCCGCATCCGCGAGTGGTGGCAGCGTCAGATCCCTCCGTCTCGCAGGGTCAGGCCTCCCGTCCGCGCCGCGACGCCACCTGTCACACCCTAAGGGGATTCAGTGTGCCAAATCGAAGGAATTTCAGCGGATCTCATGGAGAAGAAAGGGGAAAGTAGCCCCGCTAGGGTTTGTATTACTGTAATAGGTATGATTGTATCAAGAGAGAATTCTCAGAATATTCGCATAACCCTTACAGACCAGGGGCCGCTGGCTTTATAGCAGCTGAGCCGGCAAATGGATGACAGCTACAGAACGGAAGAAACGCTACAGTTACAATGAAGCGGTGCAGAGCTACGGCGAGCGCGCGAGCCGTTGGATGACTTGGATCGTGGCCGTCCGTTAACTGAAGATGCTTGACACTTGTGGCTGAAGGTGCTGGCCTGACAATACCCCTGCTGAAAACGAACTTGTCCTCAAGGAGATCAGCGGTTGAACCAACGGTCGATGGTTGCCTTGAAGAAGGCAGGGAACGTTTTCTTCATGAAGGTCGCGTCTTCCCAAGAAGATTCGTCAGGTGGCAAATTTTCCCACTGTACAAGCCATTGAACCACCGGCAAGTTGTTGCGTGGTACCTGACGTGTTTCCAGAACCATGACAGGTTCGGTCTGAATCATCCCATCTGCGCGTACCAGTGGCAAATCAGCACAAGGTACTGCTTTTGGCCCCACATGTTTTTTCAGTTGGCTCACATGGAATACTGGGTGGATGTTGGTGCTGTCTGGCAGGAGCAGTTTGTAAGCCACACGCCCCACTTTGGCCATGATGCGAAAAGGGCCGTAGTATTTGCTCTGTAGTTTGATGTGCGTGCGCAAGCCGAAAGCATTGAGCCGATATGGCTGCATCTTTAGGTAGACCATATCACCTACTTCCAGAATTCTTTCAGTACGCTTGCGATCAGCATACTTCTTCATACGGGCTTGAGCAGCAGACAGGTTGTTCTTCAGGTGTTGGAGCAATGCAGCTCTGTCAGTGAAGAACTGGAGAGCATCATCCGTCATGTTGTCCGGTAGGATATTTTCACAGATTTTGGAGGAGGAAATCCGTAAGCAGCTTCGAACGGTGTCTTTTTGAGAGAGGAGTGGTAAGAGGTGTTATACCAGTACTCGGCCATAGACAACTGTTTTGCCCACTGTTTGGGTTTGGTGGATGTTAAGCAGCGCAGGTAGTTTTCTATGCACTGATTGACGCGTTCAGTTTGACCGTCAGATTCTGGATGATAAGCCGAGCTGTAACGTAACTCTGTTCCCATCCCCTTGAATATGTCTTGCCACATCTGGCTGGTGAAGATGCGGTCCCGATCTGATACTATGGCCAAAGGGGGCCCATGCAGCTTCAACACATTGTCAATGAACGCTTGTGCCACCGTTTGGACTGTGAAAGGATGTGAGAGGGGAATAAAGTGTGCAAACTTTGAAAGTCTGTCGACTACAACCATGATCACATCCTTGCCATTGGATGTTGGTAAGCCCTCAATGAAGTCCATGCTCAAGTGAGTCCAAACCATGTCAGGAAGCTGTAGTGGGTCAAGGTATCCAGGGTAAGGGCAGTTCTCCCCTTTGTTTTTCTGACAAACCGGACATGCAGCTACAAATTGATCCACCTCTTGTTTGAGACCTGGCCAGTAAAAGATTTGTTTGATGCGCTGGTATGTTGCTTTCATACCTGAGTGGCCACCTAGGGCAGAGGAATGGAGTGCAGTGAGCAACTTTGTTCTGAGTGCTTGATCTTTGCCCACATAAATTTTTCCTTTGTGCCTTATTATTCCAGAGTGCAGAGTGTTCTGATGGATGGAATGGTCAGGAGTCAGCAGTAATTTTTCCAAGAGTGTTTGGCAGGTGCTGTCATTTGTGTATGATTCTTCCACTGCCAAAATCCATTGGGGAGTCACCATGGACATGGCCATGAAGCTGTTTTTTCTAGAGAGAGCATCAGCAATAACATTTTCTTTGCCCTTCTTGTATTGTAGTGTGAAGTTGAACTCCAACAGTTTCAGCATTAACTTGTGCTGGATCCCGTGGTGATTTTCTGATCAGTCATGTACTGCAAACTCTGGTGATCTGTCTTGATGATGAGGTCATTGCCCAAGAAGTAGTGTCTCCAGCGTTTGAGAGCAGCAATGATTGCTAGGGCCTCTTTCTCATAAGTTGACAGAGCAGCATTGGTAGGGCCAAGAGTGGAGCTGTAATAAGCTAAGGGTCTGCCTTGCTGCATTATTACTGCTCCTAATCCAGTTCCAGAAGCGTCTGTTTCCAAGGTGAAGGGTTCAGAGAAATTGGGGAGTGCAAGTACTGGGGCACTGATCATTGCCTGTTTTAAATTTTGAAAGGCTTGGGTTTGTGTTGATGTCCACTGGAAATTGTCTTTTCTGAGTACATCATGCAGTGGCCTTGCAATTGCACCAAAGTTTTTGACAAATCTTCTATAGTATCCACATAAGCCCAAAAACCCTCTGAGTTGTGTTGGTGTAGTGGGAAGTGGCCAATCAGCAACTGCTGCCACTTTAGATGGATCAGTGGAGACACCTTCCCCAGTGATGATGTGGCCCAAGTATTCCACCTGCTGAACTCCAAACACACATTTTGACATTTTTGCAAAGAGCTGGTGTTCTTTGAGCAGCTGCAACACTATTTGTAAGTGAGCAATGTGTTCAGTCAGTGACTTGCTGAAGATTAAGATGTCATCAAAAAAAACCAACACAAACTTTCTGAGATAAGGTCCAAAGATGCTGTTCATCAGTGCTTGAAATGTCCCAGGTGCATTAGCAAGGCCAAAAGGCATTACTAGAAACTCATAGTGACCAAAATAGGTTCTGAAAGCTGTTTTTGGGATATCTTCTTCACTCATTCTGACTTGATGATAACCAGATCGTAAGTCCAATTTGGTGAAGTAAGTTGCTCCATGTAGTTCATCAAGTAAATCCTCAATGACAGGAATTGGAAATTTATTTTTGACAGTGACAGCATTCAATTTCCTATAGTCAATGCACATTCTCCAAGTACCATCTTTTTTCATTACTAGAATTGCTGGGGAGGAGTAGGGACTTTCACTGGCTCTTATGATCTTGTCTCTGAGCATACCATCAATTTGTCTTTCCAACTCATTCTTTTGCATATGTGGCACTCTGTAAGGCCTCGAATTAGGTGGTTTGGTCTGTTCCTTCAATGGGATTTTATGATCATGTGATCTCTTGGGAGGAAGGCCCTTGGGCTCCTGGAAAACTTCAGGAAATTGTTGTATTATTTCTTCCACAGGTGGGGGAATTGTATGATTGTCAGGCTTTTTCATTGTGGTGTCTCTAATGAGGTGCAGGACAAACCCAGGGGCTCCTGCTGCCATGAGTTTATCCACTTCAGCAGCTTCAATTGGTGTGGCTTCTGCTATGGTGTCACAAGCTTTGATAGTGACCGGTGTAAGCTTGTTCTGCATTACAGTTATTTGTCTGGGATTGTAATGGAAAGAAACTGGACTGTGACTGGCCATCCAATCGCTGCCAAGTACCATATCATGACCAGGGAGGTCGAGGACTCTGAACTGCTGTTCAAACTTGGTATTGCCTGCCATAAAAGTGGTGGTGGGTACAAACCCCCCAGACCACAGAGTGCCCCCTCCTGCCACAGTTACAGCTCTGGAGGTGTCCTTGAGTATGGTGCAATTGGTGGTCAGAGCAAACTGAAGGCTGATGAAGGTGGAATTACTGCCTGAATCAACTAATGCAATGCCTTGTTTGCCCCCAATTTGCACTAGGATGGAAATTGTATTGACATTGTCTGACCTCATGGCCTGAGCAGATATGGTCATGCATTTTTCTTCAGTTTGTGGTTGCTCCTCTAGTTCATTTTCCTCTAACTCTTCTTGTTCAGTTTGTTGTTCTGTAGGTTCTTCCCCTGTTAGTACATTTAGAACAGGAGCAAGTTTGCATTTGTGTCCATGAAACCACACATCCCCACATCTCCAGCATTTGCCTGGTTCTCTGGCCCTTTGGTTTACAACCTGTTGCTTGGATTCAGTTGCTTTTTCAGGAGTAGTAGTATATGTTTTCTGATAGCCGCCTGAATTTTTGCCAGTGCTTGAGAATGAGTTGTAAGGCTTCTTCTCAGGTGCCCCTTTTTCGAGATCCACCGCTAACCAGTAGGCTTCAGTCAGTGAACTTGGTCTAAGTGGACGCACTTGGAACTTGATGTGAGACCTCAGTCCATTAACATAGCATCTAATAAACCAACTCTCATCCATTATTGGGTTCTCCACTTGTACCTCTGCCATAAGTTCTTCGAATTGATCTGTGTACTCCGACACTGTAAGTGTGTTCTGTTTCAGGTTGGTGAATTTCTCTGTGAGGTCATATGAACTTGCTGAAGAGAATCTATGAAGTATCTCTTCACAGAACTTGGACCAAGTTAACTTCCGTATGCCCGAGCGACGCAACCATACATCTGCTTTTCCCACTATATATAATTGAGCAAGGCTGACTTTGTACTCCGCAGGTGCCCCTGCCATCTGGAAATATTTGTCGCACTGACGAATCCATCCGGCTAGGTTTTCACCATCAAAACGTGGGAAATCCATGCGAGGCCCCTTGGTGATGCTCTTGAGAAATTGAGTTCTCATTTCTTGCTCGTACTGTTTAGGAAATTCGTCCCAACTTTGGAGTGCACCCGGTGGTTGGAAGTTGTTGAAACTTGGTGTTTGAGCAGTTTTGTAAGCCGCTGTAGGTGTGGCATTTCCTGACGGAACATCCTGACCAGCAGTAGTACCAAAACCTGGAGGAACAGAGGGCCTGGGGACCTGAATTGGTGCCAGATTGGGCGGGATTTGGGAAGCAACCTGACGGGTTTTGGCCTGCTCAAGTTCCAATCGTTTTCGCAGTTCTTCAGTGAGCGGTCTGTCCTCTGGTGCACTTGTGTCCTTGTTTGGTGTCCGTTGTTCAGTCGCTGGTTGGCCAGGTTGTGTCGACGTTGATGTGTCTGCAATTGATATGGACTTGAGCACATCTGCCATGGCCGCAAGCTGTGTATTCAGAGAGGAGACGGCTTTCTGAACCCCATCTATGACCGAAACCATGGTATCCTGTTTGAGGCTGATGCCATGCACGTCCTTGCGCAGGTCATCGACTTCGCCCCGCAATTCTGCTGTTTCGTCCCGGTGTTGCAGGAATTCGCCCTTCATGGCCAAGAGTTCCGCAACTTCCGATTCGTCCAGGCTGCCCTTGCCGCGCCCCATCTTGGTGGAATTGTTCAGAAAGGGATTTTACCTCCGGACTGGCCGGGAACCGGGTCTGAACACGCACCCTGCCGCCGCCTACGAGATCGCCCCTGAAACAGCACCACACGTCGCACGACCTGGGATTTTACTGAGCGAGCATTGTGCTCGCGCAACCAGTCGGGCTCGACGCGCTGCCGTCGAATAGGTCTACCGCCGCCTGCTCCGCCTACTCCGCCGCCAACGCCCCCAACTCTGCTGCTGCCGGTGAGAAAGGGAGGGAAGGGTGGGAATTTCACCGTCGCAGCTTCGATCTGTCGCGCCGCCGAGGAAAACCTATGCTCTAGATACCAATTGTCACACCCTAAGGGGATTCAGTGTGCCAAATCGAAGGAATTTCAGCGGATCTCATGGAGAAGAAAGGGGAAAGTAGCCCCGCTAGGGTTTGTATTACTGTAATAGGTATGATTGTATCAAGAGAGAATTCTCAGAATATTCGCATAACCCTTACAGACCAGGGGCCGCTGGCTTTATAGCAGCTGAGCCGGCAAATGGATGACAGCTACAGAACGGAAGAAACGCTACAGTTACAATGAAACGGTACAGAGCTACGGCGAGCCGCGCGAGCCGTTGGATGACTTGGATCGTGGCCGTCCGTTAACTGAAGATGCTTGACACTTGTAACTGAAGGTGCTGGCCTGACACCGCCGGCATGGAGGCCCGGGCTCGGGTAGCCGCCGCGGTGTCTGGTGCGCCGGTGAGTTCTCTAGGGACTGCGTGGTGGACTGACGCGGCTTCCGGCGATGCCTAGCCGTAGATTGGAGTCGCCGAGCCATAAGTAGCAGCTGGATAGGGGGTCGTGTTCGTCCAGGGGCGCCGCCATAGGGTGCTGGTGGTGCCTCCGTCAAGGTTGGGGATGACGCTCCGCTGCCTGGATGCCGTGTTTGTCCTCCCCATGCGCTGCCCTTCTCCCTCGGCTTCCTCTGTGCCTGATTCGTCCTAGACCGCCTCGTCTACAGGTACTGAATCAGT
Organism: Aegilops longissima; assembly: GCA_021605205.1. Taxonomy (NCBI): domain Eukaryota; kingdom Viridiplantae; phylum Streptophyta; class Magnoliopsida; order Poales; family Poaceae; genus Aegilops; species Aegilops longissima. The sequence continues at coordinate 656,494,276 of CM038681.1, read as the reverse complement.
TCCTCCTCCTCCTCCCGTCCTGGTTCGCGTCGAGTTCCGCTCCTTTCAGCTGATTGTATGGTTTGTGTTTGTTTCAGCTGCAGACCACGCTGACCATACTAAATCTGGTGCTCATGCTTTTTCATACATGATGTTAATTCTTGATATTATCAGTCCTCTTCATTTTGGGGTAAGATTATGTGTGCCTGAATATAGACACGCATTTTCTGTAAGAGATGAAAATTCTTTTGTTCTCTGTGTGTATGCTGGTTGCAAGAATTGGAAGGCTTAGGAGATCACAAGAATGAGGTATCACATCCCCTCTAAAAGATTCTCAAGGATACTCCGCACGTTTTGTAACAAACAGGGTGTAACTTGAATGATGTTGCCATTATTCATTTCAGCAATCTCACACCTTGTTTTGTGGTTTTTAATTTCGGATCTTAATGTTTCAAGAATCTGTTTGTCTAACCATTATTTTGGTACACCATTTTATCAGTCGGACATTGCATGGATAATTCAGGAAAATTAAAACTTGTGGGATAACCCTGCTACCTGAACCTTTGTGAGTGCAACCAAATTCGTGAACACTCAGATTATATGTGTTACATTGGTGAATTTTTTTTCGTAGGCAAATTTAGTACTGTAAAATTGAACCTCATATTATGACTTTTTTGTGTTGATCTGGTTCTCCAACACATAAGAATACAATGGGTAACATAATTCTTTGTGTAACATCACCTTTTGAATTTATTTGCGTGGTTGTGTATTATGCCACACAATACTTCCTGAAACCTCCATTGTTCTACCATTTAGAACCAACCTTATCCTTTATTTACATAATTGAACTTTTGGATTCAAATCAATATAGATGTGCAGCAGCAAGTCTTCCTCTTTAGCAGCGCTGTAGTGGAGAAAGTTTAATGAGTTTACAACCATTTCAGTTCATAGGACTGGAATAATATAGGTACTACGATAGTCGATAGATAGCTTTTAGACATTCTTTAAAAAAATTATATGAAACTTGCTTTGTGACTTCAAATTTGTTCGCCTTCTTCCTGATACATGTACAAAGAAAGGGGTTTGTAGCTCCTGTTAAGCAGAAAGTCCGGCCATTTACCTAGATGTTGTTCTTCAGTATCAAGCACGACTGGTTTCTCATCTTTCATATTATAGACTGAAAGGCTTCATAATAATGACACTGAAGCACAAAGTGGCGAGAAAGCAGTACTCAAGGATATACTTCTAATAAAGGGGAGAAGAAGGTGCAAGATTTGAACCTGAAACTGTAGTCAATCGGTGCGGTTTCTGTTCATTTTTTCCCTTGCACAAATAAATTTGCTAATTATATTATGACCATACTTCCAGTAACAATAAGAAGCTGTTAGGTATCATGCTATCTGGTATTGTTTCTTTTGTAATTCGCATCTGGTGTATTAATTGATATGTCCTCCCTTCATATGGTACTATATTTGACATTAAAAATTCCTGGCCATTGTACGTGTTACTTATCAACTTATCAACATTTGGTCCTAGAATAATATTTTTAGCACCAGTCTATTAAAGAACAAGTGTGCCGTTATCATTTACAGGACAGTTTCTCATTTTCATGTTAGAGTGACTTTTGTTGTGCTATAAAACAAACCATGTTGATCTCGATACCACCTGGATACATAGAGCTAGGCAGTGTATGACAAAATACAATTATATGCTTAAATCAAGTACCAAAGCATGAGTTATAGGACTTCAATCCCATCATATTAGTTCCAGCATCTGCATCTGGTACAGTAGCTACATAAAGGATGTCATCAGAATTCAGCTGGCACTATAATCCTGGTGCATGAGATGATGAAGAGAGTTGGGCACATGGTCTAACTCCTACATCGTTTTGATAGCATTCATATGATCTGCTTGATGGTGGACCAGATCTTTATAATCAGTTGCCGCCTCCGCCTCACATCCCAGATCTTCCGGCTTTGCCGCGATTGCCACCGGAGGAAGGGCCCCTCCCAAGACCCGCTTCTCCCCTGAGTCGTGGGAGCCGTCGTCCTCTCCCCTTGGTGCGCGGCGCCGGAGAGAGCGACAAGGAGGTCCAGCAGTCCGTGTCGTCGTCGTCCTGCCTCGGTGTGTGGTGTCGAAGAAAAAGACGAGGAAGTTGAGCAGTACTACATAGGTCCCCATGATGAGCCATACAAGATTTAGGACTTATATTTTTCACCCTTTTAGACTTCCAGGCATGCATAAGAATATACACTTGATTAATTTAGTGTGAAGAGATTAATGTCCATGTGTTACTTAGATTAGCTTTGCTACTTTGAGGCAATAGAGTTTTGAGGCCCACTGGTTTATTAAAGAGGTATTTTTTTTCTTCTACTTCTCACGCTCTCATTGTTCTTCTATTTTGTGCTTCAACATTGTTCTTGTGTTTCCGCTTAATCTAAGGTTGCCAACAATCAACTGTTTGCTATTTGTAGGATTTTAATGTAAACACCCCCTCGGCCAGGACATGCCTTTGGGTTCTTCCAAGTAGAAAGATGATTTTGTTTTTTCTATCTTAGGAATAAATATGAAAAGTTAACTCAGAGAGGAGTTGTAGAGATATAAATTCATATACCATTGTGTTCTCTGAATATTGCTATGGCTGATATGCTACTTGATTAAATAACTTGTCGTTGTCGTTTTCTTAAACTAGCAACGTTTCTAATTTTCTCTTTTTGGGAGGATAGCAGTAATTTGCGTGGTGCTAACATCCGTAATTTGGTGAGGGCTTTCCATTAATTGGATATTGAGATGTCTACCAAAATGGCTCCTATGTTCTAATTGAGTACCCAGGCTAATCTCGCTACCAAATCGTGGGTAGCTAGGGGCGCCACCTGAGAATAGCTTGACTACGGTGAACACATCTGGGACAATCACCCAACAACAGTCATTCTCAATGTGTGTTATTTGATTCTGGTGCCTGCAGGCGGCAGTACAGGAGATGGATACGAAGTCCTTGGAGGGGGAGAATACAAAGCTCTACTAGGTTATGGAGCTGGAGAAGTTGAGTACTTCCGGTCTCTTGACGAACGAATAATCAAAATGAAGGTGTTTTGCTGATACTATTCAGTTTGGTTGCTCCATGATTAAAGCTAATTGACTTCCTTTTTAAATTCTCATGGAGAAATACATATACGTTACTTTCAATGATTCCATGTAGAGTATTAAGAAGCTGAACATCTTTCTTTGTAGGGAGTTTCTGATCCAATTAAATGTCGTTGCGAACTGGAGTACAATGTAGAACTAGGCAGGGATGCCATGGGCGCAAGATGAACTCATTATATAGATGACCACAAGTCCAGTGTGTTTAAAGTATGTATATGTGCGGCTGCCGTATGTGTACAGCTTGAAAACTCCATATAGAGAAGCTGGATAAAGAGCCAGTGCCACACGAGCAAAACAAACAGTGCCCCAGATGAAGCCAACACGGACGGCGATTAACTTCTCTGACCTTAATGACATTAATGGTTGAACTTTCTTGTAATCCTTTTTCCTGACACTATAAAGCAATGGCTTAGCCTGATATTTTGGTAGTTGTGTAAGATGAAACATGATGCTAAGCCGAACAGTTTATTGTCCTTTTTTCGCATGAGATCACATTTTGGTAGTTGCGAAGCCTAAACCATGATGCTTTTGCTACTGCTGTAGTCCCTAATGAAATTGTGAGATAATGTAGTTAAGCTAAGTTTCTTCTATTTCAATAAAACAGATGTTGGTAGTTGCATAAGTTGAACCATGATGCTTGTTAAGCTAATCTCATTGATTGCACTCCCAAAAATCACAGGAGCCATTTAGAAAATGGTATGGTAGTATTAGAAATTGATCGTGTAATGTACTAATTCAGACAGCTGACTAAAATTTTAATTGTGACACTGCAGATTAGTAGAGTTCTTTACTGTTGGAATTTCTGAGGGGATTTATGTAAGGTTTGTTTATCTCTCCTCCCATTCCAAATTTCAGTTTAACATTTCTAGCACTGACATTTTTCCTCAAAGTATTTGTGTCTGCTTTCGTGGTAAGCATACTGTAGGTAGTATTCCATTACCACTTATATTTTCCAGTTATAGATGTACTTCTATTACGGTTTGTACAGAAATATGGTTGTTAAGTAGCATATTTTCTTACTAGAAGGTACTTGTGTTCCCACTAAATCAACTGAATGCTTTTTTTCACAAGCTCCAGTATTTTCTCCAATATGGAACGAACTATGTTGTGGGGAGTGGGATGTACTACAAACTGATCTAAAATAATGAAAGAGCAATCTTTGGGTGACAATGAGATTCATGATGGAGACTCAATGCAAATTGTCTTTCCTTTCCATTTGTTTCTTGTTCTTGTCATCTGACATTATATGCTTTTGTGCTGAATTACATGGAAGGTCAAGATGACCTCACCTACATAAATGTTTCTTTTGTTATGTTTATAATATACGGATGCCTACTGACCGTAAATATATTTGGTTAAGATGTTTCCCTATGAAGTTTCTATGCTATATAAGAAAGTTGGTCTGAAATATTTGAAGTCATATTCTATTTTACAGGTTACTTGTATAGTTTCATAGCTTATTCAGTTGCATCAGTTCAGAAATAGTGTTTGTATCTAAAGCAAAGATAGCATATTCGTCTATATTCAGATAACTGTACATAAGTGTCATTAAGGATTATAAGCAAGATAGGTGCGCACCGGACCTCCTCAAGAGACGCGCCCGGGGCGCGTCCCAACCACTAGTGAACATGTAAACTGTGTAAGCTCAGACCCTCACAGTCTCTCTCGCTCTCTGTTTTCGGTGGACACACTTCAGAGTTTCAGACAAGAAACAGAGTAACTGAAAACAGAGTTTTAGACAAGAAACAGAGTAACTGAAAATAGAGGAGACACTAGTACAACGCATGCCTGAACATTTATACTACAAGATTCAGTTGGCAACACAACCGACTTCAACACTGAACCGTCACACCCAGCTCCTTTAATTTACCAGGACAGAAACACATTCTGTTCCCTAAAAAAAACACATTCTGTCACGTGTGCAAGTTGCACGACGCTGTACTTATGCACATTTGTACCTTTCACACCTATGCACTTGTTCAACTCAATGGCCCAAATCTGGACAATTCGACTCCCCCTAAAGATCCGGATTTTTCTTTGGCAATAAATCTGGGGCAGGGTACCTTCAGGGGTGGAGATCCTCAAGACGAATGGTCCGGGGATGGTACTTGCCCATTATGCGAGATAGCTGAAGACTAATCAAATCTTCTACAAGTGTGTTTTCGTGCAATTTTTTTGGAGTTGCTTTTGTGAGGTGGTTGGCTGACGTTGGTGTAACAACAACTTCCCCGTACTCTCTGAGGAACTGAAGGCTTCGACGCAACAATCTCGTCACATTAGGTGGCTGGGTATTGGGGTGCTTGCGTGGGCGCTCGCGACGGTTCGCAATTAGGTTGTGATTCAGCGTGCACCTCCCCGGTGATCTACTAACTTGATTTTCAAAATGTGTGGATATTCGTAGCTTTAGCGGCCGCTTAGCCGTCCGCCGGATCAGGACACCATCGACATCTTCATTGCTGATCTTCGTGCGCTGGCTCCTCCGCTACCCCTCCACCTCTAGAGCCGAATTAGCCCTTGGGACTCGCTGCGGTAATGCCTAGGACCGTGCCATTGGCCATTGCCTTTTTTATTCTCTTTACAACATGTTTGGTTCGGTGGAATTGGAGAGAGGGAATGGGAGTTTGAGGCATAGAGAGTGTTATTCCTTTGTTTGTTTAGGTGGAATTCAGCAGAGAGTGTTTGACCTCCAGGATGAGCCAGTGCAGCCTTTTGAGTTTGATGGCCAGGTGCAGGTAGAGCCCCTGCGGCGTCTGTGTACCGCTCTCCACCGCCAAGGGTCGCGACTGAGAAGATGCCCGGGTGGCGGCTCCATGGTATTTGGACGGGGGCGATGCCGCTGCTGAAGAGGCCACCATCACGACCACACCGATTCTCCCACGCCAAACGCAGATCTGATCGAGGATGGTGCACTGCTTCTCTCGTCATCGTCGTTTTTTGTCCGTTTAGGCCAACTCCACCGCACGACCCAAACGGACAAACCGTTTAGGCAGACATGAGTTTGGCCGGATTTTGTCCGTTTGGGTAGGCAATGGGTTTGCCGATGTCCGCTTCTGTCCGTTGGGTCATGGGTGCGCCCAGCGCGCGGCCGCACCCCAAATCATGTCCGTGTTGGGTGTGATTAAAAAAACAAAAAAACTTAAATAAAATAACTAAAAAAGTAAATATACGCAGTTAAAAAACTTAAAACATAAGTTAGGGGGTCACGGCCACAAAACAACCCAGTTCACGGTTCACTTAAACATAATTAACATTAAAACAAAATAAAAAAAGGTGCCCGCGCGCTCCTGACGTGGCCGTCGCCGCCTTCAGTGGTTGCCGTTGTCCTCGTCGTCGCTGACGAGGTCGACGTACTCCGGCGGTGTCCAGAGGTGCGCCGGCGGTCCGTGGTACGCGGGGGCGGGCTGGAAGGTGAGAGGTTCATGTGGCGTCCTCGATTCAATTGTACACTAATCATACACGCAAATGTGTACGATCAAGATCAAGGACTCACGGGAAGATATCACAACATAACTCTAGACACAAATTAAAATAATACAAGCTTTATATTACAAGCCAGGGGCCTCGAGGGCTCGAATACATCAGCTTGAATACAAACGAGTTAGCGGAAGCAACAATAGTACAAACATAAGTTAAACAATTTTGCCTTAAGAAGGCTAGCACAAAAGCAACATCGATCGAAAAGGCAAGGCCTCCTGCCTGGGAGCCTCCTAACTACTCCTAGTCGTCTGCGGCCTCCACGTAGTAGTAAGCATCGGCGGTGGCATCTGGCTCCTGGGCTCCGACATCTGGTTGCATCAACCGGAAAGAAGAAGAAAGGGGGAAAAGGGGGAGCAAAGCAACCGTGAGTACTCATCCAAAGTACTCACAAGCAAGGATCTACACTACATATGCATCAGTATCAATGAAATGGGCTGTATATATGGACTGAACTGCAGAATGCCAGAAGAGAAGGCGAAAGCCTAGCCTATCGAAGACTAGCATCTTCAAGCAGCTCCAAGCATCTTGCAGCATCAGAAGAGGTAAGAGTAGCATAAAGTAAAGTAGCAGTAGTGTTATCAACCTCGGCCAGAGATCCTTTCTCGACTCCCTGCGAGAAAGCAATCCCAGAGCCTTACTATCCAATTGTCATCACAATCCAATTCTCATCACCATCCAATTCTCATTACAAGTATCCTGTTCTAGTTGTATCGATCGGGATACAACTCCGAGCGTCCGTTACCATAGGACAGGCTGATAGATGTTTTCTTCCCTGCAGGGGTGCACCAACTTACCCAGCACGCTCGATTAACTCCGGCCGGACACACTTTCCTGGGTCATGCCCGACCTCGGCCAAACAATACCGCAACTCGACCTAGGCTTAATAGAGAGGTCAACACGCCGTACTAAACCTATGCCCCCAGGGGTCATGGGCCATCGCCCCGGGAACTCCTGCACGTTGCATACGCAGCCGGTGAGCAGACCTAGCTACCTCCTTCAAAAAGGCAGGTGCTTAACCCATCAGAACCATCAGAGGGCACACTGAATCCCATACCAAAAAGCTAACAACAAACTCAACCCATCAGAGGGCACTTTGATTAATAAAACTGTAATACATCAGACAAGAATCTCAATTCTTTTCCTAACCAACCATGTGAACCATCCAATCCCTAAGACAGACGACTACGCAAGGATCAATCAAAATAAACCGGAAGTTTCACAACAAAAACACTGTGAACTCGATATAAATATATAATGCTCCCAGGCCCCATAAACATCCCCATCTGTAGAAATCAATTGAAAATAAGTCAGAAACAACAAATGAGCAAACGTGTGGCACAATTATTGCACTTTGCAGGCCAAGGCAAACAGCTTACATGGATAGATAGTTCCTGAATCTTGGAGACGGCCTACCAATTTGTTAAAAGGGATGAAAATTTACGGTGTTCACAAAAATAAATAGTTGTGTTGTGCATCTAGTTTACATTGACGGAATCAAGTGCAGAAAGGATGACCTTTTCCCCCAACAAAAAAGGTAAAGCCAAAAACCTCCCATAAGTTGCAAAATCAAGAGCTACAAAGGAATCGCTACCTCCTGTAGTTTTAGCCATACTCGTCAATAATTTTTAGCAAAGCAATTTATTCTCTATAGGAATATCTAATCCATGTGAGCAAATAATCTAGCGGGACTCGCCAAATTATGCAATGTATGTGTGCAAGGACTCACACATGCTGGTAAATGCAGAAATAGTATACTGCTCATTGGAGGCATTATTGGTAGCGGCCTAGTACATAAAAAATAATATAAACCATCTCTGTAAACTGACACGGCTCACCTGGAAAGCACCAAAAATAACCGACAAATGGGTTTTAAAAAACTTCTAATGAGTTCAAAAGATAGGAGAACTGCAATGAAGATTTTATGAAACATTTTTAGTATGCAACCATCTCTGAACCCAACTAAGGAAAACTGGAAGGAACATGAGAGGGGGGGCGTAGTGTGCCTGGTCGAGCGTTCGTGTTCCAAAAGGAGAGATGCCCTGTTGAATACAGATAGATTTGCAAAATTACATAACTGAAAAGAGTACAATTCTGTGTCTACCAACGACCTATAACTAATGTGAACAGTCAATTACATAATTTCTTAGAAGGCAGAGAAAGCATAATCCTTAAAATTTGTTTATTTTTATAGAAATGGGTAGACCAAAAAACAAGTGGCCAAACTTTAACATGAAGCAGCATCACACAGAAGTAAGTTTCACCAAATGCATTGTAATCTATATCTGAGATAAGACAAAAATCCAGAAAAATTAGAGTGCATATGTAGTAGTGCAGTAGTACATGGTGTCTCGCTTAGTGCAAAATGTTTTTGTGAGTCAAGGGGATCAGAGTAGAAATGTTCCAGCTAAATGTCTCATGTCCAAACAATATTATCTGTATATCAATATGGTCATGGCTATGAGTAGATTCAAAGAAGAAATGCTAATCCTATGAGCAAGCTGAGCATAATAAAATAAGTGTTAACTATGTATAAAAAATATCAATAGAAGTGGCTTGTCCTGCAGGACAAAACATGCCATCAGTCATTTCTATACTAACGAGTGCGCTGAAATATATCCATGGTTGGTTAGCCTTGTTGAGAACCTAGTTGAGAACCTTGTCAGCCTTGTAATGCAAATACTAATTATGCAATTCAGAAGTAAACCGAGGATCAAAGCTAGACATTTGTAGCTGCTACCATAGCTCACAAATTCGACAGAAAAGTGCCTTGATATGCATTGCAGTTTCTGAAAGACAAAGTAAAAAATCACATCAATCATTAGTAGATTTTGCCAAAATGAAACCTAGCTTGATATGCATGCAGTTTGTGAAACACAAAGTAAAGAGCACATTATAAATTAGTCTTGAGATCATGTAACCATCATGCAGACCAACCCGGTAGGAGGCTTATGTTTACATCAACAGTAGGATGCTTACGTTTAAGATTTATCTGATTAGATCATGCCTTGTGCAACAGGACATCAACAGTAGACGGCTTATGTTCAAGATTTATCTAATTAGATCAGAGTGAGCTGTAAATAGCTAGATAAACTAATGTAGAGTGTAAACTACACAGCCTGCGATGACACCAAGTTATATTAGTAACCTTATCAATGGCAACATCCGTTTAGAAGCAGCACTGTCCACTTTTAGTATCCATGCATGTTTAATAGTTGACTGATGCCACCAAAACAATTGACCATTTTTAGGTACAAAACTGACCTGCCCAGAATGGAGGGACACCACAAAGAAGGATGTAAAGAATCACTCCTGCACTACAAAGATCAACTTCTTGGCCATAGTTTCTCTTTAACACATCTGGAGCCTGTAATAAGGACTTCCAAAAATCTCAGTGAACCGTTCACCTACACATCACTGAGCAATTAGCAGATTATAGGCAAACAATGCAAAGTAAAAATAGACAGCATAAGACATTTTGTATAACTAAATGACACACATGATGACAATCCTATGGCCTGAGACTTGTCTTAGATATCATGCCAATGTACAGAAACATATCTATAAAGCAGATAAGCAAATCATTCAAGAACACCTGAACCCCACAGCATCTGCTGCACCAAATCTGAGAGAAAAGGAAGAAGAGGAGAGGGTGAGAGCCAGAGCGGATCGGAGATGAGGAGGGGGGGTGAACTCACCGGAAACAGAGGAGGCCCAGCCCGATGCGCCCCTGCAAGGCTGCACCTCATGGCCAGTGGGAAGCAGAACCGCACGTGGGGGCAAGGGAAGAGATGGAGAGGAGCCGTCGGAGTCCACCGGAGCCCCGCCGGCGGCGAAGGCGCTTCCCAGCCTGAAACCCTAGCCACCGCTGAGGGTCTCGAGCGAGTGTGAGAGGCCGTGCGCCGTGGTTCTAGCCGGACAGGAAGAAGAGGCAGAGCAAGGGCAGGTCGTCGACACTGGGAGGAGGCGCCGGGCAACGTGACGTCGGGGACGGGGGCCGAGGCGAGCGGCAGCGGCGCGATGGCAGGGTGTATGGGAGATCGAGGGAGGTTGAGATGGGGATTGGTCGCTCCCCCTCGCCTCATCGATCCACGGGTCAATCAGCCGCCAACACGTTTCCGCGGGCCCATGGAAAATCCCAGCTTTGCCCTTGGTGAGATCTGATAATTACAGGCGGTGGCACGAAGTTTTGACACTGTTTTGATCTACAGTGACTCACCTCGATCTAACGGACTGTATCTACTCATCTCGTGATCGGACGGACGAGAACGCATCAAGGACCAGATCCTACGGCCAGGAATCGCTAAACTCTGAGGAGGCTGGGGTTCTCCTGGTATGTATCTTACCCTGATTGCCTTGGATAGCGTCATAATTATTTGCTTTTCTATCTATTGTCAAACAGTAATTTGTTTATCCATCGTATGCTATTTTCTTGGGAGATGCCTCTAGTGAACTCTGCTGCCCCCAGGTCTATTTTTATCATAAGATCTATCTTATTTTCTTATACAAAAATACCAAAAATATTTTCTGCATATTTTGATCTTTTATTTATTTATCAATCCATCAATCTATCATATACCTTTTATCTCGTTACTTGACCGCCGAAAGATTAACAACCACTCGTTTGCGTTGGGTGCGAAGGCTTGCGTTTTGTGTGCAAGTGTTGTTTACGTGGTGTTATTTGGTTCTCCTACTGGATTGATAATCTTGGTTTCTTAATTGAGGAAAATACTTACTCTATTGTGCTGCATCATCCTCTCCTCTTCGGGATAAAAATCCAAAGCAGTTTACAAGTAGCAGAGAGGCAAGGTGTGTAGCGCAGTTGGCTTGGATCTAGAGCTTTGTGCTAATCGCGGTTGTGCAATGGGCTCTTGTTGGTACGGGTGAGTTGCCGGCGAAAGCCATACGCTTCTCAGTGCCACCGCCGACTGCGCGGGCGTCGTTCTCCTATTGAGGTCGTCGTTGGGTTCTCCTCTCTGGTCCAGGGTTCAAGGCGATGACCTTTGTCTATTCGCACTTGGCAATGGCGACACATTGCGTTGTTCTTCATTCTTCAGGGCATTATCACGGAGCTTAGGTGTCCTAGCGCTCGGTGTGGCCTTGTCTTCAGTCCTTCCTGTATTATTATTTTTGGCAACAGAGTCACGTGTGTTTGTGTTGTCCGATTATCCCGGGACCTATTTTGTAAAAGGGTTGTCTCACTACCTTGTATTGTTCGGTCATGTACTTTGCTTCATACTTCATCTATAAATCAGGCCGAGAGCTTGTTTCGTGATATTGGAACCATCTTGCTTGCTCTTCTTCTCAAAGCTAACCCCAATCATGCATTCTCTTGTTGGATCTATTTGTTGCCTTCACTTAAGAGGAGGTGCCATGTGTTGTGTCGGAGAAATAAATGTGTGAACTAACATTTGGAGAAACGTTGGATTGGAGAGGTCGCTATTTGTTCTGTTCCCCTTTAACTGAGACCCAAGTGGAAATAAAAGCAAACGACGACTCCGAATGAATAACTAGCTAGCTAGGTGTTCCACTAAATATGCTAGTACTAATGTATCTTTATTTACTTCTCCCCCTTTTCTATAAGTCTTGTTAGAGATTTCAATATAGGCTACATACGGATGTTTATGTAGATTCACACATTTGACTCTGTATGTAGTCCATATTAAAATCTCTAAACAAGACTTATATTTAGGAATGGAGGAAATAGTATTTTGGAGGAAACACGTATTGTTGTTGAGAAAGAATGTGGCCCCGGTTAGGGTTTCTCTTTCCCTCTCGCGACTGCAGGGGCTAAGGCACCCATCCCCTCAAATCTTTGGCGACGAGGCCATGACCTCCACCTTGTTGGCCCAGACCACGTCGCCGAGTACTTTCCGGCGATAGGCGACGACCGACAATGACGAACGACAAACAAAGCTACTTCTAGCCGGATGCAACGCAGTGCAAAGCTAGCACCAAGTTGTGCTGATCGATTCTTTGATAGGACTTATACTAGTACTAGCAGTAAGCTAGCTAGCTATCGACTTGATCTATCCTAGCTGATGCACAATACATACGCACATGGAAGACGCCGGCGTTTTGCCACAGGCACGTATCGTGCCTGTTTGGATCTGTATTACTTTAGCGAAAAAGGGTTTTCCCCTGCTTTATATTTCAAAGCAACCAACACTGATACAGGATTGCTGGGGCGAACAGCACAATAAGCCAAAATAAAAAAGAAGAAGAAGCAAATGCCAATAACGGCAGCTCGACAAGCGCAGATGACCCGCCACCGCTACGCCAATCAGAAACAAACCACTACAACCCAAGGCTCTGAACCACCGCGAACAAAACAGCACCTCCAAGAAAGAAAGCGACGCCGACGATGCTGCTGCCAGGACATGTCCTAGGGTTTCCCCGACACGCGGAGGGAGGTGGGGGATGGATATCACCGACACCCTTCAAGAAGGAATGGTGGCACCCGTAGGTGTCACCGCATCGGAGCCGAATACCGGCAAAGATTTCTCCCGTACTCCAATCCCCACCGCCCAAAGTACCGGAGCCGATCAGCCAAACCGCCGCCCACCACCATGCGCCATCGCGGTTGCGCCGCCACCCACGCCGCCTCACTACGAACACCCACAAGAGGCCAAGAGGACCGGAGAGAAGCGCCCCGCGGAGGGAGAAGCAGCACCGAAGCCGAACCGGAGGGAACCACCTCCACCGCCGTCGTGCGGGAGGATAGAGCCTCCGGCACCGTCGCGGTAGACGCCCGGACGCTGCAGCAGGCATGCCAGCCACCCGACCGGCCAGTTCGAACGGGCCCGCTAAGCCCCGCCGCCACGCTGCAGCAAGCCGGCGATGGCGCCGCCAAGACCTGCCGCTCCCCGCCTCCGGAAGCCACGGCAGACCCACCCGCCGCCAGCCCGCGCAGAAGCAGATGGGGCCGAAGGCCTAGATCTGGCCGAAGCGGCGCCGCTGCATCGCGCCATTGCCGCTCTGCCGCCAACGGCGACACCGCTGACCAGAAGTCCGCCCCCGCTCGCGCCAGAGCCCCCGCCACCGTGCTGGACCGTCGCCGCCTAGGAGCACCACCCGAGGTCGCCCCGTCCCGCGCCGGTGGACACCCGAGAGGAGAAAGGCAAGGGGCCGCCGCCACCAGCGCCGCCCGGGCCAGGCCTGCAGCAGGCGCCGACGATGGCGGCAGGGAGGAAGGGTGATGGGGAGTTGCGCGGGGGAGGAGGCTGGACGCGACCGGCCGCCCGCGGGGGTGACGCGGTCGCGGGTGAGGATAAGCTCTTCGAGTCCCCGCCCCGTGGAGGAGGCTGTATTACTTTCACAAATTGATAGTACAAGGGGTAGGGGTACACGCATATAAATATGCTCAAGATAGACTAGAAGCTAACCTACTCGGGCTCTACTTCTAATCCTATCTGATGACTGTTTCTGTGTACGAGCCGGACACAGTGCCACGCACGTCGTGGTTATTCCAACACACCTCCCCTCAGCTCGCCGCTTAGTCGACCGGTGAAGGGGATTGGGGATCACCATACCTCGGCTCCGGCTAGTAATTTAGATTAAGTTTTTTTTTTCTTGCATGGGCGGTGTTTGGCGGATGACGCGTTTTCGGGCATCGATGTTCCTCGAGTTCGTCCAAGGAAACTCCCCGGAAACTGCAGTGCCCTTTCGACGTATGTGCCGCGGAGCGAAGGACGTCGATCTCGGTGGCACTGTGGGAGAACGTACGGGTTGTTTCATTGAAATGAAGGGGCCAGCCGGCCAGGTGTGAATGACGAGGACGACGACCCAGCGAGGCGACGACCCCTGTTTGTTTACGCGTCTCGGTAAGACAGTAAATTGGGGAGCTAGGCCTCGCAGACGCACGCGATCCCCTCACTCCACTACTCTCGTTCGCCGTAGTGCCACTGCGAAATCCCCCAATTCGCTCTCACCCTCGTCTCTCTGCAAGTGTATGCACCTGTCGCTGCCGTCCGAGTTGCTAGCGTCCTCCTCGATATATCGCCGGGGAGGTCCAGGGTTTCACCACCGGCACAGCCCAGTCGCTTCGCGACCGGCCATCCTCCACGGCTGGATCGATCCATCCTGGTAGTCGTATGCCCGCCTAGCGTTTGCTTGCGTCGGCACAATGATCGCCCTGTAGCTTGTTGACTGCTTTGGCTTAGTGGCTAACTTCGATTAATTCCTTTTTCAAGGTTTAGATTGACTACCATGGAGGGGATTGTGGTGAGTGCAGTGACGGGAGCCTTGGATGCCGTCCTCGGGAAGCTGGGCGATCTGTTGGCCCAAGAGTATAGACTTTGTGAGGGGGAGCCCGACGACATCCGGTCTCTGACTGACGAGCTTACCTTCATGCACGCCTTTCTCCTCAAGATGTCCGAGGAAGAGGATCCGGACGCGCAAGATAAGGTATGGATGAATGCGGTACGTGAGCTGTCCTATGATATAGAGGACTCCCTCGACGACTTCATGCAAGAGCAAGATACAGATGGCATCATGAAGAAGATGCTGAAGGGGTTAATGAATACGCTGGGGTTGGGGGCGAAGAGAAAGCGTGACCATCAGATATTCCAAAATTTGAAGATACGAGCCGCTCAGTTGGGTGAGACGAGAGGAAGGTACAAGACTCGTCAGGTCATCTCCAACACGAAAAATGCAACCGTTGACCCGAGAGCTCTTGTTATCAGTAAACATGCCTCAAAGCTCGTCGGAATCGATAAACCCAAGGCTGAGCTAATCAAATTGTTGACAGAAGAGGATGGGTGTGCGTCAACACAACAACAGTCAAAACCCCGCAAAAGAAAAAGACAACAACAACAACCACCTCCACCGAAGGTGGTCTCCATCGTTGGATCTGGAGGAATGGGCAAGACAACTCTTGCATACCAAGTGTATCAAGATCTCAGAGGACGATTCCAGTGTGGGGCATTTGTATCTGTGTCGCGAAATCCGGACATGAAAAAAATCATGAGGACAATTTTGAGTGAAGTTAGTGGTCAAGAATATGGTGATACTAAAGCGGGGAGTATACAACAACTCATCAGAAAGATCAGAGATTTCCTAGCAGACAAAAGGTACAATTTCTATCCTTCTCAACTCGTGCATAATTACGAAAGTTACTTGACATGAAATCATACTAGTAAATGTGCTATCAAACTAGTTCCGTGTGTTCATATTTAATATATATTTTGGAAATCATATAGCGATCTATCTCTTGTTTCGATTGTTGCATGCATGCTTCTCAAGGTAACTGGGCTATATTGTTACTTTTCGTAATCACTTATCTTTCTGTTTTCCATAATGTGCCCGACTAACACGGACAAACACACATGAGTTATGTCTACAATACCATTTAAACATATGTCAGCTTTTATTTTTACATTGTCAGTAAGGAAAAGCTTCAATCTTTATGCACTTTATATTAAAGTTGAGCTCGTAAACCCATGTGCAGGTATTTTATTGTTGTAGACGATATATGGAAGAATGAAACATGGAATGTTATCAAGTGCGCATTCCCCATGACCAGATGTGGCATAATAGTCACCACTACTCGCATGAAAGATGTCGCTAATTCATGCCGATCGTCATTCCGGGGCCATATTTATGATATAAGGCCTCTTGATATGGAACACTCAAGGCAGTTATTTTACACAAGACTCTTCGGCTCCGAAGGAAATTGCCCTTCATACCTTAAACAAGTTTCTGGGCAAATTTTGGAAAAATGTGCTGGCTTACCTCTAGCGATCATTGCTATAGCTGGTTTGTTGGATAACACACAAAAAACAGAGTATGGATGGAGTCAAGTTAAAGATTCAATTGGTCGCGCACTTGAAAGGAATGCTTCCGTCGAATTGATGATGAAGATATTATCACTTAGTTACTTTGATTTGCCTCTTGATCTAAAAACTTGTCTCTTACATTTGAGTATATTTCCAGAAGACTCTATTATTGAGAAGAAGGTTCTGATAAGAAGGTGGACCGCTGAAGGATGCATTCGTAAAGAAGGAAGATACACAGTGTATGAGTTAGGAGAAAGGTGTTTCAATGAGCTCATCAATAGGAGTTTGATCCAACCCGTGGACACAAATAACTATGGCAAGGTAAAGAGTTGTAAAGTTCATGACATAGTTCTTGATTTCATCATTTCCAAGTCTACCGAAGAGAACTTTATTACTTTGGTTGGTATTCCTAACCTACCTATTGGGACACAAAGTAAAGTCCGTCGGCTCTCTCTACAAGGTGACGATCAAGGAAAATTGATAATACCAACAGGTCTGGCGTTGTCTCATGTTCGATCTCTTAATGTGTTTGGGGATTCCGTGGAAATCCCTTGTCTGGATGAGTTCAGTCATTTGCGTGTTCTGGACTTTGGTGGTCACCACCAATTGGAAGACCATCATCTTCTACATATAGAGAGGTTGTTTCTGCTGAGGTACCTGAACCTCAGTGACACATCAGTATGTAATCTTCCGGAACAAATAGGGCTTCTTGGTTGCCTAGAGATGCTGAACCTAGAAGACACCCATGTAGGTGAATTACCGGCATCTATTGTTGATCTTGGGAAATTGACGCATCTACTTGTTGACAAAGCTGTTAAATTTCCTGATGGAATTGCAAAGATGCAAGCACTGGAGATTTTGAAATGTGTTGGCGTCTTCTGGCAGACATCTAACTTCCTGCAAGAACTTGGGCTACTGAAGAATCTGATGAAGCTGGCACTTGACTTTGAAGATCGTTATGCTACCAGAGATATAGTTCGTGAGGAAGCTATTGGCTCTTCTCTTCGTAACCTAGGCACTCAGAACCTTCGCTCTCTAACTATTTCAAATGGGAGAAGCTTCTTACAACAGGGAGATTTGTGCCCTTTGCCTCCTACTCTCCACAAACTTGAGATTTATCTGGAAACTGTCCCACAAGTTACAGAATGGATGGGCTCCTTCGGCAACCTCCAACAATTACTCCTTGATGTGGAAGAAGTCGGACAAGAAGGTCTGCGCATCCTTGGAGGCTTACCCGCTCTGCTCATTCTGCAACTAATAGGAGCTGAAAGGCCTTCTAAGCATAGACTCACAATCAGTGGTGAACTTGGATTCAGATGCTTGAGGCAGTTTCATTATGTACATCGAATGATGTACCCGAAGTTTGCAGCAGGAGCCATGCAGAATCTAGAAACGATCGGGATTTATGTTGACGCGGATAACTCAGAATGGAAATGGAATCGTTGTTATGATTTTAAAATGGAAAACCTCCCACGCCTCACTACCATCAGATGTGACGTGCTCATAGATACTTACATCAACGAGAGAGTTGTTAAGGCTGTAAAGGCTGCTATGGAGAAGGCGGCCAGCACACACCCCAACCGCCCCACTCTACTCTTTGAACGTATATAACTGATGATGCATGGTGGCTAGTTACCACCTATATATGATCCACTGCCACAAGAGGTACGTAATATTTCATTCCACTCGCTAATTCTCAAGATTATGTCTATTATTAATTTCATTGCTTCATATGTTAAAGTTGTCTGTCTTCTTGGTGTTTCCAGATGCGACGCCAACTCCCAACCTATCTCGTGAGGAGACAAGCATATTGTACATGTAGTGGAACTTGGAACTAGCTAGAGTCGTTGCTCTCGTCTGGTTAAACAAGTCAAGAACCAGGAACATTTATCATCAGGAGGAGGGTCGCTGGTCTCATCTGGTTATCAAGTTCAAGAGTTTATTTTCTAAATAAGTTGCTATACTCTCATATATTTTGTTATCACTTTTCCCTTTTTGTGTGAGCCACATACTATCCGTTTTATTCAATTCTTGTACGTGTGAGATCGTGCAGTGTTGTACTGTTGTTATGATGTTTATGAGGTTTCTTGTTGCTACAATTATGTGCAGGTTTCTTGTTTTTTTTTAAAAGGAGGATATACCCTCGGCCTCTGCATCTGAATGATGCATGCAGCCATTTTATTAATTATTCACAAAGACCAGACAGAGTAATATATTAGTAAGCCTGAAGCCACCATCCGGGCAACACTTGTTGCTACTCCTATCCCGTTGATGAAGGTGTGCCAACTATCCGAGCCTAATACCAAACAGACATCACACCAAAGCTTAGCATCTAAAGCCGGATTTCCCAGCCCAGCCACATACCGGGACTAGGTCACACACCGGTCAGGAGCACTCTCAGAGGCTGCCGCCGCCATCTTCCACCGATCCATCTTCAGAGCAGGAACTGAATCATCAACCTTGCCTGACCTGCCGTCGACGCCACCATAGCGCCAGACAACTCCACCATCATGCACGTGTCCGTCCACACACGCCCGTCGTCGAACCTCCACCCCATGATTTCTCGGCCAGAGAGGAAGCGAGGGCTCGGATTCGGTTGCTTGCTGGCGTGCCTTGACGAACTCGAACAAAGCAAGGTTAGGGAGGATAACATACCGAGGGAGGAGGCTGACGAGACCTAGCTAGCAGCTTGTTTGGCTCAAAGAATGGACGGACCGATGAACCGGATCGACCTGGTCCGGTCGAGCCAGGCAAACTACCGATCGGGGACGGGTGAAACTGTCCGATAATATCTGACCCGTGTGCCCGAAACACAAAATGAATCGACCATACCTCTATAAGCTCCGACAGTCCGACAGCCCACTGTCGTCCGGGCTGCCGCTTCACCTCCACAGAGCCGCCGCTTCGCCAGGTTCTGCCTCCCCACGGAGACCACCACCTCTGCTCAATATCCTGGATTCTCGCATGAGAGTCTCGTTTCAGAATCTACAAAATATTGCCGATTTGGAATCACAATGAAGCTATCAGATCCAACGGATGGGAACCCACGGGGTGTATTCTTCAGTAGCTTGGAAAACAGTTACGAGTTGCAGCTTACATAGGACATGAAGAGAATACAGTAAATGGCACTAGTGGCTTTTCAGCTATGAAGATATGAAATACTTCACTGACAACCAGACGTACTAGTGTAGTTATTTTCTGGGCAGTGTTGATCTGCTCTCCTGTGAACCGATCTGAACATTGTATTTTCACTACCTTACAAATTAAACAATGATGAAGCTTGTGCCGAATAACTATTTAAACAACCAGATATGCCTTATATCAATAAATTGTGAGGTGCAACTTACAGAGTACATCCAGAAAACCATCACCAGGTATCTTCAGCTTTAAAAGTCAGAAATACTACTCTCTCTTGAGTCTTGAATGCCATTCCAAACACACTTCCAAAGTACAAATAGCACATGATAGAAAAGCAGAAATATACAGGCTAAATTCCTTCTGCCCATTAGCCTTCACCTTGGGCCAGATAAGATGGATGCTTGGGATGGGGCTGAGTACGTGGATGGGTTATCTTGAACAAACATGATTGAATTTGCATCAAAAGTTTCTATGCGCTCCGCGCCTTCCAATACCTTGATCACTGTTGACATGGAAGGCCTTCGGGCGCAGTCACTTTGTAAGCACCACACGGCAAGCTTCATCATTCGAACTATTTCCTCCTCGTGTGAGACCATTTCATCAATGTGCTCGTCGATCAGATCAATCAACTCATTGGTTTGTTCTTTTTCTCGCAATAGATTTATGAGATGGACACTGTCCTCGGGTTGAGAGTCGTCGATGTTTTTTCTTCCACTTATTATTTCCATTATAACAACTCCAAAGCTGTAGACATCGACTTTTTCGGTGATCGACGATGTCAACCATTCATGTGCCAAATATCCAGGTGTTCCTCTCATCACGGTCACTACCTTGCTTTGATCCCTATTTATTAACTTACAAAGTCCGAGATCAGCCACTTTGGCATTGAAGTTGTCATCCAAGAGAACATTTTATGGTTTGATGTCCAAATGGGCAATTTTTCGCCTACAGTCCTCATGAAGATAGCATAGGCCCTTGGCAATATCTAGAATGATCCTACACCGGGTGTACCAGTCAAGGGGGTTATTTTCATGTTCGGAGTAAATAGCATAAAACTACTACTTTACAGGCTAGGGTTCCAAAAAACTACCTGTTTTTAATTTTTTCTCAGATAACTACCAAATGGGTGGTCGGCTGTTTCAAAAAACCCAAATCTTCGAGTGATTTAAAGTTGATCACGATTATGACACGTCGGGCCCGCACCTAAACGATCTGTCTGTTTGACCGTTAGGTTGACCGTTATCTTACAAGTGGGGCCCAAATGTCAGTGTCTCTTCCTTCTCTTTTCTTTCTCTCCCTCCCCTGAACTCTCTGTCTCTCTCTCGAGCACGAGCAGGATACGCACCCCCTCCCGAGCCGGCGACTCTGTCCTCTCCCAAGCCGGCACCACCCCTTCCCGGCCTCCCTCTCTCCTCCGCCGCCGGAAGACACCAGCTCTTCGCCGCCAAAAGCCACCAGCTAGCCGCTGCTGGAAGCGGCCAGGTCCAACGGCCAGGGCGGATGCGCCAGATTGACCGGGGCGCCGCCGGAAGCCACCACACGCCGCACCAACTTGGCTGTGGCACCGGCAACGGCGGACACGCGCCGCACCAACTCGCGAGGCGGGGCTTGGCGGCTGCAAGGAGCAGCAGCAGAGGTCGTCCTGGCTCGGCGGCTGCAAGGAGCAGCAGCAGAGGCCACCGCGGCTCGGCGGCTGCCAAGGAGCAGCAGAAGCGGCCGTCTCTCCGGCCAAGGAGCAGGAGAGGGCCTCCTGCAGGTGCGTGGCGGCGGCATGGAGCACGGCATGGCGCGGCGGCGGCCATGTACAGGGACCCGGTCGCTTTTTTAGAAAAACTACAGGGACCCGATTGCTTTTTCAGAAAAACAGCAGGGACCTGATTGCTTTTTAGCAATGTTTATAGGGGTTGTTTTGTAAAAGGTGAGGACATATTTGTAAATTTGGAAAAGAACCGGGGGATTGAAGAATTTTTTGTTTGAATATGAGGTAGAGACACTGACATGTGAGCCCTACTTGTAAGTTAACGGTCAACCTAACGGTCAAACAGGCAGTTTGTTTAGGTGCGGGCCCGACCTGTCATAATCGCGATCAACTTTAAATCACTCGAAGATTTGGATTTTTTGAAACAGCCGACCACTCGCTTGGTAGGTATCTGAGAAAAATTAAAAATAGGTAGTTTTTTGAAACCTTAGCTTGTAAAGTAGTAGTTTTATGCTATTTACTCTCATGTTCGCAATAGATCCACCTATCAAGCGACCCTCTTGACACATATTCATATACCAGAAGCCGCTCAGACTTCTCTGCACAAAAGCCAATCAGCTTGACAAGATTGATGTGTTCAATGGTGCCAATGGTCTTGACCTCAGCCAAGAATTCTTTCTTTCCTTGTGTCGAACCTTCCAAACGTTTTACTGCAACTCTGACTTCACCTAATTTTCCTGCAAAAACCGATCCGAACCCACCTTCTCTGAGCTTCCTACTAAACCCTTCAGTGCATTCTATCAACATTTCGAAAGAAAACCTCGTTGGCATTCCAGGCAATTGATCAAAATCAAATTCTTCATCTTTCTCTTCATACTTTCTCCTCCTTCGTAGATAAATAACAACAACAGTAACAAGCAACAGAATAGTAGTAACAGCTCCAAGTGTAGCACCGAAAATCACCTTCTTTTTGATGTAGGGCGGAACCCTACGTGGGAGATCTTTCACGTTGGAGCGGATCCTACGGTGAATCACGACGAACACGCGGAAGAACGAGAGGGAAAACACGGGGAAAACGAGGAAGAAGTCACTCAACCGACAAGAAAACGATCACACAAGTGCTAGATTATCAAACACATAGAATGGCACAAGATTCAAGGACAACAAAGGTAAGGATACACGAGTAGCCGTTCTTCTCCGAGAGGAGGTCTTGATGGGTCCACCCTAGAAGGGGGTCTTGAATCCGCTTGGGGATCTTCTCCGTAGAGGTCCTGATCTCCGAGGAGAAGTAGCCAAGTGGATGAGCAAAGGCTCTCTCACCTAAACATGAGCTAATCCAAAGCTAACCCCCACTAGGAGATGGGAGGGTCCTATTTATAGTCTGAGTGCAAATGGAAGTCAAAACGAAGGGGTACATGGGCTTCAGCCCGCATCAGGCGTCGGACGTCCGGAGGCTCGGGAAGGTCCGGTCGTCCGGACCCTCTCGGTCGTCCGGACCCGCTCGGTCGTCCGTCGATTCTTCTCTGCCGTAGGCGTGTCGGTCGTCCGTAGGGGGGCCGGTCGTCCGGGGCTTCAGGAGGGTCCGGACGTCCGGAGGCTGTCGGTCGTCCGTAGTTTTGGCTCGGATGATTGTCGTCCGGACGTCCGAGCAGCTCCGGTCGTCCGTAGATCTGGTTCGGGTGACGAAGTTCCGGACGTCCGGAGGGCGTCGGACGTCCGTGTCCTGGGATAGTGTCGGACGTCCGGAGTCTTCCGGTCATCCGGCCGCTGGGGACTCCGCAGCACCGTCTTTTTCCGTCTTCTCTTCTAGGCTTCCCTCGCGGATGGTGTAGGTGTTCCTTGGTGCTTGCAGTCCTCCTCGTCGTCCGTGAAGCTCCGGTCATACCTATGCATGCACCCGAGTGGAGTGTCAAGTAGTATACCATCCTCGAAGGGGTCAAGTGAACACGTGTAAAGGAGAAGATTCACCTTTATGTATGAGAAGTAGAGGTCGCACGTGTCACTTGCCAAACGGACTCTTGACATGGTGATGACCGTAGGATGCTCCGCATCATCCCTCCCTTGAAAAGATCCGACCTCGGATCGAAAACCAGATCACCATGGGAAAGAGATGTCGTTGCCGTGTCGGGCGATCGATCACCAAGCGCTCATCATCTTGAAACTCGAAATAGGCACTCTCAATGTCGCACCGCCTTGTGATTCCTTCAAAAGTAGCAAATAGAACAAACACTTGAAAAACAAATGTGGTTAGCGTTAGTGCAAAACCAAGCATTCAAGAGGTGATTCACCAAACAAGTGTTGTCATCAAGCATAGCATAGGGTGTGACAAAGGATTGTGACATGGCATGTAAGCATATGAATTGAGCAAAATCAAGGTCATCATGGAAACACGCATGTAAACATGAGGTAGTGATGCAAATATGTGTGACAAGAGAATAAGCATCTACCTCAAGATCATAGCAAGCATGCATAAAGCGCTCGACAAATGGTCGATGGTAGGCATAGGAATCATTCACAACACCAAATAAGATGAGATGTCTAAACACATGTGTCAAGTGCAAGACAATCCAAGCATAATATGCATAGGGTGTAGTGAATATAGTGTGGCACTCATCACAATATAAAGAGCAATTGTTCATCATGTGTGAGGCAATCAAGTGAATCATGTAACAAGCAAAGGGACATGGCATATGTGAAGAAATGATATTGGTGCAACCAACCATATGATAGTAGCAAGTAGTCCGCGAATTGGATGCAACACACAAGGTATATATGTCATGAAGCATGGAAATGTGGGAATCATGGGTGAAAGCAATGTCTCGAGTATGCGTGCAAATGGTGCAAGCAACACATGAAGTATGATCCACAATATCCAAGCTCAAGAAGGATGTCACCTTGAAGGTGTGTCCGTGTGCATTCTTCACAATGCCGAAGTGGAAGCAAATGCGGTGTAGAAGCGATTCGTGGTAGAATGTATGAGGCTCGCTCTCAAGAGCTCGAATGGTCAACTCACATGAAGTGGAAGTCGACACAAAGTCCAAGTATCCTACACATGCACAAAACAAAACAAAGAACGATAAGCATGGTAGATGAACTCATCATCCATCATGATGGTTCTCATCTTTGCACATAACCATTAGAAGCACAAGTGCATGAATAATATGATACAACAATGGCAATATTCATGGCACTAGGTATATGGTGCAAAGAAGTAAGACAAGCATGCTTCACATGTAATATGTCAAAATCTCCAATCATGTGTGAGAATGCTATGGGGGCAAACTCATGAGCAAGACGAATAGCATGGTTGCAGTCAATACATGGCAAATCTAGCATGAGAGAGGCAACATATGGAGATATGTGACAAGAAGGAATAACAATGATGTGCAAAGCATGTAGATGGTTGTCATCACCCGCATGAAATGAGCAAGTACGAATCATAGGTGATGTAACAAGGCAAGCAAACGTAGTAATCAAGTCGTGCAAACTAGTGGAGCGAAGATGCAACACACTAGAATAAATCATGGCAATCATGTCATGTGAGCAAATAATAGGCATAGGGAGTGCACATGACATATCGCAAGCACGAACACAAAGCAAGATGAAAGTATCATCATAGGAATGGTGCACATAATGAACATGGCAAGAACAAGCAATATCTCCACCAAGCTTGCAACTACACATACAAGTACTAGAATCAATCATCATGTGTAATGCAAAGCATGGGTCACAAATGCATGTCAAAGGTATAGGAATGAGCATATCATGCAAAGTGAACATGGCAAGATGGGCATATGATATGTAATGAACAATAACCCATAGCCAAGTGAGGGCCATGTAGAATGAATGCGCGACGTCTATGCGCGAAGAGAGCGGTGGGAAAGACAATCCATGAGATCCCAAATCATCGTTGCTCTCTAGAGCTCGTTTTGTCAACTCGTGGGATTGCGAGTTTGACAAGTATTCATGGGTACCTACACAAAAGAGACACAAACCAAAGAAATTATGCGCGTGGTAAATGTACACATCATCCATCATGATGTGTATGTGCACGTGTGAGTTAGCACAAGATAAGCATCGCTCAAAGAAATTTGATGCATGGTATAAGAACATGTCATCCATCATGAAAGAATAGTTATTATGTATGACACGATGGGGACACAAATTGAGAATGCAAGTATATGGCACATCAATATCATGTTTATTCATCGGGAGCATATGGTGCACACAAGTATTGGGATCATGCAATGGATGGGATGAATCAAAATCTCCTAAAATGTATGAGGAAACTATGGGGGTCTCCTCATGAGCAATATCGGAAACATCACATGGAGAAAATGGACAACATCCAAAACAATGCATATCCGAAGCTAGGTGGGCATGGCATGGCATATGAGATAAATGATACAAAGGGAGCATATCAATATCATCACAAGAAAAACAAATGCCAATAACCATGGGCTTGTCATCTATGCCATATGTGCAAATTGGGTTTATTTTAATGGCATATGCATAGTCACTATGGAGAGATTGCAAGTAAGACATATGGTTGATCTCATGCATAGCATATGACAAGTCAAGCGGATTAGCAAACATGATGTGACCTAAAGAATTGTCACAAGAAATCCTATGTAACATGGCATCACAACTAATAGACTCCACATGAGAATCATCATATTCATCATAAATGGGCAAATCATCACATGGGGAAATCATACTAGAATGAAGCATGTCAATAGGGTGATCAACATCATGCAAGCAATCAATGTCAAGAATGTCCACTAGTGGGACTAGAGCATCACCGTCACCTATGTTACCTTTGTCATTCCACTCAAGTGGTGTAGGTGAGGTGGGAAACACCAAATGGTGGTCATCTTTATCTTGATGGAACCATGTGGGGGGTGCATCATATTCCACCATGGCCATCGTCTTGTCCAAAGGGAGGACGAAGTCGTCGAGGATCGACGCGTCATCATAAATGGGACCTAGCACCAAATGAGAAGACACAATAGAGGTAGAGGTCAAGTTGTTAGAAATGCAAATGGCCTCACTAGACCTATCAACTATCTCACTCTCTCTATGTGGTGGTGCACTCACTCCCTCAAAATAGGTGCACTCAAACTCACGTATGGTGGAGTCACTCATCTCACTCAAGTGGTGGGGGTTGTGGCTCTCCTCACATGGGAATTGGGGCAACACAT
Organism: Aegilops longissima; assembly: GCA_021605205.1. Taxonomy (NCBI): domain Eukaryota; kingdom Viridiplantae; phylum Streptophyta; class Magnoliopsida; order Poales; family Poaceae; genus Aegilops; species Aegilops longissima. The sequence continues at coordinate 656,467,865 of CM038681.1, read as the reverse complement.
ATATGGGGCTAGTGGTGAAGTCACTCTCACTCTCAATATGGTGGCTCAAGTCACGCAAGTCATCGGATGTCGCCGTGGTCGAAGGGAAAATTCCATGCTCAACCGTCTCGTAGTCGTCGTCGTGGATGAAGGCCGAAGATGGCACATCATCGCTCTCGTCGGGGATGAAGGCCGAAGATGGCACAACATCACTCTCGCCTCCTAAGATGGAAGCATCATCCTTGCTCGCCACCTTGTCGCTTGCCTCCAAAGCTTGGTCCTTGAAGGTCTCCGTAGTCGTACTTGTCGCCGCACCATCTTGAAAAAGAGTCAAGGTAGACTCGGCATCATCAATGCCACAAAGAGGGATGGCGGTGAAGTCGCACTTGGGAGCATCGCCTTGGAGCTTGTCGGGCTTGGACATCGTGGTGGTACTAGCCTCATGCTTGTTGTAGAGCTTGGTCGCCATGAAGTGTGCTTGGGGTGGAGAAGCCTTGGCCTTCATGAGTTCTTGTTCGCCTTTAGAGCACCAATGTAGTAGTCGTCGATGGACTTGTAGTTCTCGAGGAAGATAGTCTTGGAGATGTCGTTGTTCAATCCCATCATGAAGTGGAACTTCATCGAAATGGGGTCGCCCACACGGCTCGTCAGAAGGCAATCTTCATCTCCTTGAAGTACGCGTCGATGGACTTGGATCCTTGGATGGTGTTCTCCAATTGGCGAAGAATTTGTTCCGTGTAGGTTGGAGGCACAAACTCTCGCCGCAAAGCTCTCTTCGTCTTGGGCCAACTCATGTCGTAGTGCTCCGAAGGTGTGTGAAGCCACCATGCCGAGGCGTAGTCGTGGAAGTTTCTTGTGGCGCACTTCACTTGATCTTTGGGAGGAACTTGATGTAGCTTGAGGTAGTCGTCCATCAAACGCTCCCACTCGAGGTACTCCTCGGGTTCTTGAGTCCCATAGAAAGGAATCTCGTGGTCGATGTCGAGGTCGTAGTAGCTCGTGGAAGTCGCGGACTTGAGCTTGGGGAGCTTCTCTTGAGCGTAGTCTTGAGGTTCTTGTTGGCGAAGATGTCGTATGTCCATAGGCGAAGATGCCTTGAAGTCGCTTGGCGAAGATGCCAAGGGAGATGGTGAAGTCGTTGAGCGGTTGTTGGTGTTGAGCTCATGACCTTCACGTTCTTGGTGGTGATGGTGTCGATGCTGATGTGATCTTGCCGGAGGTGGTAGCACGGAAGCATGTGCTCTTGAGCGTCTTCTCGAAGATGAGGAAGATCGCTTGTAGGACTTGATGAGGGCTTTGATCTCCTCCATTTGAGATTGCCTCTTGGCGTTGGAGTTGTTGTTCGTGGCATCGAACTCGTCGTTGTTGTTGTAGACCGAAGGTGAAATGCCTTGCCTATCCATCACAAGACTCGAGCAAATATGAGTGGGAGAAAGAGAAGAACTTATACCAATGTACCTTCACCGATGTTGAAAATGAATCGAGTTCACTCAAATGCGGACAATGAAATAGCACTATTGGTACCAATCCTTGTCGGTTCTCACACCTACACAAGTAAAGCTTATGGAGGAGCTCGGTGAGGATAGTGGCACAAAAATTTAATGCAAAATGTTAGCAAGAGTCAATAATGTTGAAAGAGATTCACAAATTCGCAAGTGAAACAAATGGACCAATAGCAATATGTGGCACACGGAAACACACACACACGGATAGATAAATGGGGTCGTGCAACCAAGGAATGAGCACAAAATGTGGAATCCACGAAAAACGCTCGTGTTGCACAACTCAAGAGAGACGCTAGCACGATTGCTCAATAGGCGGATACGACACTTGTGCACAACCTATAAGATGCAAAATGGATAAACTTCTATCCCAAGTATGCTATGTATGTATGGTTCCCGGTGTTTTTCTCAAGATGATCCAAGATGATCGGATATGACAATCTTATATGCAATATGGTATGATGCTATGGCACTTGCTTACAAGCTTCTTTGCTCTCTTTCTTTTGCTTAAAAGCTTTATTTCTCTTTTTTTTTCTATGTATGGCCACTTTGCACAATGCACAAACCAAGATAGCAATTGTGTATATGCGGGAACAAACTTGTGACACAAGATATGATACCAATATGATATGGTGTGTATGCAATGGATGGTGTAGATCACTAATGTGCACAAGTAACGTGGCCCGGCAATACTCAAATGGCTAGTCTCGATAGGCAAGTAACGCAAAATGGGATAAGGGGTTATCAATGCAATTGCAAGGGGAATGTACAATGGTGTCGTCGAGGTTACCGTCCTTGGCGATGATGAGTGGCGGTGTTCTTGATGTATAGCCGTTCCTAGTTAGCCGAAACACCCTAGGAAACGGAAAAACCGCAAACTCAAAATCTCAAATGACAAATGTCAAATGGTGGTATCGGGAATGCGGTGGTGGTTTGCACTTGGCAATGTGGAAGTGAAATGATGGGCTATACACGCGTCGAAGTTGAAGTTGTCGTCCCTAAGTAGCCGAAACACCTTAGGAGACACAAGCCACAACTCAAGCAAAATTGGGTTAAGTTGGGGTAGTGGTGTATGGTGGGTAAGCCTATGCGGAAGTGGTGGTGGTGGTTGAAGAAGAAGCAACCGTCCCTAAGTAGCCTAAACACCTTAGGAGACTCAAGTCACTACTCAAATAATCTCAAATGCTATGGGGAACAAAATGGGTTAGGTTGTGCAAGTCGGTGGTGGCTATGCGGATGATATGGTGGAGGGCCTAGGCAAACTTGTCAAATTTTCAAAAATTTGATGGAGTCAAATTGTGTTGGTGGTATTTTTGTGGGAAGGGGGATGTCAAGAGCTTCAAAACGAGCTAAAGAACGTCAAAATCGGAGTTCGGATGAATTAGTTACGGCCGAAACAAGAATCAGCCGAAGTCTGAAACTACAGGTTACGGACGTCCGGAAATGGTCGGACATCCGTAAATTCAGTTCGGGTTAGGGGTTCCGGTCGTCCGGAAAAGGACGGACGTCCGGTCGTTCCAGGGGCTCCGGACGTCCGTAAAACTCCGGTCGTCCGGTGGGTCGGGGTCAACTCGAAAATTGAGATCCGGGACGCGATTTTGGGCGGAATTTTGGGATTTTGGGGTCAAATTGAAGAGATTTTGTGAATGAAAGATGGGGAAACTTGGGGAAATGCTAGATCCACTCGAAACCAAGCAAATCCATGGATCAAAATCAACAAAATATCATCAAAACTAACAAATCACAAAAAAAAATTGGGGCTATTTTTGGTGGGGATTTTCGGATTTAGGACGAAATCAACAAAATCAAGCTAGAAAAAGAGGGGTAGGGGCTCCAAAAACGTGATCAACCTAAGCTCTGATACCATATGATGTAGGGCGGAACCCTACGTGGGAGATCTTTCACGTTGGAGCGGATCCTACGGTGAATCACGATGAACACGCGGAAGAACGAGAGGGAAAACACGGGGAAAACGAGGAAGAAGTCACTCAACCGACAAGAAAACGATCACACAAGTGCTAGATTATCAAACACATAGAGTGGCACAAGATTCAAGGACAACAAAGGTAAGGATACACGAGTAGCCGTTCTTCTCCGAGAGGAGGTCTTGATGGGTCCACCCTAGAAGGGGGTCTTGAATCCGCTTGGGGATCTTCTCCGTAGAGGTCCTGATCTCCAAGGAGAAGTAGCCAAGTGGATGAGCAAAGGCTCTCTCACCTAAACATGAGCTAATCCAAAGCTAACCCCCACTAGGAGATGGGAGGGTCCTATTTATAGTCTGAGTGCAAATGGAAGTCAAAACGAAGGGGTACATGGGCTTCAGCCCGCATCAGGCGTCGGACGTCCGGAGGCTCGGGAAGGTCCGGTCGTCCGGACCCGCTCGGTCGTCCGTCGATTCTTCTCTGCCGTAGGCGTGTCGGTCGTCCGTAGGGGGGCCGGTCGTCCGGGGCTTCAGGAGGGTCCGGACGTCCGGAGGCTGTCGGTCGTCCGTAGTTTTGGCTCGGGTGATTGTCGTCCGGACGTCCGGGCAGCTCCGGTCGTCCGTAGATCTGGTTCGGGTGACGAAGTTCCAGACGTCCGGAAGGCGTCAGACGTCCGTGTCCTGGGATAGTGTCGGACGTCCGGAGTCTTCCGGTCGTCCGGCCGCTGGGGACTCCGCAGCACCGTCTTTTTCCGTCTTCTCTTCCAGGCTTCCCTCGCGGATGGTGTAGGTGTTCCTTGGCGCTTGCACTCCTCCTCGTCGTCCGTGAAGCTCCGGTCATACCTATGCATGCACCCGAGTGGAGTGTCAAGTAGTATACCATCCTTGAAGGGGTCAAGTGAACACGTGTAAAGGAGAAGATTCACCTTTATGTATGAGAAGTAGAGGTCGCACGTGTCACTTGCCAAACGGACTCTTGACATGGTGATGACCGTAGGATGCTCCGCATCACTTTTTGTTTTCATTAGAGGGGCTAAGATGTGCCTTCTCTCTGTTTCCGTTAGAGGGGCTAAGTTGCACCTTGAGGTAAGCAGAGGAGTTGTAACCAGCATTTTGAGATTCTATTGAATGCAAGGAGAAGATCTTCGTCACCCACACACATTTTAGACCTGTGGACAAAACGTCCATGCAGGAGCAATTCTTCAAGCAGGTTTCCTTACAGGCATCCATGGTTGTTTCGTTGTACGTTACTGCATGAAAGTTTGTGTAGTTTTGATCATTGTAATAAATGTTGGGAATGGTCAAGAGCTGATGGTGTTGTATTTCCTGACAAGAGATAGGAGTTAATGGTGTGCAACCAAGGTGTGGCTTGTGTTCATCCACGAGCTTGAAGTAGCTTGATCTTGAATTTTTCTCAAGTGGACATGTGCATTGCCCCCCTCTGCATACGCCATACTCCCCGCAAACTGTTGGGTAATCACAAGCATCCATACCCATGGACCCTAGTATATCATACACCATTGTCCAGCTCTCAGTAGATCTTGACCATTCATACAGTCTAAGGTGTCCATCTGAATCTAATCTCATGTACTGTAGTGTGGATTGAGCTACTGGTAATGTGATACTTTCATTCAAAAAATCTTGTCCCGAAATGAAGCTAAGGCTTCCATTCATTAATGTAGCCTTTGTTGGATAATTTCCTATCTTGGTTATTGGAATCTGCATGTTGTACTGAAAGTAGAGTTGTGGTGGTGTGGATTCAACATAAGCAAAGAACCCATCTCGTTGTACAGTGATATACATATTTGTTGCAGATGTATTTGTAGTGAGCCTCGTACCTTCCACGAGTGACTGCCCAGCGAGTATTGCGTCAGTAGGATAATCAAATGATTGCCACACTGTTGAATTCTTCTGATCAAACAAGAGCAGATTGCCGGTCTCGGTGATCTTCATGCCATCTACACCTCGGCCTGACATGTTGCTTGACCAGACGTGGGTACCATCAGCATCACGAAGGACCAAGTTTCCATCTGCGGTAAACTCAAGGGTGGCATTCTCCCTGACAGGGCGGGCCCTGTTGGCGAACCAGACGATCTGCCGATTGTAAATGCCGACCATGGTGTTGATGAAATCACCAATTGATACCGCAAAGACGAACTTGTCGCACGGGAACATGGACGAGACACAATAGAACCCTGCGGCAACGTAGAGTTCGAAGTCGGAGTGAGGTTGGAGTTGTGCTATGCTTAGGATGTTGCGGCTGTAGTTGCGGTTGTCGAAGAAATCGTCGCTGTTGGTCCAAATCGTAGAGCGTTTGGCCATGGAATGATAATCCAAGGCCTTCACCGCGGAGAGCAGCGGTGCCACAGCCGCAAGCACGAGGAAGAAGAGAACGGCAGGACCCATGGTACGTAGGTGCTTCAACGGAAACTGCATTTGATTAAGAAGAATCGGTTAGCACGAGGACGAGGATGAAGCCGCAGCAAGAAACTGGAGCCGAGCTTGCCGAGTAGAAACAAGATGACACCGTCATCGCACCTGACAGCCGACGGCGAAGACGTGATTGCAGGTGCAGGAGAGATAGCCGGACTTGGAGTAGCTCTGGGATTTTTGGAGGTGGGATAGTCTGGCTCCGTCCAACGCGCGGCTGCGCATGTGGTCTACCGATCTCCCCTTGTTTGACTTTGACAAGTTCGAACTACCGATCTTGTTAGACATGTAAGCATGATGTGCTGCATTAAAAAAAATTATTTAGTATATCTCCTTGCTTGAAAGTCAGAACTACCAATCTCCCCTTCGACATGGAAGCACATCGTTGCAAATAAGAAAAGAAAAAGCAAAAAAAAAAAAAAGACATGGAAGCACATAATGTGCTGCATTCAACACAAATATTTAGTACTCCATCCGTTCCTAAATATTTGTCTTTCTACATATTTCAACAAGTGACTACATACAGAGCAAAATGAGTGAATCTACACTCTAAATTATGTCTATAAACATCCGTATGCGGTAGTTTATTTGAAATCTCTAGAAAGATTTATATTTAGAAACGGAGGGGGTATCTCCTTGCTTGACAAGTCTGTACCACAAGAAACTTCACATGGCTCAGCCGTGGGTATCTCTGAACTCCCTTCCAGCCATTTATGGGTGACTATGCACTTACAGTATCTCTAACTGATCCCTACAAAACTTTAGGGAAGTAAAATTTCACCTTTTCTCCTCTAAACTGCACCTAACCCGTCCCTTATAATGGTTAGAAGAGTAAAGTTTATCCTCCTCGGCCGCCTCAGACTCCTAAATATACTCGGCCGCCCACCCGCGGAGTAAAAAAAAATTGCACCCCCCGGCGGCACCGCATCTACTCCGGTGCCGCCTTACTTTCCTCTGTCGGGCACCATAGCACCCGCCACCTCTCGCCGTGCTCTTCCCGCACCCCGATTCTCATTGTCGGTGCCAAAATCAATGGTTCTGCATCATAACTTCACACAACCTTCCATGGATAGTTCACTCTGTGACCCTTACATTATTGGTTTATACTATATTATAGTTGGACAGGTTGCTTCCGTCTGAAGAATAAGTCCTTGTCAGCCCTGTTGTAGAAGTGACCTTCCCGGATGCTTCATCTGCAAAACCATGCTATAGTGTTTTTTTCTTGGTTAGTTTTCGTAGATCAATAGGTGCAACAAACTTATGTTAATCACTCAAACCTTATCAATGTAGATAGATAGGTTTGTTTTGAACGGCGACTTTGGCGGCTGCTTTTAATTGCCAATGATGTGGAGCTGCAAATTAGGTATGCACCATATTATAGAAACCTTCATTCATCATGCTGCTACTTGCAGGGTGTAGATGGGGAGCTAAGTTTTGAGTTTGGTTTGAGTGAAATTATCTATCCCCAGGGTAGATCATGATGCTATTGGCTTGAAAATGCACAAGTTGTATCTGCTGATGAGATTCCTGACCTTTGTATGGCAGACTTGGACGCCGGCTGATTAATAAATTCTCTTTCTGCTTGCAAAAAAATGCACAAGTTGTATCAGTCAGCAGAACGAGTCCTTTGTCAACTCTTTTCTCCACAAAACCTTTTGATGCTTCACAACCATGTTATTGTTCTCATCACAACAAGAAGCCTATGTATGCAATTTTTTCAGATCCAGCCTGGATTTGATAACGTCAATCTAAAATATGCCAAATGTTTTTTTTAGAACACGGGCAAAGGCAAGATGAAAAGCAAGCTAGTTAAGCATTCGAAAACATGAAAGCAAGCAAGCAAACAAACATTAAAATGAGATTTTCCCCGCTTGATAGCACCCAGAGTACTACAAAAAATATCTTTAATTATTATGGGCAGTTCGGTGCATGTAGCTCTAGCTTGCACATGGTTTGGGAAAGGGTCCGACCACGTAGCCTTTCCCTACAATTTTTGTAAGAGGTTGTTTTCAGGACTTGAACCCGTGACCTCATGCTTACAAGGCAGCAGGTTTACCACTGCGTCAAGGCCCCCCTTCATCATCTTTAACTATTATCACCACTAAAATTAAGCATCACGTCATGGTGAGAGATGAGTGAACTACTCCCTCTGACAAAAATATAAGATCGTTTAGATCAGTGTCTAAACGATCGATCTTATATTTTGTTATAGGGGGAGTAACTGTAAAATAAGCCTGTGTTGTCACGAATTAGTGCGCCAACTACAAAAAATATAAGCTCTCGTCTTTACGGTAAGAAAAACTAGGTTCATGGACCTAGGCTAGATGAACATGTTGATAAGACTTGTTAAGCTAAGCGGTTAAACTGAAATTAATTAGCAGTGATTAAGAGATAGCTTGAGTTGGAATCTAACAACATGACATGCTGAAGCACTCATTAGTGAATATAAGATGCCGCGTCTTTTGGGTCAAAAGAGTTTTTCCTGAGCAACGTGGGGTGGCTTGATGAATTTGACGCCATGCACATGTTTATCCTCAAAATGTCAGAGGGCGAGGATCTCGATGTGGAAGATAAAGTTATACAGCGGCGGTAACGGATCCTCCTATGGGCAGCACCATCGGCGACGACAGCATGGGATGGGCGGAGAGCGCGCACCGGCAGGAGCCTCCGTTACCCGCCAGGGGTTGGGACTGGGTGAAAGCGGCGATGATTGGCCTAAACGGCGATTGGCTCCCACAGGAGGTAGGCATGGGGAGCTTGAGGAGAACAACGAACCCAATGGCGGCCTGAAGGTAACGCCGACTACACCGCCGTACGACACGAGGGCAGCCCGCCATGAGATGCTGCCCCATCCTCGGTTAGCACGTCCCGTGACACACCAGCCATGGGGATGGCGACGGCGCACCCCAATCCTCAAGGTCGAGCCATTCTCCCGCGGCGCTCGAGTAGAGCTCGGAGGCCTAGGTGTTGACTGGACCGCGCCAGACCAGCATAGTCCCCACCCCTGAGGGTCGTTCATACGTCGGCGACGGTCGCTTCCACCAGCGCAAGGGAGGGGGAGCGGTGGTGCTGGAAATCGGCGAGCAGTGGGTATTCCAACAGAGAGGTTGTCATCCTCGGGGGGAGGGGGGCACTACTAGGGAAATGCCTATACACAGGAGCTTAGTAGTAGTGCTGGTTATGGGCTCAGTGCTACTGCAACTTAGTATTAGCGCCGGTTGGCAACATGCGCTACAGGTACCAGTGTAGCAGTAGCGATGGGCCCCCTGGCAGCGCTACTGCTAAGTGGTCCCATGGCAACCGGCAGGGGCTACACGTAGTAGTAGCGGCTGGCTGGAACCAGCGCTACTGCTAGATATCGTAGTAGCGCTGGGCCTCCAGCCAGCACAACTACTAATAACACCTTATCCTCTCCCCCGCCGGCCTGATCGATCACTGTCCCTCCCACACTCTCATCTCGTCCAACCGCGCGCTGCCACCACCCGCCGCCGTCGTCCCGCTGCCATTGTCGTCCCGCCGCCGCCGTCTCCCGATATGTTTCCCTCCCTCCCTTCTCCTTCCATCCCTCCCTTCTCCCTTCCTCCCTCCGACCCTGCCTCTCCCTCCATCCCCTGCCCTTCTTCCTCCCTTCATCCCTCTCCCTTCTCCCTCCCAGCCCTCTCCCTCTGACCCTCTCCCTCCCTCTGTCTCTCCTGCATTGCATAGATAGATGAATGGATAGATAGATAGATGGTTAGAACAATGGTTTTTCTGATATATTGCATAGATAGACAAAGGGATGGATAGATGGATGGATGGATGGATATATAGATAGATGGATGCACTAGTGCAGAACCGGGCAATAGCACCGGTTCGTAAGGCCCTTTAGTGCCGGATCCATAACCGGCACTAAAGTGTGGGCACTAAAGCCCCCCCTCCCCCCTTTAGTACCGGTTTAGCACGAACTGGTGCTAAAGGGCAACCACGTGGCACGAGCCAGCTCCGGGGGCCTGGAGCCCTTTAGTACCGGTTGGTCTAGACCAACCGGTACTATAAGGTTTGGGGGTTTTTTAGTTTTATGATTTCTTTTTCATTTAATTTTGTGTTTCCATTTTAATTCTTTTTCGTTTGCTGGTATTTTACGATACTACACATTGTACACGTTATATATATATAAATAGAATTTCTAGTAGAACCAATCATGCATATATATATCATCAATGTCTCACAAATCACCATATTAATTAATTCACACATACACACATGTATAGCTATATACAATTTCTCCTACATATGCATGTTACCTTCGGAGCCAGTGGCATTAGCCTAATTGGTGCCTTCGGAGCACGATGACAATCGGAAGTGGTTCATGGGGGCGGTGGCGGGTAATAGTATTCTTCCTTTGGATTTATGACCTGGTCGAGCAAAAATCTCGCTATTTCCTCTTGAAGTGCTTCTACGCGCTCCGTTTCTAGGAGCTTGTCCCGCACCTCTGTGATCTGTTAAGAAGGAGATCAATATGCATGTGTATTAGTTGTGTGACTAGATATTGATAGTGGTGTAAAAATTGTGAATAGTGTTCTGACAAGCGTACCCATTCCTGTCTTTGAGATCTGCTCCTTTCAGACGCCATCATGCGAATGATCTCGCAAACGCAGAATGCACACAGATCAGTCCCCTGCGCCTGCTTCAGCGCCTTTACGAGAATGGAATTTGATCAGATAATAATTAATCAAGCATGATAATTAAAGAGATGGCAGCTAGCTAGCTAGCTAGTACTACTTAATTACTTACCTTGGGTCGAAACCATTTAAGCTTTTTTTTCCATTCGCCTTCCGTGACGCTGATGAACCTTGCCCAAGCCCTACCCGCCGACAAAGAAAATGAATAAATGGGTTATTATATAGTTCATATCATGAAATGACGAACTAAATAGGCCGAGATATATAGTTAATAATGATTGAAATTGCCTGTTGACTATCCCAAACAAGATGTTATAGTCAGTATTTGCTTTGAGTAGTGAGTCCAGTATTTCAACTGTTCCGGCGTCAACTTTAATGATACACAAGATCCAGTGAAATCTGCATGCACACACGTTTGCATGTCTTAATTAAGCGGGCATATGTAAGCAAAAACATGTAGCTAGCTAGTAGGCAAAAACAAAGAATTTGTAGTACAAGACAGTGTGACTCACTGGAAGTTGTAAGGAAGTAGTATATCTTCATTGTATTTGAGGCGCTTCAAGAACTCTAGCACGTTGTCCTCTACGGCCTTTTGATTATGTAGATTTATTAGCCATGTGTATTCATTAACGGTGTTTGGGTCAATGAACCCAATGCCAAAGTGTCCACCTTTTCTCATTTCATACATCTTCATCCTGCATAATACCACAGAAAAGAATATAGTGAGGATAATTACAGGTAATGATTGATCAAAAGGATCACTACAGCTAGCTTGAGACTTAAATTACAGAAAGAAATCACTTACAGACAATAGCAACTGACGATAGATTTGTCGAGTGCGTCTTGATTGTATAACTGAAACAGTTCAGAATACTCAACGGACAGAGCTTTCTCATGGAAGTAATGCTCCTCCTTGACATTCACCATGAGGGACAATCGATTGGAAATCTTGGTAATGTTCATGTACCATTGATGCAATTTATACATTCTCGTTGGGAGGTTCTTGACCTTGTCTGGCTCGACCAAAGGTCGGCCCCGGACATATTTCCGTTTTATTTCATCCTCTGTAAGCACAAGCATGGGCTCGATCTCGAGGAGTTGTCCAACAGTGATGTTGAGAACTTCAGCCTGCATTATATGGTCCTTGGTTATTACCACATTGCCCACCTCGAACGTAAACTGTTTGCCCATAATAATATTGGGCGCAGCGTCTTTATCACGTGTTGTTGGCACAACAAGCGAGGGATCGATTGCGCCACTGTTCTCCCAGCTGGGAATGGTTTTCCGCATTTTTGACAGCTGCTTGTTGTTTGCTCGATCCCGAGCTCGCCTCCTTACCTAGACGTGCTCGATTTAACTTCCCGATGTGGCACTCATAGTCTGTGTCAACAGGCTTGGGAGCTGGTGGTTGAGCCATACTGAATGAAGTGGTCAATCGCTTCCTCGTGCACTTTCTCCCTTGGCGGCGGTGGCGGTTTCGGTGCAAAATGGGCTTCCACGGGCCTTCGATATGGCTGCGTTTTCCTCCTCGGACCTGTCATAAGGCCTCTGCGGAAGAGGCGTGAGGCTTGGACCATATTTATATCGCTTGCCTCCGCTTTGTACTTCATGTACTACCTCGACTCGTGCCGCCACGCACCATAGCTGCGGGTGTCTCTTCTGCGATTGCCGAGGCGGCGGAGACGGCTGACGGGCTGAGTTGGACGAGGAGGAGTGGCTGAAGCTGTGCGGACTTGGAGGAGGAGTGGCCTGAGGTTGTGCGGACTTGGAGGAGGAGGTGGGCGTCGACGCTGTGGCGGACTTGGAGGAGGAGGTGGCTGACACTTTGCCGGACTTGGAGGAGGAGTGGCCTGAGGTTGTGCCGGACTTGGAGGAGGAGTGGACGTCTGACGCTGTGGCGGACTTGGAGGAGGAGGAGTGGCCTGACACTTTGCCGGACTTGGTGGACTTGCAGGAGCGGGAGTCTGCTGACTCGGTGGCGGACTTCGACGAGGAGTCGGCTGACGCGGTGTCGGTGGCCTTCGAAAGATGATGCAATTCTTTTTCCATAGGATGATACGATGTTTGGCCTCTCCGAGAAAGTGCTCGTTGTCACCTCCAGGAATGTCAAGCTGTAGCTCCGAATATGGGTCCACCACCTCATCAACCAAGACACGAGCATAGCCCGCTGGAATCGGGTTGCAATGGAAGGTTGCCTTGGGGGGATTTTTAAAAGCAACGGCGTCCTCCACCTTCATGGATATGTTCTTCATTTTGACATGTAACTCGCAGTTAGTGTTATCCGTGATGTCGTCCACAGGGTATCTATCCAGCATTGCGTCGTCCGGGGCGGAACCCGCGCTGCTTCTCGGCATGGATGGGGCGGTGCTATCCAATGCTGGATCATCCGCTAGCTGCTGCAGCTGCTGAGACCCCCTTTGCTGGCTAAGTGAGTCGATCTGCTCCTGCTTCCGCTGGAATTTGACTGCCAATTCCGCTTGACTTGCTTCTAGTCCTTGAAGGCGTTCATAGTCCCACTTCCTCTGCTCCTCCTCCATCTTCCTCTTCTTCTCCTCCGCAATCTTCTTTCTCGCACGGGTTCTGTAGTCGTTGTTCCAGTCTGAAAACCCCTCATACCACGGAATAGCGCCCTTGCCTCATGTTCTTCCCGGGTGTTCAGGATTTCCCAGGGCACGCGTAAGCTCGTCGTTCTCTCTGTTGGGCTGGAACACCCCCGATCGTGCCTCTTCTATTGCAACAAGTATCGCATCGTCGGCTCCCTTCAGACTTGCCCTCGTCGAAACATTGCCTGTCTTCGGGTCCAACTCCCCCCCCCCCCATGCGCATAGAACCAAGTCCTGCACCTGGGGGGCCAGCTCTTAGCAACCGGAGTGACACCTGCATCCTCCATCTCTTTCTCAGACTTATCCCACTTAGGCATTGCCACCGCATAGCCACCTGGCTCCAGCTTATGGAACTTATCCTTTTTTTCGGCATTCTTCTTGTTTATTCTCGACCGTTCCTTAGCTAATTCCAAATCCTTGAATTTCACGAAATCGTCCCAATGAGCACGTTGGTTCTCTAGTGTTCCCTCAAATACTGGAGTCTTCCTTCCTCCCTTGACGTACTTGTCCCATTCACGATTCTTGTGGTTCTTGAATGCAACCGCCATCTTCCTAAGAGCAGCGTCCTTGACTTTCTGCACATCTGCTTCTGTGAAATGATCTGGTAGGGTGAAATGTTCCATGAGAGTATCCCAAAGCAGTCCTTTTTGTCTTTTGTCGACAAAAGTAACATCTAGACGTGGAGCAGCGTCCTTTTTGTCTTTTTTGTCTTTTGTCTTTTGCTGGCTCTCTCCATTCTTGAAGGGAGATCGGGAGTTGGTCCTTCACAACAACTCCGCACTGACGAACGAACTTGTCCGCAATCTTCTTAGGCGCTAATGGTTCGCCATTAGGTCTGATTGCCTCGATATTGTACTTTACGCCCTCCTTCAACTTTTTGTTCGGGCCTCATTTCGTCCTTTTGCCTGAAGATTTGCTCGATCCGGATGGCTGAAAGAACAAAGATCGATTCGTTAATATATCTTCAAGTAATTTAAAACATGTGATGATCACCAGATGCCTGCTTATATAAATATATATACCTCGCCGGTCTTTGTTGTTTCAAGATCAACATTTTCTTCGTCATCATCATAATCATATTTCATGACTTCATCAATTCGGTCGTCGCGATCGAATATCATATCACCCTCTCCGGTGTTGTTTAGAAATTTGGAGCCGTCATAATGTTCTTCATTCTGATCATCATCTGGCCCGTGAGGATGGCGTATCATATCGAACATGGCCTGTTCTCCCTCTCTGTCGGTATTGTCCGCCATAGCTTTTATTTAACTAATCCAAAAGAAATATAAAACAATTTAGTATTCAAATTACATCGTCTCGAATAATAGATATAATCTCGAATACATCGTCTCGAATAATAGATATACTCTCGAAAACATCGTCTCGAATAATAGATATAATCTCGAATACATCGTCTCGAATAATAGATATAATCTCGAATACATCACTGGCTAGGTAGCTAATAAAGATCGAATACTACAGAAGAATCTAGGACACTCGCGGTTCCTGCGGCGCGGGCTGTGGACACCCAAAGAGAAGGAACCCTCACAGGATCATAGCTGAAGTGGGATCCCTGAAGAAACTGCCAGGTATTGGAGAACCTTCCGCCCTCTAGCGCAACCATGTAGCGATGGACGTGCTCGTCCTCCTCCCTGACACGGGGACGTACCACCTCCGGCGGGGCCGGCTCCCTCCGCACCGAAACTGGCCCACGCGAACGCCACCAAACGAGATGAGGGTCGACGACGGTGAAGGAAATATGCCCTAGAGGCAATAATAAAGTTATTATTTATTTCCTTATATCATGATAAATGTTTATTATTCATGCTAGAATTGTATTAACCGTAAACATAATACATGTGTGAATACATAGACAAACAGAGTGTCACTAGTATGCCTCTACTAGACTAGCTCGTTAATCGAAGATGGTTATGTTTCCTAACCATAGACATGAGTTGTCATTTGATTAACGGGATCACATCATTAGGAGAATGATCTGATTGACATGACCCATTCCGTTAGCCTAACACTTGATCGTTTAGTATGTTGCTATTGCTTTCTTCATGACTTATACATGTTCCTGTAACTATGAGATTATGCAACTCCCGTTTACCGGAGGAACACTTTGGGTACTACCAAACGTCACAACGTAACTGGGTGATTATAAAGGAGTACTACAGGTGTCTCCAAAGGTACATGTTGGGTTGGCGATTTGAGATTAGGTTTTGTCACTCCGATTGTCGGAGAGGTATCTCTGGGCCTTCTCGGTAATACACATCATATAAGCCTTGCAAGCATTGCAACTAATAAGTTAGTTGCGAGATGATGTATTACGGAATGAGTAAAGAGACTTGCCGGTAACGAGATTGAACAAGGTATTGGATATCGACGATCGAATCTCGGGCAAGTAACATACCGATGACAAAGGGAACAAAGTATGTTGTTATGCGGTTTGACCAATAAAGATCTTCGTAGAATATGTAGGAGCCAATATGGGCATCCAGGTTCCGCTATTGGTTATTGACCAAGAATAGTTCTAGGTCATGTCTACATAGTTCTCGAACCCGTAGGGTCCGCACGCTTAAGGTTTCGATGACAGTTATATTATGAGTTTATGAGTTTTGATGTACCGAAGGAGTTCGGAGTCCCGGATGAGATCGGGGACATGACGAGGAGTCTCGAAATGGTCGAGACGTAAAGATCGATATATTGGACGACTATATTCGGAGTTCGGAAAGGTTCCAAATGATTCGGGTATTTTTCGGAGTACCGGAGAGTTACGGAATTCGCCGGGGAGAAGTATTGGGCCTTATTGGGCCCTGCTGGGAAAGAGAGAGGGCTGCCTAGGGCAGGCCGCGCGCCCCCCCATGGCCTAGTCCGAATTGGACTAGGGGGAAGGGCCGCACCCCTTCCTTCCCTCCTTCTCTCTTCCCCTTACTTGTCTCCTACTCCCAATACATGGAAGGACTCCTAGTTGGACTAGGAAGGGGAATCCTACTCCCGGTGGGAGTAGGACTCCCATGGCGCGCCCTACTAGGGCCGGCCTCCTCCTCCCTCCCTCCTTTATATACGGGGCAGGGGCACCCCATGGACACAAGTTGATCTACGGATCGTTCCTTAGCCGCAGCGGTGCCCCCTCCACCATATTCCACTTCGGTCATATCGTCGCGGAGCTTAGGCGAAGCCCTGCGCCGGAGAAGTCATATCGTCGTGGAGCTTAGGCGAAGCCCTGCGTCGGTGGAGCATCATCATCGTCACCACGCCGTCGTGCTGACGGAGCTCATCCCCGACACTTTGCTGGATCGGAGTCCGGGGATCGTCATCGAGCTGAATGTGTGCAGAACTCGGAGGTGCCGTACGTTCGGTTCTTGGATCGGTCGGATCGTGAAGACGTACGACTACATCAACCGCGTTGTTATAACGCTTCCGCTTTCGGTCTACGAGGGTATGTGGACAGACACTCTCCCCTCTCGTTGCTATGCCATCACCATGGTCTACCGTGTGCGTAGGAAATTTTTTGAAATTACTACGTTCTCCAACAGTGGCATCCGAGCCTGGTTTTATGCGTTGATGTCATATGCACGAGTAGAACACAAGTGAGTTGTGGGCGATATAAGTCATACTGCTTACCAGCATGTTATACTTTGGTTCAGCGGTATTGTGAGATGAAGCGGCCCGGACCGACATTACGCGTACGCTTACGCGAGACTGGTTTCACCGCTTCGAGCACTAGTTGCTTAAAGGTGACCGGCGGGTGTCTGTCTCTCTCACTTTAGTTGAACCGAGTGTGGCTACGCCCGGTCCTTGCGAAGGTTAAAACATCACCAACTTGACAAACTATCGTTGTGGTTTTGATGCGTAGGTAAGAACGGTTCTTGCTCAGCCCGTAGCAGCCACGTAAAACTTGCAACAACAAAGTAGAGGACGTCTAACTTGTTTTTGTAGGGCATGTTGTGATGTGATGTGGTCAAGACGTGATGCTATATTTTATTGTATGAGATGATCATGTTTTGTAACCGAGTTATCGGCAACTGGCAGGAGTCATATGGTTGTCGCTTTATTGTATGAAATGCAAAAGCCATGTAATTGCTTTACTTTATCACTAAGCAGTAGCGATAGTCGTAGAAGCAATAGTTGGCGAGACGACAACGATGCTACGATGGAGATCAAGGTGTCGCGCCGGTGACGATGGTGATCATGACGGTGCTTCGGAGATGGAGATCACAAGCACAAGATAATGATGACCATATCATATCACTTATATTGATTGCATGTGATGTTTATCCTTTATGCATCTTATCTTGCTTTGATTGACGGTAGCATTATAAGATGATCTCTCACTAAAATTATCAAGAAGTGTTCTCCCTGAGTATGCACCGTTGCTAAAAGTTCATACTACCCAGACACCACGTGATGATCGGGTGTGATAAGTTCTACGTCCATCTTCAACGGGTGCAAAACAGTTGCGCACGCGGAATACTCAGGTTAAACTTGACGAGCCTAGCATATAACAGATATGGCCTCGGAACACGGAGACCGAAAGGTCGAACGTGAATCATATAGTAGATATGATCAACATAGTGATGTTCACCATTGAAACTACTCCATCTCATGTGATGATTGGACATGGTTTAGTTGATTTGGATCGCGTAATCACTTAGAGGATTAGAGGGATGTCTATCTAAGTGGGAGTTCTTAAGTAATATGATTAATTGAACTTTAATTTATCATGAACTTAGTCCTGGTAGTATTTTGCAAATTATGTTGTAGATCAATAAGCTCGCGTTGTTGCTTCCCTATGTTTTTTATATGTGTTCCTAGAGAAAATTGTATTGAAAAATGTTAGTAGCAATGATGCGGATTGGATCCGTGATCTGAGGTTTATCCTCATTGCTGCACAGAAAAATTATGTCCTTAATGCACCGCTAGGTGACAAACCTATTGCAGGAGCAGATGCAGACGTTATGAACGTTTGGCTGGCTCAATATGATGACTACTTGATAGTTTAGTGCACCATGCTTAAAGGCTTAGAATCGGGACTTCAAAGGCGTTTTGAACGTAGTGGACCATATGAGATGTTCCAGGAATTGAAGTTAATATTTCAAGCAAATACCCGAGTTGAGAGATATGAAGTCTGCAACAAGTTCTATAGCTAAAAGATGGAGGAGAATCGCTCAACTAGTGAGCATGTGCTCAGATTGTCTGGGTACTTCAATCGCTTGAATCAAGTGGGAGTTAATCTTCCAGATAAGATAGTGATTGACAGAATTCTCTAGTCACCATCACCAAGTTAGTAGAACTTCGTGATGAACTATAATATGCAAGGGATAACAAAAGCAATTCCCAAGCTCTTCGTGATGCTGAAATCGACGAAGGTAGAAATCAAGAAAAGAGCATCAAGTGTTGATGATTGACAAGACCACTAGTTTCAAGGAAAAGGGCAAAGGGCAGAAGGGGAACTTCAAGAAGAACGGCAAGCAAGTTGTTGTTCGAGTGAAGAAGCCCGAGTCTGGACCTAAGCCTGAGACTAAGTGCTTTTGCTGCAATGGAACTGGTCACTGGAAGCGGAACTACCCCAAGTATTTGGCGGATAAGAAGGATGGCAAATTGAACAAGAGTATATTTGATATACAGGTTATTGATGTGTGCCTTACTAGTGTTTATAGTAGCCCCTGAGTATTTGATACTTGTTCGGTTGCTGAGATTAGTAACTCGAAACAGGAGTTACAGAATAAACAGAGACTAGTTGAAGGGGAAGTGACGATGAGTGTTGGAAGTAGTTCCAAGATTGATATGATCATCATCGCACACTCCCTATACTTTCGGGATTAGTGTTAAACCTAAATAAATGTTATTTGGTGTTTGCGTTGAGCATGAATATGATTTGATCATGTTTATTGCAAAACGGTTATTCATTTAAAGTCAAAGAATAATTGTTGTTCTGTTTAAATGAATAAAACCTTCGATGGTCATACACCCAATGAAAATAGTTTTCAAAACGGTTATTCATTTAAAGTCAAAGAATAATTGTTGTTCTGTTTAAATGAATAAAACCTTCAATGGTCATACACCCAATAAAAATAGTTTGTTGGATCTCGATCGTAGTGATACACATATTCATAATATTGATGCCAAAAGATGCAAAGTTAATAATGATAGTGCAACTTATTTGTGGCACTGCCGTTTAGGTCATATTGATGTAAAGCGCATGAAGAAACTCCATGCTGATGGGATTTTGGAATCACTTCATTATGAATCACTTGATGCTTGCGAACCATGCCTTATGGGCAAGATGACTAAAGACTCGTTCTCGGAACAATGGAGCGAGCAAATGACTTATTGGAAATAATACATACTGATGTATGCGGTCCGATGAGTGTCAAAGCTCACGGCAAGTATCGTTATTTTCTGACCTTCACAGATGATTTGAGCAGATATGGGTATATCTACTTGATGAAACACAAGTCTGAAACATTTGAAAAGTTCAAAGAATTTCAGAGTGAAGTGAAGAATCATCGTAACAAGAAAATAAAAGTTTCTACGATATGATCGCAGAGGAAAAATATTTGAGTTACGAGTTTGGTCTTCATTTGAAAAAATGCGGAATAGTTCCGCAACTCACGCCACCCGGAACACCACAGCGTGATGGTGTGTCCGAACGTCATAACCGTACTTTATTAGATATATGGTGCGATCTATGATGTCTCTTACCGATTTACCACTATCGTTTTGGGGTTATGCATTAGAGACAGCTGCATTCACGTTAAAAAGGGCACCATATAAATCCGTTAAAGACGACACCGTATGAACTATGGTTTAGCAAGAAACCAAAGTTGTCGTTTCTTAAAAGTTTGGGTTGCGATGCTTATGTGAAAAAGTTTCAACATGATAAGCTTGAACCCAAATTGGAAAAGTGCGTCTTCATAGGATACCCAAAATGTTGGGTACACCTTCTATCACAGATCCGAAAGGCAAGATTTTCGTTGCTAAGATGGATCCTTTCTAGAGAAGAAGTTTCTCTCGAAAGAAGTGAGTGGGAGGACAGTAGAACTAGATGAGGTAATTATACCTTCTCCCTTATTGGAAAGTAGTTCATCACAGAAATCAGTTCCGGTGATTCCTACACCAATTAGTGAGGAAGTTAATGATGATGATCATGAAACTTCAGATCAAGTTGCTACCAAACCTCGTAGGTCTTCCAGAGTAAGATCCGCACTGAGTGGTACGGTAATCATGTTCTGGAAGTCATGTTACTAGACCATGATGAACCTACGAACTATGAGGAAGCGATGATGAGCCCAGATTCCGCGAAATGGCTTGAGGCCATAAAATCTGAGATATGATCCATGTATGAGAACAAAAGCATGGACTTTGATTGACTTGCTCGATGATCAGCAAGCCATGTTAAATAAATGGATCTTCAAGAGGAAGACAGATGCTGATAGTAGTGTTACTATCTACAAAGCTAGACTTGTCGAAAAAAGGTTTTAGACAAAGTTCAAGATGTTGAATACAACGAGATTTTCTCACTTGTATCGATGCTTAAAAGTCTGTCCGAATCATGTTAGCAATTGCCACATTTTATGAAATCTGGCAAATGGATGTCAAAACTGCATTCGTTAATGGTTTTCTTAAAGAAGAGTTGTATATGATACAACCAGAAGATTTTGTCAATCCTAAAGGTGCTAACAAAATGTGCAAGCTCCAGCGATCCATCAATGGACTGGTGCAAGCATCTCGGAGTTGGAATATACGCTTTGATGTGTTGATCAAAGCATATGATTTTATACAGACTTTTGGAAAGGCCCGTATTTACAAGAAAGTGAGTGGGAGCACTACAGCCTTTCTGATAAGTATATGTGAATGACATATTGTTGATCGGAAATAATGTAGAATTATTCTGCAAAGCATAAAGGAGTGTTTGAAAGGAGTTTTTTCAAAGAAAGACCTCGGTGAAGCTGCTTACATATTGAGCATAAAGATCTTTAGAGATAGATCAAGACGCTTGATAAGTTTTTCAATGAATACATACCTTGACAAGATTTTGAAGTAGTTCAAAATGGAACAGTTAAAGAAAGAGTTCTTGCCTGTGTTACAAGGTGTGAGATTGAGTAAGACTCAAAACCCGACCACGGCAGAAGATAGAAAGAGAATGAAAGTCATTCCCTATGCATCAGCCATAGGTTCTATAAAGTATGTCATGCTGTGTACGAGATCTATTGCATACCCTACCACTAAGCTTGGCAAGGGAGTGCAATAGTGATCTAGGAGTAGATCAATGGACAGCGGTCAAAATTATCCTTAGTAGAATAAGGATATGTTTCTCGATTATGGAAGGGAAAAAAGGTTCGTCGTAAAGGGTTACATCGATGCAAGTTTTAACACTAATCTAGATGACTCTGAGTCTCAATCTGGATACATATTGAAAGTGGGAGCAATTAGCTAGAGTAGCTCCATGCAGAGCATTGTAGACATAGAAATTTGCAAAATACTTACGGCTCTGAATGTGACAGACCTGTTGACTAAAATTATCTCACAAGCAAAACATGATCACACCTTGGTACTCTTTGGGTGTTAATCACATAGCGATGTGAACTAGATTACTGACTCTAGTAAACCCTTTGGGTGTTGGTCACATGTCGATGTGAACTATGGGTGTTAACCACATATAGATGTGAACTATTGATGTTAAATCACATGGCGATGTGAACTAGATTATTGACTCTAGTGCAAGTGGGAGACTGAAGGAAATATGCCCTAGAGGCAATAATAAAGTTATTATTTATTTCCTTATATCATGATAAATGTTTATTATTCATGCTAGAATTGTATTAACCGGAAACATAATACATGTGTGAATACATAGACAAACAGAGTGTCACTAGTATGCCTCTACTTGACTAGCTCGTTAATCAAGATGGTTATGTTTCCTAACCATAGACATGAGTTGTCATTTGATTAACGGGATCACATCATTAGGAGAATGATCTGATTGACATGACCCATTCCGTTAGCCTAGCACTTGATCGCTTAGTATGTTGCTATTGCTTTCTTCATGACTTATACATGTTCCTGTAACTATGAGATTATGCAACTCCCGTTTACCGGAGGAACACTTTGGGTACTACCAAACGTCACAACGTAACTGGGTGATTATAAAGGAGTACTACAGGTGTCTCCAAAGGTACATGTTGGGTTGGCGTATTTCGAGATTAGGTTTTGTCACTCCGATTGTCGGAGAGGTATCTCTGGGCCTTCTCGGTAATACACATCATATAAGCCTTGCAAGCATTGCAACTAATAAGTTAGTTGCGAGATGATGTATTACAGAACGAGTAAAGAGACTTGCCGGTAACGAGATTGAACTAGGTATTGGATACCGACGATCGAATCTCGGGCAAGTAACATACCGATGACAAAGGGAACAAAGTATGTTGTTATGCGGTTTGACCGATAAAGATCTTCGTAGAATATGTAGGAGCCAATATGGACATCCAGGTTCCGCTATTGGTTATTGACCAAGAATAGTTCTAGGTCAAGTCTACATAGTTCTCGAACCCGTAGGGTCCGCACGCTTAAGGTTTCGATGACAGTTATATTATGAGTTTATGAGTTTTGATGTACCGAAGGAGTTCGGAGTCCCGGATGAGATCGGGGACATGACGAGGAGTCTCGAAATGGTCGAGACGTAAAGATCGATATATTGGACGACTATATTCGGAGTTCGGAAAGGTTCCAAATGATTCGGGTATTTTTCGGAGTACCGGAGAGTTACGGGAATTCGCCGGGGAGAAGTATTGGGCCTTATTGGGCCCTGCGGGAAAGAGAGAGGGGCTGCCTAGGGCAGGCCGCGCGCCCCATGGCCTAGTCCGAATTGGACTAGGGGAGGGCCGCACCCTTCCTTCCTCCTTCTCTCTTCCCTTACTTGTCTCCTACTCCCAATACATGGAAGGACTCCTAGTTGGACTAGGAAGGGGAATCCTACTCCGGTGGGAGTAGGACTCCCCATGGCGCGCCCTACTAGGGCCGGCCTCCTCCTCCCTCCCTCCTTTATATACGGGGGCAGGGGGCACCCCATGGACACAAGTTGATCTACGGATCGTTCCTTAGCCGTGTGCGGTGCCCCCTCCACCATATTCCACTTCGGTCATATCGTCGCGGAGCTTAGGCGAAGCCCTGCGCCGGAGAAGTCATATCGTCGCGGAGCTTAGGCGAAGCCCTGCGTCGGTGGAGCATCATCATCGTCACCACGCCGTCGTGCTGACGAAACTCATCCCCGACACTTTGCTGGATCGGAGTCCGGGGATCGTCATCGAGCTGAACGTGTGCAGAACTCGGAGGTGCCGTACGTTCGGTGCTTGGATCGGTCGGATCGTGAAGACGTACGACTACATCAACCGCGTTGTTATAACGCTTCCGCTTTCGGTCTACGAGGGTATGTGGACAGACACTCTCCCCTCTCGTTGCTATGCCATCACCATGGTCTTGCGTGTGCGTAGGAAATTTTTTGAAATTACTACGTTCTCCAACAGACGGGACCCGGGGCCGGGTTCCTCATCAAGCGGCGCGCCCCTCCAGGCAGCACCTCCCAGTGCCAGCCCGACGGAGCCCAGTCCCGGACATGCGTCAGCCGGACGTCGTCGCGGACGTGTCGACGGCGAGGATGCGGGTCAGGCATCGTCGAGAATAAATACTAGCTATATGCCCGCAAAAATTAACATTTTTTTAATGATTGGATTTTGATAACTAAAATTTCTAATATTTCTATATAACTAACATTTCTATAACATTTCTAACAATGCTATATATAACTAACATTTCTATAACATTTCTAATATTTTTATAACTAAAAAACAGAAAAAAATTATAACATTTCTATATATATAACTAACATTTGTATAACAATTCTAACATTTCTAACTATTCTAACATTTCTAACTATTCTAACAATTCTAACATTTCTAATTATTTCTGAAAAACAGAAAAATTTCTAACAATTTCTAAAAAACAGAAAAATTTCTAACTATTTGTATAACTAAAAAACAAAAAATGTATGTGTGTGTGTGTGTGCGCGCGCTCACCCGCGAGGTGAGGGATTACGGGGGGCGGCGACGGGGCAGGCCTGGCGGCACGACGGGACAGGGACGGGGCGACGACGGGATGGGGACAGACGGGCAGGCGGCGACGGCAACGGGACGACAGGGCGGCGCCGACGACGGGACGGGACGACAGGGGACGGCCAGGACGGGCGGCGGTGACGACGGGACGGGACGACAGAGGCGGCGACGACGGGAAGGGCGGCGACGGGCGGCGACGAGGATGGAGACGACGGGCGGGCGGGCGACGGTGCAAAGGAGAAGAAGCCAGATGAGAAACTGAAATTTTCGTAAGTGTTGTTTATATAGGAGGGGCCTTTAGTACCGGTTGGTGGCACAAACCGGTCCTAAAGGCCAGTTTTGGCCAGCCCAACCGGCGTGAAGCGAGCCCCTTTAGTACCGGATGGTGGCACAAACCGGTACTAAAGGCCCCCCCTTTAGTACCGGTTTGTGCCACGACCCGTACTAAAGGGGTTATTAGCGCAGTGCTTGGTGCGGCAAGTTTAGTCCCACCTCGCTAGCCGAGGGGCGACCGCACTGGTTTATAAACCCCCGTGCAGTCGCTCTCTCGAGCTCCTCTCCAAAGCAGGCCTACTGGGCCTACGTGTTCTTTGCTGCCCTGTGGGGCCACTTGGCCTTTGCGGGCCTGCATCCTCGCCCAACAACAGGTTGGGTTTCTAGTCGTATGCAGGCCGCTCTGGCCTAGTAGGCGGGCTTTTTTATTTATTTTTTGCTTTATTTATTTTTGTGTTGTTTTTTTGTGTATTTAGAGTTTCTTTGTGAATATTTTTGCTTTAGGTACAAAAAATTGCAAACTTTCTGTTAGTGCCTGTAGTTTTCAAATTTGAATAGTTTAAATTTTGAATTATTTGAAATTAGTGTGAATCACTAGTTTGTGAATAATTTAACTTTAAAAATCAGTAAAGGCATGAAAGAATTTGTTTGCACATAAAATTTCTTCGTGTTTCAAATGCCAAAACAAATAACTACCCTAACTATTACAGAGATTCCTCTCGGGTGTGAAACATGAAGAAAGTGATGATAGTGAAGCCGATCACATCCCAGATCTTTGGGTGTGAAACTTTTTCTTCGCGTGTGTCCCTTTGCGCTGTAACCATGGAAAATCTTCATCATTTAACGGGATGCTCGGGTCAATATTCACTGTGAATAGAGCAATTTCATCAAACTTTTCATAATCTTCTGACTTGTCTGTCTTGTCATCCACTCCCACGATGCTTCTCTTCCCAGAAAGAACTATGTGCCGCTTTGGCTCATCGTACGATGCATTCGCTTCCTTATCTTTTCTTTTTCTTGGCTTGGTAGACATGTCCGTCACATAGAAAACCTGTGCCACATCATTGGCTAGGACGAATGGTTCGTCTGCATACGCAAGATTGTTGAGATCCACTGTTGTCATTCCGTATCGCGGGTCTTCCGTTACCCGCCTCGTGTCATATTGACCCATTTGCACCGAAACAAAGGGACCTTTAAACCACGCCGATAGTCAAGTTCCCATATGTCCTGTATATAACCATAATATGTTTCCTTTCCGCCTTGGTTTCTGCATCAAAGCGGACACCACTGTTTTGGTTGGTGATCTTCTTATCTTGGGCGATCGTGTAAAATGTATTACCATTTATCTCGCACTTTGAAAGTCATTATATTCGAAGATGGTAACTGGGACAGCAAGTACAAGTCATCTTCAATAGAGGTGTCATGCATGGTACGTGTCTGCAACCAGCTGGCGAAACTCCTGGTTTGTTCACGTGTAATCCAGTCATCAGACCGCTCTGGGTGTTTGGAGCGTAGAAAATTCTTGTGTTCATCCATATACGGAGCCACCAAGGCGGAATTCTGTAGAACTGTGTAGTGTGCTTCAGTGAGAGAATGTCCGTCCATACATATTATTTGTTCCCCTCCTAGCGTGCCTTTTCCATCCAGTCTGCCCTTATGCCGCGATTCAGGAACACCAATCGGCTTAAGGTCAGGAATAAAGTCAATACAAAACTCAATGACCTCCTCATTTTGATGGCCCTTGGAGATGCTTCCTTCTGGCCTAGCACGGTTATGAACATATTTCTTTAAGAATCCCATGAACCTCTCAAAGGGGAACATATTGTGTAGAAATACAGGACCCAAAACGTTAATCTCTTCAAGATAGGTGAACTAGGACGTGTGTCATGATGTTGAAGAAGGATGGTGGGAACACCAACTCGAAACCGACAAGACATTGCACCAAATCATTCTCAGAACCTTGGTATGATTTCTGGATCGATTACCTTCTGAGAGATTGCATTGAGAAATGCACATAGCTTCACAATGGCTAATCGAACGTTTTCCGGTAGAAGCCCCCTCAATGCAACCGGAAGCAGTTGCGTCATAATCACGTGGAAGTCATGAGACTTTAGGTTCTGAAACTTTTTCTCTGCCATGTTTATTATTCCCTTTATATTCGACGAGAAGCCAGACGGTACCTTAATATTGAGCAGGCATTCAAAGAAGATTTCCTTCTCTTCTTTGGTAAGAGCGTAGCTTGCATGACCCTGATGTATGCCGTCTTCTCCGTGCATACGTTGCTGGTCCTCCCGTGCCTCAGGTGTATCTTTTGTCTTCCCATACACGCCCAAGAAGCCAAGCAGGGTCACGCAAAGATTCTTCGTCACGTGCATCACGTCGATTGCGGAGCGGACCTCTAGGTCTTTCCAATATGGCAGGTCCCAAAATATAGATTTCTTCTTCCACATGGGTGCGCGTCCGTCAGCGTCCTTCGAACAGGTTGTCCGCCAGGACCCTTTCCAAATATCACCTTCAAATCCTTGACCATATCATGTACATCAGCACCAGTACGGTGGCGAGGCTTCGCCCGGTGATCCGCCTCACCTTTGAAATGCTTGCCTTTCTTTCTTATGGGATGCCTGCTCGGAAGAAATCGACGATGTCCCAGGTACACATTCTTCTTACAACTATTCAAATATATACTATCGGTATCATCCAAACAGTGCGTGCATCCGCGGTATCCCTTGTTTGTCTGTCCTGAAAGGTTACTGAGAGCAGGCCAATCATTGATGGTCACGAACAGCAACGCCTTTAGGTCAAATTCTTCCCCCATGTGCTCATCCCACGCACGTACACCTGTTCCATTCCACATTTGTAAGAGTTCTTCAACTAATGGCCTTAGGTACACATCAATGTCGTTGCCGGGTTGCTTAGGGCCTTGGATGAGCACTGGCATCATAATGAACTTCCGCTTCATGCACAACCAAGGAGGAAGGTTATACAAACATAGAGTCACAGGCCAGGTGCTATGGTTGCTGCTCTGCTCCCCAAAAGGATTAATGCCATCTGCGCTTAGACCAAACCATATGCTCCTGCGCCATCCGCAAACTCCTTCCGCATTTCTTTCGATTTTTCTCCACCGCGACCCGTCACCGGTACTCTCAACTTTCCGCCTTTCTTACGGTCTTCTTCGTGCCATCGTGACGCTTTGGCATGCTCTTTGTTTTGGAACAACGTTTCAACCGTGGTATTATAGGAGAATACCACATCACCTTGGCAGGAATCTTCTTCCGGGCGCCGCCCTCGACATCACCAGGTCATCGCGGCTGATCTTATAGCGCAATGCACCACATACCGGCAAGCGCTCAAATCCTCGTACTCACCGCGGTAGAGGATGCAATCATTAGGGCATGCATGTATCTTCGGACCTCTAACCCTAGAGGGCAGACAACCTTCTTTGCTTCAGACGCATTCTCGGGCAATTCGTTGTCCTTTGAAGCATATCCTTTATCATTACCAGCAACTTTCCAAATCCCTTGTCGATAGACCATTCTCGCCTTCCATTGCAGCAATTCCAGTGTGGTGCCCAGCTTTTTCTTGTCACCTACGCAATTCGGGTACAACAATTTTTTGTGATCCTCTAACATGCGCTGCAACTTCTTCTTCTCCAAATCACTTGCACAGTTTCTCTTTGCATCGGCAATGGCCCGACCTAGATCATCAACGGGCTCATCTGATGCCTCTTCTTCAGCTTCTTCCTGCATTGCCGGCTCAGCTTCTTCCCGCATTACCGGCTCAGCTTCTTCCCCATTGTTGTATCATCGTATTCAGGGAACCCATGGCCAGGATAGCTGTCGTCGTCCTCTTCTTCTTCATTGTCTTCCATCATAGCCCCTCTTTCTCCATGCTTGGTCCAAACATTATAGTGGGGCATGAAACCGACTCAAACAGGTGGACGGAATGGTTCTTGACGAGAGTAATTGCGACCATTCTTACAGCCAGCACATGGACAAGGCATAAAACCATCCGCCCGCTTGTTTGCCTCAGCCGCAAGCAGAAAAGTATGCACGCCTCAACGAACTGGGAGAGCATCGGTCATTGTACATCCATTGCCGCTCATCTTCATTATACAACACCGAATAGACCAAATTAATACAAGTTCATACATAAAGTTCATACAACGCTTAAATGCAACAAACAAATAACTCTCTAGCTAAAGCATTTAAATGCAACAACAAATGCGATCAAGATCGCAACTAAGGTAACAATTGATCCAACAGCATAATGATACCAAGCCTCACTATCGATGGCATATTTTCTAATCTTTCTAATCTTCAAGCGCATTTTCTCCATCTTGATCTTGTGATCATCGACGACATCTGCAACATGCAACTCCAATTCCATCTTCTCCCCCTCAATTATTTTCAATTTTTCTTTCAAGTACTCGTTTTCTCTTTCAACTAAATTTAACCTCTCGACAATAGGGTCGGTTGGAATTTCCGGTTCACATACCTCCTAGATAAAAATATCTATGTCAACTTGATGGGCATAATTTGTCATAAACACGAAATGCAACAAATAGTTTTAAAAGAGAATATACCACATCTGAATCATAACAAGGACGAGGGCCGACGGGGACGGATATCAAAACCATGGCACTATGTATAACAAACAACGTACGGGTAAGATAATTATACGAGTAACTATATATCCAAATCACACAAACATCAATTTTTTATATAAAATTTCATGAACAAGAGGCTCACCACAAGGTGGTGCCGGCGACGGGACGGTGCGGGCGATCGACGGTGGTTACGACGTAGATTTAGAAGGCACTAAGTAAAACACACCTACATATGCAAACTAAGTGTTATTTTGACCTCAAATTGCATATAAATCAAATACTACCACATATAATTCCTCCCAAATTACTAAAACCCACAATTAATCACTATATAAACCAATGCAAGAGCTAATCTAGCAATGAGAGATGAAAGGACAAAGTTGCTAACCTTGGTGATCATTTGAATGGATGGGAGCCTGCAAATCTTGACAAATTTGGGGCAAATTTTGTGATGAACTCGAGAGGAAGAAGGGAAGAACAGAGGAGAGGGAGAGGGGAAAGGGGGAAGAAAAGAGTGCGGGTGGACGAAGGGTTTATATAGGATGACCTTTAGTACCGGTTCGTGCCACGAACCGGTACTAAAGGTGCTGGAAGGGCCCCACTCTGACAACATCCTGCCACCACTTTATTTAGTACCAGTTCGTGGCACGAACCGGTGCTAAAGGTTCGCCACGAACAGGTACTAAAGAGCTCCTCCCGCCTAGCCGTTGGAACCGGCACTAATGGACACATTAGTGCCGGTTCTATTACAAACCGGGACTAATGTGTCTCACATTTGACCATTTTTCTACTAGTGATGGATGGATGGATGTTAGGGTTAGAACTAGGGGATTTTTAGTAAATGTATAGGTCTTTTCATTTTTTTAGGGTTAGAACAAGGTTTTACCAATTTTTAGAGTTGGAACTGGGTTTAGACAAATGGATGGATAGATGGGCAATATAAATTATTAGGGTTAGAACTAGGTTTTATAAGTTTAGGAGAAAGTTCTAGACATAGGGTTTCACTAAGTCCTAGGATGATGATAATAATGTTTTTTATATTTTGTTTTTGCAGAAATAAAGGAGCCCATGTCGTCGCCGCTGTCGTCCCCGTCACAGGCCTCCTCCGACCTCATGGTGAGACTAGCCAAATCTCCATGTGAATATGAGTCTTATAAGATATTTTGAAATACAATGACCATCAAGTTTGAATGCAATGAACATCAAGTTTGAATGCAAATAGGATGTCCTATGAGTGGCCTATGTTTTACCGGAGTGTTGCTTAATTTTCGTTTCGGCAAATTTCAGGCGCTCGATTTGTCCTTTTTAAGCAAAGGTCATGCCGGATTTTTTCGTGAATTTTGGCATGACTTGTGCTAGAATATGTAGGATATATCAAGTGGCCTGGATTTTTTAGAAAGATAATTAAACGATATTTTGGGTTGACTTACATGAGCTGAGAGTTTTAAAAAAAAGACTCAACGGACCGATAGTCAACCCGTACTGAATAATAATGATCTAATTTAGTTTTTGTAGTACATATATTGAATTTTAGAAGTTTAATCTTTGAATTATGAACATAGAAAATATCGTCGGACAAAAGTCCCGGGGAGTGCTCCTGGTGCGGCGACAACCGGGGTTTCTGCGACAGGCCTCACTTGGTAGAAGGTCGGTGCTTCAGCATTAAGCTCGAGGAGGCCTTCGATTGTGAAACGGTACACTATGCTGCAAAGTGTTTTTTCGTAATTAAGCTCGACTTCTACTACTTCAACGTGTAATTTTCGTCTTTTACAGTTCAACTAGCTTATCCCATGTCATGCAAGACGCTATGTCTTGGAGAGGATGGGTTTTGAAGATCATGAGAGGAATGAAACAAAGAAAATTCACCTAAGGACCCATCATGGTATGGATTTTGAGGTAAATCTATACAATACTGAGAGCGTATCCAATTTTGGTTGCCTGGATTGGGAAGCACTTTGCAAGATGTATGATTTTCAAGAGGGTATGTTTTTCACCATGGATCTTGGTGATCCTGACATCGGGTAGACAATTTGGACATTTGGGTCCTCGTTGATATGCTTCAAATTCTACCGCTATGTGAGTTTCTCAAACATAGTTATTAAGTAATTTATATTGTTTATTTTAAAATAGTTGACAACTTATTTTCATTGATAGCTTATTTTCATTTTTCAAAGAATGTGCGGAAGATGGTAGACATAACCTACTACACCGATGGCTCTGAGTTAACTTATTAGGAGAAAAATCATCTGGTCGCATTTTGTACTGATCTTGAGAATTACAATACCTATTATGATACTCCTCCAAATTATGGTCAATACGTGCCACTAGTGCACGTGTTGAACCACGGTAATTTCTATGGAGATACCCTGGTAAGACTTTTAAGTATTACGACATATGTGCATTATGGTCAATATGTGTCACTAGTGCACGTGTTGAACTATGCTAACATCCATGGAGATCTCATGGTAAGATTTTTAAGTATTACGACATATGTGCATCTTTTACATAAATTCTTCTAAAACTGAACTACATTGCTAACTACGAAGTTATTACTATGTTTTTCAACAGATAATCCCGCAGGAGTGTGTGCCTCACCTGATGTTTCCGAAAGGTCGCCTTGATGTTTTGAATATACAGCCAGGTCATCCTATGAATCACTCCTGTTCATATCGAATTTCTAAAAGAAATGAAGACATGACCATCAAAGATTGGAACAAATGTATGGCCACTCGTAAGGAGGTACTTGGAAGCAACATTAGGCGAAGTACAAAAATTGAAGACAGGATAATCTCCATTATTCATAATGGAGAGTCAGGGCCTATCTTGTTTTATGCTATTTTACCTAAGAGAAGGTAGTAGGTTCTAGCTAATACTCATGATCATGTGCGATCATGTGCTAAGAACAACTAAGTATGATTGGTTAGATGACTATGATGATGATGTGGTATCGAGTAGAAGTTGTACGATCGATGATGATGAGTAGGACTTGTTATTCTGATACCAATGATGAGTTATTTATTATTATGATCGATGATGCATGACGCTAAGTTGTTATATGAGCATGATGAGTTATTATATATATTAGTAGGTGAAATGAACATGGAATAGATTCAAGTGGAGGCAGCATGTGGTGCACATCGAAAGTACTACTAATACAAACTAGATCAAGTTTGGATTAGTAGTACTTTCGACATGCACCACATGTTGCCTCCACTTGAATCTACTCCACTTTCATTTCACCCTCTGTTATATATAATAACTAATCATGGTCATAAAATCATATGATGAAAGTACTATATATAAAACCACAACGAAAATAAGCTGCAATTTAAAAAATATAGGAAAAGGTAGCAGCAGCGCTTTTCTATAGAAACGCTACTGCTACTTACAACTATCAGCAGCGCTTTTCAAGCACGAGCGCTACTGCTAACTAGGAATAGCAGTAGCACTGGCATCACAGTGCTACTGCTAAGAGTTAGCTGTAGCGCCTTAGTAGTAGCGCTGACACAAGTCCTACTAGTAACTCTAAAACCAGCGCTGCTACTAGGGTTTTCCCTAGTAGTGGCGGGGAGGGGGGGGGGGGGGTCGTCGGGAGCGTGGAGCGGATGGAGAAGACAGCCGTGGGAGGGGAGGTGCCGAGGACCACGGCAGCCAGCGGCGGGAGCGACGTGGGCAGGGGCTCGGGCGCGTCGCCCCCACCATCACCAGACGACGATCCCAGTTCAAATGCCATCTCTCTCTCATTTGGTACTTACAAGTTCTTGGATTAAAAAAATACTCCCTTAATTGTAGTTCATAATTATGACACTTATTATGGATCGAAGGGAATACCATATAAGCTCTTCTTACTTTTCAAAATAGTATTCGTCATGTCCTAAAATATTTGTAAAATGTGGAATAATATGAAATCTCTTTTCTGAATCATCCAAGCTGTGATTAAACATTTGTGGAAGTTTCTTAATTTCAGTAGAGCAAATACTGTTGTGGTGGAGATTTATGTATACAAAATATCATTGCCCACAAGTACAATAATGTGAGTGACAGCAGCGCAGATACTTATTAAATTAACACTGAGCAGGGCAACGTAACAAAGATGACAGACTGGCTCTACATCGAGCTATGAACAGAACTTAAAAGAATAACTCGGGCGAAAGAAAACTAATACTACTGCCACTAGCTACACAGCAGCGGCAGGTCCCATGCATGCAGAGATCTAGAGGAGAGTTGAAATGGAGACAGCCTTGCCTTGGTTAACTAAGGAGAGTTCACGTAGGCCAAACGAATCTTGGTGAAATTAGGGCGCTTGCATGCATATACCTCGTGTCGGCAAAATGGCTTTTGGTCTCTCCACATAGGGCAGCTTCAGAATTTGATGCCCGTTCTTTGTGGTTAATTAACTGGCAATCTCTGGTCCAAACAACTATTGCTTGACTGACGTGACGGACTTGTTGGAACGCAGTGCATTGTCGTCCGTCTCAGTTTATGTGGTGTCTATGTATATCCTAGGCATCAAAGTTTTGCTATCAATTTGATCAGTTTTTGTTGGAAATTATACTATAGAATTCATCAAAAAAAATGTTCTTCATAAGAGCAGTAACCAACACTGCATAAAGATCAACCAGGAAGGCAATCATGGCATTAGTAAGAAAGAGGACTTAGAGCAACTCTACTCGTTCGGCCCCCAGCAAAGCGGCCGGCACTATTTCGCCCCATCGCCCGGCGCTTTCTAGGCCCTGGGGGCGATCTAGGTCACAGCCACGCCCCCAGGGCCGCCACCCCAAGACGATTAAATTCAAACATACATTTCCCACCTATCAAAAAAAAGGTGATCAACGCCACAAGTCCGGCGATCACCACGCCACAAGTCCGGCGATCACCATGCCACAGTTCGGCGATCAATAAACTTCAAAGTCCGGCGTTCAAAAGAAAGGAAGCGGGCTAGTCGGCGTACTGCATCAAACGGTGGCGCCGTCCTCCGGCGTCGGACTGGCGGGAGTCGGCATGCGCGGGCTGGTCGGCGTCGGCACGACCTCTGTGTTGGGCATCGAGGAGGAGGCGCTGGTCGGCGTCGACGCGACTTCTGTGCTGGGCGTCGTGGGGGCGTCGCTCAGGCTTGGCGTGGTCGGTGTGGGAGTTGGCGCCACCGTCGACGGGATCTGGTTCAGGATGAGGCCATGCTCCACCATGAACCACGCCTTGACCTGCTTGTCCATCGCCGCCATGTCCGCCCCCACCCCC
Organism: Aegilops longissima; assembly: GCA_021605205.1. Taxonomy (NCBI): domain Eukaryota; kingdom Viridiplantae; phylum Streptophyta; class Magnoliopsida; order Poales; family Poaceae; genus Aegilops; species Aegilops longissima. The sequence goes on along the minus strand of CM038681.1, from coordinate 656,433,535 downwards.
AGCGGGAACGCAAGCTCGGTGTTTTCTTCTTCGCGGCGACATTGGTCCGGAGAGCTTAACGGCGTTGTTCGCCATCAACGCCGACCATCGAGCCGCGGTTTTCTCTTCCCTCTGGGCAGTGCGGGTTGTGGCGTCGGTGATGCGGTGTTCGATGGGCTCTTGCAGGCGCGCCACAGCCGGCGCCGCGGCCTTTGCCGCATTGGCTCCTTTGTTGCCGTCTGGGCACCCTTCTGCTGCGCAGGGTGTGGGCGCGTCCGGCTTGTACGTCTTCTTGGCCTTGGCGAGGGTACACCACACATCCGCCCACTTCTCGCACTTCTCGATCTGGGAGAACACGTGGAGGTACTTGAAATCTTGGTCGGAGCTGTTGTACTGGTGGTACATGGCAAACATCTGGATCATCTGCACCAAGGAACGGGTGAGGCCGGCGATGCACAGGACGAAAAATGGCGCGAGACCGACGGCGTCATACCTGACTCTCGTAGCTTACGCCGCTCTCCGGGCGAGCCGCGACCTCCTCGACAATCCCATGACATTTGTCGCATGCCATCTGAATGAGCGCCCAATGGTTGGACATGGCCTTGGAGCCGCGACTCATGTGGACGCCGGAGAACTACGGGTCGACCAACTTCCGCTCGCCGAAATCTGCCTTGATGCGCTCCCTGTACGTGTCGGCGGTCTGGTTCGTGCCTGTGGTCGGGTCGAGGTAGACAATCTTCCATGCTTCGGCAAGGCACTCATCTTTTTTGGCTGCCCACTTGACATGCGGCTCACTGGTCCTGGCCGCCCGCCTCCTCTTCTTTTTCCCTTTCGTCGCCGGAGCAGGTGCCGGCTCCTCCTCCTCCTCCTCCTCCTCCTCCTATGGCTCCTCCTCACCGTATTCGAGCCCGTCGTCCATGCCGCCGTCAAGGTCGACTACATATCTTGGGCGTAGAACCCGGGGGAAGCGGCGGCGGCGGCCGAGCCGGACGCGATGATGTCGTCCATGTCGGCTTTCGTGTCGTCGCCGTTGCCAAGATGCGACGACGATGCTTGCGAGAAGGGTAGCGCGCAAGGGCGCAGAGGTGGCGTGGGGGAGGACACATACGCCGACAGTGAGTAGGTGTAGGGGGTACTCGATGCCGGCGAATGCGGGAGAAGGCGTGCGTTGGGCGGGGTGGCCATGTGGAAAGGTGACGTTCAGGTTGAACCCGCCGTCCGTGTCGCCATCCGCGTAGCCAGGCGATGGCGCGCACCCCCAGGGTTGAGTCGACGACGAGAAGCCTGCCGCCGACCCGACGCTCTGCTGTCTCCAGGGGACGTGCGGGTCGTGGCCGCCGGGCAGATTCACCATCCCCGCGCGAGACGCCTCTGATTGCTCCGCCGCGCGTTATGCCTGCTCCGCCGCGGCCGCAACCACCTTTTCGAGCCTTCTTGGCGTTGAGCCTGTTCCGCCGGTCGGTGGTGACAGCCTCCCGGCGCTGAACCTCGGCCTTCCCATCAGCGTTTATCATGCCCAGGGGTTTGGACGGCGACGCCCTCGGCTTCCTCTGCTTCGGTTGGGTGGTGTCGGTATCGGCAGCTCGGCGAGGGGCGGCGTACTTCTTCGGCGGCATCGCGGCCGGATGGAGGGGAGATGGAGGAGAATGGTGGGAGAAGGTGGGAGGGAATGGAAGGAAGTTGAGGGGAAAAAATGGGATCAGCGGGAAAAAGGGCATTCTCTCGCCAACAGAGCGGTCCCACGCGCCTTTTCCCTTTCGGCCGGCGCCCCCAGGCGATCCCCAGAGGCTTGGGTTCGGCTCGGATTTGCCGGCGCTCCTAGGCGATCCCCAGGGGCTTGGGTTCGGCTCGGGTTTGCCGGCTGCTATTTCGGCCCAAACCGGTAAAAAACTAGACCCTGGGGGCACGGCTGGGCCGTTTTTTGGGCGCCGGTGCCGAAAAGTCGCCCTGGGGTTGTTGGGGACGCGGCTGGAGATGCTCTTATTGACTGACTGGCTACATCAGTCCTCAATAAACTACTCCCTCCGTTCGGAATTACTTCTCGCGAAAATGGATGTATCTTCTAGATGTAATTTAGTTCTAGATACATTCATTTCCGATACAAGTAATTCCGAACGGGAGGGAGTAGCACAGCACAAACGTACAACTCGGAAAGGCGAAACTAATATTGCAATGCAACGTACGCAGATCTGGAGGAGTTCACGTGGAATCCTTGAAACAGGAATCGGTTAATAAATGAGAGAGTATACTTCCTGCCGGCCAATTAATGGTTTCAGATCTCATCAACTTAAATAGTAAGAGCGCATGCAGTTTGACTGACATGGATCGACGCGTTTTTGTCTTCTCTTTGGGGTTAGCAGGGTTAATTAACAATCTCGAGTTAAGAAAACTACTATACTGCTTATGCGTTCGTCTACAGTATAAGCCTGAGGTTGGGAGCGTCCGTTCCACCTACACTCCTACAAGCACATCCACACACACATACCTTAGCAAGCTCTGATCTAGCCTACCACACCGGTGAAACAATGGAGGTGGCGCTGGTGAGTGCGGCGACGGGGGCCCTGAAACCCGTCATCGGGAAGCTGGCAACTCTGCTCGGTGACGAGTACAAGCGTTTCAAAGGTGTGCGCAAAGAGATCGGGTCCCTCACACATGAGCTCAAGGCCATGGAGGCTTTTCTCCTGCAGATGTCGGAGGAGGAGGACCCTAGTTTGCAGGATAAGGTGTGGATGAATGAGGTGCGGGAGCTCTCCTATGGCATGGAGGACTGCATCGATGACTTCATGGAACATGTTGATCACAAGGACACAAAGCCGGATGGCTTCATGGACAAGATCAAGCACTCACTCGGGAAGTTTCAGAAGATGAAGAATCGACATCGGATTGGCAATGAAATCCAAGATCTGAAGAAACAAATCGTGGAGGTGGGTGAGAAAAATGAAAGGTACAAGACTCGCCAGCCCTTCTCCAACAACAAAAATGTAACTATTGACCCTAGAGCCCTTGCTATCTTTGAACATGCCTCAAAGCTTGTTGGAATTGATGAGCCAAAGGCAGAGGTAATCAAATTGTTGACCGAAGAGGATGGAGTTGTGCAAACCCAACGGGGACTGAAGGTGGTCTCCGTCGTCGGATCTGGAGGAATGGGCAAGACTACTCTTGCAAACCAAGTGTATCAAGAGCTCAAAGGGCAGTTCAAGTGTCGGGCTTTCGTATCAGTGTCACGAAACCCCGACATGATGAATATCTTGAGAACCATTCTCAGTGAAGTTAGCGATAAGGATTATGCTCACACTGAGGCTGGGAGCATACAACAACTGATATGTAAGATCAGCGATGCCCTGCGGGAGAAAAGGTACCATTTATATATTCATTTTAGGTTACCTGTCATTCTTTAGTGTATAAATTTTCTATTTAGATTTTTCATATAAAATGTACACTGGTATTTTTCATCAAAGTAGTTCCGTAAACATATTTTACTATGGCTTAGAAAAAGAAAGTGATGTTTGTATATTGGAGGCAAATTGAGGCATATAGGCGCAATAAATAACTAGCAGATGTCTTCAGTTGTGTGCCTCTTATAATGCATAAAGCGAAAGTTACTTATTTTGTTAGTACAATTATTAGTATTGATCCTTCAATCAGGCGCGTATGCTACAAGATATTGGTTATCTTATATTCTTATATGAACTGCCTATACGAAAAACATTATTATGGTGTATGCGCTTTGATATGTTGTCAATCGAAAAACTTGAGTTTCTCGTTCTTTTCCTTTTGTTGTACACTTCATTTTCAGTAATACTAACTACTGGTTCCTTCTCACATTAGTTGTCGCTGAAATGGATGTATCTAGATGTATTTCAATGCTAGATATATCTGTTTGAACGACAATTAATATGGGACGGATGGAATAATAACTAATGTATCACTCATAAAACATGTGTAGGTACATTATGGTGGTTGATGATATATGGGATGTGAAAACATGGGATGTCATTCGACACGCATTCCCCATGACAAGTTGTGGCAGTATAATAATCACCACTACTCGTGTCACTGACGTCGCGTATTCATGCTGTTCATCAATTGGTGGACATATGTTCAATATAAGACCTCTTAATATGGTGCACTCAAAACAGTTATTTCATAGAAGATTATTCAACTCTGAAGAAGATTGCCCTTCATCTCTTGAAAAAGTTTCTGACGAGATTTTGAAGAAATGTGGTGGGTTACCTTTGGCCATCATTGCTATATCTGGTTTGTTGGCTAACACAGGAAAAACAGAGCAGCAGTGGAGCCAAGTGAAAGATTCGATTGGCCGTGCAGTTGAAAGAAATCCCAGTGTCGAAGGAATGATAAAGATATTGTCACTTAGCTACTTTGATCTACCTCCTCGTCTGAAAGGTTGTCTTCTGTATGTAAGTATATTTCCAGAAGACTCTTGCATTCACAGGCACATGTTGATATGTAGATGGATTGCCGAAGGACTCATTCACAAAGAGGGCAGATATACGGCATATGAGATAGGAAAGAGATGTTTTAACGAGCTCATCAATAGGAGTTTGATCCAACTTGTACAGTTTGATGACTATAGAATGGTGTGTGCTTGTCGAGTTCATGACACAATTCTTGATTTCATAATATCCAAATCCATTGAAGAGAACTTTGTTACTTTTCTTGGTGTCCCTAGTTTAACTATCCAGACACAAAGCATAGTTCGTCGGCTGTCCCTACAAGTTGAAGGGGAAGGAATTTCTGTTGTGCCGACAGGCCTGGTATTGTCTCATGTTCGATCACTTAATGTGTTTGCGGATAGAGTGGAAATCCCTTCAATGATGGAGTTCAGGCATTTGCGTGTTATGGACTTTGAAAATTGCAAACAATTGGAAAACCGCCATCTTGCTAATATAGGGAGGTTGTTTCAGCTAAGATACCTCAACATAAGCTGCACACATGTAACAGAGCTACCAGAAGAAATCAGACATCTACAGTGGTTAGAGATATTGGACATAAGTGGCTTGTCATTATGCGATTTACCAGTAGGCATTGTCAGTCTCAGGAAATTGACACATTTATTTGTTAACATTGAAGTTAGGTTTCCTGATGGAATTGCGAACTTGCAAGCACTGGAGACATTTCAAGAAGTGCATGGCTTGGTGCAGTCATATAACTTTCTGCAAGAGCTTGGGCAGCTAAAAAATCTGAGGAAACTGACATTTCGTCATTGCCATGTCCCCCAAGAGCACAAGGAAGTTATTGCTTCTTCTCTCCATAACCTATGCACACACAACCTTCGTTCTTTAACTCTGTGGTCTGCTGGTGAGAGCATGTTACTCAACACATGGTGCACCTCCCCTCCGCTTAACCTGCAAAAACTTGTTACCCACGGCTTATGCCTGCCGAAGGTTCCGGATTGGATGGGATCCCTCGCGAACCTGCAGAAGTTACGTTTGGAATTGGAGAGAATCCAGCATGAAGACTTGTGCATGCTTGGGGCCTTACCCGCCCTGCTCACTCTGGATCTCGATAACAATGATGAGTCTCACTGTGAAGATAGGAAGATGACAATCAGTCGTGAAATTGGGTTCCGATGCCTGAAAGTGTTTTATTACATGACCCAAGATAGGACGATGGATCTCATGTTTACAGCAAGATGTATGCCAAAGCTAGAAAAACTGGATATTTGGTTTTCCGGTCAACAAAATGAATCTCTCATTAGTGCTGGTGCTTTCTGTTTCGGGATCGAAAACCTCTCCAGCCTCGTTACTTTCAGATTTATGTTAGATTGTCCGGTAGCCACAAGGAGCACTGTTGGCGCCGTAAAGGATTCTCTGGAGAAAGAAGTCGGCAAACATCCCAACAGCCGCCTTAATCTAATCTTCGATGATCATAATGGATTTTACTCTTGATTGGAGTCGGACCAGCCATACATAGGTACATCACTACTAATATATACTGTATATATATGGCTTACCAATAAGTTCCGAACACTTACTACACTCTTTCTTGAATTGAACAGCTCCTATAGCTAGTCTTCTCATTTTCATTGTAATATGAGCTTATAGATTCTAACTTTCCAAATCAATTGCAGTGCTATGCTGTGGATGCCTCAGTAGCTCCTGTTGGACGAATGACAAAGCAATCTCTCTCGCTGAATGGACTCGAGAGTCAAGATGCTGCTGCACTTGATGATATCGCGTTCTGCTGGATATTACTGTCCGGTCTTGTTCTGTTGTCAAATTGAGAATTAGTCCCAGACTCCCAGTACATGCTAGATCTCTCTCTTGAAGAGATCATTATTCTTGTTGATTACTTCTCCTATGCTGTACAAATTAGGATGATACTATATCAGTTGCTTCCTCGCAGTGTTACAACCGTTTCTTGAACTACATACAGCCCATGAGACCTTCTATACCTCAACAGTTGGTTCTGCCTGATATGGTTACAGTTTTTGCACTGTAATATACGCTTTCTATCAATGTTGCATTAGTTGTTGTTCACCTTTGATTGTGCATCGATTGAGCTTTGTGCCACTTTTATGCTAGTTCATCAGACTATGCAATTCGTAAGCTCTCCTTGCTTTCACAGCGACGTGGACGCTGTTATATATGCTTACAGTTTAATTGTAAGCGGCCCTCTCTTGTTAGTGCTGTATCTACATTTTCAGTGATGACTTGATGCTCAAATTGGTCTCTGATTAGGGAAGTTTATTTTGGTTGTTTGTTGTTACTCCCAGAGTCCCTAGATAACTGCTGCATGCTTCAGACACAGATCGATTAGTACATATGTGAGGTTTTTTCATTCTTTTAAATCAGCAAATGCCATTGCTTTATGGGCCTTTTCTCAGGATATAGATGGCAGTTTCAACTAATTGTGCTGTGTGTGTGCACTGTGTGTTTCTTGAATTAACTGTATTTGGTGCTGCAAGAGTCAATGGTACATTTTCAATTTATTGCATTTTGAGTCTCCTTTAGATATGCATTCTTGCTGGATTATTCCCATCATCAAGCTTCTTTGGTTGATTGACATGAAAGGTTGTGTGCCACTGTTCAACACCTTCATGAGCTTTAATCAGCTTTCACAGTTATATCTTATATGCATGCTTGTTATGTTTTTATCGCTACTAAATTTTGATGTTGCCAGTCACTATTTTGCAGTGTGCTATTCTCCAGATTCTTCAGTACCAGATGATTATGGATGTGTTCTGTCGCCTCCTGAATATGGGATGCATGAAGATGATGCTCATGGTTTTGGGCCTGTCCAGGAATCTCGCCAAGGATCATCACCAGCTCTCTCATGGGGAGACAAGACATTTTTACACTGGTTAATTTGGAAGTAGAAGCCTACAACATCAGAGTTGTTGCTGACTGCTTCTGCTCACCCTGTACATCATCTCAAATTTTGAACAGTTTTTAGACACATACATATATCTCTTCCTGTGATACAGCAATATGTTCTACAGTATGTCTTCACAACAAGTTGTAGCTTCATCCCTTGTTTCAGATCTTTTTCTTTTTTCTTTTTGGCTTGTGGTGTGAACTGTGTGTGTGTGTGTGTGTGTGTGTGTGTGTGTGTGTGTGTGTGTGTGTGTGTGTCTGTGTGTGTGTGTGTGTTTGAACTGTCGATCGACGAAATCCCCCCTTAAACTCATTCAGAAGCTATGACTTTGTAATGACACTATTGATCATTATCGTCGCACTTGTTTAGAAACAGAGTATGGGGACTCAAATTAAACTCATTCAGTAGATAAGGGAATAAATATACACTTTATATTGGTAGCAATTCGTCTTGTCAACACCTGTTCTTGTACAGCATAGGATAATTTTCCGTGCTTGTTTGTCTCCTTAAGTAATTTACTCATGTATTTTTGGTTATTTCCTTCAGCAAGTTCTTTGGCAAGCTGAAAAACGCACCCTATCTGTCAGGAACCTGACTGAATCTATCCAAAGAAATAATACAATTTTTTCCAGTTCCCGCATTTTAGAGGTTGTGGTTAACGTTCATCTAGCATCGGGCGGCTCCTATCCTTGTATACCTCTTCGCGGCTGGAGGTTCAAGGTCGACCGTCAGTCCTTATCCGAGGCTTCACAAGCTCCTTTTCCTTCTCTGATATCAAAAAGAAAATACCCTCTCTGATAACAAAGCCCCTTTTCCTTCTCCATTTTGGATTTATGCTTATTGTAATTGAGTTGAACCCTAGCTGCCTGTGGCGTGCTCTACCTACTTTCCTTCATTTCCATGTTCATAGAAACCAGATCTGAGCGATTGAATCCTTGAGAGATCTTCTGAAATTCTTTGGGTTTCAGAGTTACAGTAGTTCGGATCCTATCATTGTCCCTAAAAAAACGCCCGGTGATGCTATTCCTTTAGCAAGCTACTCCCTCCGTTTCAAAATAGATGACTCTTTTGCAACGGAGGGAGTAGACATCAAGGACGTGCATGCTAGGTTACTCAGCATGCCGTGTTATATGCTTGCTGTTCATTGCAGTACACACTTGCAACTATGTCAGTGTTAAATTTTAATGTTACTGATGGTTTGCGGTGCAGCTCTCCGTATTCTTCAGTAGCAGATGCTAAGTTTTGGTATCCTGGCCAATGTTGGAACCGGGACGCAGAAGAGCTGCATGAAGATGATGGTGATGGTGTTAGAGATGAGAATCACTGCACCCTCCCTGTCCTCGAAGCTCGCCCCTGAACACAAAGACGTCTCTACTGAAGTTTCACCAACCGATTAATTTGGTTATGTATAAGCACTCAATTGTACTCCCTCCGTTCCTAAATAATTGTCTTTCTAGATATTTCAACAAGTGACTACATACGGAGCAAAATGAGTGAATCTACACTTTAAAACATGTCTACATACATCCGTATGTTGTAGTCCATTTGAGATGGCTAGAAAGACAAATATTTGGGAACGGAGGGAGTACGTAGCTTGAGCAACGCTGAGCTGTTGTATCTCACTGCACAACTTTTTGTGTGGTGTCCCCGTCACATTTATGTACGAAATGCTGTTGAAAAGCATGCGTCATCTTTCTCAATAGTACTAGCTCTTGACAGATTGAAAACCTGTCTTGGAGAAGTTGGCTGCCCTTCTCGGGGAGGAGCAGTGATGGAGGTAGGTACTTCAAAAAAGTTGAGATTGATTAGAGGGGTCAGCTAATGGAAAAAGGACAAAAAAATCACTGTTTACTGTAATTATACAAGCAAAAGCAACATCTGGGGACGGGTCAGGGCCCCTGCTGGCCACCCCTGGCTCCAGCATGGCTTCATGCTCTGTCTCATTGTTAAATTACCTTACACCTTATTTCTGACAGTTTTTGTAGGAAGTTGACTTCACCGACATGCATTTACAAATTTAACATTCTTTTATTGTATTTTGCGTATATTGTTGCCAAACTTGAATCAACATCAGTAAGGACCAATTGAAATCAACATCAGTAAGGATCAATTGAAATCAACATCAGTATTCTTCAGAGAAATCAACATCAGTATACTGAAGGTGGATCAACATCAGTAAGATCAATCGAAGTCAACATAAGTATTCTTCAGAGAAACCAACATCAGTATACTGAAGCAGGTGAATCAACATCAGTAAGGATCTATCGAAGTGCTGAGTGATTCTTCAGGTGGCGTGTTTTACTTGGTTTAGTCTTATATTCTTATTTTTTGCAGTTCGGAGTTCAATTTGAATTGAAAGCACGAAATTCTTCAGAGGCAGCTGATGAATGTGGACCCTAATCCTTTCGAAAGAAAAACATCTCAATATTGAGAGATTTTACTGAATGTTCTAGAGAAAAACATGTAGTTTGGTTTTCTCTGAAGTACCGAACTTCTATATATATGACAGTTTTCTCCTACCATAGCGCATTTCTGAATGTTATTGTAAAGAACCATGCCAAAATATGGATCGATCATCTGTATTGAACAAACAATTTAACATGTTATGACTATGAGTGAGCTGGGTGTATTAGATAATAATACTCCCTCCAAGTTTAGTCTAAAAAACACCTTATATTTTGATACAGAGGTAGTAGATAGATGCAACGAAAAATATAATAGATGGATTCATTTATGGAGCTTGTAATGAGAGACGGCATGGCGTTATTAGCCAGCGCAGCGATGCACTCAAGAAAATATCCTGTGGAGCTTAGGCTTGGTGCACCTCCTTATCTAGCCATCCATCTCTGCATCGTGATTCGTGCAATAATTTTTCTCTTATTTGTTTCTTCCAAATAAAACAACATATTGACTTCAAACTTTGCAGCACAACAAAACATTCTAACTAGAATGTGGGAAAAAACTTTCAGATTTTTGTGTGCATCATAAGTACTAAAAATAATACTTTTAAATAAAAAATCTCGTTTTGTATTTATCCTTCAAGACACATGAAGAAGAAGCAACCACTACTGACTGCTCAATCAACATCCAATTATTACAACAAGGACAATGGCACTGTGGTGTTGGTGTTGTGAAACAACATAAAAGAGTGGTTCCGAGAGGGAAAGAGGAGCGAAGTAAAGAGTGTCAGCGGCGCAGCCGTGCACTCATATCCCTCAAGACACATGAAGAAGAAGCAACCACTACTGACCGCTCGCTAAACATCCAATTATTACAACGAGGACAATGGCACTGTCGTACGTGTTGGTGTTGTGAAACAACATAAAAGAGTGGTTCCGAGAGGGAAAGAAGAGCAAACTAAAGAAACAAGAGATCTCTCCTCAAACAAGAGATCAGGGAGGAAGATGAGCAAGCAGGGTGGTATTGCTAATGCTAGCACGGTCCATCTCCTCACCCCATACAAGATGGGCGCGTTCGATCTCTCCCACAGGTCTGCATTTTCCTCTCTCCGTCTGTTCTTTGTGAAAAAGGAGAAAACATTTGGTTGAATGTTTATAATGCTTTCTCAAAGGAAGATATATAGTTCTCTCTGTAGCCGTAGCCGAGTGGTTTGGCCAGGTGCCCGCTTTTGTGCTTGAATAAGTTGGATCTAGAGATTGCTCTTCCACTCTTGCTGATCCTCGTTTCGTGCCTTCAATCCACGCCAACGGGCCTCTTCTTTCTCCATGGTTGTGTTGGAGGGGGAGGAGTGGATCTGACGGGACGGCAGCTCCTCTATTTTCATCCCCGGCTGTGGGTGGCCTTCCAGGTCCAACTTTCTTCTTGCCGTCGTGGTGATGGAAGGGGAGTTGTGGAAGAACAGGGATCGATAAAGCAATCCGGTCCTGGAGATCATCCCCAGCGGTGATTGTGGTGTTAGGTGCTGGCACTCGCCGGAGTTCTCTTCCTTCCTAGGTCGAGTAAATTGAATTCTTGTTAGGGTTTCAAAAACCTACCGGATTTTATATTTTCGCTGATAACTACCAACTCAAGGGATGGCTGTTTCAATAAATTCAAATCACACAGTGCTTTACAATTGATCGCAATTATGACATGTCGGGTCCGCATCTAAACAAATAGTCTGTTTGACCGTTTGTTTCATCGTTAAATTACAAGCGGGACCCATGTCAGTGTCTCATCCTCTTAATAAGCAATCAGGTCCCTGTAATTTTTCTGAAAAAGCAATCGGGTCCCTGTAGTTTTTTCAAAAAGCAATCGGGTCCCTATAGTTTTTCTTGAAAAGCAATCGAGTCCCTGCTCCTTGCCGCCGTCGCGCCATGCTAGACCTGGGCAAACTCGGACCGGGCCTAACCAAGCCCGACGCAAAAAACCTAGGCCCGGGCCCGGCCCGACCTGGCCATCAGGCCTAGAATCCAGGCCCATCAACAGAAAAGCCCGCCGGGCCTCGGGCCAGGCCTCTTTGCTAAATGGCAAAAAATACGGGCCCGGGCCCGGGCTGGCCCGGCCTTCGGGCCTAGATCTTAGGCCCAGGGCCGACCCGTGGTCAAGGTTGGGCCGGGTCGGGCTGCCCGTGGCCAGGACTACGCCATGCCGTCCAAACGGTCTCTGCTATAGCTCCATGTCGCCGCCGCGCACCTGCGGGCCACTGCTCCTGCTCCATACCGTCGTCGCGCACCTGCAGGCCTCTGCTGGTGCTCTTTGGCCACAACGACGGCCTCTGCTGCTGCTCCTTGCAGCCGCCGAGCCCTGCCGTCGTGAGTTCATGCGGCGCGTGTCCGCGGCCGACGGCGCCATGGTCGAGTTGGTGCGGCGCGTGGTGACTTCGGCGGCGCCCCGACGGATGTGGCGCATGCGCCGACCGTCGGAGCTGGTGGTTTCTGGCGGCGGCGAGCTGGTGGCTTCTGGTGACGGAGGAGAGAGGGAGGCCGAGGAGGGGCGTCACCGGCTTGGGAGAGGAGAAGTTCACCGGCTAGGGAGGGGCTAGGTGGGTGCCGTGCTTGAGGGAGAGAGAGAGAGAGAGTTCACGGGAGGGGAGGGGAGGGGAAAGAGAGAAGAAAGAAAAGGGGAGGAAGAGATAACACACATGTGTGCCCCACATGTAAGTTAATGGCCAAATATATAACAGTCAAACAAACGGTTTGTTTAGGAGTGGGCCCGACCTGTCATAAACATGATCAATTTTATAACACATGGTGATTTGGGTTTTTTGAAACAGACGACCCCTGAGTTGGTAGTTATCAGCGAAAAAAAATTCCTGTAATTTTTTGGAACCTTAACCTGAATTGTAGTAGTTTTATGCTATTTACTCTTTCTACGTCGCTGCTGCGTAGAGTGCAAGGTGGCTGCGTCTCTCCCCTTCGGCTATCAGCTGGAGATGCCAAGTGGCCATGTCCCAAGCGACGGCGAGGATCCCCTGCCGAATCGTCCATGTGGGATCGAGTTCCAGTTCTTCGTCTCGATCTGGGGCCCCCTTGGCAAAATCCTTGGACTTTGGGTGAAAATTTTACTTTTGTTTGGGACCTTCTACGAGTTGTACTGTCTTTGGTACGACAGCATATCCGGTGCTACTGACCTTCCCATGTTACCATGCTACAGTGCAATGGCAGCCATCGGAGTAGAAATGAATGGATATGATGCAATGCGTGGTGTTCTTTTCTATACAGCACCATGAAAGATGCTCCACTTCTCCATTTTCTCCTTCTGCAAGGGAATAATTACCAATGGCACACAAATATTATGAAGAATTTTTTTTTTTGAAAATGGAAGAACCTAGAAACAGCCGTGTTGGCCCTGGACGAGTCCTCGAGGTCTGTCATTAGACCACATCAAGTGAAGCAGCTACAAGAGCTGCCGAAATCTATGTCGCCGTATTCAAATAATATGGACATTGAGGAGGAGAATTAAGGGGGCGAACGAACACCTACTTGGACAAAACCAAAAATAGATTGCTGTGGGATCGGTAGTTTTTCCTTGTCTTTCTAGTCTCTAGAGGAGAGCAATCTGGTAGAACGAACTAGAACGGGGAAGGGCCTGGAATGAGGAGACAAACAGATTAAGGAGCACTATTGTGAACGTGCCATGGCCAAGGACTGTCCTTCACAATAACACACTTACCCAGGGTGGTTCCTTCATATTAGCTAAGGGATACTTCATGGAGCTCAAGTAAAGGCCAAACACTTCGGCCTAAGGGGAATGAGCAACAAAATGACAAGATGAGGTGCCCCGGGCACCCCCTCCTGGCTACATTCAGTCCTATCGAGATACAAGCTGTTACCAACCTGATACAACGCAAGTCACAAGCTGGACCCTGTTCATCTAATACGATGTACTGTAGCACGGTAGGACCGGAAAGGTTCAGAGCACTGGATAATTTCCCTTCGGTATAATCTAGTAACTCTGGGCAGACCGCGGAGTCGGCGGCGGGTCGGAGGAACCGCCCATGGGGAGGCAAGAGAGGGAGGAGGCGGATGGCGGCGGGGTCGGAGGAGCCGTTTGTGTGGCAGTTGCGGCTGCAAATTTGTTTTACTCCACTAGCCCAAGTGTTGTATATTTGCAAGAGATGATGCCCCAAATTGGCGGTGTTCTATATTTTGAGTAATAAACTTTACAGATAGGGCACCTATTGGAGTACTATTTTAGAAAAGTGGTCCTGACTTATTATACAACACATATTATAGATGATCCAATGCAACCCCACAAACCAAGTTTATCTAGCATGCACTTCCTCAGGGCCGAAGGCACATGCACTGTGTGAATTTTCTTTGGAGTATGAGAACAATGTGTTTCATAATATTGCACCACTCCTTTTACATGATGATCCATTTGTTCCTGAGAACTTTCCTCTTCTTTTTTTTTTTTTGGACAGGGTAGTTCTTGCACCGCTTACAAGGACACGATCCTACGGCAATGTTCCTCAGCCCCATGCCATACTGTATTATCAGCAGAGAACAACCAAAGGAGGCCTCTTGATTGCCGAGGCCACTGGAGTCTCAGACACTGCCCAAGGGTGTGTGCCCTAGATCCTTAATTGGACTCCGCCTTTTGCGACCTCAGTAGTCATGTTCAATTTCTTCTTCATCATCACAGTTCGATGATTTCTAAAGATGGAATGTTTCCCGTGTTCATGCAAGGTACAAGGATACTCCTGGCATTTGGACAAAGGAGCAGGTGGAAGCGTGGAAGCCTATCTTAGATGGGGTTCATGCCAAGGGAGGGACATTTTTCTGTCAGATTTGGCATGTCGGAAGAGTCTCTAATCATAGTAAGTTTAATACTCCCTCCGTCCACAAAAACTTGTCGAAGGAATGAATAAAAATGGATGTATCTAGAGCAGGGCCGGCTCTATGTTTTTCGGGCCCTTGGCCAAGTTGAAAAAAGGGCCCTTATAGGTAATATATATGTACGCATATCCGATCATATTTTGTTATTCTGAGATGTATAACATATAAAAAATTGATAATCACGCAGACTTCATATCATGAAAGGAAGACTAATAAAGTAGCAAAATATTAAATATGAGAAACAATATTCCCTACTAGTTTGATTACCTTAAATAGATCCAAATTCTAATTCATAGACAATAATGCTTCAATTCTTCAGAAAAAACTTCTTCGGACTTAGGTTTCGTCATTGTAACACCTAAATCCTAAAGCTGCAAAAAAATCAATAGATCAATACGACTAGAAAGATGGTGAAACTGAAAAGATAAATACGTTTACGCCAAGAAAGCAAGAAAATCAACCGTACCAAGAAAATCAAGACGGGAATCACGGAATCAAGGATTAAAGGGCCACCTGATTGCAGCAGCCGGCAGCCGGCCGGCCGGGCGTCCGTGCGAGTCTTCAAGAGACAGAGAGAGCAGCAGGCGGAGGCGGACGAGCCCCCGAGGCGACCAGGACCAGACGCAGATGCCGAGATGCGATTCAATCGATCGAATCGATCGATGTAGTATGCCAGGCGTCGTGCCTTTTCCTCTCCCGTAGTTGGGCTGGGCCTGTACTGATTCATTTTTTTTCAGTCAAATAGATGTATAATCTTATATGTATCTGATGATGGGCCCCCGCCCCAGACCGGGGCCCTTGGCCCAGGCCAAGGTGGCCTACCCCCAGAGCCGGCCCTGATCTAGAGCTAACATATGTCTACATACATCCATTTTTCTGACAAGTATTTCCAGACGGAGGGAGTAAGAGAATAGATTTTCACTCTCGAGCTCCATGGAGTCCTTTATTTTCAAACATTCAAAAACCAATTTTTAAGTTTAAAAAAAATAAAAATACGTATAGATGCATACTAGATCTGTGTAAAATTTCATCACGAAATACATTTTTATATGGCCTGTACAATACAAGATCATGTATTTTATACAGTGAATAGTATGTGTGCTAGAAATATGCGATTTTGTCATTTTTGTGCAGGTCTCATAAAAATACATTTTAATCATGAAACTTCGTAGACAAGTAGTATGCAATCATATACGTACATGTATATAATTTTTTTTGAAACATAAGTTATTTTTTTGAAGATTTCAAATAAAGGGCTCCATGGAGCTCGAGATCCATTTGGCATTTCCGGTGTATTCACCATGCATTTTCATTTGAAACGTAGAAGATGAAATGGCCAAAAGGTCAAAGGAATGTTTCGTACAAAATATTGGGCCAAAATAGAAAAACTTGAAATCCAATCTTATGTCTTCCTCTTTTCAGATTAACCGAACAAGATTATATTTGGTGTTATTAAATCAGAAATGCTTGATCCCTAGGAAATGGAGCTCGAGCTTCAAGGAGCCATTTATTTGAAATCTTCAAAATTCTAAATTCTAAGTTTTTAAAAATCCTGGAAAGATACACATATAAAAATAGATCGGATGTATATATTGTTCCCTCTGTAAACTAATATAAGACGTTTTAGGTCACTAAATGCATCTTATATTAGTTTACAGAGGGGAGTACTTCTCTACGAAGTTTGATGACAAAGTACTTTTTTATGTGACCTACAACCTATATATATTTACTGATATTGTGTGGCTCTTTTTATTTCTTTTATAATACCCACACATGTTTGATGTCTGCATGCAGCTTATCAGCCTAATGGACAAGCTCCCATATCGAGCACCGATAAGCTATTGAAACCTATGGTGATAGGCAATCACATAGTAGCTGATTTCTCAACGCCTAGGCCACTGGAGACCGATGAGATCCCTATGGTCATCAATGATTTCAGGGTCGCTGCTAGAAATGCAATTGAAGCTGGTATAGCTATGTCCCATCCTGCACTCAAAATACTAATAACATGTTAAGTTTAGCACTCAAAATAATAATAACATGTTAAGTTTAGCATAAAGCACATGCCCATCCTGCAAAAAAGTATAAAGAGAAGTGGCAGAAAAATGGCGTACATTCAAGATCCCTATGGAAGGGAAATCTAACCTCATTACTCTGTATGGTTCATAGGATTTGATGGTGTTGAGATCCATGGGGCGCATGGCTATTTGATCGATCAGTTCTTCAAGGACCAAGTCAATGGCCGCACTGACAAATACGGCGGGAGCTTAGAGAATCGTTGCCGGTTTGGACTAGAAGTGGTCCAAGCCGTGGTAGATGAAATCGGAGCTGGTAAGGTTGGGATGAGGCTCTCGCCCTTTGCAAACTACTGGGAATCGTCAGACTCCAACCCGGGAGCTCTAGGCCTGTACATGGCACACGCGCTGAACAAAATTGGGATCCTCTACTGTCACACGGTCGAGCCACGGATGATAACATTCGTTGACAAGGTTGAAACTCCAAATAGCCTTCGCGCCATGCGGGATGCTTTCAAGGGAACGTTTATTGTAGCTGGTGGCTACGGCAGGGAGGATGGAAACGCAGCTGTCTCCAGTGGCTATGCTGATCTGGTTGCATACGGACGCTTGTTCTTGTCTAATCCTGACTTGCCTCAGAGGTTTGAGATTGATGCTCCTCTAAACAAGTACAACAGAGATACTTTCTACATCTCCGATCCAGTTGTTGGATACACTGACTACCCATTCCTTTCATCCGATGTATAAATGGCGGTTTTATAAATGGGTTTATCCCCCCTCTGAACTATGATACTCGTATTCATTGATACTGAACATGTTTAATAAATTTGGTTGTGTGCATTGTTGTGATGCAGGGGCGGACGGGGTCTGATCCTCCTTTTCCAAACACAAAAAAACTTCATCAGAGCAACTGCCTGCTGTACCAGTTGTTCGGTAGTATTAGATGAACAAAGTCATTGAACTGAATGCTTTGTTTTTATGTGTACTAGAGGAATACAGGCATTGGTTTGAATCGCCGTTATTAATTTCTGTTCAACTAGTATGAGCATAATGAGATCACATGAGACTTGCCTGTTTACCGTCTTGCTCCCACATCGACACGTGTTCCCCAACGGGTAAGACTATGATTTTCTTCACTTATCCTACTGCAATCAAAAGTTACATTAATTAAATTACTTTTTATCTGTAAATGTTTTAATTTATAGTTAATGAAAGCTAGCAGGGTGGCGAGGGCATCAAATTTAGCGTGTTGAAAGTGTTTGAAAATATACCTATTTATTCGTATTTTATTGAGGGGGAAAACACACTGTACAAGCTACGACTTTATAATGGCACTGACACACTTGTCTAGAAACAGAGTAGAGGGCTAAAATTCAACTCGCTCAGTACACTAGGGACTAAATATACACTTTCTATTGGTAACAATTTGTCTTGTTAACACCGGTCCTGGACAACCTAGGGTATATAATTTTCCTTCCCCTTTTGTCCTCCTTAATTAGTTTAGTCGTGTATAGTTTCCTGGTAATTTCTGTCAGCAAGTTCTATGGCAAGCTGAAAAGGGACAATTTTCATAAATAAAAAAAGTGATGAATCTTCGTGAGGTTTGAATGTTGCGCTATATATGCTCAGAGTTTACCATACACTGGCTATATGTCAGTGTTAAATTTCAATGTGTAATCAGTGGCGTAGCCAGGATCGGACCAGGCCCCGGGCATGAGCCAGGCGGAACATGTTCTACAATCTCAAATAGAGTAAAAATTGTTATAGTTAACAAAGAAATCCAGTGCTACAACCCGGGACGTGCCCCTTGTAGCCTGGGTCCTGTTTATGCCACTGGATGTAACCATAGATGATTTGCACTTCAGCTCTCCGTACGCTTCAGTTGCAAAGGATATTTTTTTGTGTCGATATCACGTTGGAGACACTTTCGTTGGGGAGAGAATCGTTGCACCCTGTACTCAAAGGGGGGCTCCTTTTTTGGAGCAAATCAAGGAGGAGCTCCTATATGACGCGTCCTGCATCAAATTGGCGGCATTTCGCTGAGCGCACCCCCGACTAGGCCGGCTCATGTAGTGAGACTTCCTACTGCGCCAAGCTGGTACAGTAGCGGCTCGGGCACTAAAACGTTCCTATTTTTTCATTTTGTTTTTCGGGAAAAATATAAAATAATATTGTAAAAGGTGGTTATTTTTTTGAAAAATTATCAAAAAGTGTGATTCTAAAACATGATTTTTGTTCTAATTAATGTCCATTGTTTTTAAACATGCTCACTTTTTCAAATTCTTGAACATTCTTTGTAAACACGATTTTTTTTCAAGTTATTGAACATTTTTCCAAAAGACTACTTTTTCAGTTTGCTTCTACATCTTTTGAAGACATGATTTATTTTCCTAAAATTTAAACGCCCTTTAAAAATGCGAATATCTATTATGTTTTATTTTAATTTTCTTAAAAGGCAAATATTTTTGAAAGTTTTAACGTTTCTTTATAAACACATATTATTTTAAAATTCTAATCTTTTGATCATTTCTATAAAACCGTAAAAAAACTCCCATTTTTTTATTTAATTAAAAAATAAAATGAAAACAAATAAAAGTAAATTCTTTATGGAAAATACCATAAAAGGGGAAAATATGAAAAACCAAACCAGAATTATCTATAAGATTCCCAAAACTGATCAAAAACCTTCTGGTACCCAAGCCCAAAAACGGTCAAGAACCTCCTAAATACCAACACCCCTCTATGATTTTATGATTTTTCTGTCACATTTGTAAACATTTTAAACCCATTTTTTCAAATATGAATATTTTTAGCGGCGCTTCTATGGTGCAGTTAAGCCCACCTTAGGCGTTGTTTGGATAGAAGATATATATAGAATCCGTACTCTATAAACCAGGAAAACGGTTCAACCGAACAAAACCTCGTTTGGCTACTATAACAAATCCACGTTTATAGGAAACTTGGAACTGTACAACCCAAGATTTCGGGCTTATAGAAAAACAAGCTTTATCCGTTTTTCCACAAACGCGGTTGCTATATGCGTGATCGCAACAACTTTTTCCCGCCCGCTCGCTTCTCAACAACTTTCTGGCGCCAGTTCTGCGTTTTGCTGCTCGCCCTCGCGCCTTTTTCATTGCTTATATACAGGCCCCATCGCTAATAAAACTGGCTGGCCGTCAATTCCATTCACAGGCGCTGGCTGGGAGACGCTGGCGCTGGTTCTCAGCGGCTTCTTCATCAGGCGGTTCTCATCATCTTCCCATCTTCAATCAAGTTGCACGACCTTGGTAAGATCAATCATCCTGTCAATATAAGTTGTAGTCGATGTACATATTTCATGATATTGTCCATTGATCAATCATACAGATCAACAAATTAGTCCATATAAGTTGTAGATGTACAAATTTCATGGTATTGTTCATCGATCAATCATCTTGATCAACAAATTGGTCCATATGAGTTGTAGGTGTACAGATTTCATGGCATTGTTCATCGATCAATCATCCTGATCAACAAATCCGTACGTATAAGTTGTATATCTACAAATTCATGGTATTGTTCATCGATTCATTTTTTTGGTAATGAAGCTCATTTTGCAGAAAGAAAAAAACCCCGGTAATCTGAGATAGCCAATTCGTAGATGAAACTAGAACCACCAACTTGGCAATTTGTCCCTTCCTCTCTCTAATTGGAAACACGCCTCTGTTTGATTATAAAAGAAACCCACTACACTAGTTAATTGCTGCTGTACATGGAAACCAGGTACTTGCCAGATATGAAAAAAGAGTAAATGGCACGCTAACTCTAATTATATATTTATATGGTATTAATAGGCACTAGGCCAATCTGAATTGTGCGATATAAGTATGTATGTTTGTGCTGTAGTCTAAATTGTATACACATGTATCATAGTCTAGTATGTAGGCCAATCGTGTACTCCTGGATATAAGGGGCCCTCAAATTAGTAGTAAGTGTTCTTCTCAAACATTGTAGTAAGTGTTGTCATAGGTAAAACATTAAAGATTAGCTCAGTCCTAGACCCCCATTTGTCTACTGCAATCAGAAGAATACACGCCAAGAGATCACACGAATGCAGTTGAAATATTATTATCATGTTGATTTCTTCCACTTAACAGTGTTCTTCTCAACCAAATAACTCACTTTGCAATATGGCTTGTTGTAAGTACAACTTTAAATTGGAGGTTTTGAAATGTCAAGAGAAATTAAGTTTGTCAATCACATACTCATTTGAATTTTTTATTTTCTTGTAGATAAATATGGATGATCAGAAGGACCAAAAAAATAGGAAAGAAAACCCAGATAAAAAGAGGCATGTATGGAAATCTTCGGAGGACAAAATACTTCTCACTATACTGAAAGATCAAACTTTACACGGAGGGAAAGAAGGAACAGGTTACACAAAGAAAGCATGGCGTGATATCTTAGAACAATTCAATGATTCAAGAGTAGACAAACTTGAATTACAACAATTGAAAAATCGCCATAAGTACTACAGGAGTTGCTATGCTGCCATGGATAGACTTCTTAAACTGACGGGATTTGATTGGGACGATGATGACAAAATGATAAAAGCTTCAGAAGAAACTTGGGAGGAACTAATTGAGGTAAGTTTGTGCGAGTAAGATTCATATAAAATTGGTATATTATATTTATTAATAAAAAAATAACAACTTGCAGAAGGATAAGTCACTCCAAGAATATCGAGAAAAGGTGTGGCCTAGTTGGGAAGATCTTCAACAAATATGTGCTAGTTCAACGGCATCTGGAGTTGGTGCTGTATCTAGCAAAGGGAAAGATGGTTCATGCACAACTAAATCATCTCAAATTGATCTCAATAAGGATGTTGAAGTACATGAAATCGAGTCTGATGAAAACAATGGCTCCCCTGGTGTGTTCACTAAGAAGTCGACAGCCATTGAGCCAGAAAAAAGGAAATTCCCTGGAAGTGGATCAAAAGAAACTACAAGAGGACAAAAACGTACAGCTGATGATGCCATAACAGCAATTGATCGTCTTGCAGATGCATCACTCAGCATTGCTGAAGCAAAGAAAAAAACAGCAGAACAAAATGACACTTACTCGGTTAAATCATGCATGTCAGTATTAAATAGTATGGGTAGCCTCGATGCCAGCACAAAACTGAAAGCAGTAAAAGCATTTACAGATGGTGACAAACGCACCATTTTCATTGAGATGGATGAAGAAACTCGAAAGCTTTGGATTCTTGATCCTTAGTTATTTTGTAATACACCATTATTTGATTTCAGTAATTGTCGTTTTATGACTTTAGAGAACAATTTCCATTGCTTTTTCTGTCTTTTTGTGTTGCAACAATCAACTGTACTTTCAGTTTGATAAAGTTCATTTCCAACTATTTTATATATCTTATAAAATATTATTCTGAGATGATACAATCAATAGTGTACACTGTGCAGGGAACCATGAACAGTTTGTATGTGCCAGATGATGAATTTTCTGATTCCGAGCAAGTTCTTATTAATAACATTTCTGCAGTGTCCGTGTTTCGTGATGTGTTGTTCACAAGGTTATTCAAAACACCTCGTAACACCTCCATATTAACTGATGCCCAGAAAACAAAAGAGTTGCTAGAGGGACATCCAGTTAGATTTTACGAACAAATTCGTCTTGAGAAGCACATATTCTACTTGCTGCGAGATGCTTTGTGTGAGAGAGGCTTACTGAAGGATACAAAGCGAATGACAGTGGACGAACAACTACTCATGTTTCTACATACCATTGGTCACAATGTTAGGAACCGTGTCATCCAAGATAGATATCAGCATTCTGGTGAACCAATCAGCCGACACTTCAACATTGTTTTAGATGCCATAAATGGGTTGCGTGATGTTTGCATAACAGATCCAAGGAATGAAATCCCAGCAAAAATATTGGGTGATGCAAGGTTCTACCCATATTTCAAGGTATTTTCCTATCGCAAACACATGTTACTTTTAAATATGATTAAATACTATGTCATGGAAACTTAAACTTCATTGTTTGACTAACAAAAATCCCAACAGAACTGCCTAGGAGCAATTGATGGGACACACATTGAGGCAAAAATAAGGCTAGATAAGCAAACTCCTTATAGAAATAGGCATGGTTACCCCTCTCAAAATGTAATGGCAGCAGTGTCATTTGACATGACATTCTCATATGTCGCCGCTGGATGGGAAGGTTCTGCGTCAGATCAAGCAGTTCTAAGATGGGCTGTTACTAGTGGGGGTTTTGTTGTTCGTGAATGTAAAAGTTCAAACATATGAACTATATATTGATTAATCTTATTACATAAAGATTCTGACCGTGCTATCAAACCTTACGTGCAGGTAAATTTTATCTTGTTGATTCTGGATATGCAAATACTCCAAAATTTATTGCCCCGTACCGTGGAGATCGTTATCATATTGCTTCTTTTCGTGGAAGTAATCGACAATATACTAGTGAGAAAGATATGTTCAATCATCTGCACGCACAACTACGAAATGTTGTTGAGCGAACTTTTGGTGTTCTAAAAGCTCGCTTTCCAATTTTAAGTAGGAAAGGAGGAATTCCTTATCCATATAAAACACAAGTCAAAATTGTTATGGCTTGTTGTATTATCCACAACTTCATCCGGAAGGTTAATCATCATGATGAGTTGTTCGAGCTTCATGAGCATGGGGAAGCACAACAACATGTTGACCATGGTGATCAGCAAGTTAGAGGGCAAGCAAGAGAAGATGAACGAGCTGCTGGTGAGAGAGTTCGTGTAGGCATTGCTCGACAGTTGTGGAGTAATCATCAACAGCATTCCGCTCAACAACCAGAAGATGATTGAGCATTACAATATTATTTTTTAAATTTTATTTATAGATTCATTACAATAATAATTGTTACAATTTTTCATCAATTTATAGGTTCCAAAACTTCCCGTTCTGTATTACAAGATGATAGTAATGCTAAATTATTTTATGTACAACTGTGTGCAATAAATTTGTCATTCGATAAGAAAAATGGCCAGTGCAGACTAGAGAATGAAGTTGAAGAACTGAAACTGATATATTTGTGAAAAGAGCCAATGCAGATGAAGGTTATGCATTCAGCAACAAAAAATAAGCACATTCAAGAGATTACAAGAAAACCTTCACATGTGGCATGAGGAATCTGTATGAACCAGCAACCATCATTATCCTCTGCATTGTCAACTTGCCACTCCTTTGTCTCTATGAGCAAAGGTTGTGTCAAACCACTCTCCAAATTATCACTTCGTCGCTATTATGGGAAAGAATTAAATCAACGACTTCACCATGTAGCTAATTGTTAAGCCCTGTAAACTATGAAGTTTTTTTCCTCTTGGCAAGTAGAATGGCATTTCTTATTAACACAAGTAGAATCATCATATGAATTGTTCAAGCTCCCAGCTCAAATAATTCGACCTTGAAATGCAAACAAAGATGAAATGTTTACCTGCTCCGCCGAATCATCGTCCTCACGCTTGACTTCCAGCCCCGACATGACCGCTATCAGGGTGGGCGGCGTCGAGCACTCTTTTAAGATCTGAACTTCCATGTACGGACGCTGCTGGACGGCCAGCATCAAGGGGCGTCGTACATCTGGGATGAGCTCGAGAAGAACCTCTCCCCGAGCAAAGCCTGTGCGGGCCGATGAGGGAGGTCGCCCAGGGGCGGCGGACCTACGGGATGAGCTCGAGGAGCAGATCTCGCCGAGCAAAGCCTGTACGGGGACGACCAGAGTCGGCCTAGGCGACCAGGGAAAGCCTCCGCGCGCGGAGTCGTCGAGGCCGTCCCGACGGGAGGAGGGCACCGGTGTCTGGAGGTGAGGACGAACGATGGAAGAGGAATCACAGGCTGGAGCGGCTGGAGTCGAAGCTTTGAGAAGTCATTGTCAATGGCCAAAATTGGGGAAAGTAAGAGAGAGAAGGCGAGGGGAGGAAGTGAATCGGTATCCTCCTACCCAAACAAGGAAATGTACAAGCCAGTTTTATCCTTTCCAAACCCAAACGTGTTTCTGTGTAAATTAGTTATCCAAAAATTCATTAGCAAAACCGATTTTGCTAAAATCCGGCTACAAACTCGTTTACCATGTATCCGGCCCTATCCAAACAACGCCTTAGCGAGCAGATGGCCTAGATCGCTGCTCATTCTGTAGCCCAGAGCATGCAGCTCGGTCCACCCGCGCTGACCTTTGGGATGCCAACAACCAGGAGACCTTTGCCGGCATGATTCTTTGTGTGTGTGCGCGTATTTGTGTTAGTCGTGTACATCCTACTCACAGGATGATGTATGTATGCTCATTTTGTTTGTATCCACAACACAGTCTAATTTTGTGTCGATAAAATCCACACTTTATCAAGAAAAAAAAAGAGCGGCCTAATTTTGTACACCATCTGGGCAGTCTAGAAGTTGAGAAACCCAGTGGTCTTATGTAGCTCAACGGTGCGGCAGCTGTTCGATGTAGCCGATGACCTACTGCAGGAGGACAACTCCCGGCAGGCCTATGCGCTTTCGCACGACATGGGAGAGTCCAGTGGAAACTTGAATCGAAAATTATTTCTTATGCCCCTCAAAGTGCCATGCTTTACGCCATTCAACTCCACCCTCAACTCTAGGCCTAATTATCCGTAACCCTTCCCCTCCCCAGGTTAGCATTTTAGCCCTCTCCCGCTCTATTAGCATTTTATGTTTTATTTTCTCATAACCTGAATATGGTCCTCTTCAAATACAAAGAGCTAGCACACTATGCTCTATTGCTCCGATCGAATGAAACCAAAGTAGAGACACATGTCACCATCTGATAGCTTTCAGATGTATTGAGCGACAGATTCGTGGCATCATCCCCTGTTGGAATGCACAATGTCAAGTTGTGTCTGGGAATTAGTTGATGGAGATATAGCCGAGCACTTAATTGCCACGATGGACCCGAGCAGAAAACAATGGCTATTTGGGATGATGGAAACGTTACCACATGACAAACTTGTCATTCTCGTGGTCATTCTCTGGGCTATATGGACAGCAAAGAGATAGGCCATCCATGAATCTATTTTCCAAAAGTCCCCATGCCACACACCTATTTGTTCAACGATTCATTGCTGAATTGGAAAGTATCAAGAATGCACCCAGGCCTATGGGATCGATTCTTGCAGCAAATGTTCGGCACCACAGGTGTGGACTCCTCCTCCTGTAGGTGTTTTCAAGATTAATGTGCTCGGAGGGATCTCTCGAGATGGCGCCATTGGTGCATCCTATGTTGTATGTCGTGATGATAAGGGCGTTTACTTGGGATCCTCAGCGATGGTCTTTTGAGGAGTTAATGACCCAATTTGCCTTGAAACGCTAGCTTGCAGAGAAGCACTTGCTGAAGACATGAACCTAGGAAGGATCATCATCTCATGTGACAGTAAGAATGTTCTCAATGATATAAAGCATGGCTCACGAGGAAAGAACGACACAATACTACAAGAGATCAATGCAAATCAGCTTCTTTTAAATGCATGTGATATTATTTTCGATGGTAGGGACACAAGTAAAGAAGCTCATAATTTGGTTAATTTTTTTGTTTCTAGTAAGGGCGCCACCTGTGGCTTGAATATCCTCATGACCCTATTTGTATTCCTTTGAGTCTTCCAATTAATCAATAAAGTGTCTTTTACCCCTAAAAAAGTTCATTTTTGGTCATTCTTTTTCGAAAAAATATATAAAAAAGAACTTTTATATTGAATATTTTCAAAATAGTATTGAGAATATTTTCTGAAGAATGTGAACATTTTTAAACATTTGGGAACGTTAATTGAAAATTTGAGAATATATTCGAGAAAAATATGAATATAATTTAAAAACTTTAGGAAATTTCTGTAAGAACTGAACTATTTGAAATAAAGGAGATTTAATTTTCATTAAGAACATTTTATGAAAAACTGTTAATATTTTTAAGAAAATTGAAAACATTTTTTAATTTGTTTTAAAATTTATTAAAACTTGATTTTCTAAAAAATACAATTTTGGAATTTTCGGTAACATTTGCAAACATTTTTAATCCATTTTGTAGAATACTAATATTTTTAATAAATTGATAAACATTTTTAGGAAAAATACAAAAACAAAAATAAAAAAATGATAATGTCAAAAAAAGGAAAAGGATAAATCCAAAAAGGCAAATAGAGAAAGCAAAATAGAAAAAATAAATAAAAACAAACGAACCAGAACCTTCTACAAGGGAGGTTCCTAAAACCAGGAAAACTAGAGTAGGAAACCTTCCCAAAACCTGAATCCCTAGACAATCTAGCAAGAGGGGCTTCTATGGTGCAGATCAGAGCACCGTAGCGAGCAGACATGTGGCCTGGATCGCTGCTCATTTTGTAGCCCAGGATGCAGCTCGGTTCACCGCGCTGACCTTTGGGATGCCAACAATCAAGAGTACTTTGCCGACATGATTCTTTGTTTGTGTGCGCGCATTTGTGCTAGTTGTGTATGTTAGAGATATATTTGGGTGTAACTCAAATATATCTTATGAACCTATTATTTTAATAAATGTTGTGTGCATCAATAGATACAAAGACCGGAGGTACGCCCCCTTTTCGAAGAAAAAAAAACTCAAATATATCTCTAACAGTGTACATCTTCAAATACAAAACGCTAGCACACTATGTTCTGCTGCTCCAAATGAAACCAAAAGTAGAGAACATCGTTCGAGTTTTGAACGAACTAGCTTTAAACTGGAATCTAAAGGACACACTGCAGGCAGGCACGCAGGCAAAGACAAAAGATGTTGTCCTACTAATATTGTGTGGCCATGCATGGATTCGGACGGGCCAAGATTACTGTGGAAGTGTAGATGGCTCCTTTTCCAGACCTCCGATAGTGGAGTCCTCAGATCATCAGATCATGTCGGTCCTTGGTGCGCTCTGCTCATGAATAATGCTCTCTCGAGTCATAATGAGCTGCGCTGCGTGCGAGGGAATCTTTCTGGTTCATCACGGCCAATAATTTCCGGGACAGACAGCTCAGATGTTGTCTGAATGAATTAATCTAAGGGTCTGTTTGGTTTCAATCATCAGACTTATAAGTCAGGTGACTTAAAATCAGTGACTTATAATAAGTCACGCCCGTTTGGTTGTCACCTGACTTATAAGTCACCTGACACACCTACCCACACCAATCAACATCAAGCAGATGGTAGGACCCACGCAAAAGGGGGTGACTTATAAGTTTTAAGTTGGGGTGAAGCAACTTATGATTTATAAGTCTTATAAGTTGGGGTGACTTATAAGTCGGGTCTGTTTGACAAAATAAGTCACTTTTTTCACTTTTCGACCTATAAATTGATGATTTATTTGGAACCAAACAGGGCCTAAGACTCAAGACGCTCATGGATGCAGATCTCTAGATAGATGTCAAAATACAATCTCGTACTACAGCCTTCTGCATTGATATTTATTTAACCCATTGAAGTGGCCCATGTGTAAATTATTTTGAACGCATCACTGATGTCCGATTAATGTGGCCATTTTCCCTGGGGAAAAATAGCGAGCACGGTTTATTAAGAAGTGTTGGTGTTTCTTATTTATAACACACACAAAAAATATTATTTCATAGTGGAAGTCTATATATATATGTTCAGAGTAGGATGTGTGGTCATCTAGGTGTAACGGTATTCATATTTTTGAGTAAACATATGTGACTTTCTATACTGAAAGTCTATTATGATGAAATAGCCTTGCACCCCGCTATATAGATAGAGCAACCACCCGATACAACAAAGAGTTCAATGCTGGGGCAAACAGCACAAGCACGCGTAAAAGAAACAAAAGAGAAAGACGAGAGAAAATTATGTTGACAACGCCGGAACGACGAAAAAGATGATGACCCACAACCGCTGCGCCCATCGGAGATGTACCACCTCACTCCTAGCACCTCGAACCTCCGCATACCAAGCACACCTTCAGGAAGGAACACGACGACGACGACACTGCTGCCCGGGCAAGTCCTAGGGTTTTCCCCGGTACACGGAGGGGCGTGGGGAAGGGGGAATACCCGACGCCCTTCGGGAAGGAATGGTGGCGCCCCGGGCGTCACCACATCGGGGACGACAAGCCGCCAGGGATTTCTCCCGTCCACCAAACACCCACATCTCTGAATGGTCCGATGCGCTCCACCACTCATGCCGCCTACTAACATGCGCTACCACGATCTTGCCATTATCACCGCTGCCTCACCATGGTCAACAAAGCGAGACCAACGAGGCCGAGAGGGAGCTGCCGGGAACGAGGAGCGGCAGCGACAACAGCCACGCGGGAGAAGACAACCTCCACCGCCATCGGCTGTCACCGACGGACATGGTGAGAGGAGCACACCGGGCCCTCGAGGCCCGGCCGAGCCCAAAAGGGGCTCTTGAAGCGCCCGTTCCCGCGCTGCAGTAGGCGCGCCGCCGTCTCCACAACTCCCCGCACAAGCCGCACCACCTCTACCCCCGCCGGAGCCGCCACAGGCGAGATCGAGCCAGGCCCACCCGGACCCATATGGGGCCCAAAAGGGCCCAGGTCTGGGTCATCAGCTGCGTATTTGTTTACCCCCGCCGGAGTATTTGTTTACAGAGAGAGTATTATCTAAGTTGAAATTTTATGTTTTTTTTAGGAAATTTTGCAACAAGAAGTAGAAAGTTTTGACTCGACATAGAAAGTCTGTATATTCTAAGTTTTATTTTGGTTGACAATTGTTTCACAACATGGTAGAGGCAAAATGTGAGAGAGAGCGACTACATGTTACACGCTTTCCATTAGAGGAGGGGAGATATTATTACCAATGATTCTTCGTGGCCACTAGCTGACAGTGAGAATCGTGGTGGAGGTACGAGGCGCCAGGGAACCACATGCTGGCAGAAGTTCACGCGCAAGTTTTTCCCTTCATTGGTCTGTCGCCTGAGGTTTTCAGACAGGACGAATCACATGTCGAGAAGCGATTGTGTATATTCAAAGTATTTTTCCATCAACAATTATTTCAAAACATGGTAGAGGCGAAAAGGTTAGAGAGATAGAATATAGGACGCGCTCTTTCCAGCAACAACGGGAATGAGGACCATGGTGGATTCCTGGTACGGTCAACTAGCAATGAGAACCATGGTGGATGCATGAAGCACTAGGGAACCAGATTGGCAAGAGTTCATGCTCATTTTCTCCTTCCATGGCCTACCATGCGAGTTGTTCATACAGGAGGAATCGCCTATTGAAAGCGCTCATTGGGAGCTCGATCTCGAATTACGCATCACCAAAAAGTTTATACCTATATAAAGTTTTGACTATCAACATTGAAAGTTTGTATATTCTAAATGTTTTCCATTGCAAATTAGTTCACAAGATGGTAGTGGCAAAAAGTAAGAGGGATATACTTCATGATGCACTTTCCATTAGCAACAGGAATTATAGGGGTGGAGAGATAATGCCGAGATTCCTTGTGACCACCAACTAGGAATCTCGGCATTATGGTGGAGTCATGTAACACTAGGAACCGCATGCTGGCAGGAGTTCACACACATTTTCTTCTTTCATGGCCTACCGCTTAACAAGAGGAATCTCCTTTTTGAAAGTAGTCACTCAGGAGATTGATTGCCAACTATGGTGAAAATGGACATATTTCACCATGTTCTGAAACTACTCCCTCCGTCTCATAATATATGACGTTTTTTCGTCAAAAAACGTCTTACATTATGAGACGAAGAGAATGCATCACAAAAATGTACTGACTGGGTTTGAAATTTTTATTTAGGAAAATGACCCATTTGCATGACGCCCCTAGATGCATATCTCCTTGGGCTGGGGCGTCATGCTAGATAGAAGGACACCCTCGTTGAAGGTAGATGTGGCGTGGCGCTCATAAGTTAGTTAGGGCATGTTCATGGAGTATGTGAACATCTGCATGTGTATTATTGTCTCAAAAATAAAATAATGAATGGTTTCCTGCTTATCTATATCTATACCCAAAGAAGCAGATGTAATTAATCTCGGCCATCAAATCATGTTAATCCAACGATTCAGACTGCTTTAATGTCGACCGCTCAATACGTTAAGCATGCTGTTTATTTCATGCAAAATATAGTGCTAATCACATAATAACACGCAAATAATTTCTTATTTAATATCCGCATGCATTTAATATACTTCTAAATTGTAACATGCATTGCACCTACACATTGACTAGTTACACGAGGGGACACAAAATCCTCATTCGTTTGGGCCCACCTGTAACAGGAGACGGAAATAATAAAAAGGCCAAGCGACGACTCCTGTTTGTTTATGCGTTTGGGTGCCTATTTACCCAGAGACCAGATCCCCTCAGCACTCCACCCTCGTGACACTGCCTGCTCGCCGTCGTCTCGCTGTGCACGCGTCGCCGCCGTCCGAGCTTCCCCCGCTTCATTCCTTGCCCTCGCCGGGCGAGGTACCGGTGTTTCTCCGTGGCTGGCAATCCTTCTCCACAGATCCATCCCACTAGGTACGACCCCATCCCACACCCATGCCGTGCATCGATCTCCTCGTACGCCGGCGCCGGCGCCGCCTCGCATTGGCCGATCTGTAGCTCGTTCAGTGCAGCATTGCGGTCTGACCTCCGTGAATCCTTCCTCTTCCAACAGGTTCAGATCGACGACGCGGGGAAGGGGAATAATAAAATCAACTGTTCACCGTCGGTGCGCTGGACCGACACTGCCAGCCGAGCGAAGAAAAATCCAAGTTCCACGACAGGATCCCGCTCGGTATGAACACATCTCCCCATCCCGTACTTCGATCTCCCTTGTATGCCGTCGGCGCCAGCGAGCGAGCGTTTTGTATCTTTTTCAGTGCAGTAAGTAATGCTTGGACTTAATGGCTTGCTTCATTTGATTCGCTTTTCAGGCTGTAGGTTGACTGACACGAAGGAGTCACTGCATTCGATTCGAAAACCTCCACTCTGAATTCACAGAGCCAGCAGCACAGGGGCTATGGAGGCGGCTCTGGTCAATGTGGCCACAGGGGTCCTCAAACCTGTCCTGGGGAAGTTGGCCGCTCTGCTCGGTGAGGAGTACAAGCGTTTCAAGGGTGTGCACAAGGACATCAGGTTCCTCATAGATGAACTTGAGGCCATGCACACGCTTCTCCTCAAAATATCAGAGGAGGAAGAGCCTGATGCGCAAGATAAAGTTTGGGCGGCGGCAGTGAGGGAACTCTCCTACAACATGGAAGACACCATCGATGACTTCATGCAAAGTATCAATGACAAAGACACTAAGCCAGATGGCTTCATTGAGAAGATCAAGCACTCACTAGGGAAGTTGGGGAAGATGAAGGCTCGGCGTCGGATCGGCAGCGAGATCAACGATTTAAAGAAACAAATCCTTGAGGTGAGCGAGAGGAATGAAAGGTACAAGACACATGGGATCTTCTCCAACACCAGAAATGCGTCGGTTGATGCTAGAGCTCTTGCTATCCTTGAGGATGCCTCCAAATTTGTGGGTATTGAAGAACCCAAGGCTGATATAATTAAGTTGTTGACTGAAGGTGCATCAACAGATGAGCAACCAAAGTTGGTCTCCATCGTAGGATCCGGAGGAATGGGCAAGACAACTCTTGCAAACCAAGTGTATCAAGAGCTCAAAGAGAATTTCAAGTGTAAGGCTTTCATATCGGTGTCGCGAAATCCAGACTTGATGAATATCATGAGAACTATTCATAGTCAAGTTAGTGGTCTATCTTTTGCTGACACCAAAGCAGGTAGCACACAACAAGTCGTCATGAATATCAACGGTTACCTAGCAGACAAAAGGTACAGTTTCTATTGCATGATAATATATTTGGATATTTCACATGAAAATCTTACAAGTAATTTGTGCTCATATTTTCCAATCTATCATTACACCTAGCTAGATTCTTTGTTCGCTGCACATGATCACCTTATCAATGTCTTTCTATACCAGTTAAGAACATATGATTAGTCATCATAATGTTTTGATCCATCCCTTGATTGAACTGCTACGCGTCAACCATATTGATCACTCTTGATCCTTGTGTAAATTGTTGCTTATCACCTAGTTCTATAATCTGCCAAACTAATTAGCATGGATCGATGTGCGTCCATGAATTAAATTTGTAGCACATGCGATTATAATCAAGGTTCAAAAAAGTGCATGTCATAAGTTTCTTATTTCGCCTCTACACATCGTCTATTTCACAAGAGCACACGCCTAGCATGATTACGCGCTAGGCGATCTGCTGTTGCCTAGTGCCTAGGCACACTTAAAATGCATGCCTTGGCGTGCTTCAATGATTTTAACATGTAGCTTTCTTACATGGGAGCACTGGCAGTGCTTCGGCAAGGCCGATTGGGCCGTGGCCCGCCAAGTGCTGGAGCAAAAAACAATTTTATACTACTGCAGCCCACAACGCTGATCGACACCATACAGAGCAGGCACAGAGCAGCCTCGCACGCGTAGCATTCACAGTGATGCTGAGCTCAGGGCTGACCTCGAAGACAGCCTCATAGCACAGTACCGAAAAAGGCTTTCATCCCGCTTTATATATAAAACAAAGATCCGCAGTGCCCGGTACAACCGCACTCACCCACCACAAACGCACACACACACCCAAGACAGGATACATAGGAGCTGAGCGCAGCAACACACTCCCTAGCACTACAAGAGCCGCCAGGGGCTTCATTCGAAGAAGTGAAGCCGCATATGACGAACCGTGGGCTCCAAGGCGGTGCCTTTTGGAAGGATACGGCACCGGAGCGTCGCCACCGCCCGATCCGAGGATTAGAGTTTCCCCTGGAGCAACACGATGGGAAATGATAGCCGCGATGACGCCTTCAAGAAGGGAGCGATCTTCGCCGTTGCCAGTCCGTCCGAAGATAGAGTAGGTTTTCACCCCGGCCAACATTCACCGCCACCGAACGCCACACCCCGGCTACCACGCCGCCCACACGGCCGTGGCTGCCGGGCAGCACCGAGGCACGCGCTCTGCCCATGAGCAGCGCGCCACCACCACCAGGGCCGCCACTCCGGAATCCAAGACCTTCAACCCAAGTCCCCCGATGCCCCACTGCTACCCCCACCGCAGAGACGGGCGGAAAGGATCCGCCTTTCGCACCTCTGGCCGGTCCCAACGCCGAGACCCAATACGCCGGCCACAACAAGCATCCATCGAGCCGTCCTGCTACACCGGGCGAGAGACGAGTGCAGTCCTGCTGCCGGGCGCGAGACGGGCCGGTCCTGCTGCCGGGCGCAAAACCAGCTCGGTCCTACGACACCGGGTGCGAGACGGATGATGGACCGCAGCCTGGAGAAGGTCAGCCCTCCGGTGAGAGAAGCGAACGGACAGCGAGGAGAGGGGTCGAAGGCCAATACAGGCAGCCTACAGACGGGCCGCCGCCAGGACAATCTGGCTGCCGCCGCAATCAACCTGCCACCACCACAGCAGCCGCCGGGCACCCACCCGCGCAGCCACCTCCACTGCGCCGCCACCCCGACCAGCCGAGGGGGCCTTGATCAGGGCCGCCGCCCGCAGCCCTAGCCTTCGCGGCCCGCGCCACCGAGAGGTCGGATCCGAAAAAGCCGCCGCAGCCGTCGTCTCCAACCTCCGGCCCGCACCATCATTCGCCACCCCATCAGAGCACCGCACACATCAGTGCCTCCCATGAACGGACGGCCAACTAGCCACCCACCGACCCACGCGGCAATGCAGCGGCGAGCCGGCGAGGCGGTGACCCAGGCACCCAGCTGGCTAGCTCCTTTTCTGAGTCCATCATAATCACTACTGATCTGAATCCTGCAAGCAGCATAGGTAAGTTGATTTGAATGATTCTCAATTTTATTCACCTAAATTCCACTTAGGTCATTGTTCACCAAACGATCCCTTAAATTCCCTAAATTCCACCCCCATTAGCATAACTAATCCACTGAAGATCTTGTTCTTTACGGTTTATACTATGCAAGGCATTGTTGTTTACACTTTACAAGTTCACAACAAATGTCACTTTTACAGTTTGCAAGTTCACAGCAAAGGCAGTGTTGTTGTTTACTGTCGAACAATGCGCTCAATTGTTGTTTATTGCCAATTTGGTAGCGCAGTTTGGTACCTTGGGAGTAATCTTTTTGCTATCACTATGCTCAAGTTTATTTTATTTATTTGTATATCTTGTTGTACGCTCTTCATACTAAACCAGGCGGACATTGAATTCATGTGCAGGTATTTTGTTGTCGTTGATGATATATGGAATGTGAAGGCATGGGATATTATTAAGTTTGCATTCCCCATGACTAGTTCTGGCAGCATCTTAATCACCACTACTCGTATAAACGAAGTTGCCAAATCATGTTGTTCATCTTTCAATGGCAGTATTTACAGCATAAGACCTCTTAATATGGCGCATTCAAGACAGCTATTTCATAGAAGACTATTCGACTCCAGAGAAAACTGCCCTCCGTACCTTGAAGAAGTTTCTGATCAAATATTGAAAAAATGTGATGGGTTACCTTTGGCAATAATCGCTATATCTGGTTTGTTGGCTAAAACAGAAAGAACAGAGGACTTATGGAACCAAGTAAAAGATTCAATTGGTCGTGCACTTAAAAGAAACCCAACCGTTGAAGGAATGATGAATATATTATCACTTAGTTATTTTGATTTGCCTCCTCATCTGAAGACTTGTCTCTTATATATCAGTATATTTCCTGAAGATTCTAATATTTATAGGATTGATCTGATAAGGAGGTGGATAGGTGAGGGATTCATTAATAATGAAGATGGATGTACAGTACATGAGACAGGAGAATTGTATTTTAATGAGCTCCTCAATAGGGGTTTGATCCAACCAGGGGACAGAAATGAATATGGTGAGGTGGAGACATGCCGGGTTCATGACATAATTCTTGATTTCATCATAACCAAGTCTATTGAAGAGAACTTTGTTACTTTCCTTAGTGTTTCCATTCCGAAAACTGGGGAAGAGGGCAGTGTCATTCGTCGGTTATCTCTGCAAGGTGATAAGCAAGAAAATTCAACAATACCGACATCAGGCTTGGATTTGTCACATGTCAGATCAGTGTATGGAGCTTTCGTGGAAATGCCTTCTTTGGAGAAGTTCAGACATCTGCGTGTTCTGCACTTGATCTATTATGACCACTATGAAGAACAAAATCTTGACAATATAGTGAGGTTGTTCCAGCTGAGGTACCTGAACTTACATTTAGCAGGAATAAGAGAGCTCCCAAAACAAATTGGTCGTGTAGGGTGCTTAGAGATATTGGACTTAAGAAATACTGGGCTAAAGGAATTACCTGCATCTATTGTTAATCTCAGAAAATTGTCGCATCTACTTGTTGAGTATAGAGTTAAATTTCCTGATGGGGTTGCGAAGATGGAAGCATTGGAGACGTTGAAAGAGGTCGGTGTCTCCATACAGTCACTAGACTTCCTGTCGGGCCTTGGCCAGCTGAAGAATTTGAGGAACCTGGCCCTTGATTCTTACACCAATGATACAGTTGAAGCTGCGGAAGAGCGCAACAGAGCTATCGTCACTTCCCTGTGTGAGCTAGGCACCCAGAACCTTCGCTCCCTGACTATTCGGGGTGGGAGCGGCCTCTTACAGGAACCTTTGTGCGAGCTTACCCTCGGGAAGCTTGTTAACTGCTCTTTACAGTTCCCGCAGATTCCGAAACTTGTTAACTTCTCTTTAGCCACCCTGCAGATTCCGAAATGGGTGAGCTCCCTCAGAAACCTGCAAAAGTTAATCCTTCAAGTGGAGGGAATCAAGCAAGATGATCTCTGCATGCTTGGGGCCTTACCCGCTCTGGACATTCTGGACCTGACGGAAAAAACAGGGTCAAATGAAAAGCTCAGAATCAGTGGTATTGTTGGGTTCCAATCCTTGAGGATTTTTATTTATAGTGGAACTGGTGATTTCCCTGTAGATCTGATGTTTGCGGCAGGATCCATGCCCAAGCTAGAAAAATTGGTGCTTAATTATTTGCTCCTAGTTGAAGCTAACTCTGCGGGCTTTGGAATCGAGAACCTCCCTTTCCTCACTACTGTCAAATGCAGAGTAAATGGCGACGAAGATGGCATTGTTGAAGCTGTACAGTCTGCCATGGAGAGAGCAGCCAGCAGACATCCCAACCACCCTAGGCTACTCTTTCAGGAAGTTGAAGCTATATGTTATTCTAGTCTGCCCAGCTTTGATTAAACAAGC
Organism: Aegilops longissima; assembly: GCA_021605205.1. NCBI lineage: Eukaryota > Viridiplantae > Streptophyta > Magnoliopsida > Poales > Poaceae > Aegilops > Aegilops longissima. Next base: position 656,396,671 of record CM038681.1, on the reverse strand, counting down.
CAAGGACCAGGAACGGGGGAGTTGCCGCTGGACATGTAAATATGTATCAGGTGCGTATATCACCAGCATGCTAACATAAGGCCTGGTTTTAAGAGTTTTAGCTAGATCCTTCTTCCTTTTATGATGCATGTACTGATACATTAGTTGTGCTCCCTTCATCTTCTTCGATGGGCGATGTAATTTATTTCTAGCTTAAGCAACTGTTTCTTTTTAGTGTCAGTCCTTAATTAATTTGCTCCTTCAAGTTCACAAATATGCAATGAACTGTCGTGAGTATCTACTTGTTTCTACAACATCGAAGCTGCATCCAAAAACTGTGTATGTTGTCTTTATCTCTGAAAGGTAATTGTTCCAATCTGTCTTTGTTTAGGTAGTTGTCGCTCCCGGCGACAGATAACTGCTGCACGATTCAGATAGAGACCACAAACTAGTACTCCCTCAGTCCCATAATATTAAAAAAGCATTTTTTAAAACTAGTGTAGTGTCAAAAACACTCTTATATTATGGGACAGAGGGAGTAGTACACATGTATATTTGCACACTGTTCCAGTTTCCACACATGTATATTTGCACACTAGATATCGATTAAGGAGAGGCTTTGTGCCACTGTTCCAGTTTCCACACTTCATGAGCTTTTCTCATCTTTACAGTTCATTATACGCATGGTTCCTATATTTGTACCGTCGCTACATTTTGATGTTACCAATTATTATTTTGCAGTGTTATTCTCTAGATGCTTAAGTAGCAGATGATTATTTATGTGACTTTTCTATTCGTGAATGAGTTGAATGAAGATGCCGCTGATGGTGCTGGGCTTCGAATCTCTACAAACTCTCTCTTGAGGAGACAAGACAATTTTACTCCAATTAATTTTGAAGTAGAAGCCAAAGAACATTAGAGTTGCTGCTTCCTGCTTCTGCTCACCCGGTACACATCTCAAATTTGAACAGTATTTTTGTGCACATATACATCTCTTTCTATGAAGCCAAGAACATACGGTATTTATGCTGTACTGCATGTTTTCACAACAAGTTGTAGCTTTATCCCTTGTTTGGCTTGTGTTAAGAACTGTGCGTGTTTGCACTTTGTGCATCTTCAGTACGTCTTCAGTTTTTATTGATCGACAAAATCCGCCGTTAACAAAAGTAACTCTGTCTCACGTGCTTCACAAGCTATGACTTTGCAATGCCACTACCAACCTGGTCACACTTGTCTTGAAACTGAGTACAGCGACTAAAATTAAACTTGTTCAATGGATGAACGACTAAAGGTACATCTTTTATTGATAGCAATTCGTCTTGTAAGCACCTGGTCCTGTACAACTTAGGATAATTTCCCTTTTTTGTCCTCCTTACTTAATTTAGAAATGTATTCTGTCTTGCTTATTTCCTTAAGCAAGTTCTTCGGCAAGCTGAAAATGCCACATTTTCCCTCAAAACAAAAGATGAACAAAAAATCTTTAAGCAATAAAGTCACCTTTCCCTTGAAAAAGAAAAATGATTCAGCTGTTACGCTAGATCCTAGGCAGAACTCTTCATAGTTAAGCCCTCCGCATTTTTTCAGTGACCAGGATGTTGTTATATATGCTTACAGTTCATTGCAGTTTACTATACAATTGCAAAATGTCATTACTAAAATTTGATGTCACCGGCGATTTGCAGTACAGCTCTCCGTATGCTTGAGTGATGTTTGGAAGTTGGAACAGAGACACTCTCTGTTCGTGAATGGGCTGCATGCTGCTGCTGATGATCCTGGTCTTCGGCATCCAAATCTCTGCACCATGTCTTGGAATCTCCACCTGGACACAAAGACATCTGTTATTAAGTTCCAATTTATTTAGTTATGTAAGCAATAATTGTACTGGTTTTAATTGGAGGTTTGAGCTAGCCCTATGTTTCTTATTTATCATAAGTTCCGATTTATTTAGTTATGTAAGCAATAATTGTACTGGTTTTAATTGTTGTACATGTTTAGCCCCGTCACATTTATGTTGTGAAATGCTATGGATTTCCATCTCTTGATCATCCAAGCTGTTGTTCAAAAACATGTGGCATCTTTTTCAATAGTACCAGCAATATTCCATGGTTTCAACATTTTTAGTGGTAATAGCATCTACAACCAGGCTCCTCAAACTTCTCTCAAATGCTCGGGGCAGACAGCTGACCAGTCAAAAAACACCGACCCAGATGGGCGCCTCAAGCCGGCCTCAAACGTCCGGGCTGACCAGCACCTCTAATATCCAGTCCAAATATGAGGTGGATATCGGGTGGCCCAGATAGACCATGCACGTCCGCCACGTCGACCCGGCCCACACCGGCCCATCCGACCACATATATATTCATCCCCATCCGCTTCCCGGACCGAACCCTTGCTACCCCACTCCACTTCCCTCCAGTCCACTCCACCACCCAAGTTTCTGTCTGACGATCTCCTATCTTCTCCAGGATGGCATGCAGCAGATCCGAGTCCTACACCTCCAGATCCATTGACCCGGAGCTCGTCCCACATGGCCCCGTGGAGGAGATGACTGCCAACCTTGCGCTCCACCGCTCCGGGGAGGAGGCCGCCCGACGGCAGCGTTTGGACTCCTTTCGTCAGGAATCCATTGCGTCCGCCCAAATTGCACATGGATCTGACGCGAGGTGTGTTGCTTTTGTTGGAATTTTGCTTGTAGGCCTTTGGCCCAAAGCCCAACTAAAGTTTTGAAATTCTCTTGCCCGTTCATGCTTAGCTAGTGAGTGGTGTGAATGGGACTAAAGTTTAGTCCCACCACGTAAATTGAGAGAGTGTTGCACCTCTTTATAAGGTGAGCTCTTCTACCACTTGTATGACCATGAGAAGATGAGACCTACACACGGGCCCCTCCTCCTCGCTCGCCACGCCACGACGCGCCGCGGGTTGCGGGAATGAGCTGAGCCAAGGACAAAGCTATGCACGTTGTTTATATTTTTGCTGCTTGGAAATAATTAATAAGTCATTAGTTAATAATTAATGGACACGTTAATTACACAGCCGTTTCCGATTCCTTTGGATCGTGGGGTTGTTACCTGGACGTGGGGTTTTCTCCACGACCTACCCGGGCCCGCACTATATAGTTAGGCGAACGTCTACCCTAGCCGCTGCCGCATCGTATGATTTTGCACCACCGTTCCATATCATTGCGCCGCCACGCAACTCTTCTCCATCCCTCCTTCCGGCATGCACCGTGAGGAGGGACAGCAGGCCTTCGGAACCCCGCCTCTCGTGATCCTGTACGGGAGAGGGGCGATCAGGTTTTTGGGGAGCGCACTCGCGCGACTGGTGGCAGCGACAATTTTGCCAACGACGACTTCTTCCCTGACCTCGGCAACCTCCTCATCAACGACATGGGCGACAACATCAACACCGGCTATACCTGGCCATGGGAAGCCCGGCCCGGCCCGAAAAAGCCCGACCCGGCCCGGCCCGACGCTGCCCCCGGGCTGGGCTCGGGCCTAGATTTTGAGCCCGAAGGCCGGGCCGGGCCGGGCTTAGGCCCGTCGATTTTGCGTTTTCCTGAAGGTCGGGCCGGGCTGGCCCGGAGCCCGACGGGCTTTTACGTGTTTGGGCCGGGCTCAGGCCCAGAAAATAGGCCCGATGGCCGGGCCGGGCTTGGTTTTTTGCGTCGGGCTTGGCTAGGCCTGGCCCGAAGCCCGGCCCGACCCGGGGTATGGCCAGGTATAACGCCGGCGCTCCCGCTGCACGGTATGTGATCTTGTCCTCCTTGTTCGAGATCGTGCTAGAATTCTTAGTTCTAGTCTATGCCCTAAATGTGACTTGTTCATTTACTATGCTAGTTTGCATGATTAATTTAATCTCTGCTATTGCTGTCATGATTTATTTTTTGTTTATTCGGATTAAATCTCATAGTAATTTGCTCATATATTCAACAGCCTCTGCCTCACCGGAGGCGGTGCAGACTGTTTGGCGTCCGAACGGGATGGCGGATGCGCAACCGCTTCGTTGGCGCGCCAAGACGGAGGTGAACACATGGGTGTCTTTCGACGCAAATATGGCGTGGTGTGACAGCAGTGCGAGGCAGCGGGCGCAGGAGGCAGCGGCAGACCTTGGCGAGGCAGAGTCGCATTCTCTAGTGCCCGGTTTGGTATACGGCCATCCCAGGCACTCGCATCATGGTGGACCTCGCCGGCTCCGGACTCTGAGGAGGAAGAGTAGGGCATGGGAGACGACAGTGCCTCAAGTCCCCTGAGCCGGTGCGTGTTGCATGCCATACTCTACCTTTCCGGTGACCGGAGTAACAATTCAAGGGGCGCAGCCTGCCGCAGGACATGGGCACGGCGGAGCTAGACGAGCTCCGCTCAGATTATGCTTCACGTTGCATGTAAGAGATTATTTGAGACATGACCGGTCACTACTGTCAGCCAACGCACGTCCCGGTTCATTTCAGGGGTCGGATTTGCTATATCCGGATGTAGATGCTCTAAATGAATGGATGCATGCTGGAGTAGTTGGGTCTTCATGGTCGTGGCAATCGCAATCTTGAGAATTCTGTCCATTCTCTTTTGGCCCATGCGTGCCTTCCACTCCTTTTCTGCACAATGACGATAGGCTGCACACGACTGGCACTCCGATACCAGCCACAACTCACGTACGCGTGATCAGGAAGACAAGCCAAGTCAAGTGCAGCGTCAGGTACGCGTGTGGCTGGCCAATACACACACACACCGCACCACACACGCATACTAGATAATTTTCCTCTTCACTGCTCATGAATTCGGTGGATTCAACGCAGAATTATCGACAGATCAAGCTGTAAGCAAAGCAGGGAGGCCGCGGGTCCGTTGAGAGTGGCGACGGATCCAGCTGCAACCGCAATGCTCCGAGTTGCAACTAGTGAAGAAATTCCAGATCCTGCTAGGCTAGGTACTCCCTCATATGCCTCTTACAAAAGTGAAGAAAAAAAGAGCTCCCTCGTCTATATGCTTGCTCCCACGTACGCTGTTGATTTGTAACTTCTTCAGCCTCGGGGTGAGTGGCTTATCTATGACTAATCCATCCTCTTTTCAGGATCTAGACTTGGCGCAAACTTTCCTGTTCTATCACTGGCCGTGCATTCGAGCTTTTAGGTCATGGAGGCGGCTCTGGTGACTGTGGCCACGGGGGTCCTCAAACCTGTCCTGGTGAAGCTGGCCACCCTGCTCGGCGACGAGTACAAGCGTTTTAAGGGTGTGCGCAAGGAGATCAGGTCTCTCACTCATGACACTAGTAAAAAAAGGGGCTATCGTTGAGGCCTGTTTTGCCCATTAGTCCCGGTTCAATCCGTAACAGGACTAATGTGAGATTTATCCCGGTTCGTGAGCCGGGGGGCGGCCGGGCCACGGGCCATTGGTCCCGGTTCGTCCGGACCTTTTGGTCCCGGTTGGTTGGACGAACGGGACCATCGGCCCGCCTCCTGGCCCACAATCATTGGTCTCGGTTGGCGGCTTGAACGGGACCAAAGGCACCCTTTAGTCCCGGTTCAGACTATCAACCGACTAAAGGCTGGTCCTCGTTATGCCAGAGTTTAGTCCCACCTCGCCAATCAAGGGGAATCAAACCAGTTTATAAGCACCTCCCTTTCTGCCATGTTGAGTTCTTCTCAAAATGAATAGATGCCCTTATACAGGAATTTAACCTAAATTCATACTGAATTTCTCTGAAGTTAGTAGAAATTTATTATGAATTTAGGTTGAATTTTCTCTATGCATCTATGTTCATTTATGAGTAGTTTTTATATAGATTTTTTCTTTTCTGCTATATTTATTTTTTCTTTTTGCTTTTCTCAAGTGGCTGAGGCAAACAAGCAGAATGGTTTTATGTGTTGTCCATGCCCTATATGTGGGAATACGAAGTCTTACTCGACCGGAAAATCCTTCACACCCACCTGCTTTACAAGGGTTTCATGCCACACTATAATGTTTGGACGAGGCACGGAGAAATAAGGGTTATGATGGAAGACGGCGAGGAAGAAGAGTACGATGACAACTATGTGCCCCTGAATACGGTGATGCTACTGAACATCAAGATGCACTGACGATGTGCACGATGGTGCTGCAACGGGCGGCTGCTGAAGATCAAGAGGAACCAGACGATGTGCCCCATGATGATGATCTCCGCCGGTCATTGTCGATGCAAGGACACAATGCGAAAGTCAAAAGGAGAAGCTGAAGTTCGATCGCATGTTAGAGGATCACAAAAAGGGTTGTACCCCAATTGCGAAGATGGCAACACAAAGCTCGGCACCGTACTCGAATTGCTGCAGTGGAAGGCAGAGAATGCTGTGCTCGATAAAGGATTTGAGAAGCTACTGAAAATAATGAAGAAGAAGCTTCCAAATGATAACGAATTGCCCGACAGTACATACGCAGCAAAGAAGGTCGATGCCCTCTAGGATTGGAGGTGTAGAAGATACATGCATGCCCTAATGACTGCATCCTCTACCGTGGTGCCTACAAGGATCTGAACGCATGCCGGTATGCGGTGCATTGCGGTATAAGATCGACGAGATGACACCGGTGATGTTGACGGCGAGCCTCCCGGAAGAGGGTTCTGCGAAGGTGATGTGGTATGCTCCTATAATACCACGGTTGAAACGTCTGTTCAGAAACGGAGAGCATGCCAAGTTGATGAGATGGCACAGTGAGGACCGTAAGAAAGACGGAAGTTGAGAGCACCCACGACGGGTCGCAGATGGAGAAAAATTGAGAGAAAGTACTGGGATGAGTTTGCAAAGGACCCAAGGAACGTATGGTTTGCTTTAAGCGCGGATGGCATTAATCCTTTCGGGGAGCAGAGCAGCAATCACAGCACCTGGCCCGTGACTCTATGTATGTATAACCTTCCTCCTTGGATGTGCATGAAGCGGAAGTTCATTATGATGCCAGTTCTCATCCAAGGCCCTAAGCAACCCGGCAACGATATTGATGTGTACCTAAGGCCATTAGTTGAGGAACTTTTACAGCTGTGGAATGGAAACGGTGTACGTACGTGGGATGAGCACAAAAAAACTCACACCGGTTTATAAGCCCGTCCCTCTACGCCTTGTTGAGCTCACAAACTTGTGATTCACACAAATTTCAAAGAATTCAAATTTTATAAAACTAATGGCACAAACAGAAAGTTTATAATTGTTCTAAAACAAATGGCACTAACAGAAAGTTTATAATTTTGCTGACCTAAAAGCAAAAAGAATTAAAAAATAAAGCAAAAAACCAAAAGAAAATAAATAATGCAGGAAACAAAACAAAAAACTTGAAAAAATAATAATAATAGCAACAATAAGCATTTTGTTGTAAGTAGAAACAAAATAAAATAAATAAAGCAACAAAGAAAACAAAAATGTGTTTTTGAATTTTAAAACTAATGGCACAAACAGAAAGTTTATATTTTTCTAAAACTAAAAGCACTAACAGAAAGTTTATAATTTTGCTGACCTAAAAGCAAAAAAGAATTAAAAATAAAGCAAAAACCAAAAGAAAATAAATAATGCAGAAAGAAAACAAAAAACTTGAAAAAATAAAATAGCAACAATAAGTATTTTGTTGTAAGTAGAAACAAAATAAAATAAATAAAGCAACAAAGAAAACAAAAAAGTGTTTTCAAATTTTAAAACTAATGGCACTAATAGAAAGTTTATATTTTTCTAAAACTAAAAGCAAAAAGAAATAAAATATAAAGCAAAAAAACTGCCACCTACTAGGCCCCCACGGCCTGAATACGACTAGAAACCCTACATGGGCCAGATTCAGCCCGCAGAGGCCCAATAGGCCCACAGCAGTAGCATGATTAGGCCCGAAGCCTGCATTTGAGAGGAGCTCGAAGGGGACGACACCAGCGCTTATAAACCAGTGTCGGCGCCTTCAACTAGCGAGGTGGGACTAAACATTTGGCGCTGGGCAGCACAGCCTTTGGTCCCGGTTGGTGGCACCAACCGAGACTAAAGGGGTTTAGTCGGTTCGTGGCACGACCGGACTAATGCCCCTTTAGTCCCGGTTGGTGCCACCAACCGACCAAAGGTCGCCGCTTCCCGCCCTTTGGGCTGCTGAAATTTGGCCTTTGGTCCCGGTTGGTGGCATCAACCGACTAGGGGCATTAGTCCCGGTCGTGCCACGAACCGGGACCAATGCTCTTTCTATATAAGCAAGACTTGTGAAATTTTCACATCCCCTCGCCTCCCTAGCCAGTTGCCCCGCCGCCAGCTGCCCAAATCAAGGCTCCTCGTCGCCGCCGCCGCCATCCCCGTCTCCCCTGCGTTCTCCCCTGCCGCGCCCGAGCCCACGCCGCCGCCGCGCCCCCCCCTGCCCGCCCCCGAGCACGCGCGCCGCGCCCTGCGCCCACGCCGCTGCCGCCGCGCCCCTGCCCGTCCCCCGAGCACGCACGGCGCGCGCCTTCGCGCCCGCCGCCGCCGCGTGCCCTCGCTGCCCGTCCACGAAAGCACGCACGCCGCGCGCGCCGCGCGCCACGCGCCGCCGCCCGTGCCTCTCGCGCCTGCCCGCCTCACCGTCTGCCGCCGGGCGCCTCGCCTTGCCGCCCGCCTGCCTCGACGCCGCCCCTCCTCCCCGTTCGGTCCGGCTCCGGCGACCCCCTTTCCTCCCTGTCCCCTCGTCCTCTTCATAAAAAAAAATTTCATATAATTTTTTTAGGCAGATTTATGTTCATGTATATATGTTCATTATATGAACATAATATGGATGATGTATGCATGCTTTTTATATGTTCATTATATATGTTCATTATATGGATGGATGGATGGATGGATAATTTTAGGCAGATTTTAGATTTTTAGGCAGATTTTTAGAATTTTTGTGTATGTATGTTATGTTTATATGTATGTATGTATGTTCATATGTATGTATGTTTATATGCAAAGCATATGCAAAGAAAATGTATGAATGGTCATATGCAAAGAAAAATGTATGTATGGTCATATGCAAAGAAAATGTATGTATGTATGTTCATATGAAAGAAAATGTATGTATGTATGTTCATATTCATATGCAAAGAAAATGTATGTTCATATATATGATGATATGTTCATATAAAAGGAAAATAAGAAGAGGAAGAAAGGAGAAGAAGAGGAGAGGAAGAAGAGGAGAAATAAATAAGAAGAGGAAAAAGAAGAAAAGAAGAGGAGAAGAAGAAAGGAATAGAAGAGAAGAAGAAAAATAGAATTGAAAAATAGAAAAATTCTATTTTTTCTTCTTCTCTTCTATTCCTTTCTTCTTCTCCTCTTTTTTTTCTATTTTTTCTTCTTCTCCTCTATTCTTTTCTTCTTCTCCTCTTCTATTTTCTTCTTTTTTGTCTTCTTCTTCTTCCTTCTTCCTTCTTCCTCTTTTCTTCCTTTTCCTTATTTTCCTTTCTCGAGGGATAAGAAGAAAAAGAAGAGGAGAAGAAGAAAGAAAGGAATAGAGGAGAAAGAAGAAACTTTGACACGAGGGGGGGGGGTACCGATACCCCCTCCCCGATAACATTATTTTCCCATGTATATGTATGTTGCGTCGTTGTCGATATAACGAGGGTGTCGAGGATCGCCGAGGGGTCTAGGGTCGGGAACTAGGGTAGAGGGTCGAGGGTCATTAAGGGGTCAAGGGTCGAAGGTTTCAGGTCGAGGTTCCTATAGTGTCAAAGTATTGAAGAAATCCATCGCTTCATCATTAGCCGGAAGTAACCATGGCATGATGGTGCGAAGTCCTCAAAGTTGTTACGGAATGGAGTCCGGATAGGATAATTTGCCTTTTGCTGAACTTTGTACCAAAAAGCTAATTATCCTATCTCGGGACTCCGCTCCAAAACAACTTTGGAGAGCTTGCACCATCATGCACCTGTTACATTAGCCTAATGATGAAGACATGGTTTTGTTGAATCCTTTGACACTAGGCAACCTCCCGACCCTCGGCGATCTTCGACCCTTGACCTCGACCGCCGGCGATCCACGACCCTCTACCCTACTTGTGGGACATAGATGTACTGTTCAACGCCGACCCCTCCCGATAGCTTCAACACGTGGGGGGGTCGATATTATGTACCCCTCCTAGCTTGAAGCGTTCTCGAGGCCACCCCTAACCCTTGAAGCGTTGTCGAGGCCACCCCAAACCCTAGAGAAGCAGCGCCGAGGCCACTAATATGATTCCTTATTGTGATTAGCTAGCTAGTTCTACGCTGGCACTAATATATCCATATCTGTCATGTTTGAATAATAATTGCCATGTTGTAAATATTTCTAGAAACTATGGACACCCCCGAGACGAAGCACAAGAAGCGTTGTTGAGGGACATAATCGCACACGGAAGTGATGCCGTCTCCTCGATGATGTTTCTCAACGCCGATAACGATGGTCCGGAAGGAGAGGGTGAAGAAGCAGCTGGCTATGATTTACATGGCTCCGATGACCCAATGCCGGTGCAAGAAGTAGACCGTGAGGACGGCTCGGTGATCACCAAACCGAGTCCGCCAGGTATATATATTAGTTAAGCCTGTGCTGACTAGCTCTCGTCTTTGTTTTGGTATATATATATGTACACATATTAATTAACTCTCGTCTTTGTTCTTTTTTCTAGCCCTCCGGATCGAGCACAACTTCGGTAAAGAGACGAGGCCCAAGAAAAGTTGAGCTCGGATGAAAAGTTTGAGATCATACAAATCGCGCGACGGCCAACCGATTGAACCCTACCGGACAAAGAAGGCATTTGTTGCTCAGTGCGGGGTTCTGGTTAGGGACAAGATCCCGATCAGCATCCACCAATGGTATAAGCCTAAGAACGAAGACCCTGAGGTGTCTTATGTCAATGTTATGCAGAAAAATGATCTTTGGAGTGAGCTGAAGTCAAATTTTACCCTACCGCCAGAGGATGATCCGGAGAAGCTAGTAATAGAGCCATTAATCAAGTCTTTTGCTCTTAAGAAGATGGCAGAACTATTCAGGAATTGGAAGAAAGACCTCAATACGTATGTTGAAAAAATGAGACACCAGAATTCACGGGCAAATATGAGAAGATCGAGATGATGGCCCGCATTTGTGGCCTACAAGACATCGGAAAAGAGTAAAAAGATGTCAGCGACAAACAAGAGAAATGCTGCGAAGAAGAAGCTTCATCATCGCACGGGTCGTGGCTACCTCATAGCCCGCCTAAGTGGTCCAAGGCTGAGAATGATCTGCTTGATAAAGGGATCGAACCCGAGACAATGAACTGGCCAGACCGCTTGCGGACTTGGTTCTTCGGGCGGCGGATCCTTGGACCCTATAACGGGAAGTGCATTTGGACGGACGAACAATTGGACATACTAGTCAAGAGGCTTAAGCATTATATCGAAGCAGCGCAGCAAGGGAAGTTTGTTCGAGACGGGGAGAAGGACGAGCTCACAATGGCCCTCGGGAATCCTCGAGCACCTCGGACGGACACGAGGCACGCCAGCTCCCTTTCGTGGAAGGCTGGATTTCGGACGCAGGGGTTACAAAACCCATGAGAGGAGGAAGAAAGCGGAGCAGAGCCTAATGCAGCGCTGCACGAAAGGGTAATGGGGCTAGAGGAACGAGAAGAGGAACGAGAAGCAGCCGATCACAACAAACGACCCGCCAAGCTTCCCGGTTACCCCGCCATCTCGGTGGAGAAGCAGCGTGGCTTCCACCGAAGCTGCTTCAGCCGAGCAGCATGCCTTGACGGCTCCTCGCCAGCTATCCCGTGGATGCTATCACGGATGCTGAAAGTTGCCACCTTATGGCGCAATGGAGCAATTTAAAGGTCAAGGCGGCTGTTGGCTCTGCTTATCCCACTAAACCCGACTCAACTTTTCACCGCCGCCGATTCCGAAGGATATGCTAAGGTGATGGTCGATGAAATAACGGAGGATTTGAGGAGCTCGGCTTGACCACCCTACCGGTGAAGGGAGTATCGGCTGGGTTCTGCTCAAGACTCCATGCCTATGGCGGAAGGATCTCATCAACCTTCCGAACTGGACGCCTCCGCCTCCTCCTCCTCCTCCGGCGAGTCAGGCACTCCGCCTCCTCCGCCGCCTCCTCCTCCTCCTCCGCGAATCAGGGCACTCCGCCTCCACCGCCTCCTCCTCCGGCGAGTGACGATCAGGGCACTCGGCGGCTCCTTCTCCGCGCGTGGCAGCACTCCGTCTCCTTCTCCGCCTGCACCGCGCGTCCGGCAGCCAGCCTCCTCCTTCTCCGCCTCGTCGGCAAGGGCGGAAGAGACCCGCCGCCGCTCCGGCTGCTCCGGCGCGTCGTAGTCCTTCTCCTCCGCCTCGTAAGCAAGGAAAGAAGACATCCGCCCGTCTGCTCTGCCGGCGTCTAGCAGATCTGCCAAAGGCGGAGGAGATATAGATTCGGTCCTTCTCTCAAGACTCGGAGAAGTTACCGCACGAGAGGAGCGAGGAGGAAAACGCGAAGATCGCGCAGACCGAAGTGGATGACTGGTTTCAAGGGTTGAAAGCAAAGAGACATCCACCTCCGGAGGAGAAGGTAGATCCGTCAAAGCGAAGCGCACTCGCTGCCCCGACAAAACCACCCAAGTCTCCGCCGAAAGGCAACTATGAGCGCATTATTGGAAAGGCATTTGCCGAGGCGGAGAGATCGGGAAGTACTCGCTGATCAAAGGATGAAAGAACGACGAGTTGGGAAACAAATTGCCCAGCTCGGCGAACAAGCGAAGAATCGTGCCCCCGCTCAAGGTGCCTGCTAGCGACATCGCCGATCCGAGGATGGTGCCCGTTATGGCAATCCTGAAGATTACTTGCCCGACGATGTACAATTTGATTTCTTGGAGGTGCAGATACAAAGATACGAGTACGGGAAGCCTCTCGTCAAAGATGAAAGCTCTCTAACAACGATGATGCGAAGATTGCATGATTGGTACATGAAAACCTGCAAAGAGTCCGACGGAGGAATACTTTGTATTTGAGAGTTAAAAGGAGCATGACCTCCTTGGAATTGAACTGTTGCCTATTCCATTTGAGGAGTTCTATCAGTTTTTCAATCAATTGGCCATCGATAAAGCAACGGTCACCTGCTACGTCTGTAAGTAGTACTACTTCTGTCATTAAGTATCTCTATATAACTCAGCTCTTTCATTGCATGTATTTATAAATATCCTCACTATATTATGCAGATTGAAGATCGCAGAAATGAAGAAAAACAAGTGGGTGATATTGGGTTCATTAACACATATCTCATCGATGCAAATGAGGTTAAATATCGTGCCAAGGAAACTGAGGCCAACTTGCTACGATCGTTGGAAATAAATGAACACAAAATACAATACTCTTTCCTTACAACTACACGTGAGTGTTACTGTCTTGTGGCATATTCGGTTTCCTTATTTAGTCCAGGTTATAGAAATGTAATATTGATGAGTTATGCATGCGCGCAGGTTCCACTATATTCTCCTAGAGATTAAGCTTGAGCAGGGAGTAGTAAATGTCTTAGACTCGAGACGAAAAGATCCCAAGGAATATGCGGAAATGACTGAAATGCTCGAGAAGTAAGTTAAATCGATCATTATCCACCATATCAGCAACTTTGTTCATTTCTGATATCAAGTAATTGTTTTCTTTGTATGGCAGGGCTTGGGGAAAATTCACCAAAAAAGCTCCGGGACTACCGAAGAAGCTGCAATTTAGACACCAAAGTAAGTACTATATAGTAGCATATTCCACGCAAGATCTCCTAGTGATTCAAGCGCTAGTTTCATCAATACCGTTTAGCATGTGCTTGCTATATATAATTATCAGTTTGATTGACCTCTGTTTCTTGTAAAGTGGTTGTGGCAGGAACAAGGGAATGATTTCTGTGGATACTACGCTTATGCAGTCCATCCGCCACACGACCTGTGAGAGGGCTACTCCGACAAACAATTTGAAGTGCGTAAATAAAATATTCACAATTTTATTTTATTACCATCATTTGTGTTGAGTTTCATTCATATATATATATATATATATATATATATATATATATATATATATATATATATATATATATATATATATATATATATATATATATATATATATATATATATATTGACCCTTTCTTAAAATTAGATGTTTCGCAGCGGATGAACTGCTAGCACCAGATCGCATGCAGCAATTCAAGAGGAATTGGCGGCATTCTTTCTTGAGTATGTGATCGCTGAAGACGGGAATACCATGTGGACCACGCTATCCGTATTGTAAAAGATAATTATTGTATATATGTAGCCGGTAGCGTCGGATAGATATACGAGAACTTGTTGTTCGACCAATCTCTCGGAGAAGGAGAGGTGGTCGATATCACTTCTCTCTGTATGCATATATATGTTCATGACGATCTTCTGTTTGCTTAATTACTAGCTAGCTAGCATGTCTAGTTAGTCCTCTCTATATGTATGTATAGTACGTAGCGTCGACCAAGCACGGACAAAAGAAAGGACACTTTTTCTATTAATTAGCTAGCTATAGCACAATATATGAAACACCTAAATTAACCCCCAAAACCCCCAAACCCCCAACCCCCCCCTCTTTGAAAAAAAACAAAACCAGAGCTAAAGAAATGTGACGTGGATGTTTATTGGTCCCGGTTGGTGCCACCAACCGGGACCAAAGGCCCTCCCGCCTGGGCTCAGCGGACAGGCCACGTGGAGGTTTGATCTGTCCCGGTTTGGATAGAACCGGACTAAAGGGTGAGGTATTAGTATCGACCCTTTAGTCCCGGTTCACGAACCGGGACTAAAGGCCCTTATGAACCGGGACTATAGGCCCTTTTTCTACTAGTGTGAACTCGCCGCCATGGAGGCTTTTCTCCTCAAGATGTCGGAGGAGGAGGAGGATCTCGATGTGCAGGATAAAGTTTGGATGAATGAGGTGCGGGAATTGTCCTATGACATGGAGGATGCCATCGATGACTTCATTCAAAGCGTTGGTAACAAAGAAGAAAAGCCGGATGGCTTCATTGAGAAGATCAAGACCTCTCTAGGAAAGTTGGGAAATGTGAAGGCTCGTCATCGAATTGGCAAGGAGATACAGGATCTCAAGAAACAGATCATTGAGGTGGGCGACAGGAATGCAAGGTACAAGGGACGTGACATCTTCTCCAAGGCCGTCAATGCGACTGCTGACCCTAGAGCTCTTGCTATCTTTGAGCATGCATCAAAGCTCGTCGGAATTGATGAACCCAAGGCTGAGTTGATCAAGTTGTTAACTGACGAGGATGGAGTTGCATCAACACAACAACAAGTGAAGATGGTCTCCATTGTTGGATCAGGAGGAATGGGCAAAACAACTCTTGCAAACCAAGTGTATCAAGAGCTGAAAGAGAAATTCGAGTGTAAGGCTTTCATATCAGTGTCACGAAATCCAGATATGACAAATATCTTGAGAACCCTCCTCAGTGAAGTTGGGTGTCAAGATTATGCTGACACTGAAGCAGGGAGCATACAACAACTAATAAGAAAGATTACCGATTACCTAGCAGAAAAAAGGTACTATTATATTTCTTTAAATTTACTCCTCGCCATAGAAAGTTAAATCAAGAATTCTCACATAGAAAAATACACTCCTAATTAAGAATCAAAATAAGCAATTATATACTTTTTAGGAGAAAATTAATTGCCAAATGTATGGAAGCACTTATTTGCATTACTTTACTAGTTAACTAGGTTGTTGCATTTGGAGGGAAAATAAGTCTTATATAAGTAAGAACATATGATTAGTATAGGTATCGGCACGTCTATGCATCTCAGTATGCATATAGACTAAAAGACCGACGCGGATTTTTGGGACATGGTGCCACGCGAGGATGAAATCTGGGCAGTCCATGCATGCTGCAAGATTAACACTTAATATAGCGAATTAATGGATACCGAAATGATACAATGAGTTAATTTGATGAATACGCGTATGTGATAGGAATCTTAAATGGGCTGGTGGTCTAGGCACTGGTTGGCATTTAAACGTGTCTGACTCACCTGTTGTACGTCTTGAATGGCACTTAATAAGTGTGGGCCTGCCGTTTTTACTGTGGTTTGTTTTGCCTAAGCTAATTTTGTGTCCGTATAACAAGAGGAGATAGCTCCAGCGGAAACAGATGTTAACAGGTTAGCCTATCGAGACTCTACTTGATCCTTCTTTGGTTTATTTGATCGCTTCAAGCTGTGCCCTATTCTGCTTCTTTTGTTTATTTGGTTACCGCTTGATCATTCTTCATCTTGTGCTTCCTAGAACATTATGAGTAGTGAGTACTGTGTGGCTTATGCGTTTGCTTAGCTACCCTGCGCAAGTCTCATTAACGCTTCTGTTTTGTTTCGATTATAAACTTGTTTTTTCCACACAAATGCAGCAATTAATACTTCCTGGGTGTCCTGATGGGCCGCAGGACAGTCATTGGTGGATTGAGGGGGTGCAGGCCGGTATTAATTTTCCTTTGTGATCAATTAAATGGCTGTTGGTAGTAGGATATTTATTCCTGTTAAAAATTCCATTTGGAGAATAATAATAAAGAAAACCATGGCACTTTTTGGAAATCCTGATCCCTGTTAGCTGCACATCGTTATCTTCTGCATGGCAAGTGCATGCAAGAATTTGTCACTGCGTGCAATTTCTGCTCGTTAGTTGGTATCTCGCTCCTCACATGCAAGACTGCAGTGTAGACCCATCGTCAACCTACCACTTGAAGAACCAACAGGACAAGCTAGGTCGCAATGGCATCAAGCTTTCCCGACAGCCATTCACAACATTGGTGTTGGAGGAGTCAGTGAACTATTCTAAATCTCTATATTTTTTCATAAGAAGCTACATATCTCCATGGTTGGGTTCAGCCAGCTATGCAGAAGAACAAAGTCGCAAGAATTAGAGTTGCGGGGTGGATAAAGGATGTTCTGCATGTTGCATTTAAAAGATGATGGGTGCCTTCACGTCCTGTCAGCCATTTACAGTAAACGAATGGAGCCAGGCTGAAAAAGTTTATGCTGGTCCCGTCGTTTAAAAACTGACATGCTGTCGTGCTAGAACTCAGTCCACACCGTGTGCTACCTCGCGGGTGGCCGTTGGGGCTAAGATGCTGGCCACGAGCAGAGTTCAATGCGTGTGTTGCGTCGCGGGGCACGGCTGCATGTGTCAGCTGGGAATACGCGTCTATACCATTTGCTATACGCAGAGGGGAGATCATTATACGACGGAAGTGTATTTAATTAGCACGAATCGCGCGGCAGCGTGCGGCGTGGATACCGACCGCGCGTGATGGCATGTCCACTCGCCATTATTCGCTAAAAGACAGCCTTTTCCGCAATAAAGAAATAGCATCAATCTTCAATCAAGCAAGTATGCTACACGATATGTACCACTCCAAGTGCTTAGAGCTCTTTTGCTCTTATATAGCTTATCTAGGAAAACATATTTATTTAATAAGCACGTGTTTTCTGGCCATGTGGCCCTGTTTAAGTTGCATAGTACCCTAGAGCCGATCCATTTATCTTTTGCACGTTGCCAAATGAGAACACGGAAATTTCTCTTTTTCTTATTTTGCTTGTACGCTCCGTTTTAACACATCATACTAACTAATACTACTAAAAAAATTATGTGCAGGTATATTATAGTGATTGACGACATATGGGATGTTAAAACATGGGACGTTATTAAGTGCGCATTCCCCATGACTAGATGCGGTGGTGTAATAATCACCACTACACGGCTGAGTGATGTTGCATGTTCGTGTCATTCATCAATCGGTGGCTATATTTATAATATAAGGCCTCTTAATATGGAGCACTCAAGACAACTATTCCACAGAAGATTATTCAGCTCCGAAGAAGATTGCCCTTCATCGCTCGTGAAAGTTTCTAATCAAATCTTGGAAAAATGTGATGGGTTGCCTTTGGCAATCATTGCTATAGCTGGTTTGTTGGCTAACACAGGAAGATCAGAGCATCTATGGAACCAAGTGAAATATTCAATTGGTCGTGCACTTGAAAGGAATCCTAATGTCGAAGTAATGATGAAGATATTGTCACTTAGTTACTTTGATCTTCCTCCTCATCTGAAAACATGTCTCTTGTATCTCAGTATATTTCTGGAAGATTCTATTATTGAGAAGAAAACACTAATATCAAGATGGATTGCCGAAGGATTCATTCACAAAGAAGGTATATATACTGCATATCAGGTAGGAGTGAGGTGTTTTAATGAGCTCATCAATAGGAGTTTGATCCAACCTGTGAAGAAAGACGGTTATAGGGGGAAGAGTTGTCGAGTTCACGACATAATTCTTGATTTCATAGTATCCAAGTCCATTGAAGAGAACTTTATTACTTTTTCTGGTGTCCCCAGTTTAACTACCGTGACACAAGGCAAAGTCCGCCGTCTCTCCATGCAAGTTGAAGGGAAAGGGGATTCTATCTTGCCAATGAGCCTGATATTGTCTCATGTCCGTTCATTTAATGTGTTCAGGAATACGGTGAATATCCATTCGATGATGGAGTTCAGGCATTTGCGTGTTGTGGACTTAAATGGCAGTCGATTGGAAAACCACCATCTTGCGAACGTAGGGAGGCTGTTTCAGCTAAGGTACCTCAGCATTTACAGGACAGCAGTAAGCGAGCTCCCGGAACAAATCGGACACCTACAATGCTTAGAGATGTTGGACATCAGGTATACAATGGTGTCCGAGTTGCCAGCCAGTATTGTCAATCTCGGCAAACTGGCACACTTACTTCTTGGCTCAGAAGACACATGTGTTAAGTTTCCCGATGGAATTGCGAAGATGCAAGCACTAGAGACTTTGGATGAAGTTGACGCCAGCAAGCAGTCATATAACTTTCTGCAAGGGCTTGGTCAGCTAAAGAATCTGAGGAAGCTGCACATTAATTATCATGGTGTTGCCCACGAAGACAAGGAAATTATTGCTTCTTCTCTCGGTAAACTATGCACACAAAACCTTTGTTCTCTAACTATGTGGGGGAATGATGATGACGACTTCTTGCTGAATACATGGTGCACTTCTCCGCCGCTTAACCTCCGAAAACTTGTCATATGGGGTTGTATATTCCCAAAGGTTCCACATTGGGTAGGATCACTCGTCAACCTACAGAAGTTACACTTGCAGGTGGGGAGAGGTATCCATCATGAAGATATCTGCATCCTTGGAGCCTTACCCGCTCTGCTCACTCTGGGTCTACGAAGAAGGGAAAAAGAGCCTTCTTGTGAAGATGGAAGGCTGGCAGTTAGTGGTGAAACTGGGTTCCGATGCCTGAGGAAGTTTAGTTACTATAGGCCGGGAGATTGGATGGATCTTATGTTTACGGCAAAATGCATGCCCAAACTAGAAAAACTGAAGATTATATTTTACCGGCATGCTGAAGATGAGGCTCCCATCATTCCTGCTTTCGATTTCGGGATCGAAAACCTGTCCAGCCTCACTACTTTCAAATGTCACCTAGGTTGTAGGCCTATGGCAACGAGAACTTTTGACGCTGTAAAGGCTTCTCTGGACAGAGTAGTCAGAGCACATCCCAACTACCTTACTGTAATCTTCAATTATCCTCTGCGTACGTGATTACCTTCTCAAGATTTATTATCTATACGACTAGTACAAACGTACTGACAACCTCTCTTAATTCCCTTGCCCTGTATTTTCAGGTAGGTCGGACACGACATATACATTCCATGATTGCTACATGCGGTCTCAAGACTAATCACTGCACTCCTGAGATCGGTTCGATCAGCATGTAAATTCCTCGACGAATGCGCCCAGGTTGTTGTTGACTTGTTTGTACGAAGGACGAATCCTGCCTCCTGCCTGCAGGTACATACCCAACTTTGTATTCATCCATATTTATTGTTTCTTTTACATTGCTCGCAGCGTCCTTAGATAGATAGCTGCTCTTTCAGAGAGTATGTGAGCTGTGCATATATTAAGTTAGCTATTAGTTGTACCGCCATTGCTTCTCTGCTTTACACGTGCGTTGTTCTCCAGCAAGCCAGACACAGGCGTCACTGTTGTAGTTTCTTGAACTAAACACTTATAATTACGTTCTTCTAGTTTTCTCAACGATAATTGGATTGGACGCTGTTATATATGCTTATGGTCTTAATTACACAATTGCTATATGGTACATACTATATGGTTGTTGATTTTTTATGTTACCGATTGACCACTTGTAGTACTGTTGTAGTTCTGGCTGATGTGTTTTTTATGCTCTCTTTTACTGAAGATGAAGACGATGCTGACGTTGTAAGGCATCGAAATCGCTGGAACCTGACCGACCTCCAAGATCGGCCAAGGGATCTCTGTCAGGCCCTCGGCTGTGACAGGCATCATCAACCAGCCAGTGCCGGGCCAGACGACGAGCAAGGCCCACAACCCGCCACTGCTACGGAGGAGCACCCGGGTGCCGAAGCCCAAGACTAAATGATAGCCCCAAATGCGTGTGGATGAGGAGAGGTCCTACCATCATTTTTTTTTCCTTTTGTTGTTCAGACTGTACTGCTTTGCGAACTAATTTGACTTCCAAATTTGTCTAATGGGATACCTAGATTTGGTACAATTCTTATACCACATACAGAAATTGCTTGTATACTTACAGAAGAAAAACGAACAGCAAAAAACAGAGGATATTTAAAATATGCGTGTCCACTTTTCATGGAAACATTCTTGGTTGGAAAACTTAAAAAATTGGTACAAAAGCATAATCAAAACAGTTCTCCTACACAGTTCCAAACAAAATCTACAGAAAAGAAGATTTCACGGTGCCAATTCACCAAAAAGAAGGTTAGTTCCCCGCAAAAAAAGAAGAAGGTTAGTTGCCTAAAAAATTCAGGAGCACATGCGCACCTACAAACAAGAAATTTTCACTCTATAACATATACTCCCTTCGTTCAGAATTACTTTTCTCGAAAATGGATATATCTAAAACTAAAATACCTAGATACATCCATTTCTGCGACAAGTAATTTCGAACGGAGGAAGTACAGACGAAGAAGATTCTTGTCTCAAAATATACATATACAAGGGGGCTTGACATGGAATGAGATGAACATGCAGAGGAGCACCAACGGGGCAGCAGACGGATCAAACGTCGAAGGTGTTTGGGCCGCTGCATCCATGGAGGCAAGTGTCGGGGACTAGACAGTGAGTTGGAAGAAGAAGTGACACTGCTTATGCAGGGGAGCACCAAATGTGGGAATACCTAAATACCGAATCAGAAACTGCCCAAGCTGGCATCCAAAAATCTCGACATACTCGGATGCTGATTCTACAGCATCACCAAAGCAAAAAAGTTCACTCTTATGAAAATTAATTTTGAGACCAGAAAGTTCCTCAAAAGCACATAAGAGCAGCTTAAGATTTCTTGCCTTATCTAAATCATGATCCATGAATAGAATTGTGTCATCCGCATATTGTAGAATGGATAGACCATCTTCTACCAAGTGTGGAATGACCCCACTAATTTGACCTACCAGCTTAGCCCGCTCAACAAGGGTAGCTAGCATGTCAGCCACAATGTTAAATAGAATAGGAGATGCGGGGTCGCCTTGACTGAAAATAGTTGCCAACGTCATCATTAACTTTTATGGCCACACTACCTCCAGAGAAAAAGCTCTCAACCCAGCGACACCATTTTTTGTGAAAACCCCTTCATGCGCAAGGTTTGCAACAGGAAGGGCCACTTAACTTTGTCGTAGGCTTTCGATTTTAAGAATGACACCGTTCAACTTTTTCTGGTGCAGCTCATGAACAGTTTTGTGCAGGACGACCACTTCATCTAATATGTTGTGTCCTTGCATAAATGTTGTTTGAGTGGGTTTTACGATATGGTCGGCTACACCGTTCAACCGATTAGTCACTACCTTCGTAAAAATTTCAAAAACTTACATTCAGAAGACAAATTGGTCGATATTGTTGAATACGACTAGCCTCCTTAATCTTAGTCAATAGGATAATTTCCCCAAAGTTTAAACGAGAAATATCAAGGTCCTCGGAATGCAGTTGGTTAAACAACTGAACCAAGTATGCCTTAATCACGTCCCAAAAGCATTGATAGAACTCCGCGGGAAAGTCATCCGGTCCCGGCGCCTTGTTGTGTTCCATCTGAAACATCCCAGTTCAAATTTCCGCCTCAGAAAACGGAGAGTTTACGAATTCATTTTCTGCTTCTGTAACTTGAATAATGTCATGAGTAACGTATTCATCCAGCTGGAAATTAGTTTCAGCTGAAGGCCCAAAAAGGTCTTTCTAAAACTTAGTGATAAAATTTCTAAGTGGTACGCCCCCCTCTATTCGGCCTTCCTCCTGGTCAAGGGCGAATATAGCTTCTTTCTATGCTTGCCATTGGCTAGCATTTGAAAGTATTTTGTACTATCATCACCTTGCACCAGCGAATTCGCCTTGCTACATTGGTACCATTTAATCTCTTCCTCGCATAGTAGGCGGGCAATCTGCTCGTTAAGATTACTTTTTTGCTCAATCTCAACGCAGACAGAGGCCTCACCTCCGCTATTTTATCAAGGGAATCAATTAAGGTAGACAATCGCAATTTTTCTTTTTTGTAAATGCCAGTAGTATGTTTGGCCCATCCTCGAAGGA
This sequence comes from Aegilops longissima, assembly GCA_021605205.1. NCBI lineage: Eukaryota > Viridiplantae > Streptophyta > Magnoliopsida > Poales > Poaceae > Aegilops > Aegilops longissima. The sequence continues at coordinate 656,374,098 of CM038681.1, read as the reverse complement.
ATTGACGCAAGGCGCGGATTCGATTATTCCATCGTTGAATGGGTGTGTTACCGCGAGGCTGGCGCGCCCACACCTTCTTAACCAGCTCATGAAATCCCTCTCTAGTGAGCCATCCCAGTTCAAATTTAAACTAGTGACGGTTAGAACTTGGGATTGGTTGTCCAAAATCGGTTAGCAACGGAGCGTGAACCGATAAGGCATCAATTCTTTCTACTGCCCGAACCGAGGCTAGAGGGTATTTATATTCCCAGTTAATGGTAACTAGCACCCGGTCCGGTTTTTCAAAGGTTGGCACCGATCGGTTATTGGCCAAGGTATACTGACGACCAGACATCGTGATCTCCCTCAGATCTAGGCTGTCAATAACAACATTAAAGAGGAAAGGCCACCTAGTGTCAACCCGATCATTGTTTTTTTTTTTTGCTGATATTGAAGGATATTAAAATCCCTCCCGATTAACATGGGATGGGGATTGTCTCTACAGGTGTTGACTAATTCTTTTAGAAATGCAGACTTAAACTCCTCTTGAGCGGCGCCATATACCGATCACAGATATATAGGACAATATATATAGGCCCTGTTTGGTTCATATTTTATCGACGGATTCCGCTTCCGCGCAGCAGAATCTGAACCAAAGGGCAAATCCAGCAGAATCCGATTCCAGAAATCCGCTGCCAAAATCTGAACCAAAAGCGGAAGCAGCCCAGGACATGCTTTCCAAAATCTGATTCTGCTGCGGGCCAAAATCTGAAAAAGCTGTATCAGCTGGTTTGCCAAATCAACTACATTTTTTCATTGATGACTATAGTAAATTTTCTTGGATTTATCTACTTAAGAAAAGATCTGATGTCTTTCAAGTCTTTAAAAATTTCCAAGCACTCGTTGAACGCAAGTTTGACAGCAAGATACTTGCTGTCCAATCAGACTGGGGCGGAGAATATGAGAAATTAAACTCTTTCTTTCAAACTCACGGCATCTCCCATCATGTGTCGTGCCCCCACGCTCACCAACAAAACGGCTCAGCTGAACGAAAGCACATGCACATCGTTGAGGTTGGCTTAGCTCTCCTAGCTGGCGCCTCCATGCCTCTTAAATTCTGGGATGAAGCTTTTCTCACTGCCGTTCATATCATCAACATGCTTCCCAGTCGTGTTATTAATAATGAAACTCCAGTAGAACGACAACTCCACACCAAACCTGATTACACATCTCTTCGTGTTTTTGGGTGTGCATGTTGGCCCAATCTTCGTCCATATAATCAAATCAAGCTCTTGTTTCGGTCAAAACAGTGTGTGTTTCTTGGATATAGTGTTCAACACAAAGGTGTAAAATGCCTTGATGTGTCTACGGGACGAGTTTATATCTCCCGTGATGTTGTTTTTGACGAAACAAAATTCCCGTTTGCTGATCTTCATCCCAACGCAGGTGCCTTGCTTCGCAAAGAAATTCTCCTCTTGCCATCTCATCTCACCGGCCTTGATCATGGGGGAAACACTTGTGATGATTCAATGCTGACTAACCCTCCTAATGGTACAGACGAGTTTTCTGGTGATGCTGCAGGAACAATCAGCGACAAAAATGACGAAGAACTTGGTCTTCATGTGCCATATTTGCTGTGTCAGGAATCGGGGAGCAAATCCTCCTTGGGATCCGCACGAGATCAGGTGGAGCTCAGGAAATCCACGTCGGGATCAGCGCAAGCAGACGCGCCAGACCTGCCCGCAGCAGAATCTGCCGCGCGTGCGGGTTCCAGTGGCCTCACGCCTGCCACGCGCCCGGCTTGCGGCGGCGGCAGCCAGCGCCAGCTCCGCGCCAATTATCAGACGCCATGTGGCAGCACCCGGATGGCCCAGGCGGGGCGCGTTTTCGCGACCAATCGCTGTGCTACAAGAGGCGGGCCCAGGTGCGGCCGACCTGCGCGGACTCCAGCGCTGATCCGGCCAGCCAGGAGGGCGCAGGATCCGGTGCAGATTCGCGTGGCCCCGCGCAATCACGGGCTCATGATGAGCCGACCGGTGCGCCTGGATCTTCTGTGGATGCTGCAACCTCTCCATCAACTACTGAAGCCACAGAGGATCCGGTGCGGCTGGCCGGCGAATCTGTCTCGGGATCACCCGCGCCAGGAGCTCCTGTGCGCGACTCCGGATCTTCTACGCCGGCTAACTCTGCAGCACAGTCTCGGCGGCTCACACGGTTGCAGAAAGGTGTAACTCAACCTCTTAATTATAAACATATGAGCAAATATGGTCTTGTTTGTTCTACAGATGCACAAGTTGAACCAAAAACTTTGGATGAGGCATTTGGAGATGAAAAATGGAGAAAAGCAATGATGGAAGAATATGTGGCAATCGAGGAAAAATAAAACATGGCATCTAGTTCCCCCACGGCAAGGAAAAATCTCATAGACTGCAAGTGGGTGTTCAGAGTTAAGAGAAAATCTGATGGAACTGTTGACAGATACAAGGCAAGGCTTGTTGCCAAAGGTTTTAAACAGAGATATGGGATTGATTATGAGGATACATTCAGTCCAGTTGTCAAAGCTGCCACTATTCGTCTTGTTCTGTCTATTGCTGTCTCTAGGGGATGGAGTCTCAGGCAGCTAGATGTTCAGAACGCGTTCCTTCATGGTGTTCTGGAAGAAGAGGTATACATGAAACAGCCTCCTGGGTTTGAGAGTAGTCTAATCCTTCATTTGTGTGCAAACTTGATAAAGCACTCTATGGCTTGAAGCAAGCACCAAGAGCGTGGTACTCACGTCTTAGTCACAAGATGCAATCACTTGGTTTTGTTCCTTCCAAGTCAGACACCTCACTGTTTATTCACAATAAGCTCAACACATGCATATTTGTTCTCATCTATATTGATGATATTATTGTTACAAGTTCATCTAGTGAGGCCATTGCATCATTGTTGAAGGATTTAAGTGCAGAATTTGCTCTCAAGGATCTTGGAGATTTGCATTTTTTCCTTGGGATTGAAGTGAAGAAACACAAGGATGGACTTCATCTCTCTCAAGAGAAATATGCAACTGATGTGGTAAGAAAGGCAGGCCTGCAAGGTTGTAAACCATCCTTCACTCCATTGTCTAGCTCGGAAAAATATCTCTCACGTAAGGGCAACTCTTGAATCAAGAGGACAGTACAAAGTACAGGAGCTTAGTAGGTGCACTTCAGTACTTGACTTTAACAAGGCCTGATATTTATTTTGCTATTAACAAGGTATGTCAGTTTTGCATGCTCCTACCACTGTGCATTGGACTGCTGCAAAACGCATTGTCGATATGTCAAACATACCACGAGCATTGGTCTTAGTTTCAGCAAGTCATCCTCAACTCTTGTTAGTGCCTTCTCTGACTCTGATTGGGCAGGCTGTCTGGATGACAGACGCTCTACTGGTGGATTCGCAATATTTTTTGGACCAAACCTAATTTCATGGTGTGCAAGGAAGTAGGCCACCGTGTCTCGGTCTAGCACAGAGGCAGAGTACAAAGCATTAGCGAATGCCACCGCTGAAATTATATGGGTTCAATCAATGTTAAAGGAACTTGGTATACGTTCTCAAGCTCCATGTCTGTGGTGTGATAATCTTGGTGCCACCTACTTGTCTGCAAATCCAGTCTTTCATGCCAGAACAAAGCACATAGAGATAGACTTTCACTTTGTCAGAGAAAGAGTTGCACGGAAACAACTTGATATTCGGTTCATTCATTCCAGAGATCAAGTTGCAGATGGGTTTACTAAGGCCCTGCCTATGCGAAGCTTTGAAGAATTTAAGCATAATCTCAACCTGATGAAGTTGTGATTAAGGGGAGTGTTAAACATCATTATACGTATCATTATACGTTATGCTATATGCGGCAGGAGATATATGGTTTGGTACATACTAGAGATAAGTCCAGGAGGTAGTTTGCATAGAGATCTTCTTGTAACCATCTTCCTTTCTTGTTTCTCAAGATGTATCTAAGATCTCCCTTATCTCTACTTCTTTCTTGACCGCATGTACAAGCCAATCTCGGCTCCCCTGCTATATATAAACAGCACGTCGCCCTCAACCAGGGTAAGACGTTTTCCGCTCGCACATGGTAATCAGAGCCCTTCTTCTTCAACTCATCTAGCTACCAAAATCACCTGTGTCGAAGCCGCACCATGTCTTATTCCTCCGGTGCTTCCTTCCAGCCTAGCCTCAACGGCCAGGTCACCGAGAAGCTATCCCGCACGAACTATGTGCTATGGCGCACGCAGATCATACCGCAGCTGCGTGGCGCCGGGGTCTTCGGCTACGTCGACGGCACCCACCCGGAGCCGGCGCAGCTCCTCGTCACCACCAAGGAAGGCAAGGAGACTTCAACGCCCAACCCTCTCCACCCCATCTAGGTCCGAGAGGATCAGCAGGTCCTCGGCTACCTACTGAGCAACCTCACCAAGGAGGTGCTCCTCACGGTGAACACGGTCACCACTGCGGGAGCGCTCTGGTCGACGCTCGCTGGCATGTGTTGGGGAACGTAGTAATTTCAAAAAATTTCCTACGATCACGCAAGACCATGATGATGGCATAGCAACGAGAGGGGAGAGAGTCTGTCCACGTACCCTCGTAGACCGTAAGCGGAAGCGTTATAACAACGCGGTTGATGTAGTCGTACGTCTTCACGATCCGACCGATCCAAGCACCGAACGACGGCACCTCCGAGTTCTGCACACGCTCAGCTCGATGACGATCCCGGACTCCGATCCAGCAAAGTGTCGGGATGAGTTCCACAAGACGACGGCGTGGCAGGACGATGATGATGCTCCACCGGCGCAGGGCTTCGCCTAAGCTCCGCGACGATATGATCGAGGTGGAATATAGTGGAGGGGGGCACCGCACACGGCTAAGGAACGATCCGTAGATCAACTTGTGTGTCCATGGGGTGCCCCCTGCCCCCGTATATAAAGGAGTGGAGGAGGGGAGGGCCGGCCCTCTCTATGGCGCGCCATGGGGAGTCCTACTCCCACCGGGAGTAGGATTCCCCTTTTCCTAGTCCAACTAGGAACCCTTCCATGTATTAGGAGTAGGAGAGAAGGAAAGGGAAGGGAAAAGGAGAAGGAAGGAAGGGGGCGCCCCCCCTCCCTAGTCCAATTCGGACTAGTCCAAGGGGAGGGCGGCGGCCACCCTTTTGGCCCTTTTTCTCCTTTCCCGTATGGCCCATTAAGGCCCAATACGAATTCCCGTAACTCTCCGGTACTCCGGAAAATACCCGAATCACTCGGAACCTTTCCGAACTCCGAATATAGTCGTCCAATATATCGATCTTTACGCCTCGACCATTTCGAGACTCCTCGTCATGTCCCCGATCTCATCCGGGACTCCGAACTCCTTCGGTACATCAAAACTCATAAACTCATAATAAAACTGTCATCGAAACCTTAAGCGTGCGGACCCTACGGGTTCGAGAACTATGTAGACATGACCTAGAACTTTTCTTGGTCAATAACCAATAGCGGAACCTGGATGCCCATATTGGCTCCTACATATTCTACGAAGATCTTTATCGGTCAAACCGCATAACAACATCGTTGTTCCCTTTGTCATCGGTATGTTACTTGCCCGAGATTCGATCGTCGGTATCCAATACCTAGTTCAATCTCGTCACCGCAAGTCTCTTTACTCGTTCCGTAATACATCATCTCGCAACTAACTCATTAGTTGCAATGCTTGCAAGGCTTAAGTGATGTGCATTACCGAGAGGGCCAGAGATACCTCTCCGACAATCGGAGTGACAAATCCTAATCTTGATTCATGCCAACTCAACATATACTTTGGAGACACTTGTAGAGTACCTTTATAATCACCCAGATTACGTTGTGACGTTTGGTAGCACACAAAGTGTTCCTCCGTAAACGGAGTTGCATAATCTCATAGTTGCAGGAACTTTGTATAAGTCATGAAGAAAGCATAAGCAACATACTAAACGATCAAGTGCTAAGCTAACGAAATGGGTCATGTCAATCACATCATTCTCCTAATGATGTGATCCGTTAATCAAATGACAACTCATGTCTATGGTTAGGAAACATAACCATCTTGATTAACGAGCTAGTCAAGTAGAGGCATACTAGTGACACTCTGTTTGTCTATGTATTCACACATGTATTATGTTTCCGGTTAATACAATTCTAGCATGAATAATAAATATTTATCATGATATAAGGAAATAAATAATAACTTTATTATTGCCTCTAGGGCATATTTCCTTCAGTCTCCCACTTGCACTAGAGTCAATAATCTAGTTCACATCGCCATGTGATTTAACATCAATAGTTCACATCTATATGTGGTTAACACCCATAGTTCACATCGACATGTGACCAACACCCAAAAGGTTTACTAGAGTCAATAATCTAGTTCACATCGCTATGTGATTAACACCCAAAGAGTACTAAGGTGTGATCATGTTTTGTTTGTGAGAGAAGTTTAGTCAACGGGTCTGCCACATTCAGATCCGTATGTATTTTGCAAATCTCTATGTCAACAATGCTCTGCACGGAGCTACTATAGCTAATTGCTCCCACTTTCAATATGTATCTAGACCGAGACTTTAGAGTCATCTAAATCAGTGCCAAAACTTGTATCGACGTAACCCTTTACGACGAACCTTTTTGTCACGTCCATAATCGAGAAACATATCCTTATTCTACTAAGGATAATTTCGACCGCTGTCCATTGATCTACTCCTAGATCACTATTGCACTCCCTTGCCAAGCTTAGTGGTAGGGTATGCAATAGATCTGGTACACAGCATGACATACTTTATAGAACCTATGGCTGATGCATAGGGAATGACTTTCATTCTCTTTCTATCTTCTGCCGTGGTCGGGTTTTGAGTCTTACTCAATCTCACACCTTGTAACACAGGCAAGAACTCTTTCTTTGACTGTTCCATTTTGAACTACTTCAAAATCTTGTCAAGGTATGTATTCATTGAAAAACTTATCAAGCGTCTTGATCTATCTCTATAGATCTTGATGCTCAATATGTAAGCAGCTTTCACCGAGGTCTTTCTTTGAAAAAACTCCTTTCAAACACTCCTTTATGCTTTGCAGAATAATTCTACATTATTTCCGATCAACAATATGTCATTCACATATACTTGTCAGAAATGCTGTAGTACTCCCACTCACTTTCTTGTAAATACAGGCTTCTCCAAAAGTCTGTATAAAACCATATGCTTTGATCAACTCATCAAAGCGTATATTCCAACTCCGAGATGCTTGCACCAGTCCATTGATGGATCGCTGGAGCTTGCACATTTTGTTAGCTCCTTTAGGATTGACAAAACTTCTGGTTGCATCATATACAACTCTTCTTTAATAAATCCATTAAAGAATGTAGTTTTGACATCCATTTGCCAGATTTCATAAAATGTGGCAATTGCTAACATGATTCGGACAGACTTAAGAATCGCTACAGTTGAGAAAATCTCATTTGTAGTCAACACCTTGAACTTGTCGAAAACCTTTTGCGACAAGTCGAACTTTGTAGATAGTAACACTACTATCAGTATCTGTCTTCCTCTTGAAGATCCATTTATATAATATGGCTTGCCGATCATCGGGCAACTCCATCAAAGTCCACACTTTGTTCTCATATATGGATCCCATCTCAGATTTCATGGTCTCAAACCATTTCGCGGAATCTGGGCTCATCATCGCTTCCTCATAGTTCGTAGGTTCATCATGGTCTAGTAACATGACTTCCAGAACATGATTACCGTACCACTCTAGTGCGGATCTTACTCTGGAAGACCTACGAGGTTTGGTAGCAACTTGATCTGAAGTTTCATGATCATCATCATTAACTTCCTCACTAATTGGTGTAGGAATCACTGAAACTGATTTCTGTGATGAACTACTTTCCAATAAGGGAGAAGGTACAATTACCTTATCAAGTTCTACTTTCCTCCCACTCACTTCTTTCGAGAGAAACTTCTTCTCTAGAAAGGATCCATCTTAGCAACAAATATCTTGCTTTCGGATCTGTGATAGAAGGTGTACCCAATAGTTACCTTTGGGTATTCTATGAAGACGCATTTCTCCGATTTGGGTTCGAGCTTATCAGGTGAAAACTTTTTCACATAAGCATCACAACTCCAAACTTTAAGAAACGACAGCTTAGGTTTACTGCTAAACCATAGTTCATACGGTGTCATCTCAACGGATTTAGATGGTGCCCTATTAAACGTGAATGCAGCTGTCTTTAATGCATAACCCCAAAACGATAGTGGTAAATCGGTAAGATACATCATAGATCGCACCATATCATAATAAAGTACGGTTACGATGTTCGGACACACCATAATGTTGTGGTGTTCCAGGTGGCGTGAGCTGTGAAACTATTCCACATTGTTTTCATTGAAGACCAAACTCGTAACTCAAATATTCATCTCCACGATCAGATCGCAGAAACTTTATTTTCTTGTTGCGATGATTTTCCACTTCACTCTGAAATTCTTTGAACCTTTCAACTATTTCAGACTTATGTTTCATCAAGTAGATATACCCATATCTACTCAAATCATCTTGTGAAGGTCAGAAAAATAACGATACTTGCCACGAGCATCAACTTTCATTGGATCGCATACATCGGTATGTATTATTTCCAATAAGTCAGTAGCTTGTTCCATTGTTCTGGAGAACGGAGTTTTAGTCATCTTGCCCAAAAGGCACGGTTCGCAAGCATCAAATGATTCATAATCAAGTGATTCCAAAAGTCCATCAGCATGGAGTTTTCTTCATGCTCTTTACACCAATATGACCTAAGCGGCAAGTGCCACAAATAAGTTGCACTATCATTATTAACTTTGCATCTTTTGGTTTCAATATTATGAATATGTGTATCACTATGATCGAGATCCAATGAACCATTTTCATTGGGTGTGTAACCATATAAGGTTTTATTCATGTAAACAGAACAACAATTTATTCTCTTACTTAAATGAATAACCGTATTGCAATAAACATGATCAAATCATATTTATGCTCAACACCAAATAACACTTATTTAGGTTCCACACTAATCCCGAAAGTATAGGGAGTGTGCGATGATGATCATATCAATCTTGGAACTACTTCCAACACTCATCGTCACTTCCCCTTCAACTAGTTTCTGTTCATTCTGCAACTCCTGTTTCGAGTTACTACTCTTAGCAACTGAACCAGTATCAAATACCGAGGGGTTGCTACGAACACTAGTAAAATACACATCAATAATTTGTATATCAAATATACCTTTGTTCACTTTGCCATCCTTCTTATCCGCCAAATACTTGGGGTAGTTCCGCTTCAAAGGACCAGTTCCATTGTAGCAAAAGCACTTAGTCTCGTGCTTAGATCCAGACTTGGGCTTCTTCACTCGAGCAGCAACTTGCTTGCCGTTCTTCTTGAAGTTCCCTTCTTCCTTTGCCCTTTTCCTTGAGACTAGTGGTCTTGTCAACCATCAACACTTGATGTTTTTCTTGATTTCTACCTTCACGATTTTAGCATCGCGAAGAGCTTGGGAATTGTTTTCGTAATCCCTTGCATATTATAGTTCATCACGAAGTTCTAGTAACTTTAGTGATGGTGACTAGAGAATTCTGTCAATCACTATCTTATCTCGGAAGATTAACTCCCACTTGATTCAAGCGATTGAAGTACTCGGACAATCTGAGCACATGCTCACTAGTTGAGCGATTCTCCTCCATCTTTTAGCTATAGAACTTGTTGGAGACTTCATATCTCTCAACTCGGTATTTGCTTGAAATATTAACTTCAATTCCTGGAACATCTCATATGGTCCATGACGCTCAAAACGCCTTTGAAGTCCCGATTCTAAGCCGTTAAGCATGGTGCACTAAACTATCAAGTAGTCATCATATTGAGCTAGCCAAACGTTCATAACGTCTGCATCTGCTCCTGCAATAGGTCTGTCACCTAGCGGTGCATGAAGGACATAATTCTTCTGCGCAGCAATGAGGATAAACCTCAGATCACGGATCCAATCCGCATCATTGCTACTAACATCTTTCAATACAATTTTCTCTAGGAACACATATGAAAACATAGGGAAGCAACAACGCGAGCTATTGATCTACAACATAATTTGCAAAATACTACCAGGACTAAGTTCATGATAAATTAAAGTTCAATTAATCATATTACTTAAGAACTCCCACTTAGACAGACATCTCTCTAGTCATCTAAGTGATCACGCGATCCAAATCAACTAAACCATAACCGATCATCACGTGAGATGGAGTAGTTTTCAATGGTGAACATCTTATGTTGATCATATCTACTATATGATTCACGCTCGACCTTTCGGTCTCCGTGTTCCGAGGCCATATCTGCATATGCTAGGCTCGTCAAGTATAACCTGAGTATTCTGCGTGTGCAAAACTGGCTTACACCCGTTGTAGATGGACGAGAGCTTATCACACCCGATCATCACGTGGTGTCTCGACACGACGAACTTTGGCAACGGTGCATACTCAGGAGAACACTACTTGATAATTTTAGTGAGAGATCATCTTATAATGCTACCGTCAATCAAAGCAAGATAAGATGCATAAAGGATAAACATCACATGCAATCAATATAAGTGATATGATATGGCCATCATCATCTTGTGCTTGTGATCTCCATCTCAAGCACCGTCATGATCACCATCGTCACCGCGCGACACCTTGATCTCCATCGTAGCATCGTTGTCGTCTCGCCAACTATTGCTTCTACGACTATCGCTACCGCTTAGTGATAAAGTAAAGCAATTACATGGCGTTTGCATTTCATACAATTAAGCGACAACCATATGGCTCCTGCCAGTTGCCGATAACTCGGTTACAAAACATGATCATCTCATACAATAAAATATAGCATCACGTCTTGACCATATCACATCACAACATGCCCTGCAAAAACAAGTTAGACGTCCTCTACTTTGTTGTTGCAAGTTTTACGTGGCTGCTACGGGCTGAGCAAGAACCGTTCTTACCTACGCATCAAAACCACAGCGATAGTTTGTCAAGTTGGTGCTGTTTTAACCTTCGCAAGGACCGGGCGTAGCCACTCAGTTCAACTAAAGTGAGAGAGACAGACACCGCCGGTCACCTTTAAGCAACTAGTGCTCGCAGCGGTGAAACCAGTCTCGCGTAAGCGTCACGCGTAATGTCTCCCGGGCGCTTCATCTCACAATACCGCCGAACCAAAGTATGACATGCTGGTAAGCAGTATGACTTATATCGCCCACAACTCACTTGTGTTCTACTCGTGCATATGACATCAACGCATAAAACCAGGCTCGGATGCCACTGTTGGGGAACGTAGTAATTTCAAAAAATTTCCTACGATCACGCAAGACCATGATGATGGCATAGCAACGAGAGGGGAGAGAGTCTGTCCACGTACCCTCGTAGACCGTAAGCGGAAGCGTTATAACAACGCGGTTGATGTAGTCGTACGTCTTCACGATCCGACCGATCCAAGCACCGAACGTACGGCACCTCCGAGTTCTGCACACGTTCAGCTCGATGACGATCCCCGGACTCCGATCCAGCAAAGTGTCGGGGATGAGTTCCGTCAGCACGACGGCGTGGTGACGATGATGATGCTCCACCGGCGCAGGGCTTCGCCTAAGCTCCGCGACGATATGATCGAGGTGGAATATAGTGGAGGGGGGCACCGCACACGGCTAAGGAACGATCCGTAGATCAACTTGTGTGTCCATGGGGTGCCCCCTGCCCCCGTATATAAAGGAGTGGAGGAGGGGAGGGCCGGCCCTCTCTATGGCGCGCCATGGGGAGTCCTACTCCCACCGGGAGTAGGATTCCCCTTTTCCTAGTCCAACTAGGAACCCTTCCATGTATTAGGAGTAGGAGAGAAGGAAAGGGAAGGGAAAGGAGAAGGAAGGAAGGGGCGCCTCCCTAGTCCAATTCGGACTAGTCCAAGGGAGGGCGGCGGCCACCCTTTGGCCCTTTTTCTCCTTTCCCGTATGGCCCATTAAGGCCCAATACGAATTCCCGTAACTCTCCGGTACTCCGAAAAATACCCGAATCACTCGGAACCTTTCCGAACTCCGAATATAGTCGTCCAATATATCGATCTTTACGTCTCGACCATTTCGAGACTCCTCGTCATGTCCCCGATCTCATCCGGGACTCGAACTCCTTCGGTACATCAAAACTCATAAACTCATAATAAAACTGTCATCGAAACCTTAAGCGTGCGGACCCTACGGGTTCGAGAACTATGTAGACATGACCTAGAACTTTTCTTGGTCAATAAGCAATAGCGGAACCTGGATGCCCATATTGGCTCCTACATATTCTCGAAGATCTTTATCGGTCAAACCGCATAACAACATCGTTGTTCCTTTGTCATCGGTATGTTACTTGCCCGAGATTCGATCGTCGGTATCCAATACCTAGTTCAATCTCGTCACCGGCAAGTCTCTTTACTCGTTCCGTAATACATCATCTCGCAACTAACTCATTAGTTGCAATGCTTGCAAGGCTTAAGTGATGTGCATTACCGAGAGGGCCCAGAGATACCTCTCCGACAATCGGAGTGACAAATCCTAATCTTGATTCATGCCAACTCAACATATACTTTCGGAGACACTTGTAGAGTACCTTTATAATCACCCAGTTACGTTGTGACGTTTGGTAGCACACAAAGTGTTCCTCTGGTAAACGGGAGTTGCATAATCTCATAGTTGCAGGAACTTTGTATAAGTCATGAAGAAAGCATAAGCAACATACTAAACGATCAAGTGCTAAGCTAACGAAATGGGTCATGTCAATCACATCATTCTCCTAATGATGTGATCCCGTTAATCAAATGACAACTCATGTCTATGGTTAGGAAACATAACCATCTTCGATTAACGAGCTAGTCAAGTAGAGGCATACTAGTGACACTCTGTTTGTCTATGTATTCACACATGTATTATGTTTCCGGTTAATACAATTCTAGCATGAATAATAAACATTTATCATGATATAAGGAAATAAATAATAACTTTATTATTGCCTCTAGGGCATATTTCCTTCAGCATGTACTCGTCGCAGTCGGTGAGTCGAATCAACAACATCCGTACTTCTCTCATCAATGCGCAGAAGGGCAACCTCTCCGTCGCCACCTACTTCGCCACCATGCGCGGCTCCGCCGATGAGCTGGCTGCGGTGGGCAAGGCCATCCTCGACGACGGGCTCGTTTCCTACATCATCCACGGGCTCGACGCCGACTACCAGCCGCTGATCTCTGCCCTAGATGCTCGCGTCACGCCCGTCACCATCGACGAGCTCTTCGCCATGCTGTCAAACTTTGACCAGCGGATGGCACACTTCCACGGCAACGGCGGCGGCGGCTTCAAGTCCTCCGCGAACTCGGCGTCTCGTGGTCGTGGTGGCTCCTCTCGGCGCTTGTGGCGGCGTCGGCGGCAGCTTCTCCCGTGGCGGGGAGAGGTCGATGGAGGAGGCAACGGTGGCGGCTCCAACTCCCGCAACGGGCGGCGCTCCCGTCAACAAAACTCGCCGCGGCCGTGGCAATCCTCGTGCACGCCCTGATGCTCCGCGGTGCCAGATATGTGGCAAGTTGGGGCACACAACAAAAGATTGCTGGTACCGCTACGAAGAGGACGATGACTCCTCTCAAGATGATGACAAGGTGGCGGCGGCTGCAGATGGCTCCTACGGAATCGACACCAACTGGTACGTCGACAGTGGCGCCACCAACCACATCACCAACGAGCTCGAGAAGGTGACCATGAAGGAGAAATACCGTGGCAAGGACCAAATCCACACAGCTAGTGGTGAAGGTATGGAGATCCGTCACATTGGTCATTCAAGTTTTAGTACCCCTTCTCGTAGAATCCATCTTAGGAAAATTTTGCATGTTCCTAATGCCGACAAAAGTCTTCTTTCTGTCCATAGAATTTCTCTTGACAATCATGTCTTTCTTGAATTTCACCCCTTTTTCTTTTTGATCAAGGATCAGGTGACGAAGAAAATTCTCTATCGAGGTAGATGCGTTCGTGGGCTCTACCCGTTAATTCCGGAGCTTAGGAGACTAAATAAACAAGCTTGTGGTGCTATCAAGCTTTCATCCACACGATGGCATGATCGTTTAGGACATGCTTCTTTTTCCTTAGTTGAAAAATTACTTAAAAAGAATAAGCTCCCGTTTGTTGGTGAGCGCAATATTGAGACTATTTGTGATTCCTGTCAACGAGCTAAGAGTCATCAGCTACCCTATCCTATATCCACTAGTGTGTCTACCAAACCATTGCAATTAATTTTTTCAGATGTTTGGGGTCCTGCCCCCAACTCAGTTGGTAGACATACGTACTACGTGAGTTTCATTGATGACTATAGTAAATTTTCTTGGATTTATCTACTTAAGAAAAGACCTGATGTCTTTCAAGTCTTTAAAAATTTCCAAGCACTCGTTGAACGCAAGTTTGACGGCAAGATACTTGCTGTCCAATCAGACTGGGGCGGAGAATATGAGAAATTAAACTCTTTCTTTCAAACTCTCGGCATCTCCCCTCATGTGTCGTGCCCCCACGCTCACCAACAAAACGGCTTAGCTGAACGAAAGCACAGGCACATCGTTGAGGTTGGCTTAGCTCTCCTAGTTGGCGCCTCCATGCCTCTTAAATTCTGGGATGAAGCTTTTCTCACTGCCGTTCATATCATCAACATGCTTCCCAGTCGTGTTATTAATAATGAAACTCCAGTAGAATGACTCCTCCACACCAAACCTGATTACACATCTCTTCGTGTTTTTGGGTGTGCATGTTGGCCCAATCTTCGTCCATATAATCAACGCAAGCTCATGTTTCGGTCAAAATAGTGTGTGTTTCTTGGATATAGTGTTCAACACAAAGGTGTAAAATGCCTTGATGTGTCTACGGGGACGATTTTATATCTCTGTGGCGTTGTTTTGATGAAACAAAATTCCCGTTTGCTGATCTTCATCCCAACGCAGGTGCCTTGCTTCGCAAAGAAATTCTCCTCTTGCCATCTCATCTCACCGGCCTTGATCATGGGGGAAACACTTGTGATGATTCAATGCTGACTAACCCTCCTAATGGTACAAACGAGTTTTCTGGTGATGCTGCAGGAACAATCAGCGACAAAAATGACGAAGAACTTGGTCTTCATGTGCCATATTTGCTGTGTCAGGAATCGGGGAGCAAATCCTCCTTGGGATCCGCACGAGATCAGGTGGAGCTCAGGAAATCCACGTCGGGATCAGCGCCAGCAGACGCGCCAGACCTGCCCGCAGCAGAATCTGCCGCGCGTGCGGGTTCCAGTGGCCTCACGCCTGCCACGCGCCAGCTTGCAGGCAGCGGCAGCCCCGCGCCAGCTCCGCGCCAATTATCAGACGCCATGTGGCAGCACCCGGATGGCCCAGGCGTGGCGCGTTTTCGCGACCAACCGCTGTGCTACAAGAGGCGGTCCCAGGTGCAGCCGACCGGTGCGGACTCCAGCGCTGATCCGGCCAGCCAGGAGGGCGCAGGATCCGGTGCAGATTCGCATGGCCCCGTGCAATCACGGGCTCATGATGAGCCGACCGGTGCGCCTGGATCTTCTGTGGATGCTGCAACCTCTCCATCAACTACTGAAGCCACAGAGGATCCGGTGCGGCTGGCGGGCGAATCTGTCTCGGGATCACCCGCGTCAGGAGCTCCTGTGCGCGACTCTGGATCTTCTGCGCCGGCTAACTCTGCAGCACAGTCTCGGCGGCTCACACGGTTGCAGAAAGGTGTAACTCAACCTCTTAATTATAAACATATGAGCAAATATGGTCTCGTTTGTTCTACAGATGCACAAGTTGAACCAAAAACTTTGGATGAGGCATTTGGAGATGAAAAATGGAGAAAAGCAATGATGGAAGAATATGTGGCACTGAGGAAAAATAAAACATGGCATCTAGTTCCCCCACGGCAAGGAATAATCTCATAGACTGCAAGTGGGTGTTCAGAGTTAAGAGAAAATCTGATGGAACTGTTGACAGATACAAGGAAAGGCTTGTTGCCAAAGGTTTTAAACAGAGATATGGGATTGATTATGAGGATACATTCAGTCCAGTTGTCAAAGCTGCCACTATTCGTCTTGTTCTGTCTATTGCTGTCTCTAGGGGATGGAGTCTCATGCAGCTAGATGTTCAGAACGCGTTCCTTCATGGTGTTCTGGAAGAAGAGGTATACATGAAACAGCCTCCTGGGTTTGAGAGTAAGTCTAATCCTTCATTTGTGTGCAAACTTGATAAAGCACTCTATGGCTTGAAGCAAGCACCAAGAGCGTGGTACTCACGTCTTAGTCACAAGATGCAATCACTTGGTTTTGTTCCTTCCAAGTCAGACACCTCACTGTTTATTTACAATAAGCTCAACACATGCATATTTGTTCTCATCTATGTTGATGATATTATTGTTACAAGTTCATCTAGTGAGGCCATTGCATCATTGTTGAAGGATTTAAGTGCAGAATTTGCTCTCAAGGATCTTGGAGATTTGCATTTTTTCCTTGGGATTGAAGTGAAGAAACACAAGGATGGACTTCATCTCTCTCAAGAGAAATATGCAACTGATGTGGTAAGAAAGGCAGGCCTGCAAGGTTGTAAACCATCCTTCACTCTATTGTCTAGCTCAGAAAAATTATCTCTCACAGAAGGGCAACTTTTGAATCAAGAGGACAGTACAAAGTACTGGAGCTTAGTAGGTGCACTTCAGTACTTGACTTTGACAAGGCCTGATATTTCTTTTGCTATTAACAAGGTATGTCAGTTTTTGCATGCTCCTACCACTGTGCATTGGACTGCTGCAAAACGCATTGTCAGATATGTCAAACATACCCTGAGCATTGGTCTTAGTTTCAGCAAGTCATCCTCAACTCTTGTTAGTGCCTTCTTTGACTCTGATTGGGCAGGCTGTCTGGATGACAGACGCTCTACTGGTGGATTCGCAATATTTTTTGGACCAAACCTAATTTCGTGGTGTGCAAGGAAGCAGGCCATCGTGTCTCGGTCTAGCACAGAGGCAGAGTACAAAGCATTAGCGAATGCCACCGCTGAAATTATATGGGTTCAATCAATGTTAAAGGAACTTGGTATCTGAAGTTCTCAAGCTCCATGTCTGTGGTGTGATAATCTTGGTGCCACCTACTTGTCTGCAAATCCAGTCTTTCATGCCAGAACAAAGCACATAGAGATAGACTTTCACTTTGTCAGAGAAAGAGTTGCACGGAAACAACTTGATATTCGGTTCATCCAATCCAGAGATCAAGTTGCAGATGGGTTTACTAAGGCCCTGCCTATGCGAAGCTTTGAAGAATTTGAGCATAATCTCAACCTGATGAAGTTGTGATTAAGGGGGAGTGTTAAACATCATTATACGTATCATTATACATTATGCTATATGCGGCAGGAGATATATGGTTCGGTACATACTAGAGATAAGTCCAGGAGGTAGTTTGCATAGAGATCTTCTTGTAACCATCTTCCTTTCTTGTTTCTCAAGATGTATCTAAGATCTCCCTTATCTCTACTTCTTTCTTGACCGCATGTACAAGCCAATCTCGGCTCCCCTGCTATATATAAACAGCACGTCGCCCTCAACCAGGGTAAGACGTTTTCCGCTCGCACATCTAGAACTAAGATACATATATATACATTCATTTCTAGGACAAGTATTTTCGGACGGAGGGAGTACTAGCCTAGTGCCATTCGAGACAGCTATTTAACATGCGAACTGTAATCGTGTCCGAATTGTTATTTTCCTTCCTCCTTTTCCAGTGATATATCTTGGTGATGTTGGAAATGGACGAAGATGATGCCGATGGATTTGGGCATTGAAACTGCTACCAGATGTCCTCGAAGATCGCGAAAGTTTTGTGCATCGAAATAGCCACAACCTGTCCTGGAAGATCGACAAGGACTAGTAGGCAGTGCATCACCAAATATCTCCCGGGGACAATTTTACCCTGATTAATTTGGAAGTAATTGAAGCCAAGAACATCAGAGTTGCTGGTTGCTGCTCATGCTCCTTTTACATGCATACACCAATATGCTGCACAGTATGTCTTCAGAAGAAGTTGTAGCGTTCTGCCTTGTTTCAGACAGTCTTTCGCTGTGATGTGTGAACTACGTGTGTTTGCACTCTGTGCGTATGTTCAGTAGGTCTTCAGCTGTTATTGATCCACAAAATTCTCTCCCCTTTTTTAACGGAAAAAACAGAACATTACGAGATTAATGAATTTGAACAGGGGCTCTTCTCGTTTTCTCAACGATTTGTATAAAGTTATGCTTATGGTGTTTTACAGTTACGTTTATGTTTGCTATATGCCTATATATCACTGTTAAAACATGATTTTTCCCAGATGCTTCAGCACAGGATGAAAAAAAAATTGTGTTCTGTCTGACAGATCAGACACTCTCTCTCCATGATGATGATGATGCTATTGGCCTTCGACTAGAAACTCAGAAAAAGGACCACCCTGAACTCGGTGAAGGATGAGTAATGCAGTGCTGCGCCAGGTTTTGATTTTATATCCCGAGGAGACCGAGCATTTGTACAAAAGTTTCGATGTCAGAATCAGTTTAATTACAAGCACAGTTGATATGCACGAATCAGAATCAGCTACTCCCCAAGTAGCTGTAGCATGTGTCATCCTCCAGTTAGAGATTGAGATACCGGCAATTGTTCAAACTGGATGAAGCCATTTTGTTCTTGGTTAGTTATTTGCTTGAGCGAGTTCTTTCGCAAACTAGGCATCAAGGAAGCTCGGTTGTAGTATCCTGAGCTTAAACAATTCATTCATGAGCTCTTCTCGTTTTCTCGACGACTTCCATGATGTTATATATACTTGCAGTTTTTCTCCTTCAGTATAAGATTGCTATATAGTATTGCTGCTGTTATAATTTGATGTTACCAGTCATTAAATGATATTCAGTAGCAGATGATTATTGCTAGCTATCTAGTCTCGAGATGCTTGAGGACACACTCTGTCCTAGCTAATATTGGGAACGGACACACTCTGTTTCGTTGCCTCATGTATTCATGATCAGGTTGTATCTATCTTCAGCAATCAGCGCACAATTTCATGGGGGACTGCAATCCCAAAGGTTCATCACTATTCATCAGAGAGCATCTACTTGCCAGCATCATCAAGATGTATCGCTGAAAAAAAGGAGGAGGAAAATAACGTTCCAAATGTCATTCAAACAAGTGTTACAGTTCGCAAGTTAATTAGCTTTAGCAGCCCATTTGAAAACAACAGCAGCAGTCGCAACTCGCAAGGCACGGTTCAGCCTTTGAGCTGCAGAGAGAGACAGACATCCTGATCATGTACATGAGGCAAGGAAACACAAGTTAAAGAATAACAGCCTTGTGAATCAATCAACAGAAAAAATGAGTAACATCTCAAAAAGCTTCCCAGCAAGAAAACTGCAGCTTAAGCTATGAATGCATTGCATTACCCAACCAAGACGAGTCAAACTTGTTGCATAGGTTGCCCTTTTCACATATCTCAGAGGGAACTGAAAATCTAACAAGCCTGAACTACAAAAATGTTTTCAACTGCTGAGAGAGAAGACATACAGTTTTGAATGACAACCTGGATGATCTAGAGCTACAAATTCACAACATTCAACTACATAAATGTAAAAAAGGATTCATACTCATATATATCTTAATGCTATGGTTGGGTTTTACTTTAATGAACGTTAGTAGTTGCGGATGCTTGCTAATAGTTCAAATCATAAGTGCATAGAATTCCAAGTCAGGGATGACATGCTAGCAGTGGCCTCTCCCACATAAAACTTGCTATCGGTCTAGTAAAGTAGTCAATTGCTTAGGGACAATTTCGCAACTCCTACCACCACTTTTCCACACTCGCTATACTAACTTTATTGCTTCTTTATCTAAACAGCCCCTGGTTTATATTTATGTGCTCTTTATATTCTTGCAAACCTATCCAACAACACCTACAAAGTACTTCTAGTTTCATACTTGTTCTAGGTAAAGCGAACGTTAAGCGTGCGTAGAGTTGTATTGGTGGTCGATAGAACTTGAGGGAATATTTGTTCTAGCTTTAGCTCCTCGTTGGGTTCGACACTCTTACTTATCGAAAGAGGCTACAATTGATCCTCTATACTTATGGGTTATCACACCTCCCTGCCACACCTATTTAAAGCCAGCCGGCCTCCCCCAAAATAACACCTCTGAGTCCATACTCCCACCTTCGCATCCAACTTCTGAGGCATCTGAGCCCCTTGTCCACTCCATGTCATCCGTCATCGGGCATGGTGCGGTCCTTGCCTACGTGGTATAATCAGCTCACACCGGAGTGACCCCAGGCGGAGGTCCACACGCCCTGGACACCCGACGCTAGGCCCGCATTGAGGCGGCCCAACATTCGCCCTCCGAGCCGAGTTCAAAGGAGGAGATGGAGGATGAACAGGAGACCTATCTCATGGCCAAGCCCCGTGGCTGAAGAGAAGGGGTGATGGCCGTCGGCACTATGCCAGTGCCCGACTTCATCATGCTGGAGGTGGATCAGCAGTTCAACCTTGTTTTCTTGGATAAGCAACCCACGGCAGTGGCTCAACTCGAGGCAGAGCGTGTGGATGCCGCCGCCGTGGCGGAACTCCTCGCTAACCCAGTCGTCCACAACAAGAACATGGTGATGCTCGCATCTGTGTGAAGCTGCCGCAAGGACTGCATCAACCGCGCACATCGGGAGTGGCTCTTCGAGGACCTCGAGGCTGACGACAGACATGTGTTGGACTAGCAGAACAACAATGTCAAAATGACACCTGTTGGCGGCTCTAGCTGGTTGGCGCTGGCCGCCAACAATAATGAGGCCGGCTGCTCCAGTGTGGAGGTCGTTGACCTCTCCTACGACATGTAGGAGTATTTCTTTAGTTTTAGAATTTTATTAAGCTCGGTGTCTAGTTTTGTGATGTGAAAAAATTCATGTTTGTTTTTATTTGATGACCTGCGTTGGATGGTCGACGCCTGGTCGGCTGTCCACGGATATTTGGTGATTTCCATTTGATTATCCGCGTTGAAGATTCCCAGATACCTCTTCTCAGAATATAATGTTGCGGGCTGTTTTGGGCAAAAGACTCAAGGTAATCACTAACTAAGAGCAAATTCAGCGTCGTGCACCAAATCTGTTGGACATATGCCCAATAATAAAATATTATTATGTATTTTCACCTTCATAATTAAGCTTACATTTCTGCACTATAACTGTAATGGTTTCAGAATATGAGATTCAGATGAAAATCCAGTTTCATGTGTAGAAAGATAAACACCAACTAAATTCATAATCTTGCCTCTTAGACTAGCTCATGTATTGCAGATAATCTAGTTTTCTTGATTATGGTCATTGTTAAAGTAACAAGGATGCCACCAATAATGAGAACATAGTGTTGGCAGAACAATGTGTTAGAACCAACTAATGATATAGTTCAAGTTGTTATCAATATTATTATATCAAGTGTTAATGTATACTTACATCACATCCTTATACCATGAGAATGTCAGGTACCTTCACATTGGACGGTTAATTTGGGCTTGCCAAAAGTTACCACTAACGGATGATCATAACAGTAACTTTCGGGTACATCGAAACAAATGCCTAAGGACACGATAGTTTAAGAATGTGATTTTCTCCTCCAACAATGAAGAGGTACTCCTTGGGTCCACTCAATATTACGGTATACATCGTCGTTTAGACACACCGTTTATATGATCACAGTGATTCCAGAATACGGAAACGAGAAAAGAGAACTAAACCATGACGAGAATAACTTGCTATTGCGATCAAGTAATTGCTTCACAAGGATACCGCTAAAAGTCTCACCTCAGGTTTTGTTAAGTATTATGAAACAAAGGAAAATGTGTATGTAAAAAAAAGGTTCACTCGATAAATATCTGTGTGTGTATATGGGAATCAATATTGGTGTCTAGACTCCACTTTTGATTATTGACCAGAAGGTGTTCCGAGTCATGTCCACATATTACACGCTTAACGATTAACAGTTTGATAGAGAACTGAGAAGTGTTAAGGGTAAGATAGAAATGCATCAGAAATGTATATGATGAAACCGAAAATGTTCCGACTGAAGGAAATATGCCCTAGAGGCAATAATAAAGTTATTATTTATTTCCTTATATCATGATAAATGTTTATTATTCATGCTAGAATTGTATTAACCGGAAACATAATACATGTGTGAATATATAGACAAACAGTATGTCACTAGTATGCCTCTACTAGACTAGCTTGTTAATCAAAGATGGTTATGTTTCCTAACCATGAACAAGGAGTTGTTATTTGATTAACAAGGTCACATCATTAGTTGAATGATCTGATTGACTTGACCCATTCCGTTAGCTTAACAGTTGATCGTTTAGTATGTTAATGCTTTCTTCATGACTCATACATGTTCCTATAACTATGAGATTATGCAACTCCGTTTACGGAGGAACACTTTGGTACTACCAAAGCGTCACAACGAATCGGGTGATTATAAAGGAGTACTACAGGTGTCTCCAAAGGTACTTGTTGGGTTGGCGTATTTGAGATTAGGTTTTGTCACTCCGATTGTCGGAGAGGTATCTCAGGCCTTCTCGGTAATGCACATCACTTAAGCCTTGCAAGCATTACAACTAATGAGTTAGTTGTGAGATGATGTATTACGGAACGAGTAAAGAGACTTACGTAACGAGATTGAACTAGGTATTAGATACCGACGATCGAATCTCGGGTAAGTAACATACCGATGACAAAGGGAACAACGTATGTCGTTATGCGGTTTGACCGATAAAGATCTTCAGTAGAATATGTAGGAACCAATATGGGCATCCAGGTTCCGCTATTGGTTATTGACCGAGAATGGTTCTAGGTCATGTCTACATAGTTCTCGAACCCGTAGGGTCCGCACGCTTAACGTTTCGATGACAGTTCATAATGAGTTTATAAGTATTGATGCACCGAAGGTTGTTCGGAGTCCCGGATGTGATCACGGACATGACGAGGAGTCTCGAAATGGTCGAGACATAAAGATTGATATATTGGAAGCCTACATTTGGACATCGGAAGTGTTCCGGGTGAAATCGGGATTTTACAGAGTACCGGGAGGTTACCGGAACCCCCCGGGAGGTCAATGGGCCTTAATGGGCCATAGGAGAAGAGGAAGGGCAGCCCAAGGTGGGCTGCGCCCCTCCCCTCTAGTCCGAATAGGACAAGGGGGGCGCGCCTTCCCCTTCTCCCTCCTCCAATCCTAGTCCAACTAGGAAGGGGGGAGTCCTACTCGGTGGGAGTAGGACTCCTCCTTGCGCGCCTCCTATAGGGCCGCCACCTCCCCTTGTCTCCTTTATATACGGGGCAGGGGCACCCCAAGACACAAGTTGATCTACGGATCTTTCCTTAGCCGTGTGCGGTGCCCCTTCCACCATATTCCACTTGGTCATATCGTCATGAGCTTAGGCGAAGCCCTGCGCCGGAGAAGTCATATCGTCGCGGAGCTTAGGCGAAGCTCTGCGTCGGTGGAGCATCAACATCGTCACCACGCTGTCGTCTTGTGAAACTCATCCCGACACTTTGCTGGATCGAGTCCGGGATCGTCATCGAGCTGAGCGTGTGCTGAACACGGAGGTGCCGACGTTCGGTACTTGGATCGGTCGGATCGTGAAGACGCACGACTACATCAACAGCGTTGTTATAACGCTTCGCCACGGTCTCACGAGTGCGTGGGCGGACACTCTCCCTCTCGTTGCTATGCCATCACGATGATCTTGCGTGATCGTAGGAAAAATTTTGAAATTACTCGTTACCCAACGGTGGCATCCGAGCCTGGTTTTATGCGTTGATGTCATATGCACGAGTAGAACACAAGTGAGTTGTGGGCGATACAAGTCATACTACCTACCAGCATGTCATACTTTGGTTCAGCGGTATTGTGAGATGAAGCGGCCCGGACCGACATTACGCAGACGCTTACGCGAGACTGGTTTCACCGCTCCGAGCACTCGTTGCTTAAAGGTGACCGGCGGGTGTCTGTCTCTCTCACTTTAGTTGAATCGAGTGTGGCTACGCCCGGTCCTTGAGAAGGTTAAAACGGAGTCTACTTGACAAACTATCGTTGTGGTTTTGATGCGTAGGTAAGAACGGTTCTTGCTCAGCCCGTAGCAGCCACGTAAAATTTGCAACAACAAAGTAGAGGACGTCTAACTTGTTTTTGCAGGGCATGTTGTGATGTGATATGGTCAAGACGTGATGCTATATTTTATTGTATGAGATGATCATGTTTTGTAACCGAGTTATCGGCAACTGGCAGGAGCCATATGGTTGTCGCTTTATTGTATGAAATGCAAACGCCATGTAATTGCTTTACTTTATCACTAAGCGGTAGCGATAGTCGTAGAAGCAATAGTTGGCGAGACGACAACGATGCTACGATGGAGATCAAGGTGTCGCGCCGGTGACGATGGTGATCATGACGGTGCTTCGGAGATGGAGATCACAAGCACAAGATGATGATGGCCATATCATATCACTTATAATGATTGCATGTGATGTTTATCCTTTATGCATCTTATCTTGCTTTGATTGACGGTAGCATTTTAAGATGATCTCTCACTAAAATTATCAAGACGTGTTCTCCCCGAGTATGCACCGTTGCCAAAGTTCGTCGTGCCCGACACCACGTGATGATCGGGTGTGATAAGCTCTCGTCCATCTACAACGGGTGCAAGCCAGTTTTGCACACGCAGAATACTCAAGTTAAACTTGACGAGCCTAGCATATGCAGATATGGCCTCGAACACGGAGACCGAAAGGTCGGCGTGAATCATATAGTAGATATGATCAACATAGTGATGTTCACCATTGAAAACTACTCCATCTCACGTGATGATCGGTTATGGTTTAGTTGATTTGGATCACGTGATCACTTAGATGACTAGAGAGATGTCTGTCTAAGTGGGAGTTCTTAAGTAATATGATTAATTGAACTTTAATTTATCATGAACTTAGTCCTGGTAGTATTTTGCAGATTATGTTATAGATCAATAGCTCGCGTTGTTGCTTCCCTGTGTTTTTATATGTGTTCCTAGAGAAAATTGTATTGAAAGATGTTAGTAGCAATGATGCGGATTGGATCCGTGATCTGAGGTTTATCCTTATTGCTGCACAGAAGAATTATGTCCTTGATGCACCGCTAGGTGACAGACCTATTGCAGGAGCAGATGCAGACGTTATGAACGTTTGGCTAGCTCAATATGATGACTACTTGATAGTTTAGTGCACCATGCTTAACGGCTTAGAATCGGGACTTCAAAGACGTTTTGAACGTCATGGACCATATGAGATGTTCCAGGAATTGAAGTTAATATTTCAAGCAAATACCCGAGTTGAGAGATATGTAGTCTCCAACAAGTTCTATAGCTAAAAGATGGAGGAGAATCGCTCAACGAGTGAGCATGTGCTCAGATTGTCTGAGTACTTCAATCGCTTGAATCAAGTGGGAGTTAATCTTCTAGATAAGATAGTGATTGACAGAATTCTCTAGTCACCATCACTAAAGTTACTAGAACTTCGTGATGAACTATAATATGCAAGGGATGACGAAAACAATTCCCAAGCTCTTCGCGATGCTAAAATCGCGAAGGTAGAAATCAAGAAAACATCAAGTGTTGATGGTTGACAAGACCACTAGTCTCAAGGAAAAGGGCAAAGGGAAGAAGGGAACTTCAAGAAGAACGGCAAGCAAGTTGCTGCTCGAGTGAAGAAGCCCAAGTCTGGATCTAAGCACGAGACTAAGTGCTTTTGCTACAATGGAACTGGTCTTTGAAGCGGAACTACCCCAAGTATTTGGCGGATAAGAAGGATGGCAAAGTGAACAAAGGTATATTTGATATACAAATTATTGATGTGTATTTTACTAGTGTTCGTAGCAACCCTCGGTATTTGATACTGGTTCAGTTGCTAAGAGTAGTAACTCAAACAGGAGTTGCAGAATAAGCAGAGACTAGTTGAAGGGAAGTGACGATGAGTGTTGGAAGTAGTTCCAAGATTGATATGATCATCATCGCACACCCCCTATAATTTCGGGATTAGTGTGGAACCTAAATAAGTGTTATTTGGTGTTGAGCATAAATATGATTTGATCATGTTTATTGCAATACGGTTATTCATTTAAGTAAGAGAATAAATTGTTGTTCTGTTTACATGAATAAAACCTTATATGGTTACACACCCAATGAAAATGGTTCATTGGATCTCGATCATAGTGATACACATATTCATAATATTGAAACCAAAAGATGCAAAGTTAATAATGATAGTGCAACTTATTTGTGGCACTGCCGTTTAGGTCATATTGGTGTAAAGCGCATGAAGAAAACTCCATGCTGATGGACTTTTGGAATCACTTGATTATGAATCATTTGATGCTTGCGAACCGTGCCTTTTGGGCAAGATGACTAAAACTCCTTTCTCCGGAACAATGGAACAAGCTACTGACTTATTGGAAATAATACATACCGATGTATGCGATCCAATGAATGTTGATGCTCGTGGCAAGTATCGTTATTTTTCTGACCTTCACAAGATGATTTGAGTAGATATGGGTATATCTACTTGATGAAACATAAGTCTGAAATAGTTGAAAGGTTCAAAGAATTTCAGAGTGAAGTGGAAAATCATCGCAACAAGAAAATAAAGTTTCTGCGATCTGATCGTGGAGATGAATATTTGAGTTACGAGTTTGGTCTTCAATGAAAACAATGTGGAATAGTTTCACAGCTCACGCCACCTGGAACACCACAACATTATGGTGTGTCCGAACGTCGTAACCGTACTTTATTTTGATATGGTGCGATCTATGATGTATCTTACCGATTTACCACTATCGTTTTGGGGTTATGCATTAAAGACAGCTGCATTCACGTTTAATAGGGCACCATCTAAATCCGTTGAGATGACACCGTATGAACTATGGTTTAGCGATAAACCTAAGCTGTCGTTTCTTAAAGTTTGGAGTTGTGATGCTTATGTGAAAAAGCTTTCACCGATAAGCTCGAACCCAAATCGAGAAATGTCTTCATAGAATACCCAAAGGTAACTATTGGGTACACCTTCTATCACAGATCCGAAAGCAAGATATTTGTTGCTAAGATGGATCCTTTCTAGAGAAGAAGTTTCTCTCGAAAGAAGTGAGTGGGAGGAAAGTAGAACTTGATGAGGTAATTGTACCTTCTCCCTTATTGGAAAGTAGTTCATCACAGGAATCAGTTCCAGTGATTCCTACACCAATTAGTGAGGAAGTTAATGATGATGATCATGAAACTTCAGATCAAGTTGCTACCAAACCTCGTAGGTCTTCCAGAGTAAGATCCGCACCAGAGTGGTACGGTAATCCTATTCTGGAAATCATGTTACTAGACCATGATGAACCTACGAACTATGAGGAAGCGATGATGAGCCCAGATTCCGCGAAATGGCTTGAGGCCATGAAATCTGAGATGGGATCCATATATGAACAAAGTGTGGACTTTGATGGAGTTGCTCGATGATCGGCAAGCCATATTATATAAATGGATCTTCAAGAGGAAGACAGATGCAGATAGTAGCGTTACTATCTACAAAGTTCGACTTGTCGCAAAAAGGTTTTCGACAAGTTCAAAGGTGTTGACTACAATGAGATTTACTCAACTGTAGCGATGCTTATGTCTGTCCGAATCATGTTAGCAATCGCCACATTTTATGAAATCTGGCAAATGGATGTCAAAAAATACATTCTTTAATGGATTTATTAAAGAAGAGTTGTATATGATGCAACCAGAAGGTTTTGTCAATCCTAAAGGAGCTAACAAAATGTGCAAGCTCCAGCGATCCATCTATGGACTGTTGCAAGCATCTCGGAGTTGGAATAAACGCTTTGATAGTGTGATCAAAGCATATAGTTTTATACAGACTTGCGGTGAAGCCTGTATTTACAAGAAAGTGAGTGGGAGCACTACAGCATTTCTGATAAGTATATGTGAATGACATATTGTAGATCGGAAATAATGTAGAATTATTCTGCAAAGCATAAAGGAGTGTTTCAAAGGAGTTTTTCAAAGAAAGACCTCGGTGAAGCTGCTTACATATTGAGCATTAAGATCTATAGAGATAGATCAAGACGCTTGATAAGTTTTTTCAATGAGTACATACCTTGACAAGATTTTGAAGTAGTTCAAAATGGAACAGTCAAAGAAAGAGTTCTTGCCTGTGTTGCAAAGGTGTGAAATTGAGTAAGACTCAAATCCCGACCACGGCAGAAAATAGAAAAGAGAATGAAAGTCATTCCCTATGCATCAGCCATAGGTTCTATAAAGTATGCCATGCTGTGTACCAGATCTATTGTATACCCTGCACTGAGTTTGGCAAGGGAGTACAATAGTAATCTAGGAATAGATCACTGGACAGTGGTCAAAATTATCCTTAATGGAATAAGGATATGTTTCTCGATTATGGAAGTGATAAAAGGTTAGTCAGTAAAGGGTTACGCCGATGCAAGTTTTGACACCGATCTGGATGACTTTAAGTCTCGATCTAGATACATATTGATAGTGGGAGCAATTAGCTAGAGTAGCTCCGCAGAGCATTGTTGACATAGAGATTTGCAAAATACATACGGATCTGAATGTGACAGACCCGTTGACTAAGATTCTCTCACAAAGCAAAACATGATCACACCTTAGTACTCTTTGGGTGTTAATCACATAGCGATGTGAACTAGATTACTGAATCTAGTAAACCCTTTGGGTCTTGGTCACATGGCGATGTGAATTATGGGTGTTAATCACATGATGATGTGAACTATCGATGTTAATCACATGGTGATGTGATCTAGATTATTGACTCTAGTGCAAGTGGGAGACTGAAGGAAATATGCCCTAGAGGCAATAATAAAGTTATTATTTATTTCCTTATATCATGATAAATGTTTATTATTCATGCTAGAATTGTATTAACCGGAAACATAATACATGTGTGAATATATAGACAAACAGTATGTCACTAGTATGCCTCTACTAGACTAGCTTGTTAATCAAAGATGGTTATGTTTCCTAACCATGAACAAGGAGTTGTTATTTGATTAACAAGGTCACATCATTAGTTGAATGATCTGATTGACTTGACCCATTCCGTTAGCTTAACAGTTGATCGCTTAGTATGTTAATGCTTTCTTCATGACTCATACATGTTCCTATAACTATGAGATTATGCAACTCCGTTTACGGAGGAACACTTTGGTACTACCAAACGCCACAACGAATCGGGTGATTATAAAGGAGTACTACAGGTGTCTCCAAAGGTACTTGTTGGGTTGGCGATTTGAGATTAGGTTTTGTCACTCCGATTGTCGGAGAGGTATCTCCAGCCTTCTCGGTAATGCACATCACTTAAGCCTTGCAAGCATTACAACTAATGAGTTAGTTGTGAGATGATGTATTACGGAACGAGTAAAGAGACTTACCGGTAACGAGATTGAACTAGGTATTAGATACCGACGATCGAATCTCGGGTAAGTAACATACCGATGACAAAGGGAACAACGTATGTCGTTATGCGGTTTGACCGATAAAGATCTTCGTAGAATATGTAGGAACCAATATGGGCATCCAGGTTCCGCTATTGGTTATTGACCGAGAATGGTTCTAGGTCATGTCTACATAGTTCTCGAACCCGTAGGGTCCGCACGCTTAACGTTTCGATGACAGTTCATAATGAGTTTATAAGTATTGATGCACCGAAGGTTGTTCGGAGTCCCGGATGTGATCACGGACATGACGAGGAGTCTCGAAATGGTCGAGACATAAAGATTGATATATTGGAAGCCTACATTTGGACATCGGAAGTGTTCCGGGTGAAATCGGGATTTTACCGGAGTACCGGGAGGTTACCGGAACCCCCCGGGAGGTCAATGGGCCTTAATGGGCCATAGGAGAAGAGGAAGGGCAGCCCAAGGTGGGCTGCGCGCCCCCCCCTCTAGTCCGAATAGGACAAGGAAGGGGCGCGCCTTCCCCTTCTCCTCCTCCAATCCTAGTCCAACTAGGGGGGAGTCCTACTCCCGGTGGGAGTAGGACTCCTCCTTGCGCGCCTCCTATAGGGCCGCCACCTCCCCTTGTCTCCTTTATATACGGGGCAGGGGCACCCCAAGACACAAGTTGATCTACGGATCTTTCCTTAGCCGTGTGCGGTGCCCCTTCCACCATATTCCACTTCGGTCATATCGTCATGAGCTTAGGCGAAGCCCTGCGCCGGAGAAGTCATATCGTCGCGGAGCTTAAGCGAAGCTCTGCGTCGGTGGAGCATCAACATCGCCACCACGCCGTCGGTTGACGAAACTCATCCCGACACTTTGCTGGATCGAGTCCGGGATCGCCATCGAGCTGAACGTGTCTGAACACGGAGGTGCCGACGCTCGGTACTTGGATCGGTCGGATCGTGAAGACGCACGACTACATCAACCGCGTTGTTATAACGCTTCGCCACGGTCTCACGAGGGTGCGTGGACGGACACTCTCCCTCTCGTTGCTATGCCATCACGATGATCTTGCGTGATCGTAGGAAAATTTTTGAAATTACTACGTTACCCAACACCGACGGTCCCAGAAGTGTTCCGATGATATCGAGAATGTCCTGAAGGTACCCTGAAAGGTTCGAAAAGGTTTTGAAACCTTCTGAAAGGTTCTAGGTGGTCGTAGTGGCTGCCTTCTTGGTTGTACCAAGGGGCAATAGCTGCATGGGCTCATAGTGGTACACCCCGCCTTGACTTGGGTGGCAAGACACCTGTGGAGTGGAGAAGGAAAGAATCTCTGGGAGGATCCACCTCCTTGGTGCGACTCACTCTAGGACACTGATTCGGGTTGAGTACTATGCCAGGTAACATTGGGAGTAAGCCTTTCTTGGCGTTCTCCATATTAAGCCTTTTTAATACCTTATCAAGCGTCTTGATCTATCTCTACAGATTTTGATGCCCAATATATATGCCACTTCGCCGAAGTCTTTCATTGAAAATCTCTTCTTTAATGACTCTTTTATTTCACTAAGAAAATTCACATCATTGCCAATCAATACTATGTCATCCACATATAAGATTAGAAATACTTTTGTGCTCCTACTAAACTTCTTGTTAACAAAAGAGTATTCATCATTCCTGATGAAGCCAAACTCTTTGACCACTTCATTAAAATGAATATTCCAGCTCCTTGATGCTTTCTTCAGACCGTATATGGCCATCTGAAGCTTGCACACCTTTTTAGCATCATTTGTATCAACAAAACCTTAAGACTGTATCATGGACACATCCTCATTGAGGTTTCCATTTAGGAAGGCCGTTTTGACATCCGTCTGCCATATTTCGTAATCGTCAGCAGCAATTGCTAACACTATCCGCACAGACTTAAGTGTAGTTATGAGGCCAAAACGGTAGGGGAGCGGCTCGGGATTGGTTTCCGGCGAGGCTTCGACGGTGGCAGGCAAGGTAACCACGTGGCGATTCGGTCGGGTAGGTGGGTCCCGCGATCAATGGGCAAAAGGGGGATGGGTCGGATCAAGCAACCGGTCCGATGCCGACTCGGCGCGGTGGGCTGGCCGTTTAGGTGGGCTGCGGCGATATATTTCCTATACATGATTTTTTTTTTCTATTTTAATTAAACGGAGAGAAAAAATAAACAAAAGGAAAAGAAAATAAAAAGATAACCTAGACAAATTATATACCAAAATAATCATGAGGGAAAATGGAAAATGATGAACTATTTTCCGGAGGCAACTAAAATACTTACAAAATCTCAAAATTCAAATAGTTCTACTGTTGCATTAAATCCAATAAAAATCATTTTTAATACCAAATTGAATTCAAATTTATTTTCTCCTAATTATTTCTTGGAAGGAATCATTTTACCTTATTTTCCATATTTTTATTATTAGGAGAAAAGTAATAAAAACAAATAACTCATAATTGGGTTTGAATTTGAATTTCAAACCAATCTCAAATCTTCTCTATTTTTCCTTATTCAAATATATTTCAATTGTTACTAAAAATTGAAGGGTAAAATTACTTCTCTCATTTGATTAAGTTTCTAGAGGATTTGAAATTTCAAAACTCCACTTGAACTAAAAGAAAATGAAATTTCAAAAAGAACTAAAGGGGCTTTCAAATTCATTATTTTAAAGTTTCAACTCTCTTTCTCAAAATTTGAAGAAGTCATTTTGTCTTCTCTCATGAAAATCACTGAGTTGCATAAAGTTTCTAAATTTCAATTATTTTCAACTGGAATTCAAATCTTTTCATAAACCCTTTCATTTATTTAATGGATGACCTTCACTCTAGGGTTTGGTGTTCAAATTGAATTTGAACTCATGGAACCCAAATGCAAAAGGAAAGTTTGGGAAAGTCCTTTTATTTCCTCTCATTTTACTTTCAAAAAGTTTCAATTCCACTCAATTGCACACAATCCATCACGAAACAATCACAAATACTTATTTAATATAACATTTCAAAATTTAGAATTTTGGGATGTTACATAAGATGTGTGTGCGTACATTCATAAGGGTAAGTGTACACTCATGTATATGCACGATTTTGATTGTACCGCGTTCAAAAATATATACAAATGAGGCAATTGGCATAACAACCACCAAGGATTTGTAAAAACTAAAATTCACTCAAAAATAAATTATGTATTGACAAATAAAATTGCGGGGG
This sequence comes from Aegilops longissima, assembly GCA_021605205.1. Taxonomy (NCBI): domain Eukaryota; kingdom Viridiplantae; phylum Streptophyta; class Magnoliopsida; order Poales; family Poaceae; genus Aegilops; species Aegilops longissima. Next base: position 656,341,309 of record CM038681.1, on the reverse strand, counting down.
AAACTTACGATGTATTCATAATCAATCATGAAAGTGCAAAGATAATAGAGGTAACAAAAACTATAATGAGGTCCATGAAGGTGTGGCGCCGTCATCGCCCTTCCCAAACTTGAGTGACGCAAACCTTGTTGTAGCTAGTAGGCAGTCAAAAAGTTACCATGTTAAGGCCCTATAGGACTAGCGCACTAGAGCAGCAACCATCGTTGATGAAGGGAGTCATAGATTTGAATGGTCAAACCTGTAGCATACGACCGAATGAACGAATTCTGGAGCCAAATAGACCCACCAAAGACCAGCACCTTATGAATCCGAGACATTATTCCAAGGGAGGAACATCGTCGCCGCCACACAGCCCCAACCAAAGAAGTTGACCCTAACAAGAACGAGAGTGATGTCCATTCCGCCGGCGAGGGCAAGGTCCTCTGCACCACTACGGCCCAAAGGCTATCAGAGGCGAGGCAGACTAGCGGCAACACCGATGGGAGGAGGACGAAACCTAATCGTTTGGAAAGAACGTGATGATTTGGATTTAAGTATAGAAATCACTCATTTACCTTCATAGTTCTTCATCCAATTGTTTTAGAAAAATAATATTTTTTAAATAACACAATCATTTACACCATCTTATCTTAATTACCTCATCAATCCGACTTGCATCAATGCATGCAATTTGTTGTTCACAACCTATTTCTCTATCTTCCTTTGGAAAATAACTCCCCTTATTTTTGAGTTATGTGTGTGGTATTTTTTTCAAATAATTATTAATATGTGTACTTATAACCTTTTTTTGCACATAACGCCATGTTAACTTTATTTTTTTGTTTCACATCGGCAATACTTCTGATAAAAATGAATGGAAGCAGCTACCTAAGACGATTGGAAACAGCTCGAAGCATGGGAGTTGTGCCAACGTAAAAGAAAGGTGAGCAAAGATGAGTGGGCACATCCTGAACGCACGGGCATCTGCACCGACTTTTGAAAAAAAATTGCATTTTAAGCATGTTTTAAAATGTCAAAAAATATTTTAAAAATCATGCATACATTTTTGCAAATGTATGTGCACGGCATAAAGTTTTGTGAAAAAAAATATCTTTTTGGTTTGCTTCGCAAATAGACAAATTTCAGTGCTTCTAAATAGTGTTTGATGACACAATTTTTTGTCTTTTTTGCACGGGCCACAAAGATGGTTATTTTTCAGTGAAATTTTATGCACGTACATAGAACATGGAAACGTACCCGTGCAACATTTTTCAGATTCTTTTAGCATGTAAAAATGTGTTTTTCAAAGTGGGTTCATATGTACCCGGGTTCATTCATGCACTTCCGGAGCAAAGGTCCATCAAGGTCATATGTGCTTTATGTTCAAGTGGCAAGCAGGGGTCAAAGTATATAGAACAACCAACTTCTAGCAACGAGGCCCACTCCCTCGTTTGGTATAACGAGGTCGGCATGGACAATTGGACATAGAGAAATGTAACGGAGGTTGGCTGTAATTTTATTTGACCACTTGTATTGATTAGTCAGGTTTTATGTTACTACCATGATCTCATGCAAACTTACCACTTAGCTTTATGTAACCTTAACATCTTGACCGCCCCGTCATTGCAACTTACCAAATGATCATGTTTATGATCCTTGTCCCCTAGATAGGAGCTCTTTTTGGCTTTAAGCTGGAGAGAAAAAGGCACGAAAAGGCCCAACCAAACACCCTATCCCAATTATGGTGATACAAATAAGAGGCGCGTGAATAGAGCAAGCTAAGGCCTTCCCAAAATAAGACAAATGTGGTCGCACTGTGATGAGTTCGGTTCGGTGGCACCATGGCTCGACCAAACTAATGAAGGGTCCTATTAAACAAGTTTATTTATGTTCAAGTGGAAATCTGGGGTTCAAAGTATATAGAGAAACCAACATCTGGCAATCATACCCTCTCCCTCGCTTGCTACAACGAGGTCTACAAGGGGATAGAGCGGGGTTACAACGATTGGTTTGCAATATTATCCGACCTCTTGTCTTGATTAGCAAGTTTATACTTGTTATAATCTTACCTACATTTCATCCATTATGTGTTGATCCAAGTGATAGCCATATTTACTTACCATATGAGTAAAGCATCGCATGGTCATATTTGCAACATTACCCATGTCATATTTTGTATGCAACCATGCGCATTGCCATTTGTTAGCTTAGCATGATTAGACATGTATTCTAGTGTTCATGAAGTATACATGCAATGCCTTGATGGAACCATATCAACATGAGCCTAGAAACAATAAGTACTAATAAAAGCATTGTAATAATGCAAAATAGTCAAAAAAATGCATATTGGAAACCATAGGTTTATCAAGTCATCCAACCCTAGAAGTGGTGGCTTGCCTTGATAAAAATGGAGTGCCAAGACCGTCTACATCTTCGACACCGAAGGAAAAGCTACTACGAAAATCAAATAAAGAATTTAGGAAAATCTCCATAAAGCCATTGTGACTACCTAGCCTACCTAGGTACATCAGAAAATTGCAACAAGCGTTAGAACATGTCCACGTTTGGTCAAAACAATGACTTAATTGATTTTAAAAGGAATTTACAGAACGGGTAACTTTGAAGGCGTATTTCCTGCAGGCACTTTCACTTGTACCGCTTCAGCCCGTGGCATAAGCCGATAACAGGTGGGGCCAACTGTAAGGTTTAAAGGACGTGAAAGGGAGACATGACGACAAGAAGGCTCACCGGCGGCTATCAACAATGGGAGGACGCGACTGCGAGAAATGAGGGCGCCGATGGACGCAACGCTTGATGGCAAGTCTGGAGTTAGTTGTCTGGCCATGAGGGATGGGCGAACGATGAGGCTCCTCCTCCGATGTGTCTTGTTAGTACGCTCGGCGTTGGAGGTACACCATGACGTGTTTGTGTTTGAATAGTTTGGATATCTTATATGTGCGAAGGAATAGTATATGTCCTAGTCGTACGTTTGATTATGGTTGCACTTGTCCATCTAGAATTGATGGTCATCTAGCGTGCTAGAATGAACAATGTGTTTGTACATATTAGATGTGTAGAAGACTTTAAAAAAAGAAAGTACGTCCTTTTGTGTATCTAGAAGATCTCCCGGACCCTGCTTTTTATTTTAAGTCTGTTTTCTTTGGCGAAAAAGACGTCCGCTTAATTTCTTCTCTCGAACTCCCTGGAAACTCTTCGATGCACAGGTGCGAGGGCTGCTCGACCTTGCCGGCTGTCAGATTGCATTGTGATCCGCAAAGTCATTGAATTCCGCATGATGGCGCATCAAATTTTAAGTTTTAGTTTCTGAAACTTGCGATTTTGGCGTTCGCTTGTACCAAGTTTCAGCGGTTTTAACAAAACTTATTCAAAAGGGATCTTATTTGAAATACCTCATCAAAAAAATCATGAATATGCAATGAAACTTCATTTGGACTTTTGATTCAAAAGATATAAAAGATTAAAAATCGAAAGAAAAGCGGAAAAGAGATTTTTTTTTAACATGCTCCCTCTTACCTCCCCTTTTACATGGGTCAGCGCCCTTTACCGTGTGTGCCACAAATATCCAGAGCTGATCCGTGAAGCTGCAAGGTTGCGAACTGGGGGAAAAGAGTTCCAACTTCAAAGTAAATTAATTCGCCTTTCAACTATTTATCTAATTACACATTTTCACAAACAAAAAGAAAATCCAAATTCCAACTAATCTTTTCACCCTCCAACCATGTCATTATCAGATATTATCAATCTAAAAACACTTCATATATTTAAACTTTAAACTACTTAAACATCTTTCTAGTATACTTCTGACCCCACAGCTTTTGTGAAAAACTGCCTAAATACACGGTATATTTACTGTCTATCATGAAGAAATTATCAAAAGAAAAATACCAGTAACCACACAAATTCTTGAGGCTGGCTTCGCCGCTGGTTGTACGTGATATGAAGGTTAGGCTACCATGTCTTCTCGCCAAACAAACCCCTTTACAATCGCCTCCAGCTACACAGTACTACACCTGCATCAAACATGCACCCAGGTAGAATACCACACTGTAAACGAGTACATAACCTGCACAAGAGAAGATATTAATTTTACAAAGCCAAAATGATCAACAAAACGCAGTTGCTACACATATTGGTAACGCCTCAAGAAAGCTACCTTACATGGAAAAATACATTGCATGACTATAATAAGATTACAATTAATAGACACTTATTGTCTCATCGTCATTACAAAAGCAACACTTTGGATTGGTGTGCCAATTTCATTTACTGAACAAAATCCCTCGATTTAATTGGAATTTTTAGTTGTCGAGCAATTTTAATATGCTCCCTTTTACCCTCTCTTTTCACATGAGAGGTAAGAAGGTAAGAGTTAATCAACGGCTCAGATCTATTTTATACTCTTACCTCTCACTTACCTCCCATGTGAAAAGGGAAGGTAAGAGGGAGCACGTACATAGTCATCGAAGCATAGTCATTCTTGTGTAAGTTATACCTAACTGTACTTTTCGTTCACTAACTCAAAATTGACTGGGCGAGCTGATTGTTCTATATATACCTATCTAGCATGTGATGTGCTTTAAATACCCATAGCTGTGTATTTAGAAAATTGTAGAAGGATTAACTAAAGGATTTGCGACATAGGGGGTGGCCATGGCTTCCTATTCGGAGAAGCAGGCCAATGGCAAGGGTGAGAAACATCATGAGCTAGTTTGTGTGACTGGGGCAGGAGGCTTCATTGGTTCATGGGTGGTGAAGGCGCTCCTCCTCCATGGCTACCGTGTCCGGGGAACTGCCAGAGACCCCGGTAAGTAATAGCATCATAATTTCATATCTATGGCATATATCAATTACATGCTAACCGTTCTCTAAATACATGCCTATTTAAAAGCACTATTTATCACCACTTACAGAGGATACGGATATGTAGTTTAGTTGTTTATATTAAACAACAATATACATGAGATAACTCAGTCATAAAATACTGAAATACCAAAACAATTTATGATGAACAATTGGATTGAAAATGGAGGAGTGCTTCATTACACCATTCTTTGGAATGTTTACCACCATTGAGAAAAATTAACGTTGAAGACTAAAGTTTACCATTTAGTTTAAGAGGGTAATATAACAAAACACCTTTTATAAAAAACACAGCACAAATTTAAACACTTACACACACACTCACGAACAAACATCTCTATGAATGCATGCATGCACGCCATACTTCTATGAGCACCTCCTAGCGACTGATCCAACAAATCTTGAGATTGACAAGTCACCACAGACATCTAGTCGAAGAGAACGTCATGTCCCAATGAACGAGCTTTGTCGGGAAACCTAGAATAATTTTATAAAATATGAGCACCAATGCGAAGTATAGGACTTAAACCAGCGTTCTGCAGGTAATATAGCAAAAGCACTTCTTTATCCAAGCCCGTGTTATTTGAACATCCATGCCTGGGAGTATTACCATGATAGCTCCTGAAGTATTTTGTTTCGTAGGCTGCGGAAGAAGAACAAAGGAATATATTCATACAGTAAAATTGTTTGGGGTCCAGGGGAGTTCTTTTTAGCTTTGAGATCTCGCACGGTTGGCAGATATAACTCAGTGAAGTTGTTAGGCATGATTATGCAACTCATTTGATTTTTACAAAGTATGAACATACCCTTTTAAAAGTAAACCAAAAGTGTACCAAGGTTCAACCAAAGCGGTGCCAGAGACACCCGATCTTTTGATAGATATATTTATAATGTAAGATGGTATATTGTGTGACACCATATTTTAAAGTGAAAAATATGAATGATTTACATATGGGACACGCCGGCATTTTCTCGCGGGGTTCACATTTTATACGAACGATCCATGCAAAAAAATGCATATAATTGCATATACACCCATCACCCTATGTGTGTTTGGGGGGCGAAGGTTAGCTTCATAAAGCGAAGTAGGGATGTATAGACTCGGCAAAAATAAAGTAGAGATGTAATTTATTTTTTAGACAAAGTAGGTATGTAAATGGCACAATAAGCACGCCCCATGCAAGACCATTTAATTAGCTTTAGTTAGCTTGATAGTTCATTATCTTTGATTTTTGTATTGAACTGCTTTGCAAGGGGACCTCCCCATCATGCATATTGTATCGGCCGGCTGTGTACTTTGGTTCGTTGCTTTATATATAAAGTGTATCTTTTGATTTGCTTTAAAAGGGAACCCTCCCTTCATATTGTATCGGTCGGCCGTGTACTTTGGTCCGTTATTTTATATATAAAACGGGACGAGATCCTGTTTCAAGAGTTAATAGTTCATTATCTTTGATTTTTTATTGAACTGTTAAACCGATAAGTTGGCTATACATCTCTAAAGCGAAGTAACTGATTCGTGCCTACTATGAACGTGAAGCTGATCACAAGAACGCGCACCTGCTTGCCCTGGAGGGAGCCCAGGAGAGGTTAGCCTTATGCCGCGCCGATCTCCTGGACCGTGACAAGCTCTGTTCAGTGTTCAGCGGATGCCATGGCGTTTTTCATGTCGCCTCCCCGATCTCGGAAACCGACCCCGTGAGCTCACAAACTCTCTGGAGATTCCGTACGCAGCTCCGAATATATACATGGAGTGTATTTAACCTAATCCGTAGGAGCTCATGGTGGTCGCCGTGGAGGGAACCAGGAACGTGATCAACGCGGCGGCTGACGCGGGCGTGCGGCGTGTGGTGTTCACTTCCTCCTACGGCGCCGTGCACATGGATCCCAACCGGAGCCCGGACACGGTCGTGGATGAGACGTGCTGGAGCGACTACGACTTCTGCAAGGAGACTGGTGTATGATCTGGCTCAATTTCATCTGCATAATTAACCTGCCCGGCCCGGCCCATCGATCACGCCCGATCTTCCTTACTTGTAATTGAAGTGAGCTTAACAATCCTCGATCGATCGTGTGCAGAACATGTACTGCTGCTCCAAGATAATGGCGGAGATGACGGCGAAGGAGGAGGCGGCCAACAGGGGGCTGGACCTGGCGGTGGTGGTGCCGTCGATGACGATCGGCCCCGCGCTGCAGCAGAAGCTCAATCTGGGCATCGCCTTTATCAACCGCTACCTCACGGGCGCCAAGAAGACCTGCCCCAACGCCGTGGCCGGCTACACCGACGTCCGCGACGTCGCCCGCGCCCACGTCCTAGTCTACGAGCGCCCGGACTCACGCGGCAGGTACCTCTGCATGGGCGCCGTGCTGCACCGTGCCCGTTTCCTCCAGCTGCTCCGAGACCTTTTCCCGCAGTACCCCATCACCGACAAGTACGTACATAGTCAATTTCCACCCGTGCATGCATTGCATTGCTTGCTCTCTTCCCCCGAAAGCGATTAATTTGTAACGAGCGAGCGTTTAATGGTGTGCGTGCATGCACGTGTGGCAGGCGTGAAGATGACAGCAAGCCGATGGCCAAGCCGTACAGGTTCTCCAACCAGAGGCTGAGGGACCTCGGGTTGGAGTTCACTCCCCTCAAGGAGAGTTTGTACGACATGGTGGTATCCCTGCAGCAGCATGGTCACCTGCCTGTTGTTCCGGGGCCAGATCGTCCACGCCTCTAATCTAAACAAAAAACATGTGCATTAGCCCAATACTCTATCAATAATGTGAAATAATACAATAATAATCCAACAATAACAAGCATGGTGTCTCGCCCTATTAATTGTTCAATCAGATTCCTCCTTCTGGTGATTGTTCAATCAGATTCCCCCGAGGCCTTGCAGGCACTATCAAACTTCGGAATGGATCGTCCAACACTTGGACATGTGACAAAGATTAGATAATTGATGACAGAAAGTGAGTTTATTCCACAAAAGATTCGTCCAACAGAATAGAGTGGCAGAACGTATGGCAAACTATAGTCACACAGATTGTACTATGTCGGTGTGGCTTAACCAAAATCCCACTTGTATTGAGAAACTTGTGCCTCTCCTTTGTAATAATATATCATGCATCTTAAATAAAATTCCCTTTACCCTGCAAATAAAGCATGATGTCTCACCCTATTGGTGTGCAAAACCTCTAAATGCTGGACATGAAGTATGTGAGCTTGAGCTCACATGATCTCGGATGAACATTATAATCCAAAAAATAGTAAAAGAAAATCAAAAAACTCTGATTTTTTGGCAAGAAACATTGATGTTTTTTTACATCCGTGCAAGTTTCCTGATGGAATCACATTTGTGGAGGTGTGGAAAAAAATCTATGCTCCAAAAAGAGTGTTTCTGGAGGCATTTTCGAACATTAATTTTGTTTTTTGTGCACACCTCCACAAATGTGATTCCATCTCGAAAATTTGCATGCGTTTAGAAAAAAAATCAATGTTTCTTGAAAAAAATTCAGAATGTTTTGAATCTTTTTTCTATTTTTTCAAATTTTAATGTTCATCCGAGATCATGTGAGCTTGAGCTCACAATAGCACTTACACTACACACACACACACACATAATGTTTATTCTAGGATATTTGTAACAATGTTCAATTATGACCAAACGTTTATTTTCTTTGCAACAACATCAGATCAAATGTGAGTTTTTCCAATGAAAAGAGCCCCGCTCCCCAATTTCATTTCTGAAATCAATAATGTCAGACTATGATCAAATGTGTATCATTATGCTATTTGTAATAACGACCAATTATGTCAAAATGTGTTACATCAATACACAAAACTAAAGTTCATATCGCGATGAAGCTGCTTGACTATGCATGATATTTAGGTAATATAGTGTTAGAGGAGGAGGAGGAGGGTCCTCAGAATACCTCAAATCAACTTAGTGTGAAACGTCTCATTTCATCCATGTATTTGTACTACTTGAAGGCGACATAATGTTAACGGTATGCCTAGAGAAGAGAGTGCCATCAAGACTAGCTAGACGATGGCATGCCAAGGGTCGTCGTACCCGTGTGACATCGCTTGAGAACAAGTATAATAAGGTGATGTAAGCAGGCTATAAGAATTTAAATATTATATTTATGCTGAGTTGAAGAAGAGAGAAGAGAAGTGTTTTCTAAGGATTTACTCCCTCCGTCTAGGTGTGTAACTCATATTATGAAAACCAAATAATCCCAAAACACTTAGGCGCGGTGTATTAACTTGTACCTCGTTTCTTGTTTCTTCACAATATCAACCAATAAGAGACGAGGGGTGTGCATGCTTTTAATGATTTGAGACTACCAAACACGACATGCAGTGGTTAGTTCATTGCATGCAATGTTATTAATTAGCAAATAAACATTAAGGTCTCTCCTTTTCCCCTCCTCCTTGGTCACGGTGCACAACCTAAGATGACTTACTCACCTAGATGGAGGGAGTAAGAACCACAAAGACTTCAATAAACTTTGTGAGAGAGTGAAATGGGTAGATATTTATAATAAAGTGGTATCTATTTACTGCCAACTAGTACAACACATGTTGACTATAAAATTGCCTATGGATGATAAGGCAACAACATATAACCAGCAGTTGGACATACTATTAACCATGCTCTTTAACAAGGAGTAACGCAGCCAAGAAAGAGTGAAGTTACTCACTCACGGTATATGTCCATCCTATCCCCGAGGATAGGTTGGAATATTTTGGTAAAATTCCACCATGGTTTCTCTATACAATATGAAAATACCCAAGAACAAAAATATACCGTGCATTAATAGATCTTTCATTGTTGCTTTGAGATTCGTGCTACTTTTTTTACCATTTTAAAAATATTACATTGGTGTTTTCTTCTAGTTCCAAAGTGTATCTTAATGTTCTAGTGTGTACTACCAAATGCGATAAAAAAAGAAGGGCATTCTCTTTTACTAGTAGACCTAAACGCTCTTATATTTCTTTACAGAGGGAGTACACAATAAAACATGATGATATATGTTGGACAAGACAAAAACATAACGGAGCATTTTGAAACAAGTTTTTGTTTTTTTGCAACAATCAAAAAATAGCATGAATCTCAAAGCAACCATGGACGGTGGATCCATGCGCATCATATCCCATGAACGATAGATAAATCACTCTCTGGACATATCCTGATTGTTGGATTTAACGTAAGGTTAAAAAAACCTTACATTCCTTACCTACTTCTTTCACTATAAAAAGTGGTGGCCAAGTTGGTCATGTGTGAAGGGGAAAATATCACTACCATTGGCCGCATGGCCCTTGTCAAGTCCATGAGCACATCCTAAGCGGTGTACTTCATCACTCCTCTTGTTGTTGCACCGGCCACCCTTCATAATGTCAATAAGCTTCAGTGAGCTTTCTTTGTTCCGGCTCCGATACGACAACCGGGGAAAAATGCAAGGTGAATTGGGAGATCGTTTGCCGACTGCATGAATGCGGAGGACTTGGGGTTCTCAACATGGAAAATTTGCACGTGCTCTGTGCTTGAGGTGGACATGGTTCGAGTGGAAGGAGCCAAGCAAGATGTGGGTGGGGATGGGAAACCCGTGTGACGAAGAGGATCCTCTATGCCTCGACGACCATCACTAGAGGCAACGGCGCAAGGACCCCTTTTTGGGAAGCCCCCTGGCTACTTGGGCGGAGGCCCATTGATATTGCTCCGTTTATTTTCGAGGCCTCATCGAGAAAGAATTGGAAGGTGCGGAAGGCCCTAAAGAACAACGTGTGGATTCTCAAGATCAATCCCGAAACCATTGTTACCGCTGAGCACATTATTCAATTTTCACCCTTTGTATGCTTCTTCAGGAGATCCATCTTGACGACCTTGTTGACGATGATATTGTATGGAAGCGTATGCTTAGTGGCCACTACTCGGCGGCTTCCGTCTACAAGGCACAATTCCTCGGCAGGGTCTTCTCTCCCATGGATCGGACCAAAGGGTGTGGGAGGCTTGGGCACCGCTAAAAGTCAAGTTTTTTGCTTGGTTGGCCATTCAAGACCGGATTTGGACCGCCAATAGGTTGGCTAAACGGGATGGCCAAACTGTGGCATTTGCCCCCTTTGCGGGAGGGTGCAAGGATGTGGATCCCACCTCTTCTTCAAATTCCGTTACTCTCTGCGGCTTTGGAACTTGGTCATCGAGATATTTCACCTATGCCAATCTCATCTTGTATATGGTTGCAACACTCTGAGTTTGTTACATGTGTTTGTCTAGTGCAGCACATGAGGCAACATTTTTCGGTAACTGAACTGTCATATTTAGCTAATGGCCAAACCTAAACATAGCAACTGTTTCCACATAGTTGTTCATTCTTAGTACTTGATCTTGTTATAGTGACTGAATGTGCTATCTATAGTAACCACTGATATTTCAGATTTTCCAATAGTGACTGAATAATAATAAAAGAATTATATGAAGTGATCTTGTTATAGTACATGTATTATAGCAATTAAAGTTGTTATAGTGTCAAATATATAGTTCAGAGAAGTAACAATATACTGAACTTGTTATAGTTCAGAGAAGTAACTTGTTATATTAATTATTATAGTAACAGACTACAAAAGCTGGATTAGTAATTTGATTGTTATCATAATCATTGTTACTTTCCAAGCTTGGTGTAATAAGTTTTATAATTCTGAAATTCCAAATGCAGGAAAATGGTGTGAATTGTGGTGTTGTAGAGTAGGTTGACAAGCCTTGGCCTCCTGTTCTTCAAAGATGTTTGCCCAAGCCATGTGAAATGTTCCATGAGCAGAATTGTGGAAGGGTACTTGACAAGCAACAGTTTGAGAAGCAGTTGGCCAAGCTTAAGACTGAAAATGACAAGCTTTGCATTGAGTACAACAAGCTTGTTGAAGATGTAGCCAAGATGTTTGATTGGCAGGATGGTACGGTGGACAATAAGGTGTACCAGAAACAAGTGGAGGAGGAAGAGTTTGAGAATAAGAAGGGGAAGCTAGAGGAGAAAGCTAGGTTGGAGGTGCAGATGGAAAAGCTTAAACTTGCCAAGGAGCATAGGTGCATTTTGCAGAGCCAAGCTAACATTATCAAGAACACCAGGAAGGCTATGAAGGATGTTGAAGTGGACGGAGATCTTCTTAAGAAGGAGAAGGCAAAGCTTGAGCAAGTTATTGCTGAGTTGCTAAAAGATGACTATGGTAGCAAGGAGAAGTTAGAGCAAATCAAGGCCATCCTTGAGTCCTGAACTGCTGGGAAATGGTGGTGAAGTACATCCAAGGCCTATATAAGGATGTGGCCTAACTGTCTCAAGTGATTATATGGGTCTACATTTTGGGGGAATGTGAAGTTAACCTAGGGTTTCGCACTGCATTTGAACTTTAGTGTCTTATGTAAAAACCATATTTACTATCTTCTTAAGTATGTTGTAATGGATCTCCAATGCTATGGTAGTAACTGTTGTAATGGATCTTCTATGCCATGGTTTTTTGTAAGTTCCATCATTGGGTTAGACTATATTGATCTTCTATGTTATACAAATTCTTATGTTGTGGTATATTGGGCTTAGAGGGCCACTAGTCTCTGGCCAAATGCAACCCTAGGCCTACTAAAATCCAACCCCCTCCACGACTGTCAACATAAACCCTTCCCCACCCCCACCCTTTCCAGTCACTCCACCAGCCGCCACCACTATCAAACCCTAGTAGCAGAGGAGGAGGAGGAGGAGGAGGAGGAGGAGGCCGCCCAGGATGAGTAGTGGCTTGAGTACAGTTGCCGCCTCTCCGACAAGGTGCTGGAGAAATGCAATGCAGAAGCTTGAGCTAGTTTTCCCTGGTGGCAGGGGAAGGAGCTTCATACAGATCATTAGTTGGGCTAGGAGAAGATCAATCATGACTCCTCACCCAGCTACTAGGGCTAAGTGGGCTCGTTTCTTCGAGCGTTATGACTAATGTGTAGTATTCTAAATCTATATATCTATCTATAAGTCTATGTGAGAGAAAGAGTTGTGTTATTATTATTTGTAAGATTTGGATGAGAATCAATGTATGCTACTCTGAATCTATCTATCTATTTATATCTCAATGACTATCTATACATTGATGCAAAAAATGCCACTACACAGAGTTGAGATGCAGATAACCAAGTGGTTAATCTACAAATAGTACTAGTATGCAAATAGTACACATAGTGACTGAATCCACAACCAAGTACTGAGTAAAACCACACAGTAAAGTAGTGTTATTATAAACCAAATCCAACAGTTCACTGAAGGAAAACTGAGCAGTTCACAGGAAACCACTTCAGCTAGTTACCACTTGCATAAAAATAATCCATGAACCTCCCAGTTGGCTTCCTGACCCTCTTTGACCCATCTTGCACAACACTTGTAGCAGATTGTCTAGGTGCAATCAATGATCTTGAGCCATCTCTATTGGCAAAATTTGACCGGATGTTCTTTGCTAGAGAAGACCTTGATGACCTGGTGTTCTTTGCTGGAGAAGAAGTGGTTGCGCTCCTCTTGTTGGGAACCTTAACTGTTGTTGTTGAATAGGTATTGGTCCTGCTCTTCTTGGGAAGTGTTGTTGCTGCTGCTGAACAGATGTTGGTCCTGCTCTTCTTGGAGGCTAATGCTTTTGTTGCTGATGTACCTGGTGCTGCTACTAATGTGGAAGCAACCCTCTTCCTTGGCCTAGAAGCTGTCTGTATTGGCTCATTTGTTGGTGCAGGAGCTGGCTGATAAAGTTCAAGAGTTTTCATGAGAATTAATACTTCAAACCAATTACTTTTATGTGTCACTTCTTCATACACCAAAAACAGACTAAGTTCATTATAATGCTCAAGGGTGAAAGATTATATCATCACAATATATGTACGCAATTCGATAATAAAATTGTATGCATTGAAAATTAAAATGACCACCTTCATTGCAAAGTTCGCAAGGAATGGGAAGAAGAGAACATAACTCTTTAGCATAATCATCTAGCATCTTAAGCAACCATTGGGTTCTTTCGTATTTATGCTTCTTACAAGATCTATCATCCCTTATTGTCATGTCTTCACAAGGTCTATGTGAGCCACAATAATTGACATGCTTATAAGAAACCCTTTTTCAGAAATTTTATCATGGCTAGTGCAATTATCATTAGCATTATGGATATCTTAGAGAGAATACTAACAACATTGCAATCATGCTTATCATTCACTTCGGCATAATTTTCCGATCCATCATTTTCAAGAAAGACATCATAAAGATCAAGAACTTGATGCAACTTCACTACCTTTTTTATAGTTTTCTTTTATAAAACCAAACTAGTGAAAAACAAGAAACTAAAAGAATAAATTTCAAGATCTAAAGATGTATATATCTTGATGTCTACTATGCAACTATATTCTTGTAGACTAGGTTGGGCCTCCAAGCGCACAGCTTTGTAGGATAGCAACAAATTTCCCTCAAGTGGATGACCTAAGTTTTTTCAATCCATGGGAGGTGTAGGATGAAGATGGTCTTTATCAAACAACCATGCAATCAAACACAAGAAATCTCTTGTGACCCCAACACACCCAATACAATGGTAAATTGTATAGGTGCACTAGTTTGGCGAAGAGATGGTGATACAAGTATAGTATGGATAGTAGATATAGGGTTTTGTAATCTGAAATAATAAAAACAGCAAGGTAGCAAGTGGAAAAAGTGAGTACAAACGGTATTGCAATGCTTGGAAACAAGGCCTAGGGTTCATACTTTCAATAGTGCAATCTCTCAACCGTGCTCACATAATTGAAACATATAACAATCTCTCAACGTGTGACAAAGAATCACTCCAAAGTTCCTATCGGAGAAAGTAGGATGAAAACGTGTATCAACCTCTATGTCTAGATTACCCCAATGTCACCTCGGGAATCCACAAGTTGATTACCAAAACATATATCAAGTGACTCAATAGAATACCATTGTCACAACGAGTATCCACATGCAAGACATACATAAAGTGATCTGAAATCCAATATTCAACCCAACATAAAAAAATCTGAAAGAGCTAGACTCAATTCATCACAACAAAGATAGAGATGGAAGAACACCATATGGTTCCACTATAACAAAGCTCATGGTACATCAAGACCGTGCACTATCAAGATCATGAGAGAGAGAGAGAGATCAAACACATAGCTACCGGTACATACCCTTAGCTCCGAGGGTGAACTACTCCTTCCTCGTCATGGAGGCAGCGGGGATGATGAAGATGGCCTCCAGTGATGACTTCCCCCCTCCGACAAGGAGCCAAAACGGAGCTCCGATGAGATCGTTTCGCAACAGAGGCCTTCAGCGGCGAAAAAACTCATCCAGGTTAACTTTTAGGGGTTTGGAGATTTATAGGATTTTCAGCATTGGAGTCACGCTAGGGGGAGTCCTGAGGGACCAACAAGCCCATGTGGCGTGCCCTGGGGGTGCCACCCAGGCTTGTGACCCCCTGGACCTCATTTGATCCTTCTCCGAAGCTTCGTGAGTCTCTTCTTGTCCATAAAAAATCATCATAAATTTTTATCGCGTTTGGACTTCGTTCAGTATGGATTTTCTAGAAAAACCAAAAACATGCAGAAAATAGCAACTGGCACTGGGCACTAGGTTAATATGTTAGTCCATGAAAATGATATCAAAGTGCACCAAAACCATATAAAAATTTTGTAAACATGGCATGAATACTTCACAAATTATAGATACGTTAGAGACGTACACTACTAGGGAAAATCCTAGCAATAGCGCGGGTTTTAGGTATATCAGTAGCGCGGGTGCCCCGCTACTAATGCGGCGCTACAGCTAACTGGTAGTAGTAGCGCGGGTGCCACCCGCGCTACTACTACGTCCGTTAGTAGTAGCATGGATACCACCCGCGCTACTACTAACTAGAAGTAGCGTGGGTCTGGACCCCTGCTACTGCTAACTAATTAGGAATTAAAAAAATAAATTCTAGTCATGGTTGTTGCTGCTAGCTAGGCGTCATCATCCTCTTCATCCATGGTCGATGCTGATCCTGGAGGGGATGAAGTCGTCCATGGTGATGGTGCTTCCCCATCCAACTCTTCTCCACACCTCTCCTTTGTTGCTGCTACAAAAAAGAGACAAGGATTAGAAAAGGAAGAGAGAGATAGAGAGGAGTAGGTGCAGCAACTCACCGGTGGCCGCCGGAGTTGGAGCCGAAATCCTAGATGATGCCATGGATTGCGTCCATCAGAGATCTGGCCATCGTCATGGGCGCCGCTCTGTTGGATCTTCCTCTCCTTCCATCAGTGGAGGAGGAGGAGGAGGAGGAGGAGGAAGGAGGGGCTATGGTGGAAGAGGAGGTCACCGGATTTGAGGGAGACGTTGAGGTGCGAGGTTGGCAGTTGTGGTGGGCGAGGAAGGCGTCGCAGGTGGGAGGGAGAAGTGAAATCGAGAGAGTGTGTGGGTCTGAGATTGGGCCTCCGTGCGCTATGTTTATACATGTGTCGGTGGGTTAATAATAGTAGCGCTGGGTTTACACCCACGCTACTACTATGGCATGTCCCGGGGTGCACGGTGGAGACCACTTAGTAGTAGCGTGGGGTTTATAACCCGCGCTACTACTATCAACTTAGTAGTAGCGTCGGTTTATAACCCGCACTACTACTACGGCTGGTCCCGGAGGGCACGGTGGAAATCACTTAGTAGTAGCGAGGAGTAAAAACTCGCGCTACTACTATCAACTTAGTAGTAGCCAGAGGTAAAAACCCGCGCTACTAGTAAGTAGCAGTAGCGAGGGGTATAAACCCGCGCTACTAGTAAGCGTCTGCCTATAAGCTTTTTCCTAGTAATGATATCATGGCGCTAGGAGGGGGTGGACGCGTTGGTCTGTGGAGGACCAAGATGAAGGTGGCTAGGCTCGCATGTGGATACGGCGAGGGGGACGTGGCGTACTATGAGACGCGAGGATTCGTGTGGATCGAACGTCCCGCGGGTGACCGGCCCAAATACTCGGCCGGTCCGCCCGGTACACTAGGCGCCGGTCGCCACGCGTGCGTTGGATTGGGTCATCCTCAGCCGTTCGTTTCTCTCCTAAAGTCGTTTGTTTCTCTCCTCAACGCTTGGTCAACGCCCCTCCGTGATACGCTTCTCCGTACCTAGGTCGCCGCGCGCTTCTGAGCTCCAGCGAGCGTGACAGCAACCTCGGATTGCCGCTCGCCGCGGTGTCCGCATTCAAACGGACCTCGTCGGCACCACCCCTAGTCACAGCATCGTGGGTGGCTGCCGGCATCTGTAGAAGCATCCGGTGTGCTGGTTGAATCACTCGGAGACACCAGTTCTAGCAAAAAAAATCATGTCGTAGCTCGCAGTCATCGCCGTTGCTTCCCCCCGCAAACTAGTTGCACCTCTTCGCCATTGCCGCTTGATAGACAAAGGGTTTTGGGGTTATGGGCTTCGACACCTCTAGGGGTCGGCCTCAATAGCATATATATAACAAGGGGGTACCTCATCGGGTACAAATATAATACGTACAAAGATTACAATACGTACAAGTCTATTAGTCTAACACCCTCCCTCAATTTTAACCGTGATCTGAAGAATTCAGAAGATTAAGATTGCGACGACAACCCTCAAACTGAGGTAGTGGCAATGGCTTCGTGAAGATGTCGGCAAGTTGGTCCTTTGATGGAATGAACTTGATCTGAAGCAACTTCTGTGAAACTCGTTCTCTGACAAAGTGATAGTCAACTTCAATGTGTTTCGTTCGGGCATGAAATACCGGATTTGAAGAAAGGTATGTAGCACCGATGTTGTCACACCAAAGAACAGGTGGATGACGCTGAGGGACTCTCAACTCTCGAAGCAAGGCCTGAACCCAGATAAGTTCAGCGGTGGCATTGGCAACTGCTTTATATTCAGCTTCAGTACTACTACGAGACACTGTAGCTTGTTTACGAGCACTCCAGGCGATCAAATTAGGACCATAGAACACTGCATATCCCCCCGTTGATCGCCTGTCATCAGGACTACCAGCCCAATCTGCATCAGAGAACGCCGAGAGACTACCGGAAGAGGCAGATCGAAGGTGCAAGCCCAGAATAGCAGTCGAACAAACATAGCGCAGAATACGTTTCACAGCAGTCCAGTGAGTATCCCGAGGAGCATGAAGAAACTGGCACACGCTGTTCACCGCATAAGAGATATCAGGACGAGTAATCGTCAAATACTGTAAGCCACCAACAATACTGCGATACGTTGTAGCCTCATCTGAAGGAAGAAGGGTACCATCAAGTGCAGATAGTCTATCAGAAGCTGTCATGGGAGTGGAAGCAGGCTTACACTGAAGCATACCAGCACGACGAAGCAAATCCAGAGAGTACTTCTGCTGAGTGAGAGTCAGACCGGCATCCGAATGAGAAACCTCCAGGCCAAGAAAATAATGGAGCCGACCAAGATCTGTAATGGCAAAATCACCACTCAAAGCAGAAACAATACGATCTGCAGCAAGAACCGACGAGCTGATCAATATGATGTCATCAACATACACCAACAGGTACATAGTGACCGCAGGGCGCTGTAGCATGAACAAGGAAGTATCAGCTGTCGACGGAACAAAGCCATGTGCACGGAGAGCAGAAGCGAGGCGCGCATGCCAAGCACATGGCGCCTGTTTAAGACCATAGAGAGCCTTTACCAAGCGACACAAATGTTGTGGACGAGTAGGATCAACAAATCCAGGCGGCTGACGCATATAGACCTCTTCATCAAGAACACCATGTAAAAAAGCATTCTGAACGTCGAGTTGTCGAAGAGACCATCCACGAGTAACCGCAAGAGACAAGAGCATGCGAATAGTCGTCGGCTTGATCACAGGACTGAAAGTATCATCATAATCAAGACCTTGACGTTGTTTGAACCCACGAGCAACAAGCCGAGCCTTATACCGTTCAATAGAGCCATCAGCATGTCGCTTAACTTTGAATACCCATTTAGAATCAATTATATTGACACCACTGTGCGGAGGAACAAGACGCCACGTACCATTTTTGAGCAATGCCTGATACTCTTGTTCCATTGCAGAGCGCCAGTGAGGAATACCCAGAGCTGCTTGATAATGACGGGGTTCAGCAGAAGGATCAGTTGCAGAATGAGCTATACAGGCCGCGAGCCAGGCAACCGTGCCATCGGTGCGTTGAAGCGGTTTAAAAATACCACTCTTGCTGCGAGTGTGTGGACGCGGAGCAACCGGAGCAGTTGGCGTGACGGAAGGCTCAGGAACCGTCGATGGAGAGGCCTGCATCTCCTGAGAAGAAGAGATCGCGGTTGATGGTGCCCACGACAATGAAGAACTGCCAGTAGGCGAGGCAGTAGGTGCGGGCGTCGCCGAACCGGGGAACCCAGGCGCGTCCGTGGACACGGGCGTCATCGGAGCAGACGATGCAGGCGTGACCGACCCGGTCACGGGCGAGGCGAAGACGGGCGACGAAGGGAGCTCCAGCCGAGCCAGGGCCGAACGCGGAGCGGGTGTGATGAGGCCCAACCCTGCATGGCCCATGCAGGGGGAGGCGGGCGCAGGAGCAACGCGAGCCGGGGAGTGCGGCTCCGCTGCGACCGAAACCGGATCCGGGTGGCTGGTGGGAGCGGGTACAGGAGACCCTGCATGCGCCATGCAGGAGGGCGCAGTGGCCGGATCGACGTGATCCGTTGAAACAGCCGTCGGAGCAGGGGGTGAATCCTCAAGGAGAACAAGCCGAGCACCTCTACCAGTTCCTGCACCATGGTTAGACAACAAAAGAGGCGAGTGTGCAGCATCTACAAATTGATCAGGCAATAAAGGAGATGAATGCATAGATGTGATGACAGGAGTTGGAAGATTAGAGAAAGGAAAAACATGCTCATCAAAGACAACATCACGCGAAATATACACGCGATTTGTTGGAACGTGAAGGCATTTATAACCTTTGTGCAACGGACTGTACCCAAGAAAAACACATTTTTTAGAACGAAACTCGAGCTTTCGATTATTGTAAGGACGGAGATGCGGCCAACACACACAACCAAAAACTTTGAGAAAAGTAT
This sequence comes from Aegilops longissima, assembly GCA_021605205.1. NCBI lineage: Eukaryota > Viridiplantae > Streptophyta > Magnoliopsida > Poales > Poaceae > Aegilops > Aegilops longissima. Next base: position 656,321,377 of record CM038681.1, on the reverse strand, counting down.
AGTCAGGAGTCTCATTAAGCAAGAGTTCTAGTGGAGTTTTCATGCCAAGGAGTCGCGACGGAAGTCTGTTTATGAGAAAACAGGCAGTAGTGAAAGCATCACTCCAAAAACGAAAAGGAACAGAAGCATGAGCTAATAAGGTTAAGCCGGTCTCAACAAGATGACGATGCTTACGTTCAGCTGAACCATTCTGCTGATGTGTATGAGGACAAGACACACGATGCGAGATCCCAAGTTTCTCAAAGAAGGAATTTAAATTGCGGTACTCACCCCCCCCAATCTGATTGTACATGAATAATTTTGTGTTGTAGGAGACGCTCAACGTGTGTTTGGAACTTGAGAAAAACATCGAACACATCAGACTTATGTTTAAGAAGATAAATCCAGGTAAAGCGACTATAAGCATCAATAAAACTGACATAGTACTCATGACCACTAACAGACATCTGAGCAGGACCCCAAACATCTGAAAACACAAGTTCGAGAGGAGTTTTCACTACATGACTAGAAACAGAAAAGGTAGCTGATGACTCTTTCCCTGCTGACAAGCACCACAAACTGAGACATCTTTATTACTAGAAACTGACGGTAACTCATGACGGTGAAGAATATGTCGAACAATGGGTGTAGCTGGATGACCAAGACGGGAGTGCCATTGTGCGGGAGATACTCGAACAGCACTGAAGACTTGAGGAACGACTGGGGAGACAGATCGCGGCACATCAAGAGCATATAGTCCATGACGAAGGCGCCCTCTAAGAGTACGTCTCGTGTGGCCCGGTCCTTGATAAAAAGATGAAACGGGTGAAACTCACAAAACACATTATTGTCATAAGTAAGTTTAGGTACGGAGAGTAAGTTTCGGGCAACAGTGGGAACTCGAAGAACATTATTAAGACGCAACTGTCGAGATGTATGTGTGAGAAGAGATGCCTGACCAATATGAGAGATGTGCATACCTGCCTCATTTGCTGTGTGAACCTTGTCAGGACCATGGTAGGCCTCCCGAATAGCAAGCTTGTCCAGTTCATTTGTCACGTGCTCTGTGGCGCCAGTGTCCATGTACCAAGTGGGATCAACATTATAAGACTGAGTCTTTCCTTGATGCTGCGTCATGTTGACTTGTCGTTCATTGCCCTTGCCGTTGTTGCCAAGGCCGAGAAACTCAGGCTAAAAACGACGGTGACAGCGAGATGCAACATGGCGAGGAATTCCACACAACTGACAAGGGGCAACAACTCCACAAGCAGCACAGCAAGCACACGGGTGCCCGTTCTCGACAACAATGGTAGGACGCGATTGGGAGGAAGCAGCCGTAGGAGCACCACCCTTGCCTCCCGTAGGAGGGGTTGAAACAGCCGTAGGAGCAGCAGGACGGGCACCAGAACGCCCCTTCCCACCACGAACAGCAGCGTTAGCCGAGGGGGGCTCACCCGGATGACGACTGGCAAGGCGTTGTTCGCTGAGAGGAGGCGCTGGAAGAGTTCCTGCGGCTTGATGGGAACCTTGCGTTCCTGGATCACCTCCACAAGAGAGTCATACTCGGCATCGAGACCTTGGAGAACATATGTGGTAAACTCTGTGTCACGAAGTGGCTCGCCGATGGAGGCAAGCTGATCGGCGAGGCGTTTGATCTTGTTGAAGAAAACGGTGACAGAGTGATGATCCTTGCGAGTCTCATTGAGCTGTGTACGAAGAGACATATGCTGAGACGAGGATTGTGCGGAGAAACTGGACTCCAACGCATCCCATACTTCATGAGACGTGGTAGCAAATAACACCAAGCCGGCGACGCCCTCGGTGAGGGAGGACTGAATCGCCGAGAGAATCGCTTGATCTTGAGCAATCCATGGCCGGTACATATGATGATCCGGCGGGGGACATGGCAGAGTACCATCGACAAAACCCTCCAAGTAGTGACTACGAAGGAGGGGAAGAATCTGTGCTCGCCAAAACAGATAGTTATCCATCTTCAGTTTCACCGGCAGAAGATTGCTGAAGTAGAACGGTGGAGTCGAGATGACGCCGAGGGCGAAGTCATAGGGCGGCGCACAGAACCGCACCGGAGGGGACGATATCCCCGCAGACGAGGATCGCGGCGCAGAGCCGAGGCGCCTGTGGTGGCGCATGGTGAGGCACCGCCGAGGGATCCCAGCGTAGGCGAGCCATAACCGCAGCAGAAGGTGCACCGTAGCAGCGCCATGGCTAGCGTAGGGGACACCGTGGGAGCGCCGTGATAGCACCATAGGGGCGCCATAGTAGGCACCGAGGCGGCTGGGTCATATCGTCTGGCGGCGGTGGTGGCGTAGGGGCCAGCCATGGCGAAGTTAGCGCAGAGCCGGCGAGCCGGGAGGAGCCGCAGACGGCGCCCCAGAAAACAGGGGTCCCGTCGATCTTCCTCCTTGGATAACGGTGGACAGGAACGGCGGCGCGAAGACAGAGGAGCCCGTCCCGATCGGATCGGTGAGCGCCGCAGGGGCCGAATAGGGTTCGGCGAGCAAGTTGGTGGTGGCGGACATAGTCGCCGCGTCGGAGAGGGCAGCGAGGGTGGCCGCGCCGGAGAGAGCAGCGGCGGCGGCGGCCTCGGAAGAAGCAGCGGAAGACGACATGGTTAGGTCAGGATCGTTAGATCGCATCTGTTACCATGATAGACAAAGGGTTTTGGGGTTATGGGCTTCGACACCTCTAGGGGTCGGCCTCAATAGCATATATATAAAAGGGGGTACCTCATCGGGTACAAATACAATACGTACAAAGATTACAATATGTACAAGTCTATTAGTCTAACACCGCTTGAAGCAAAAGTCATCGTGTCGGCTGCAGCAAAAATGTCAAGGCACACGGTCATCGTCGTTGTAGGTCGTGGGTACCCGCGGATGCAGCAAACCAGATCGGCGGTTCCAATAAAATGTACTTCTGGTCTCAACAAAAAAGAGGCCTGGTCACCAGTTCCAGCAAATCCGGCTTCTAGATCCAGGAAAATTTGCAGTCGGTTGCAGCAGCTTTCCAGCCTGGCGACCCCCTTGGTCATGGCAAACTCGGGCACCGGTTGTAGCACGGCCGCTCACCGGTTGCAGCATGCAGCCCTAAAAAGCTGACGGTGAGCACGCACGTCCGACTTTCCTCGTGTGGCCATGGCCGGCGAGGGGAATTGGTCGAGGAGATGGTGCGGGGGCGGCAGCCAGCTCACCAGAGAGGAATCAAGGGGCAATGGAGGGGGATTGTGTGTCGTGTTGCCCGGCGGCGGCCCGAGACTCTCGCCCCCGTAATAACTCCGGCTCCCTTGGGAAGAAAACAAGATGGGACAAAAACACGCAGGCGAGGTCGCGAGGAGGTGAGTGTGGGGTCTGCGTGGCAGCACTAGGATAAGAAGAAAAGACTGCGGATCGGGATGCAATGTGTGTGGAAGAGACAATGTAAAGGTGGGAAGCGGCAGAGGGAAATGATAAGTTGGGGCAGTTATGCAGGACACGTGTCGCGTGTGCGTGCGACCGGCAAGCGCTTAGCCGGCCAGGCGGCTGGAAACATTTGCTACAGTGCCTCGGTCTTTTTTGGGGGGGGGGGAGGAGGCTAACACTACGGTGCCTTAGTCGATCCCTACAGTGTAGTGCATTGCACGCTTGGTTTGCTGTGCTGCTAATGGGCCGGCCTACTCAAGATGTCCCCCTTGCGACAGGACGACTATGGAGAGAGGCGTTTTGGCACATGGGAGCATATGCTCCTAGTTTTGAAAATGTGTTTTCAACATATTCCCGAGTGCATCTCTGACATTCTACATGCACGCACTCAGCTTCGTGGAAAACCGGCAACTTTTGTGTCATATGCAAAAAGAGAAAATTTAGTGTTAAAATAGGCTTTTCATAGACATATTTTTTGTCTTTTTTACACAAGACATATAAAATGTCGGATTTTCATGAAACTTGGCTTGCACACATAGAGTGATGAGATGTACGCGTCAAATTTGTGTTCAGAATTTTTTGACATTTTGACATATATTTTTCAATGGCAGGAGCATAGGTCCCATCTTCAAGCACTAATTTGTATCATGGCATCCATAATCCCTTCACCTGCCGCTGCTTATATTAATTAACAAAATGACTAATCGGCCGGTAAATGACGCAGCCCCTGCTATATGCAGCAGTACTTTGGCCATACCAAATGTAAGAACATGCCATCACTACGCACAAAAAACATAGCATCTTCAATCACCTTCCATATACGGAATATTCTGATGTTCTCATCGATAACGAGCATAAATGTTTGCATTCCCTTCTGGTAATGAGATTCAGAGGTAGCCTCTCTACAATCAACAATCCAGATCAGTAACCACACTACAATAGTAGTTATAAAAATATTAGAAGATACAGTGCAAAACACTACAGTTATGGTCAATCTTTGTCACGAGGCCGCCATACAAGGTAGCCATGCATGCTTACATAGCAAACTTGAAGATCTACAGTATTGAGTAATTCAGGAGGAACCCAATGAAGAGAAGCATAGCTGACATAGCAAAGCAAATCACCGCCGAGAACTCAAGGATCCTTATGGAAATGATCGCACTATCGCTCGGCCAGTCAAGGGGCACATTAGGAGAGATATCCGGCCGCCACTGAAGGATCATACACACGCACAAGCAGGATAGAAGCCCCGACAAGGTACACGAGTACATGATTCTTCTGTACCAGTAATTAGCAAGTACCATCTCGTTCTCAAACGCAAAGATGAACGAGACCAGAGCCACTGCTGCAGCGAGAAAGATGGCTGTTGATTTGCGTGATGTTACCTTGTCGATGAGCGCCATACATCGGGCGTGATCAAAATCACCAGTGAGCCACACAAGTGATGCAATAAACTCCGGCATGCAAACCAGTAACATGCCCTCCACCAACATCCATTCTATAGCCATCATGTGCACTGCTATCATAAGAACCACAATGAAGGCCCTGTGAGTCAGTTGCTGCCCCTGCGCCACACATTGGTTGGCTCTGATGGGCAGCGCGGCAATCATCACGGCCAGTGCGCCAAGCGCGGAACTCAGGAAGAGGAGGGAGTGAGAGAAAAGGAAATTGTCACTTTGTTGTTGTTCGTTGGTCGCTCGTGCACAGGCGAGCTGGATTAGCTGCAAACAGTATGAGAGTAGTACCGTGGGTAGCAGCATCCTCCAAGCTTGCTCGCTGCCACTCCCCTGGTTAGCAGCAGTTCCACTGTTTCTATGCTGAAGTCTTCCCTTGACCCAGAAATTGCGCCACAAAACACCAATGAAAGCAACTATGATAGCCGGGATCGCAGCTATTTGGATGTAGTTTGTACTGATCATAAGCAACAGCGCATAAGCTGCCAGTACTGCAAAAGTAGTGGCGACAGGGTGCAGCAGCTGTAAACCAAACAAATTTAGAGGTAATATGAGATTATGGGCGATGGCAATACTAGCTACTGGGGCTTCTAGATGGATTGGTACTTTATTATTAACTGTGGAATTGCTTGGCCAAATAACACATTTACCAAACACTAACATTAGAATTTCCCTGGTTCTTGTGCAAGATACTGCATGTTTCAATAGCCTAACTGATACTGAAGGCATGACCATGGTTCATTAAGTCGAAAAAATAAAAACTTTTCACTAATATAATAGCACAAACTAGTATGGCCTAGTTAAATGCAGTTCAGAGCTTTGAAATCTAAATTGTTTCCGATTTTTGTGAGAACCATGCAAGATAAAACAACCCTTCAAACATTAACTCAGTTATTTAGGGTTTTGTACCTTTGAAGTCTCAAGTGAATGAAAAATAATCATATGAACATTTGGGATGCTATTGACTGGGGACCCATAAAATTAATAAAAAAATATCGCCAAAGAGAACAACTCAGCCTTGAAATAGTTAATCATCCATACCTGGTTTATGGGAAACTGTGAAACCATGCTCTCCACCTTGTTCAGTTCACAAATTATTTCATGTAAGGTAGGCCTATTATATTCCTCAGCGTCCGTGCATCTTAGAGCTATTGCGGCGCACATCCTCGCCCGTGGGCAATCCACATCTACGAATCCATCCCACTGCAAATTAAGTTTACATTAAGTAATATTGGCAGCACTTGAGCATATATATTAGAACATAAAAGGAAAAATATGCAACGCTACATATGTATTGCAGGCACATTTGGTATGGCAGGATTTAACTGATAACTAGAGATAGTTTTTTAGTAAAATATATGCATAACACATAGCTAGTACAAAAGATGCAATAAGAAGCTGCTGGGAAGTACGCACATTCATCGATCACACGATTGAGGATTTTCATCCTTTGGTTACTATGTACTCATGGTTCAGCCGACAGAGATCAAGCAACTCATAACCACGCGCAAGTACTCATGGTGCCTCAGGTTTCGGACTGAAGTTTCTGTATTTTCTTTTACTAAAGGCGAAATCCCAATTTCTGCTAAAAATAACCACCGAGATCGCTACACACCCTCCAAAAAGCAGAACGAAAAGCAAATCAAGACCAAACAGAACGAGAACACAAACTGGCACAGCCCATGCCTAACCCACCTAACTTCAAAATCAAGCTGGCCAATAGCAGACTGATGCTGATTTATGTGATTTAAGCCACTGCTAAAACATGATAAAATGTTCTTTTACTGAGCAATCACTATATCGAATCTGGGCAAACAAGACAAAAAGCTCAGACACCACCGAAGGTTTCCCGCCCAATTTGTGCACATTGAAGAGTTTATGAGCTTGAAGGAACAAAACTGTAACATCATAGAGAAGAGGCAGAATAGTAGTGTTACATTGCCAATATTTATCGCAACTGAATTCGAAACATGTTACTGCCATACTGACCCAGACATACATAAACAAGCCTTGAAAACTTAGCCTTGAGAATTGGCACATTCATGTTGCAGGAGCTCGTATACTACCAGGGCGCCTAGCAGCATAACAAACCTTTATCTAAAGAAAAGAAGAAAAAACTGGTGGTGTTGGTAGCAAGAACAACACACAAGGTGCAGTCTGCCATCCCAGTACAAAAACGAGTAAATCAAAGAAATAAAAAAACTTTGCCACCTCCAATTCATGCATCTTACAGATTTGCCAATACACAATCACCTAAAACCTTAAGTTTCAGTCTATCATCTTGCCCATATGATTTACTTTGAAATTATGAGGATCTAAGAGTGGTGGAGATTGACTGAAATAAAAAAGATTTTTCAGTTGCCTGTGCACATCATATATGAGGAATAGCTTAACGTACTCCCTCTGTTCCTAAATATAAGTCTTTGTAGAGATTCCACTATGGACTACATGCAAAGCAAAATGAGTGAATCTATACTATAAAGTGCATCTATATACATACGTAGGTGGTTCATAGTGAAATCTCTACAAAGACTTATATTTAGGAACAGAGGGAGTAGCACATATCTTCTCTTGGTTTTTAATATTGCATAATAGTAGTTCCAGTTCATGCAAATGCCCATCATATATGAAGTAACTGTTGTACATGAGGAATAGCTTAACGTACTTCATTACAATTAATACACTGGTTGGCATTAAACTTGTATTCCTAATTAAAATGAAAATAAATTGTAGAGAAAAAGACAAACCTGAAACATAAAGAAAATCAACATATGTGAATGGACATTTTGGCCATTATACATCTAACATCAGAAGAAACTAAGTAGTGAAATGCTTAGTTCTAACCGGGTCCAGATTGCACCCTGTATTTTTTTTCTCTTCACAAACTTCAGAAAGTCATGAACTCTAAAAAAAAGCATGCTAATACATGTATACTTTCAAACTATGGTGCAAAAATATAATTGCATGCAACCCTACGCGATAGAATCAAATTTTGTGGAATAGCATACGGGCCACTAGCGAGAATGCATGGATTTTTTTTTTATGTGGGACGCATGTAAATCATATTCTCACATCAAGTTCTGCAAGTGTACATGGTATATGATGACTAGTATTCTTGAATGTTTTGAAAAATCACAACTTCTCTAATTTATAAGAGAGAGATTTTAAGGTGCAAATCGCCTTGAGCATGCAAATGCCACTTTATGTGTATGTAACTACAGGAAAGATGCAGGTTCTACAAATAATGTATGAAAAAGAGTAGTCTTTGCACATCCCTTCCTTGGAGTGAACTTGATAGGCACACTAGGATTGAGTTTATTCAGGACAGCTTTTGCAGGAAAGTGTGCATTAAAACTTTTATACCTTTTTACCATTAATTAATATATGAAACCTTGTAATGGTCAGATGCTAATTCTTTTCAATACAATGAAACGCAAAAGTCTTTTGCGTTTTCTCAAACAAAAGCTAATGTTATAACTATATGCCAGAAAAAATCATTTCAGAATATAATATTTCACTCAGATATTCAGCAAAAGTAGTGGTCAAAATTGTGCAATGGAGATTCTGCAAAGTAGATAAACGTATATATTTCCATATAATGAGATTGTGCAATGGAGATGAATACATTTTTCCATAAATTTAACAATGGTTCTTACATTCTCAAGACTTGACATACTGTTCCCAGTTAACAGTTTTATGATAATAATTCCCAGAGCATATGTGTCTGACTTGAATGATCTTTGTTCTTCAAATACAATATCTGGCCCAAGAGATTGCCTGCACGCATCAATGTGACAGTTAATTTGAAGTATCATTGCACAAAGCCAATATAACAAATAGAGATGTCAACATGCCAGCGTAGCTTACAGTTTTCCAGGTATGTGATGAGTGGACATTTCTGATTGTCCCTGATCTACTAATCTTGACAAATAAAAATCTGTAATTTTTGGTTCCATCTGAGCATCCAACATAACATTTTCAGGTTTCAGGTCAAGGTGGCTAATTCTTTTGTCATGAAGATAGTGCAATCCGTCACAAGTTCCTCTGATCATTTGGTAGCGTGCAGGCCAATCGTCTTCATGATTCTCTGCAAAAGCAAGCAATTGATCATTCAGTCTCTGTAGCATAATCTTTATTCATGTCCATGTGAGTTTTGCATCACAAATTAACTAATCTATGAAAAGACAGCAGTGGTCATCTATTGTTTCAGCCTCTCCGTCTCTACGGCTACCCAACCTTACCCACCCCAATGCTCGTACCGATAAATACTGTAGTTGCTATTTTTTTGTCGTGCTCCCTAAATAAGGCATAGAACCCGAAACAGGCAAATAAGTAGCAAATCAACTTTAACTCAGAAAAAAGTACGAGCTTTCAACTTGAAATTTCAAATTTTCAGGCCAAACTTTGGACCTTCAACTCACATGGTATTTTTAATTTCAAAGTTTGGCCTTGTTTACTTGGGTTGTGGCTTATTGAAAAGCAATTGTGGGGAAACTGTTGTCCACTGTTCCTGTGGCAAACACAAAGAGTCATCTAGAACAATGGTTATCAGAGTTCTGCATGTGAGTGAAAAGGTTTGAAATGTCCTTCCAAGTCTGAGAGTCTATTTATATACCGATTTGATTGGAACTTCCATTTTTATGCCATTTTACATCAGAAAAACCATTTATTGAGCTAAATTAGAGTAAATGGTCGGTTTCTGGATGATCTGACATGCACTAATACAGAAATGTATGCTAGTAGCGAGGGCAGCCAATCATGTAGTCATCTTCTGTATTTGTTAGTGAAGTCTCCTATGTTCCTCCATGTCTTCTAAAGTGTTTAAGCCTACCTTCGCACACCTCCGTTATACTTTGGGGAGCATCCACCCCAGATAAATACATAGTGCAAAAGTAGAGTAGGCGCCTTCCCCTATATCCAATGTTAATATCTCTACTATCTATAAATTTAGGAGTATACGTCTCTTTCTCTATTCCCTCAACAAGTCAACAAAAAATTATGTTGCATACTAAGTAAGTTAAGACAATAGTTGTAAGTTCATCCTTTCGTTTGGACATTTCTTATTACTACAGTTGTAGTGCGTCATCTTATACAAGTAAGCCTGATTCCGGCGTGCAACACCAGTGGACCCTAGACAATTTATAGTTTGCACGGTTCACAGATAACCTCCTGGTTAACCGACCTAGGCCCACCCGTCAGTGATTTGTGAAGGCCACCTCACTCCTTTTTTTGCCCATGTGTGTGTGACATCACTTGGTTGGGCAGCCCCTCAATCAAAAGGTCTCTTCGTCCTCAACCTCAAATCTACATGAGGGGGTTTATCCCCAAACCAGTACTACCAGAGCTGTAGCACCATAGCTATCCCTAGCTACCCAGGTTAACAGAGCCAGCTCGCATCGTTCATCCCCACAACTACCTTTTTTCGAGATAAGGGATGTATACCCGAAACAGAAGAAGTGGCATGACAGAGTCAAAAAAATTCTGGGTATGATAGGCTATTTAGACAAAATGGTTTATTTACCGTGCAGGAAATTATTCTGTGTGGCACAGGAAGTAAGGCTAGAGAGGTAATAGTGAGGCAATAGAATAATTGTTGAATTTAGTTGTACGATAAAGTTCAAAGTTGGATTATGTCCTAAAAATAAGAAATAATGACATTGCAGAGCAATATGCTTAAGAAAAATAACTGCAAAAACATGAGGCGGTACTTTGTTTTATAGTGAGTGCAGCAGACGGAGAAATGAAGTTGTAAGCCCACCATACCTTCTTCGAGATAATGCAGAATGTTACCATTAGGAACATATTCAAAGCAGAGCAGCATTTTATGGCCCTTGTTCACTCCATAGACCTGAAACAGCTCTTGTTGTGTTACTGTGCAATAGCCTAGAAATCTTACGATGTTCTTGTGGTTTGCCTTCTTTAAGCACTCGAGGAATTTGTCATCAGGCAAAACATGCAGATTAGGAAGCTCCTTGATCGCAACCTTGGTTCTTCTTCCGCTGGAACCGCTAGCAGCTCGCAGAAATCCCTGTTTCACGCATAGCATCGGCACTGGCATGAGCAGTCAGTTTGCTCCACTTGGGCAGATAATTGAAGGGGGGGGAAAGCTATATTCATCATGAGGCAATCAAGAAGAAGAAACCATACCATGTAAACAGATCCAGACCTGCCATGACCAATCTCATACTGAAATTCATGTGTAATAGATTTCAGGAGCCGAAATGATAGCTTGATGGGCTCTGCACTTGCATCACAAAACACATGCTGCAGGGCTCGCAGCTCAGTTGCTCTATCATCCATTCTGCAATACATAAACATAGGCTCTCGGGTGAGGACCAAATCCAGTGCAAAACATAAGGAAAATAGGTTGGCAGCGCCGGCGCGGAACATAAATTTCAAAAGATAATACACAAACCTAGAAGACTGGTTGGTTAATTGCATATTCGAAAAGCATTCAACAGATTCATCACAAAAGAAAAAAAAATCAACAGAGACATGGACCGAGCACTACCTTTTTTTTTTTTGATGAGGAAACGAATCGAGCACCACTAACCTGGAACAAGTGCAGGGATGCTTGCGTAAGTTGAAGAGAGAATTTGGATCGACCGGCTACCACTCCCAGGCTGAGATTGCACTCGAGCGAACACGAATCAGTGAGTGAAGCGAGGGGGGCAGCAAGAAGAAGAGATTAACAGCGCCAGACAGGATTGAGTACCTGGGCTCGAGCGAACGCGCGGGTGGCGGAGGAGAACGATGAGTACTTGCGCGGGTGCGTGGGGGGCGGAGGAGGACGATGGGGACGGTGGAGCCCAAGGAGGTGGGCTAGGGTTTGGGCGGCGCCATCGCCGCCGACCAGATCTGTTCTGGCGAGAGGAGGGCGAAGCGGAGCGGATAGGAAGCGGTGCCTACCCACGGTGGACTGTACTAGTCCAAACCTGGCCAAACGGGCCGTGACGGGCCGGGCCTCCCCCCCAGGCCCAGACACGCCCCTTTACAATCAGGCCGGCACGGTTTCCTGAAATCTATACATACTCTTTTTTTACGATGAAAAAGGAGTTTCGTTTTAGTATTTCAAAAATTGATAGAGTTACAGTCATCGTCGAGAGACAAAAGATCCTCGACACATGCCGGTCCTAGATGTATCCATATAGCCATGATACACTCTATGCGACTATAATTTGCCAAGCGGTCGGCACCCCTATTATGCTCCCTACTAAATTTTCGGGGAATAAACTCCCCGTTCCTCATCAACGCCTTAATTCAACAAACCTCTCATCAACATTGCCTGCTGTAAGGAAGCACAGAAAAATAACAAAGAATCATCCGTGAAAAGTAGGCGTGAAATAACCGATGATCTTTGACAAATCTTGATTCCTTTCAATCCTTCCTTGGCCATGGGCTTACTAAATAGAGCACATAATACCCAAGCCTCTATTTCCGGGGGCGTTTTCGCTCTAAGGTTTACCCACTTGGTTGAAAGCAACTTGTGGGCATTTTCTTCCTTGACACGTGTATTACTTCGGGATATGGGGGTAAAAACCAGTGTGTGGCTGTGTGCTTTTGATTCAATTTTTTTGAACTTCATTGCTTCATTGTTGTGTAGCCGCCGTGTAGCTCTAGTGTTTGCTTTTTTTTTTTTTGGTGTCGTTCTGTCATGGAAGCAGCTAGAGCATGCAGCTTTTTAATCTTTTTGATCGCCGTTCTAGCGTGTAGGCTGTTTGAGCATGGGGCTTTTCTATCTTCCTTCCTTTTATATGTGCCGCTCTAGCGTGCAATGCCTTGGGTATATGTGGCAGAAAAAATGTACGTGGGTGTTTGCATGGCATGAGAAGCACGTATGTCGGGGTGCGCATCTGCGTGTAAGTACGAGGCGAGAGAAGTACGTAGTCATTTCAGCGGTGCATGCATGTGGTCCAGTGTGGACATGCCGTGTGTCTGAGTGGACGACCAATCGGAATTGCCGGCAGCGGTGATCAGGCGATTAGCGAGCGGCCGCATATGCATGGGCCAACATGCGTTGTCCCTTGCTGCTGCCGCCGCGTTACTGTGGTCAGGCGATTAGCGAGCGTCCCATGTGATTGGCTACGTTTGTTTGGCGGTTCTTCTTTGGATGGATCCCTGCATGGCCGGTGGTCACGTGCTTCATCTGGTCAAAGATTGCGGACATGCCGTCTCATGCTGGTTAGATGTTAATCGTACTATTTGATTTGTTCATCTTTCCATCGTTTCCTTCTTCTTCCTTATCTCTTCTTCTCGATGTCTCCGCTCTCGATGATCATGGTGGTTCCGGAAGACTCCGGTCGAATCCTCCACCGCCGTACGCATCTATAAAAAGCTCTCCTTTCCCTTCTCCGTGTCCATCATCTCTCGCTTTCACTCCGTTTGCCGCCTCGCAGGCGTCCGCCCGTGAAGGAGGTGGTGCACGGAGGAAGATGAATGAGGAAGCAGGTGTGCGCGGGGGTGAGGGACTGTGGCGGAAGTGCACCAGGCTGCGGGAAGCCCAAGCTTCAAGGACGTCTCGCCACTGGCGATGAGAAAGGAGGAGACACAACGGCGTCACTGTCGTGCGCTCCGTGGCTCGCGCCAGGAAATGACGGAAGTGCTTCAGGATCTTGTGTGCCGCTCCTTCTGCTCCGACATCCAGCGTGCGCAACGCGTTGACGGCCAGGGCGGGTCTTCTTGGCATCCTGGTGCGCGTGCATGCCGTGGTGCCCCTTGGTGCCGGCGAGGATTGGGCTGCTGGTTCCGCGTCGTCGAAACGGAGAGGAAGCGGTTGGTCTCGAGCGCGGCTAAGCGGCGCGGGACCGAGTGGAGCAGGAGCTGGCTGTGGTCGGGCGAGTTTCGGCCTGCGGATGGCGATTACAAGCTGGTCGATGTAAATCATTAGCTTGGCGGAATATTTTTCTGCTTTCTTAATCCCCACGCCACGCATGCGACCTCGCTCTTCGCCCTTCTCTCCATGTAACAGTGACGGAGCCATTTCCTTCCTTGGTTAGGCGAGGGCACGAGGCCAGCCAGGTCACAGCAGCACGCGGACGAGGGCACGTGGCGCAGCAGTGCTATCTCCGGTCTTCTACCCCGAAACGACGGAGGAGGAGGCTCTCAACGATTCATGAAGGGGTGGCGCGCGATGACTTGAGGGAGGCACGCGAGCTGCTCGCATCCTGGCACAACGCTCGCGAATGGTGCAGGAGTTTGCGCCACTGATCTGTCCCTTTTCCTTTACGGCTTTCCTTTTGTTCTTGCATCTGTGTTAAAACTTTCTGCCAAGTTATTGTTGATATGATCACACTTGATGGCATTGTTAAATCCTGACCTGTACCACAATAGAGAATGATAGGTGTTCAACCATGGACCAAACTCACTACATGCTGCTTTTATCTTATCAAGATGATATGAATGTGTTTGTTTGGTCTAAGATCTTGCTGTTGGCCACATTCTCCCAAATTCTTCCCCTCTGAATTTTCTAATCAAATTCATCCACATATGGCCAAAGCACTCCCTCTGCTCACAATGAGGAAAAACATTCTTCACTGCATTTTCTAGCCCTTTACATGCATCTGTGTGTACTGCCAAAGGTGACATTGACCCTATGCATCTTTTCAACTGCATCATGAACCATGTCCATGAAACCTCTTGTTGGGGAACGTTGCAGAAAATTAAAATTTTTCTACGGTTTCACCAAGATCTATCTATGAGTTCATCTAAGCAACGAGTTACTAGAGAGAGTTTGTATCTACATACCACTTGTAGATCGAGCACGGAAGCGTTCGAGGGAGTGGTGATGATGGAGTCGTTCCCAACGTGATTCCGATCACCGATGACCAAGTCTTTGAACGGACAGCACCTCCGCGTTCAACACACGACGGATTTACGGCGTCTCCTTCGTCTTGATCCAGCAAGGAGGAAGGAGAGGTTGAGGAAGATCACTCCAATGGCAGCACGACGGCGTGATGCAGATGGAGGGATCAGACTCTACAGGCTTCGCCAAGCGTGTCATGAGGAGGAGAGGTGTTGGGGAGGGAGGGTTGCGCCTTCAATGGTGTGTGCAACCTCCCTCTACCCTCTATTTATAGGGGAAAGGAGGAGGGCGGCCCCTCTAGATCCATCTAGAGGGGGGCGGCGACGAGGGGGGGCTTGCCCCCAAGCAGGCGGGCCCTTAGGGTTCCCCCCCTCAACCCTAGGCGCATGGGCCAAGGGGAGGGGGTGCGCCCAGCCCAACAGGGGCTGGTTGCCCCCACGCAACCCAAGTGGCCCCCCAAAAGGGGTGGCCCCTCCCGGTGGTCCTCCGGAACCTTTCCGGTGGACCCTCCATAAAACCGATGTGACCGAAACTTTTAGGTGTCCGTTTGACGACTTCCCATATATAAATATTTACCTCCGGACCATTCCGAACTCCTCGTGACGTCGGGATCTCATCCAAGACTCGAACAACATTCGGTAATCACATACAAGTCTTCCTATTAACCCTAGCGCCACAGAACCTTAAGTGTGTAGACCCTACGGGTTCGGGAGACATCTGAACATGACCGAGACGCTCTCCGGTCAATAACCAACAGCGGGATCTGGATACCCATGTTGGTTCCCACACTCCTCGATGTTGTCATCGGATGAACCACGATGTCGAGGGTTCAAGTAACCCGTATGCTATTCCCTTTGTCGACGGTATGTTACTTGCCCGAGACTCGATCGTCGGTATCCCAATACCTCGTTTAGTCTCGTTATCGGCAAGTCACTTTACTCGATCCGTAATGCATGATCCCGTGACGGACACTTGATCACTTTGAGCTCATTATGATGATGCATTACCGAGTGGGCCCAGTGATACCTCTCCGTCATACGGAGTGACAAATCCTGTCTCGATCCGTGTCAACCCAACAGACACTTTCGGAGATACCGTAATGCACCTTTATAGTCACCCGATTACGTTGTGACGTTTGGTACGCCTAAAGCATTCCTACGGTATCCGGGAGTTACACGATCTCACGGTCTAAGGAAGAGATACTTGACATTGGAAAAGCTCTAGCAAAACGAACTACACGATCTTTGTGCTATGCTTAGGATTGGGTCTTGTCCATCACGTCATTCTCCTAATGGCGTGATCCCGTTGTCAATGACATCGATGTCCATAGTCAGAAACCATGACTATCTGTTGACCAACGAGCTAGTCTACTAGAGGCTTACTAGGGACGTATTGTAGTCTATGTATTCACACGTGTACTACGATTTCCGGATAATACGCTTATAGCATGAATAAAGACAATTATCATGAACAAGGAAATATAATAATAATGCTTTTATTATTGCCTCTAGGGCATATTTCCAACAGTCTCCCACTTGCACTAGAGTCAATAATCTAGTTTACATTGTGATGAATCGAACACCCATAGAGTTCGGTGTTGATCATGTTTTGCCCATGAAGAGGTTTAGTCAGCGGATCTGCGACATTCAGATCCGTATGCACTTTACAAATTTCTATGTCTCCATCCTGAACATTTTCACGGATGGAGTTGAAGCGACGCTTGATGTGCTCGGTCTTCTTGTGAAACACCGGCTCCTTGGCAAGGGCAATAGCTCCGGTGTTGTCACGAGAAGAGTTTGATCGGCCCCGACGCATTGGGTATGACTCCTAGGTCGGTGATGAACTCCTTCACCCAAATTGCTTCATGCGCCGCCTCGAGGCTGCCATGTACTCCGCTTCACATGTAGATCCCGCCACGACGCTCGCTTGCGGCTGCACCAGCTTCATCGCTCCACCATTCAACATATACACGTATCCGGTTTATGACTTAGAGTCATCCAGATCGTGTCGAAGCTTAGCGTCGGCGTAACCCTTTGACGAGCTCTTCGTCACCTCCATAAACGAGAAACATGTCCTTTGTCCTTTTCAGTACTTCGGGATATTCTTGACCGCTGTCCGGTGTTCCTTGCGGGATTACTTTGGTACCTTCCTACCAAACTTACGGCAAGGTTTACATCAGTGCAGTACACAGCATGGCATACATAATAGATCCTATGGCTGAGGCATAGGGATGACACTCATCTCTTCTTTATCTTTTGTCGTGGTCGGGCATTGAGCTGAGCTCAATCTCACACCTTGCAAAACAGGCAAGAACCCTTCTTGGACTGATCCATTTTGAACTTCTTCAAAATCTTATCAAGGTATGTGCTTTGTGAAAGACCTATGAGGCGTCTCGATCTATCTCTATAGATCTTGATGCCTAATATATAAGCAGCTTCTCCAAGGTCCTTCATTGAAAAACACTTATTCAAGTAGGCCTTAATGCTGTCCAAGAATTCTATATCATTTCCCATCAAAAGTATGTCATCTACATATAATATGAGAAATGCTCTGAGCTCCCACTCACTTTCTTGTAAACGCAGGCTTCTCCATAAGTCTCATAAACCAAACGCTTTGATCATCTCATCAAAGCGAATGTTCCAACTCCGAGATGCTTGCACCAGCCCATAAATGGATCGCTGGAGCTTGCATACTTTGTCGACATTCTTAGGATCGACAAAACCTTCCGGCTGCATCATATCAGCTCTTCCTTAAGATAGCCGTTAAGGAACGCTGTTTTGACGTCCATCGCCATATCTCATAATCATAGTATGCGGCAATTGCTAACATGATTGGACGGACTTAAGCTTCGCCACGGAGAGAAAGTCTCATCGTAGTCAATCCCTTGAACTTGCCGATAACCCTTAGCGACAAGTCGAGCTTTATAGATGGTGACATTACCATCCGCGTCCGTCTTCTTCTTAAAGATCCATTTGTTTTCTATCGCTCGCCGATCATCGGGCAAGTCGGTCAAAGTCCACACTTTGTTTTCATACATGGATTCTATCTCGGACTTCATGGCTTCTAGCCATTTGTTGGAATCTGGGCCCGCCATCGCTTCTTCATAGTTCGAAGGTTCATTGTTGTCTAACAACATGATTTCCGTGACAGGGTTGCCGTACCACTGCAGTGCGGGCGTGTCCTAGTGGACCTCTGAGTTCAAGAGCAACTTGATCCAAGTACCTTGATCATCATCATGAATTTCCTCTTGGTTGGTGTAGGCATCACAGAACATTTTCTGAGCTGCACTACTCTCCTGTTCAAGAGATAGTACTTCATCGAGTTCTACTTTCCTCCCACTTACTTCTTTCGAGAGAAACTCTTTTCCGAAAGGTTCCGTTCTTGGCAACAAAGATCTTGCCCTCGGATCTTAAGTAGAAGGTATACCCAATGGTTTCTTTAGGGTATCCTATGAAGACGCATTTTTCCGACTTGGGTTCGAGCTTTTCGGGTTGAAGTTTCTTGACATAAGCATCGCATCCCCAAACTTTTAGAAACGACAGCTTAGGTTTCTTCCCAAACCATAATTCATATGGTGTCGTCTCAACGGACTTAGACGGTGCCCTATTTAAAGTGAATGTAGCTGTCTCTAGGCGTATCCCCAAAATGATAGCGGTAAATCGGTAAGAGACATCATAGACCGTACCATATCCAATAGAGTGCGATTCGACGTTCGGACACACCATTCTGTTGAGGTGTTCCAGCGGCGTTAGTTGTGAAACGATTCCACATTTTCTTAAGTGTGTACCAAATTCGTGACTTAAATATTCTCCTCCACGATCTGATCGTAAGAATTTTATCTTTCATCACGTTGATTCTCTACTTCATTCTGAAATTCCTTGAACTTTTCAAAGGTCTCAGACTTGTGTTTCATCAAGTAGACATACCCATATCTACTCATGTCATCTGTGAGAGTGAGAACATAACGATACCCTCCATGAGCCTCAACGCTCATTGGACCGCACACATCGGTATGTATGATTTCCAACAAGTTGGTTGCTCGCTCCATTGTTCGGAGAACGGAGTCTTGGTCATCTTGCCCATGAGGCATGGTTCGCATGTGTCAAATGATTCATAATCTAAAGACTCCAAAAGTCCATCAACATGGAGTTTTTCATGCGCTTGACACCAATGTGACCAAGGCGGCGTGCCACAAGTATGTGGGACTATCGTTATCAACTTTACATCTTTTGGTATTCACATTATAAACATGTGTAATACTACGCTCGAGATTCATTAAGAATAAACCATTGACCATCGGAGCATGACCATAATACATATCTCTCATATAAATAGAACAACCATTATTCTCGGATTTAAATGAGTAGCCATCTTGCATTAAACAAGATCCAGATACAATATTCATGCTCAAACTTGGCACCAAATAACAATTATTAAGGTTCATAACTAATCCCGTAGGTAAATGAAGAGGTAGCGTGCCGACGGCGATCACATCGACTCTGGAACCATTCCCGACGCGCATCGTCACCTCGTCCTTTGCCAGTTTCCGCTTATTCCGCAGCTCCTGCTGTGAATTACAAATATGAGCAACGGCACGGTATCAAATACCGGGAGTTACTACGAGTAATCGGCAAAGTACACATCAATTACATGTATATCAAATATACCTTTGGTGTTGCGGCCTTCTTGTCCGCTAAGTATTTGGGGCAGTTCCGCTTCAAATGACCCTCCCTTGCAATAAAAGCACTTAGTCTCGGGTTTGGGTCCATTCTTTGACTTCTTCCCGGCAACTTGCTTACCGGGCGCGGCAACCTCCTTGCCGTCCTTCTTGAAGTGCTTCTTACCCTTGCCCTTCTTGAACTTAGTGGTCTTATTGACCATCAACACTTGATGTTCTTTCTTGATTTCAACCTCGGTGACTTGACATAGAGAACACTTCAGAATGGTCTTTACCATCCCCTGCATGTTGTAGTTCATCACAAAGCTCTTGTAGCTTGGTGGGAGCGGCTGGAGGATTCTGTCAATGACCGCCTCATCGGGGAGGTTAATATTCATTTGGGTCATACGGTTGTGCAACCTGGACATCTTCGAATATGCTCACCGATGTAACTGTTTTCCTCCATCTTACAACTATAGAACTTGTCGGAGATGTCATATCTCTCGACCAGGCGTGAGCTTGGAAAACAAGTTTCAGCTCCTCGAACATCTCATATGCTCCGTGATGCTCAAAACGCTTTTGGAGCCCGGTTCTAAGTGTAAAGCATGCCGCATGAATGAGGGAGTAATCATCAAGACGAGACTGCCAAGCATTCATAATGTCTTGGTTCTCTCGACGGAGCGTCACCTAGCGGTCCTTCTAGGACATATTGTTTCCTGGCAGCTATGAGGATGATCCTCAAGTTCCGGACCCAGTCCGTATAGTTGCTGTCGTCATCTTTCAGCTTGGTTTTCTCTAGGAATGCGTTGAAGTTCAAGTTGACATGAGCGTTGGCCATTTGATCTACAAGACATATCATTCAAAAGTTTTAGACTAAGTTCATGATAATTAAGTTCATCTAATCAAATTATTACAATGAACTCCCACTTAGATTGGACATCCCTCTAGTCATCTAAGTGTTACACGATCCGAGTCGACTAAGCCGTGTCCGATCATCACGTGAGACGGACTAGTCTCGTCGGTGAACATTCTCATGTTGATCGTATCTTCCATACGACTCGTGTTCGACCTTTCGGTCTCCGTGTTCCGAGGCCATGTCTGTACATGCTAGGCTCGTCAAGTAAACCCTAAGTGTTTTCGCGTGTGTAAATCTGTCTTACACCCGTTGTATGTGAACGTAAGAATCCATCACACCCGATCATCACGTGGTGCTTAGAAACGACGAACTTTGGCAACGGTGCACAGTTAGGGGAAACACTTCTTGAAATTGTTGTAAGGGATCATCTTATTTACTACCGTCGTTCTAAGTAAACAAGATGTATAAACATAATAAACATCACATGCAATTATATAGTAGTGACATGATATGGCCAATATCATAAAACTCCATTGATCTCCATCTTCGGGGCTCCATGATCATCCTGTCACCGGCATGACACCATGATCTCCATCATCATGATCTCCATCATTGTGCCTCCATGAAGTTGTCACGCCAACGACTACTTCTACTTCTATGGCTAACGCGTTTAGCAATAAAGTAAAGTAAATTACATGGCGTTCTTCAATGACACGCAGGTCATACAAAAATAAAGACAACTCCTATGGCTCCTGCCGGTTGTCATACTCATCGACATGCAAGTCGTGATTCCTATTACAAGAACATGATCTCATACATCACAATATGTCATTCATCATTCATCACAACTTGGCCATATCACATCACATGTCAATTGCTGCAAAAACAAGTTAGACGTCCTCTAATTGTTGTTGCATCTTTTACGTGGCTGCAATTGGGTTCTAGCTAGAACGTTTTCTTACCTACGAATAACCACAACGTGATCTTGTCAACTTCTATTTACCCTTCATAAGGACCCTTTTCATTGAATCCGCTCCAACTAAAGTGGAGAGAGCAGACACCGCCATCCACCTTATGCAACTAGTGCATGTTAGTCGGTGGAACCGGTCTCACGTAAGCGCACGTGTAAGGTTGGTCCGGGCCGCTTCATCCCACAATACCGCGGAAGCAAGACAAGACTAGTAGCGGTAAGTAAATTGACAAGATCCACGCCCACAACTAAATTGTGTTCTACTCGTGCAAAGAGAACTACGCATAGACCTAGCTCATGATGCCCTTTGTTGGGGAGCGTTGCAGAAAATTAAAATTTTTCTACGGTTTCACCAAGATCTATCTATGAGTTCATCTAAGCAACGAGTTACTAGAGAGAGTTTGTATCTACATACCACTTGTAGATCGAGCACGGAAGCGTTCGAGGGAGTGGTGATGATGGAGTCGTTCCCAACGTGATTCCGATCACCGATGACCAAGTGCTGAACGGACAGCACCTCCGCGTTCAACACACGTACGGGACGACGGCGTCTCCTTCGTCTTGATCCAGCAAGGAGGAAGGAGAGGTTGAGGAAGATCACTCCAATGGCAGCACGACGGCGTGATGCAGATGGAGGGATCAGACTCGGCAGGCTTCGCCAAGCGTATGCGGAGGAGGAGAGGTGTTGGGGAGGGGAGGGGCTGCGCCTTCAATGGTGTGTGCAGCCCTCCCCTCTACCCCTCTATTTATAGGGGAAAGGAGGAGGGGGCCGGCCCCCTCTAGATCCATCTAGAGGGGGGCGGCGGCCAAGGGGAGGGGGGCTTGCCCCCCAAGCAAGGGGGGCGCCCCCCTTAGGGTTCCCCCCCTCAACCCTAGGCGCATGGGCCAAGGGGAGGGGGTGCGCCCAGCCCAACAGGGGCTGGTTGCCCCCACGCAACCCAAGTGGCCCCCCAAAAGGGGTGGCCCCTCCCGGTGGTCCTCCGGAACCTTTCCGGTGGACCCTCCATAAAACCGATGTGACCCGAAACTTTTCCGGTGTCCGTTTGACGACTTCCCATATATAAATCTTTACCTCCGGACCATTCCGGAACTCCTCGTGACGTCCGGGATCTCATCCAAGACTCCGAACAACATTCGGTAATCACATACAAGTCTTCCTATTAACCCTAGCGCCACCGAACCTTAAGTGTGTAGACCCTACGGGTTCGGAGACATCGAACATGACCGAGGCGCTCTCGGTCAATAACCAACAGCGGATCTGGATACCCATGTTGGTTCCCACACGCTCCTCGATGTTGTCATCGGATGAACCACGATGTCGAGGGTTCAAGTAACCCCGTATGCTATTCCCTTTGTCAGACGGTATGTTACTTGCCCGAGACTCGATCGTCGGTATCCCAATACCTCGTTTAGTCTCGCACGGCAAGTCACTTTACTCGCACCGTAATGCATGATCCCGTGACGGACACTTGATCACTTTGAGCTCATTATGATGATGCATTACCGAGTGGGCCGATGATACCTCTCCGTCATACGGAGTGACAAATCCTCGTCTCGATCCGTGTCAACCCAGACACTTTCGGAGATACCTGTAATGCACCTTTATAGTCACCCGCCACGTTGTGACGTTTGGTACGCCCAAAGCATTCCTACGGTATCCGGAGTTACACGATCTCACGGTCTAAGGAAGAGATACTTGACATTGGAAAAGCTCTAGCAAAACGAACTACACGATCTTTGTGCTATGCTTAGGATTGGGTCTTGTCCATCACGTCATTCTCCTAATGACGTGATCCCGTTGTCAATGACATCTGATGTCCATAGTCAGGAAACCATGACTATCTGTTGACCAACGAGCTAGTCTACTAGAGGCTTACTAGGGACGTATTGTAGTCTATGTATTCACACGTGTATTACGATTTCCGGATAATACAGTTATAGCATGAATAAAGACAATTATCATGAACAAGGAAATATAATAATAATGCTTTTATTATTGCCTCTAGGGCATATTTCCAACACCTCTATCTCTGACTGAAACAAACCAATAGCAATAGGGAACATCCAGTTGTGTCCATCTAAAGCATTGCATGCTGCCAATTGACCATTCCATTTGCCTGTCAAAAAAGATGAGTCTATGCTCAAATATGGACGGCACCCTGCTTTGAAGCCATCTATGCAAGGCTTTAAAGCCATAAAGAACTTGGAGAAAAGAACTCTACCATCCTCTATTACCTCAGTATCTATCTCCACAACACTGCCAGGTGACCTCTTTTTCACCTCTGCTTTGAAGTTATAAAGCATCCTAAAAGTATTTTCCCAATCACCATATAATTCTTTCATTGCCCTCTGTTTTGCTTTCCACACTGTGGAATACTTCACCTTAATGGGGTACTGCTTTTCCAAGTCTACTTTAAGTTTCTTTGCTGTAGTGTTTGGTTTCTTGGCTAAAATTGGAGTGATCTTTTCTGCAATCCAAAGCTGTGATGTCATGGTTGATACTCTCTGTGGACTTGTAATACAAGTATGTGGATTTCGGATTTGACTAACCCTAATGGTACTTCCATCATGTTGAATTCTAGCAGATATGTACCACTTGCAAGGCCTGACGCTTCCATCGAAACCTCTGCACCTTGCATAAAATTTCTTTCTGTCAGTCCACATAGTCTTGGCATCAAACTCATGTTTGACTGCATAAGTCTTGAAACACATCCTAAACTCCTTCATGCTTGGGAACAACTTGCCTACTTGAATAACAGGATTTTCTTTGTCATACACACTTACAAGCTCATCTTCATGTGCATCATCTACATCATCTGCAACATCTTTCATCAGCTGTCCATCCACATCTTCACAAGCATCTCTGTTAGCATCATTAGGCAAACTAGATTCACCCCTCTCTTCCTCATCTTGATCATCTACTGGATCTACTGGAATGCCAAATTTTTTGGCCATCTCAGTGTCAGCCATTGGTGCAATGACCAGATCAGTAGTGTCTTCTAATAGTGCTGAATTCCAATCAACACAAACAACCCTTGCAGCACCATCACAACCCTCTTCTACATCTTGATCAACACCCCCTATTACTGTCACTTCACCCGTAAACATGGGCGTTATCTGTCTCTGTGAGGCCCAATCATCATCTACCATCTGTGAAGCCAACTTTGAGGGCACATATCCAACCTTAGAATCTGATTTTAGATCAACGAGCTCTGCATGAAAGGTAGTCTGTTTGCTTGCCCAGCCGTCTTGCCGATCGATTTCATTAACCATCTCTTCACCATTCTCAATTCTCACATACTCACCCTTCCAATTATCAAACCGTAACAATGCTACCTCCTGCTCTGGACCCCCAAAAATGCTCTCCCCAATTTTCTCCACGACATTTCTCACGGCCCTCTCTTCCATGCTCTGTATTTCCTGAGGATCAATCTCTGCATATTCAACCTCCCATTTCACAATTGTATCTCTCTCTATGTCTCGCACGCTACCATCACCTAGCTTTGCCTTAGAAGGAAAGAATTCGACAGTGAATTCGAATGTCCTACCCCTGTTTGTCAATGGCGGGCAGTGTGAGCTAGCGGAAGCAGACGACGCACAAATCGCATAGGGTGGAAAGGATGCAATCCTAGTCGACGTTGTTGTCTCTGGCGGCTCCATCACGGTCAGCCCCCCTCCCCCGCACCCAAATCTGGATCAAATCGACAAAAAACATAGGAAACAGAGGCGATGCGGTGAGATCTAACTCGACAAGGGGAACAGGACAAGGGTTCAGGATTTACTCACCACAGCCGCCGCCGTCACCGAGAATGACAGCTCCGCCGCTGCTGTCACCGAGAAAAAAAGCTCCGGCACCGTCGCCGGCTCACCACCGAGAACGAACAGGAGGGAGCAACGAGTCACTGCTCACCTGATTCAGACAGGCACGGAGCCACATCTCACCTAATGCACTGCCAAGTGGGGCCGTAACTAGATGCTCTGTCAAGTGGGACCCACATGTCTTAAACATAATCTCACTCCTGTTGACGACCATTTTAATCGCCCGAGTGGGCCTTGGCTATTTGGGCTTCTGAAGCGTTGCACTACAGCTATTTTCGTCAACCACGTCGCACTCCTTCCAATTCACGTGAATGTGTCGCACAGGAGCTATTGGCCCGTAATTAATTCCATGTCAGTTCTGTGAAAACTATGATGATTTGCTTGCAGATTTTTTAACATTGGAGAATCGGATTTGGTGTAGGCATTTGCAAGGTTCAACAAATGATGACCTTTACTGGCGAGGAAACGATGAAGGTGAGGTCATAATTGTATTTCCACAACCACATTATCTAGAGATGATATTTGGATTAAATAGCAAGCTTGCTAAAGCCAGTCAAGCGCTCAGTGACAATTAGCTTGTGTACTGATTCTTTAGTGCCTGGTTAGATCTCTGTGTTGCTGAAGGACAAGATTGTAGGTCCAGAAAGCCATTTCATTATTTACGAAATTGCATACAATGCATTGGATAAATCCATGAGTTTGAAGCTCAAAGAATATATTTTGAAGGTATGCAAACAACAACATGTACTAATCTTTCAGATTGTTTGTTAGGTCTTTTGATTTGAACATTTGTCTAGATTTTTTTATATGGGTATAGTCGTTTTAGAAAGGGATATGATTCTCTTATCCTAAGAATCTTGATATCCGGTTGGTCACAGAACATGATATTTGGACGCATCCTACTATGTGACACATTGTGATCATCCTCCATAAATATTTTCCCCTTGGTCATTTCTGTACATAAAAGTGTGATACGGCACCTATAGAAATTGCTGCTGATACTTGGAAGGTCACATTTACACTAATACGCAGATGCGGCTTTATCATTTTGAACCATGTATCAGGTTAGCGTACTGTTAGTATCATGTTTATCCATTCTTCTTTGCGTAAACTTCAGAGATATCTGTATTATACTGAAAGAATCAGTGAATTGTTCACTTGAAACTCTTTAAAACTTTGAGGGCGGTGTTTATTTACCTTACTTAGCAATTGTAAGGGTATCCCGTTAAACTACTTGCTCAAATTCTGTATTCTATTACTGTTAAAGGTCATTCGCAAGTAGAACATTCCAGTACCACTCTACCGGTGTTTGGCCTGAATCTGAATAATTAAATCTCACGACACAGTTACACAACATAAGTTGGAAGTAATGTGAGCTTGATTGTTTCGTTCTGCTTGATGTATGTTGCCAAGATTTGTCTTTGTCTCCTTTGTGCACCCATAGTTTTCTACCCTCCTCTCATCATCAGGTATATTGGTGATGGCAGCGGCATATTTCCTTCAGTGAAGGAAGGAATCCTCTGCCGGAAGCTTGGCACAGGTATGTCTGAGCGTCTTATTTGTTAGTGTTGCTAGCTCTGGGAAATGCATGCCGAGTGGTTGTTGGCTTGTTGCATGTATATTATTGCTACATTATTAAATTCATTTTAGGTGAGAGAAAATGTTTTTTGTTTCCTACATCATTGTTTCAGTTAGTAGTGAATATTGATGATGCCCATGAAAACTTTTTTGACATCGTTGAACTGTATCTCGTCATTTGACAACTTTGATTTCTGATTAGCGTGTCGATCCCCACCAATATTTATGTCAAAAAGGAAATTTAATTGGAATTTGAGACTTTCTACACCAAAAATATTCTTTTAAACAAGGGTATTAGTGCGTGGATGGCAGCTCAGGATCAACCTCATAAAAATCTTATATTCCCTGAGGAGGTTCTACCACGTGGAAACGCTTGGTTTACTGTCCTGCTGAGATTAAATATCCATATCCCAAGTGTCCAGGCTGATTCCTGTTTTTCTTTATTTCTTTTTCATTTTCATCTAATCTTCACTGACCAATTTCTTACATCACTGGTTCAGTTTTAGTTTTTCACTCAGACATACAATTTTTAGTGTTGTTAATCCATACATAGTAGTATCTGTAACTTGATGTTATCGTATATTTCATTCAAGATCTTGTGCAAAATTACATGCATATTTGATTTCTGGACCCAAATTTTAATGGGTCTCTTGCAGGCGACGTGAAGGCTAGCTACTGTGATCAAGGAAATTACATGTATTTGTGTGGTTTGTTCCTGTTGTTGATCGGTGCTACTAAATGCTATATAAAACTTATAGTTGTGCATAAAATGCCTTGATATGCAAATAACCCTCTTAAAATAAATGGCTTGCGCCATCTGGCATTAGATGTTGACATGCCAAACACTTTGCCGCCTAGGATAGTCTATATTTGTATTGCCATAAGTTATCTCATTTTTTCAATAATGAAAAAAATATTTGCTTTGGTTTTTTGGAATAATGTTCAGGAAGTTGATGGCGAGTTAGCAAAACAGTTGGAAATGTCGCTTTCATTAGACAATGACATGCTAAAGGCGCCACTGCCTGATGTAGTCTTTTGACTTCAGCTATCTCATATGTACAATAACAAGATTTGTCGCTTCGGTTTTTTAGAAGAATCTTTGATAAGTTGGTGAAGAATTACAGCTCCGAGTTCGTGTTGAGTGTCTCTTCCATGTGGTGTTCGAGTCGCCGGAGGCACATCTCGGCGTTTGTCGCCGGAGGCTGTTTGGCGTATGTCGCCGGAGGCAGCACCAACATGTACCAAATGTTGTTTTCTTATTTTATAATCGCCTTGATGTCCACAAAAATAATTTTTTATATGAGTTTTGGTCGGGCTTGACAATTTTTTTTGCTGAGAATACAAACTGTGAAGCCACTATTTTCATACTGTAGTTGTAGATGTACATCCTTTATTCTCGCAACAGTTAATCCTAAGGCCATTCATATCGTTGCAGATTTTGCCTATTCTCTGAGATGGATGATGATGAGCGGTGCAACCGAAAATTCAGAGCTGGTCTTTACACACTTCAGTGGGTAAGTAAAGTTCCAGTTTTTCTTCTTTCCCCTATTACTGCTCTGTTGTACAGAGAGCGGTGAGTTTATATTAGCTAAATGTTAGATTGGAATGCAGGAGTAGCATGACAACACCAAGGTAGAGACCTGAAGAGAAGCAAAGGGATGGACCAAGGAAACTAGAACCGCGCTGTCGTGATGTGGGTCGTGTCGTCTTCGTCCATCTCCATGGAGGTATATATACATAGGTTAGGTATAGGAAAGGAGACCGTCTCCATGGAACTCTGACTGATGTGTAATGTCCTCATAGGACCTGACCATTTACAGAGGGAGTACTTGAAAATAGATTCTTTATATATTGTTTAGTTCCATCAGTCGTATAACCTAAATTAGCAATTAGGTATCTAAACAGTGTAGTGTAACCATTGCGCTTGCTGCAGTTTTACTTTAGTGTTGAAATGTTTTTGTTAGCTTCTTGTTCTGTACTACGAAATATTTTTGTTTTCCCAGCCATTGTTTTCTAAATCCTATCAACATATTACCTGATATGGCCTTTGAACTTTCTGTTTTATAACGAGCTTTGCACCGGTCAACTTGAGTATGGTATGGTTTATTCTTTTCTGTTGCGGTTATTCCAGAGAAGTTTAGAGCTCCACAACCTTCTGAAGACTTAGCAGAGATGAAACAATCAATCAGTTGAGATGCATCACATGATCTTTTTCTCTTGACATTGATGGGTATTGAACCCATAGATCAGCTTATCAATGGAACTCTTATCGGTGTTGAGAAGGTGTCACAAAAACTCAAGAGCAGTTTTAACATGGTCCCTGATTAACTCTTACCTTCTTACCTATTATGTGAAGGGGGTAAGAGGCACCTTGTTAAAATTAGCCAAAACTCAAAAACAGGGCGATTAGCTAAGGAAAGAAGCTAAGAAGCATCAGGAAGGACTTTTAGGATGGTACCGCGGTCAAATGCATCCTAGGATAGGTACTTTAAGAATTATGGTATGTTCTTCTCCTTTTTTGTTTACCTTAGCCACATAGGTTAGCCTCAATTTATTATTATCCTTCTGTTTAGAGTAGATATAGAACTGAGACTTACCTATGTTTTTTTGATAGAAAGACTTACCTAGGTTGTGAGAGCTGTTGATGATGAGTCTATTAAAAGTCCTTGCTACATGCACCATTTGTCTCTGTAAACAGCATAACTAAGGCCATATGATTTCCAATGTGACTAAGATCTAAATTATTGCCGAGTGTAGTTTCTAAAGCATAGAGTTGCTGAAAAGTTGAAATACATCCTTAACTGCTTGTACATCTTATACAAATATGTTTTTTCAAGCTCAAATTTCTTAGCATGATAACCATATTTTCAACTAAAAAATGCTTCCTTAATTGGTCTTTACATGTTATACAAATATGATTTTTTTAACTCACATTTTTCACCATGATAAACATATTTTCAATATAGCATAATTTAACACATGGGCTTTCTACTATCAATATCAAATGTCCTTGGAAAATGTAACTATTTTCATCGACAACATGGCTTTAGCGGGTCTCTGCGCCATTTGGCGCAACGGGTCAACTAGTAATGCATCAGCAACAAACAGGAATAGAAAGGGAGACGATGGATCGCCTTGTTTTAGCCCTCTTAAAAGAGAGAATGACTACAATAGTTTACCATTGAACTTGACGAATATTTAACCAAAGAACACAAGTCATAATACGATTAACCCAAACCGGAGCAAAGCCCCGTTTGAGAAGAGCTAGCTTTCTCCAAAAGATACAGTGGACAAAGCCTTGGATAAATCCAATTGTACGTGCATAAAGCCGGGGATCCCTGATGCAAAGTCTATATATGGTGAATGCACTCGAATGCAATGATAGCATTATCCGAGGTCAACCGTCCAGGAATAAAAGTACTCTGATTATCTGAAATAAGATCCATGAGCAAAGGGCATAGCTATTCATCGTGCACTTCGAAACTATTTTGTATATTACATTACACAAATTGATCGGTCTAAAGTCCTTTAGTTCTTTAGGATACTGAACGTTAGGGATAAGAACAATTGTCGTGTCATTCACACCCTCCACCATAACTCCTGTTTCAAAAAACTCAAGTATCACTGCAATTATTTTCACCTTAATCACAACCCAATTATGTTGAAAACCACATGGGGAACCCATTTGTACCTGGCTCCTTAAGAGGTCTAATCTAAAATAATGCATCAGATATCTCCTTATCTGTATAAGGCTCACGCAGCGCAGCATTCATATCATTAGTCACCTTAGGCATAATACACTCCAATATCGACTGGTGGGTGGTGGTGGGGGGTAGGATCTTTATACTCCCTCCATTCCTTTATATTAGGTGTATTTGTTTTATTTATAAAATTTCATAATGTGAGGTGCATTTCTTCTAATTTCTTATAATTTCTTTATTAGCCCTTCAGAAAAAGGAAAGTATATCTTTCTTGATTGTGTGTATCTTTTCTTGTAGCAAAAGAAGGAAAGTATCTCTTTGGCGATTGAATGTATCTCTTATTTTCTTGGACTAATTGATTTACTTTCCACTAAATAAAGATTTGTCAAGGGTAATTTTGTCCTACCTTGTCTATAATTGTGTGCTTTGGTCACTGTGCCAAAAATAATACTACACATTATATAAAGGAACGTAGGGAGTAGTATATACCTCTTTCAAATATGAGGCTGCCATACACTCCATATCCGATGGAGCGTTACACCATGTGCCATCCGATCGACGCTGCCGCCGAATATAATTTCGTCGCGCCCGCCAAACAGCTCGAGAGAATAAGTATTTCGTATTTTGGTCACCTTCTTTAAGCCACGTAATACGAGCGTTGCAGCCATAGGAAGATGAAACATATTGACCTCTTATGCTGGACTAAAACCATTATAAGGGCTCGTTTAAACTGCCCAATTCCTAAATAACCAAGGACCATACTCCACGATCTTGTCCAAATCGCCAACACACGTTGCCTGAACGACGAACAGGTTAGGATCTACAGGACGGAAGCGTATCGCAAGGGCTAACTAGCGCACACTCTCCTTCAAGACTGGATCTTCCTCATCTTGCTAGTGTTTTTTAATGTCTGTGACAATGACAAAATGTTCTATCTTGTAGGAAAAATGTTAATCGAGTATATGAAAAGTTAAATGTGTACAAA
Source organism: Aegilops longissima (assembly GCA_021605205.1). Taxonomy (NCBI): domain Eukaryota; kingdom Viridiplantae; phylum Streptophyta; class Magnoliopsida; order Poales; family Poaceae; genus Aegilops; species Aegilops longissima. The sequence continues at coordinate 656,290,157 of CM038681.1, read as the reverse complement.
AAGGTTTTGTATGTATACAAAAATGTACAATATATATAAAAATGTAGACATCAAAAGTATGCTTAAAGATGTTAAATCTTTTACTTGAAAAATTAAACATGTATCTAAAAACAACGTAAATCATGTATTTTGAATAAATGTTAAACAAGTATAAAGATGTTCCTGCTATATATGAAAATTTTACAATCTGTATGGTAGACCACAAAACATTTTTTTAATAATAATGAGTTTGAAAAATGTTAAACATGTGTATAAAATGTTCCTGCTATATACGGAAAATGTACAATGTGTATGAAAAGGTAAAGAACCAAAGAGAAAAGAAAATAAAAATAAGAGTAAACAAAAAAGGAAAAGAAAAACTAAAAAGTGGAAAATGAAAAAAAAATGTTTCTCATGTATTAAATGTTGAATGTGTATAAAAATATTGATGGCGCATACAAAAATGTAATGTACATGAAAAAAGTAGACACCAAAACATTTTTTTAAGGAAAGACAGGGTGCGGTAATAGCCAGATCGTTTTTCTCTCATCCCTGACGGCTAGAACCCTAGCCGCCGCCAGGAGAGGCCATCTTTCAGCGCCATCCTCCGGTGGCTCCCCTCCGCCGGCGACCTCGGTCGTCGGTGGTGAGGGGGTCGCCGGATCCACGCGCGTGGATCGTTTTTACTCCCTTGTAGTTTAGGTTTTTAGGTTGTTCATTGTCCTTGCTTCGGCGACAACGATGACGGCGCTGAATAAAGATTCTTCGGATCCTTCCCTGACGAGACCATCGGTCCTATGGTTGGGGATGGATTTGAAAACCAGTTTGTTCAAGCAAGGATGACGTGGCGGTGGCGGCATCCTCGTGGTGGACCTGCGTCCTCAGGCTCCCCCGTTGTGACAATGTTTGCTCCAGCGTCGTTGCAGAGCTTGGGAGGTAGCCGAGGAGCGGATGCAGATTGTGGTCTGCATCGACGACATCTAGAAGACGGAACGTTTGCTGGGTTCGTGGTTCGTGGATGGTAGTTATGGTTTCCTCCTTCGGCGTCTTAGTCGTGGTGGGGTGCCAGATCTGGAGTTTGATGGCGTGTCCGGGGTGTTGCCCCGGTCTAATTTGTTCAACGGCAATGGCTTCAATTTTGGTGAGCCACCTTGGAGGTCTGCAAAGTTGAGCCGCATCGAGCTCGGGTGAGGAGGTGATCCGTCATTCTTTTCTTCGGTGACTGTTGTGGTGGTGCCGAAGACAGGTGATGAGCGTCGATGTCAAGCTCAGAGATGTTCTGCTATCATTTCAGTTTTGTCATGTCGGTCCTTACGTGACTTGTACTCTGTTCTTTATGATATGAATGAGACACATATTATCATGAAAAAACATTTATTTGAAAAATTGTTAATTATTTACATTTAATAAATGTTAAACACATTAAATGTTGATGAACATCATCACGCACACGGACGCGCACGTAAATCACCCCTAGAATTACCATTCAGGCGCATCTCTAGAATCTGCCAAAAAATCTTTAAAAGCTTCTCACTCAGATGTTGCTTGCCGTAACCATTCGATAATTTGTGAACTTGCAGCCAGATAGGAATATGAAACATATTGAACTCTTCTCTTTTTTTTTTGTGGGTAGAAATTGTATTACTCATCACCACAGAACTTACAATCAATCGCAACCAGTTGTAATGTTTCGGGAGTGCCAGAACCTAGCCAAGTCGTTGTACCCTCCATACGAGCAAATTTAGCCAAGCTATCACTAATTTTATTTTGGCTATAAAATACATGAGTAACACAAAATTCACAAAGAGACATAAGATATCTGATCTCGTTGATGATGAACGAGTAGGCTGATCTGCACCCTCTGAAGCTTGGATTAACTTCACAACAATTACAGAATCCATCTCGATCCGCACTGGTAACTCGCTTCGTTGGATGGATAGAGATAAATTAAACCTTCTATGCATGCACATAATTCAGCTTCAAGTACATCCCGGCAAGAGAACAACTGCCTACAAGCGGAGAAGATAATGGCTCCCTTATCACTTTAAGACCATTCCAACACCGGCCGAAGCATCAACAGAAAAGGACCCATCAGTACACAACTTGAACCAACCAGACTTAGGAGCAGACCACTTGGGATCTGCTTCCGCCACTACTGTATGTGGCTGAACTGGAATGACGTGATAATTGATTTCCCTTTGGTAGGATTGGCACTTTAAATTAGTTTTGATGCCAACGAGAGAATCCAAGTAGCTCGTCAAGAAGCCTCCATGGGAGGCACGGGTTTATTATGAACAACCTCGTTGCGTCTATGCCATGCCCTCCACAGCGTCATGAGAAGCATCGATCGCTCGATATCCTGCAGAGGAGCAAGAACATGCAGCAGCCACTCGACACCTGTGTTCTGCACCGAGGTAATACTGGGACAGGTCCATACTTCTGCCATAGCGCCAGAGAACTCTTGAAAGAGTGCAGTGACATAATGCATGGAAGCAATCCTCAGGCTCAACCGAGCAGACATGGCACAAAATCACTAGTCTCCAGCCCTCTTTTGTGCTTATTACACCATGTAGGCAGAGAATTTGTGGCAGCCCGCCATGTGAAATTACGGACTGAGGGACATCAGCCGACCAAATGAATTTCCAGCAGTCCCGACACCCATCTGGACGTGAACTGGAGCCTGTCGAGGTACTTCTGTGAACTTTGTCAAAACCAAGCTGGTACACACTTTTGATGGAGAAGGCGCCATATTTGCCCGGGCCCCATGCCAATGTATCATCCTCTTGTCTTGCGAGGCTCTGGTTTTCATAATTTCTTCAACATCTGCCTTCAAAAAGAATTCTTGCAGCAAGCCAACCTTCCATGAGTTGTTCTCATTAAGCAAATATGAGGCAAAGCGAATTATGCACCTCGCATGTAGAGCGAGGGTTTATAAGAGAAATGTATAGGTACCCAATTGTCCCGCCAAACACACATGTTTCTTCCGTTTCTCACTCTCCAAATTAGACCCTTCTTCAGGAGATCAAGACTGTGGCTAATAGCTTGCCACGGAGAGGAGGCATTGCCAGTAAATATAGTGTCCTCAAGTTTACGCTCCGGGTAGTATCTAGCATTCAACACTAGTGCACAAAGACTGTCTTGCCTCGAGATTAATCTCCATGCTTGTTTTGCTAAGAGAGCTTGGTTAAAAATTCAGATATCTCTAAAACCAGCACCTCCTTGGCTCTTTGGTTGCATCAAATCATCCCATGAGCGCCAGTGCACCATCCTCTTCCCCTTCTCAGCACCCCAATAAAAAGCTCTCACCATTCTGGTGAATTCACCGCACACCGAAAACAGAAGTTTAAAGACCCCCCATCACATAAATGGGAAGTGCCTGAGCAACAGATTTAATTAGCGTCTCCCTCCCTGGATGAGCAAGACGACCATCAACCCTACTGGATCAATCTTTTAGTTAAGCTCATTTGTGGATTTGAGAACATTTGGTGTGGGAAGGCCAAGGTACTTCTCCTCAAAAACTAAGTTAGTAACTTTTTTTTTAAAAAAATCCAGCAAATTGTTGGCTTGATTCAGATTGAGCAGAAAACAGCGGAAGAACAACATGATGAAGATCTGAAGACCAAAAAGAGAAAGAAAAAACTGTGGCCCTAATAGCTGCAGAGAGCTACACCCACCACAAACAACATGACTACACAACCGAAGCACCTGCCCTAAGCTAAGCATCACCGCCGCGTCTCGAACAACGCCGATCACCTCCGAAGATAGCAGCAGCTCCCACTACAACTTCCCTCGCCAACGCACCATCCATCCAGAAAGCAGGGGGTAGATGGCGGGACTTGGTCAATCCCAGAAAGAGCTTAGTCTTGGACTCATCGATGATGTCGTACATTGCGCCTAGAGCTTCACCTTGAACAGCGGCGAGCACCGGAGGAGCGCCACAAAGAGCTTCTAGGAAGTGTCTCCAAACGTGATGCTCCCAACAGAGGAACGACGTCAAACACGCCGCCATCACGCCGATCCAACACCGGACCTAGGATTTCGCCCAGAGACAAACCACCATCCGAGCACGAGGAAGATGCCGACACACCTCAGGTGACGCCTCCAAGGAGAAAAATGACACCCACAGGCGCCATCGCCACCGGCCTCTGGTCGTGCAGGACTTTCGTCCGTATCGCCGCATACCTTCGCTCGTGCCCACAGAAGCTCGTCCATGTAGTCTCGCACCGCCACAGCCGCAGAACCTAGTCGTAGAAGCCATGGAGTCGTAGTCCACCCCGCCCACGGCGAGCCTCGATGACCAGATCGGTCCACGCATCCGCATCTATCATGGGCGAGCCGCTGCTCCAACATCATAGGACCAGCGCGCAGGGGCGGGCGCGTCAAACACACCACGGATCTGGCGAGTTCGACCAGATCCGCCGCCACATGCCGGGGGCGCCGCCGCCGCCCGCCGCCGAATCCGAGGCACCTCCGCGCCCTCGCTGGCCGCCACCGCGCCAGACGCGCCCACCGGGCCGCGCCGCCGCCGCTTCGCCGCCACCGGGCAAGCGTGCACCACCCGCTTCGCCCACAGACGCGCGTCGCCGCGCGCCAGATCGCGCGCCACCACGCCCTTCGCCCTTTTTTGCTCGCCGCCGGGCCAAGCCGTTGCACCGCCGCTTCGCTTCGACGCGTCTTTGTTGCGGCGCCAGATCCGCGCACCGCCGCTTCGCCGACTGGCGCGCGCGTTGCCGCGCCAGAGGCGCCAGATCGCCGCTGGCCGCCTCCGGCGCGGCCGGCGCGAATCCGCCCTCACTGCCGCCCTCACGCCAGATCCACTCGCCTGCGCGCCGTACCGCCATGCACGCCACCACGGAGTCGGACGCCCGCGCCTCGAGGAGGAGGACCCGCCGCCGCCGACGCATGCATGCAGGCTTTGCCGCGCCGCCGGGCGGCGGCGGCGAGGGGAGGGAGGCGAAGGTGTGGGAGGCGGCGGCGACGGGCTGGGGTTTTGCCCGGCCGCTCGCGGGAGCGGCGCGAGCGAAAACATGCCTCTTCTCTCTTGGTGATGTTGGAGTTCAGTTAGTAACTTGAGAACACCTCTAACTTCCTCCTGTTCAACATAACGATTCGCTCGCGAATCAAGCGGTTGGTGTGGACCTAACCAAGCGGCTGCGCGGTGACCGACCAAAAAAAGGAAAAACACGGGAACAAAAACGAACAAAGCAGAAAAAAAAAACAATGGAAAACCACAGGAGAAAGAGGAAAAACCATATCGAAAAACGCGGGAAAAAGAAAAAACAAACTCAAAACCGAATCTACAGCAACCGAGCGCATAGACGACTGTCAAGCGAGAGCGCACTAATGGGCCGGCCCAATTTGCGCGGGCGCTGCGGGGCGTGGCGAAAAATAAAATAATCGGGCTTTCTTCTGCCCAACGGGCCTTGGCCCAACGGGCGCTAGGGTTTATAAACGACGGGAGGCTTCGTCTTCCGCCTCCTCCTCGTTCCGCCTTACAGCCAGCGCCTAGGGTTCCCACTCTTTCCTCCCTCAGAGCCGCCGACACGATCCACTCTCCACCCTCCAGAGCCCTCTAGAGCCGCCTCCGGTGCTCGCCTGCGCCGCATTTGCTCCTCGTACCGTATCCTCTCGCGCCTACCCTGCTTGCTCCGACGTTGCGCTGGAAATCGAAATCGAGGCCGGCGACGGGGGCCGCGCTGTTCCGGCGCGCGGCGGCTATGGAGGTGGCGGAGCAGGCCGACGCGGCGGGGCCGTAGACGCGGGGGCTGCCGACGAAGAAGGCCTCGGTGCACAACGACGCCGACGCCGACGCCGACGCCGCGTCAGACAGGTTCCTTTCCGCTTCCGGAGGTGCGACGCTGGTGAGGGACCGTGCTCGTGCTCGCTCGCTCGTCGGGGAGACTGGTGCCACCTCAAACACCTGAGCCGCTAGGTAACAACCGCACATCGATGCTTTTGTTTTCCAAGCTTTCAACACCTGAGACACTTGCTCTGCCGTTATATCCAAACCCTAACCCAAACCCAATTGGGCTCTATTATATCCAAACCCTAACCCAAACCCTAGCACTAGTCCAAGTCGACAATTGGGCTCTATTATATCTAAACCCTAACCCAAACCCAAAATAGCACTGCCGTTAGATGTCAAAGGTTTTCCGTTAGTCAATCTGTTAGTATGTTGTCACTATCCCCAAATTACCCCTTATAATCCCTATGTTTATGTATGAGGCTCTCGCACCATTATGTTTATGTATCTCATGTTATCTTATTTTGAACCATCTCAAACCATTATGTAATGTTGCCATATTGATGTTCAATGATGCAAGTTGATATTATGTTCAATTGTTGTAAAAAAATGCTGTCAAAATGTTGCTATATTGTTGTTGAATGATGCAGAGTGACATGATGTTGAGTTGGTCTGTTTTCATGCCAATTTGCTGCTAAAATGTGGCTGCTGTTTTCTTGCTGAAATATAAGCTTGGCATTTGAAGAGTTAAGGGCATACATGTCTTTTTTTTAAGATGTTATCCCCAGTTAGTCACTAGGGGTATTTTGGCTATTGTCTCAACCGATAAGGATGTACATTTCATTGTGATCTTAATCTGCAGGTCTTTACACATTTCATTGTCATCTTAATCTGCTGGTCTTTATACATTCTTAATCTGCTTGTCTTTATACATTTCATCGTGATCTTAATCTGCTGATCTTTATACATTTCATCGTGATATTAATCTGCTCGTCTTTGTACATTTCATTGTGATCTTAATCTGCAGGTCCTCATCTCCACCAGCAATTTCCACCCAGCCGCACAATCATCACAGTCTCAATTCGATGGATTGCAAGATCGACATCGGTAGCTCTACTGACTCCAGCAGCCAACAATGGTCAGATGATTGCTAGCTATGCACTGGCAGCAGCGTTGAAGCGACAAGGAAACCCGCATGAAAGCTTCTTAACCAGGGTAACTTAATACTATGTGTCTTGGATTATTGCTCCATCTGCCTAATTTCTCTTTCTCCATATCACGTCCTGCTGCTTGCTACTTACGGCTGTGATATCGTTCAGTTGCAGATATTGCAGGCAGTGGAGTTTAAGTCTTTATTGGGAGTAGGGTTTACTTCTTCTGTCATCAACCCGAGGGGGCCTGCCTTAAGATGGTAAGTCTCCATCTTGGTTGCAAGTACATTTTCCCCTCTTGTCAGTTTTCCCCCATTATGATGGAAGAAAATTTCCATAGGCAACCATTTCATCAATATTTCCCAAAATCCGTCCTGCAATTGTAGTACTCCCTCCGTCCGGAAATACTTGTCATCAAAATGAATAAAAGGGGATGTATCTAGACGTATTTTAGTTCTAGGTACATCCTTTTTTTATCCATTTAAGACAAGTATTTTCGGACGGAGAAAGTAGTATTTAAGCTGCTTCATGCAGTACCATGGACAGGTCTTCAGCATCGGGTCGTATTACAGTTTGTCCTGTCCTTCACCCTCTATTTTTGACCATTGCAAATTGCCATTTGTAGTTATCTCCTGATTTTAAAACCAAGTTATTAGTCATGATGCATCACTACCATATTTTGATATTTTCTATAAGCAATAACAGATTTATGAAAGCAAGCCAAAACTGCTAAGGGTCATCATGTACCTGGTCATCCAAAATCACTGAGAGAGGTCTTTTCTGTTATCTGAAAATATGTATGAGAGAGAGAGAGGGAGTTGTATCTTTTCCGCTACCTGAAAATATGACTATTTGTTCTGTCTCAAACAAAAACTTTAATCTGCATTACACACATTGCTGCATTTGTCTCATTATTCTCCTCTCTGTTCATCAGGATGCCATGAAAAACCGTGCCAGAGCTTTTGCAGAGGGCATTGTGGTAATGGTATGCCCGGTCCTCCTTGCCATAACATTTCAGAAGGTTGACTCCAAGACCAAGGCACACAGATTCGTTTGGGGCATATGCCCAATCGCAGCAATCACATTGGAGTCCTGTCTATTCCCGTTCCTGTTTCTCTTGGCATCAAAGAACCTGGACTTGGTCGTTCTGTTCCCAAGACTTTCAAGGTGGCTATTTGGTACCTCAAAGCTTCTGATCCATCTCTGTGCACTGCTCCAGATGTTCCTTGCCTTCGGCTTTCTATTTCTAATCAACAGGAAGAATCTGTGGTATCTCATATACTTGACTCCATTCATGGCTTTGACCGTGTGGCGGTGCTACTGGACAGTGCAAAACGATGCGATTACCGCTGGCACTCTGTACCAAGAGTGTGAGGGTGTACTCGAAAGATCCTTGGACTTCTCTTCTGTTGTCACCACTATCCTGTTCCTGGGTTTGGAAGGCTTGGCATTGGAGGGGCATAGCAACGGCGCCAAGGGACTGGAGCTCCTGCTTGCTGCCGCACTTGGTTTTAGCTTTATGACATGCGTCGGCGGCGTCTTCATCATGCTCCTGGGGACAGTCCCTATTCTGATTGCTAACAGTGCTTATGAGAGGTACTGGCTGCGCCGCTTCGTTGAGAAACTGAACGTCTTGCTGGGTATGGGCATTGTTCTGACCGTATCGTTGATCACAGCCGCAGCTCTGAACTGGCTGACGTTGCTTGCGTTCATACCACTGCTGGTTTCAGTCATGGCGGGTCTATTTGTGGTTCTCAACGACAATGGCTCCGGCTACCTGCCGGTTTTTGTACCGGAACAGGTTAAGCCAGCGTCCATGCAGCTGACCAAGGTCACATTTACGGGCTTCTGGGCTGTCTCGGTGCCAAGCTTTGGTAGCAAGTCTCTCAGCAGCTACAGCCACGCGTTCATTCTCCTCAGCGCCGCAGCTGTCATCACCGGCATCTTCTGGAGGCTCTTGACTCACATCACGCCATCAACGATTGGCATGCATAAGGTCGTGAAGAGGACTGTCAATGTTGCTTCTGTTGGTGCCCATGTCTGCATCGCCGCCGCTGTTATCCTCTTCACCGTGATGGCCTTCCATGCACTGAAGTAATTGTAACCGCTGCTGCCTGTTATCCTGTTCATGATGATGGTCTTCACAACGCACTGAAGTAACTGTAACCGCTGCTGCCTGTTATCCTGTTCATGATGATGGTCTTGACAACGCACTGAAGTAACTGTAACCGCTGCTGCCTGTTATCCTGTTCATGATGATGGTCTTGACAACGCACTGAAGTAACTGTAATCGCTGTTCACGGTGGTGGCCTTGAACGCTCTGAAGTAATTGTAATCGCAGCTGCTGCATGTTATCCTGTACTCAGATTTTCTCCAACTTTGTGTTGTAATTTGGTCATGACTTGTATTCGATCGCAGCCCACCAACTATTTTTCTCTGGTTTCCCGTATAGTACTTCCTCCATCTCAATAGGAGTATATAAGATGATTTTGACACTATTATAGTGTTAAAAATGATCTTACATTTTGGGACGGAGGGAGTAGTACACTATCAGTCTGTCTTAGAACACCGGTTACAGCGCTGGTTTTGGTTAGAACACCAGTGTTCCCTACTGCTATGGTGGCAGCTTGCGCCTGGTTTTCTTCTTTCTTTTTCAAATTACGAAGCCTTTTTCTTTTTAAATTATGTGGATAATTTTTGTCTTGTATAAACATTTTATTAAAAAGTCATGAAACATATTTTTGAATTGCTTACATTTTTTATAAATGACACAAATATTTTTTGAATGGAACTATTTTATTAAATTATTTGACCATTTTTACATTGCATTAATATTCTCTTAAATGTCATGAACTTTATTTTAGTGGTACGATCATTTTCTAAAAATCACACAAAAAATTCTACATATTTTCTAATGCGTGATAAACACTTCTAAAAATTTAATTTATGAAATATATATATTTATAATGCTTTAAAATATAAATATATTTTTTGCGAAATGAAATTTAAATAAAACTTAATAAATTAAAAAAATAAAGAACAAATTAATGAAAGGAAAACCAAACGGAACGAACCAGAGCTACTTAAGCAACTTGGAGGCCCGTGAGGCGAACAGTCCTTTTTTCTCACAACAGGTGAGATATAGGTGCTCCCAATGCTCCATGCTACTCGCAGTGGGCGATGTATAGACTCTCCTCTGCGAGATGCCCACTTACACTGCAACAGGTTGATCGATTTTAGTCGGCTAATCTAGGCGAGTGTTCTTCAAAGAGATAATTGCACAACTTAATTAATCTCGCAAAAGTTTTTTCTCTTCTCGTAGATGAAAGAAAGACGGTCTAGCCGCCGCAAGGCGACAAGCTATCCGACAACTCCCTCCGCTGATGACCTCTTGGTTGCCGATTGGGGGTATAGTAATACATCTCAAACGTATCTATCCTTCTCGATTGTTTCATACTATGTTTATATAACTTTGACATAGTTTTGTCATCATTTTTATTGTTTTTCTAGACTAATCTATAAAACATAAAACAATGCCCAAAGTTATTCTTTTGTGCATACTTTTGGATTCGCATGAAAATCAATTTGATGGAGCTCCAAAAATACCCAAAAAATCCAGAAAATATTCTTGCATTGAGAAGCTTCTGGAGGGCTCGGGATCCACTAGAGGGAGGCCCTAGAGCCTGCACACGGCCAGGGGTGCATGGGAGCCTGCACAATCATTAAAAAATGATTGTGTCACTATTTCAAATGCATGCTTTTGAACATTTTTGATATTAAACACTTTTCAAGTACATGTTGAACATTTTATTACTGACATGAATTATTATTTTTAACTACATGAACATTTTTTACATTATATAAACTTTTTAAAAGAAAATGACACAAACAAATTTTTTAAACGTGTCAACATTTTTTAAAATGTCATGTACATTTTATTTTGAATGTGAACAGCTTTTTTTGGAATTACATGAACATTAGGTTACACTGCATAAATATTTTGTAAATGTCATGAGCAATTTTCAAATCGGTGATTTTTTCTAAAATGTCACATATATTTTGTTTAATGTCATAATTGATTTTCTCAATAATGTGATCATTTTTCCATTGTATAAACGTTATTTGAAAATGTCACAAAGATGTTTTTAAACACGTGATATATTTTTAAATGTCTTGAACATTGTTTTGAATACTATCAACATTTTCGGAACTACATGAACATTGTTTGCATTTTATAAACATTTTTATTGAAATTGTCTTGAACATTTTATTTGAAGCATGTGAGCATTTTTTAAATGTCTTCAACATTTCTCTGAATGCTATCAACATTTTTTTACATGGGATGAACATTTTTAAAATTTAAATATAATATTCTCCCCATTTCAGAAATATAAATAAAAGCAAAAAAAAGAGAAAGAAAAACATGTAGAACAATAGATGGCTCGGCCCATTCACCAAGCGCCAAATGTGAGCATCTGCTTCGTCTCTCAACAGGCCACACAAAGCCACCCACAGCTATATCCGAGCGTCCCCTATAGCTAGTTTTTTTCGGAAAAAACTTCCTGTCTATTTATTATCAATCATGGCAATACACCGAACATCAGAAATAAAAAAACTACATGAAGATCCATACATCACCTAGCGACGACTACAAGAATTGAAGCGAGTCGAAGGTGTGTCGTCGTCATCACCCCTCCCTCATAGGAGCTAGACAGAACTTCTTGTGGTAGACATTCAGGAAGTCGTCGTGCTAAGTCCCCGTAGGACCAATGCACCAGAACAAAACCCGTCGTCGTCGATGAAGAGAAGTGTAGATCGGAAGGATCCAGCCTGAAGACACCCTGATGTAGATGAACGAAGATCTGACCCGAGCAGATCCACCAAAGACAACCACCAACCAAATCGTGTGAGATCGTCGGACACACGCCTTCACCCGCCCTCCAACAATGCAAGACGCCTCACCGGAACGGGGGCTAGGCAGGAGAAAACCTTATTCCATCCTCGGGGAGTCGTCGTCGTCTCGTCTTCCTAAGCAGGACACAAACCCTAGCAAAACTCAAAGAAAGATATAACAATGGAGGCATTCGACTGGCAAGGGCTGGATCCATCGTGCTCCTATGGCCCTAAGGCCACAAAAGACGAGGCAGATCGGCGGCGCCGCTGAAGGAGGGCAGAAGTCCTAGTCGCCTGCAGCCTGTAGCTAGCTAGTAGCAGGCCTCCTCAGTTACAACATGGTCTCGTTACACCGACGTCACACATATTCTTGTCTTTTGTTTATATTTTCAAAAAAGAAGATACATATGTTATGAAAAAATTTAGTAAATGTAGTGTAAAATGTTGGGCCCCTTTTTAGAACATGTTTCTCCCGTTAAAAAATGTATGAACATTTCAAAAATGTTCAAATGTTTACGTGACAATTAAATAAAAGAGTTAAATACATTGAAGGTCATAAAAGTATTCCAAATGTATCACGTAGGTCGTAAAAGTTTGAAACCGTTCACCGCAGGGCCGAAATGTGTGTAAGTCATTCACCACGGGTCCTAAAAGTATTCCAAATGTGTCAAGTAGGTCCTAAAAGTCATGGGTGAAACACACATATAGGACCTATGGTGAACAATTTCAAACTTTTAGGACCTACATGATACACTTGAAATACATTTATGACCTACAATGTATTTAACTCTAACTAAAATGTTATATGTACAGTGAAACAAAAGTTGTCCAATATGTGTTAAAGACAAAACTTTTAACACATCATCTCTTTTAGATGCATACATACATCTCTTTTTAGGGAAAATTTTGTTTCTGCCACTCTAGATTTTGCCAATTTTACTTATGGCACTCGCAAATTTGGTATTTCACTTTTGCCACTCTTAGTTTTGACAATGCATCACAATTGACATTTTCATGGCAAAAGCAAAAAAAAAAAAATAGAGTGGCAGTTTTGATACATTGTCAAAAGCTAATAGTGGCAAAAGTGAAATTAATATTTTTTTGCCACAAAATGGCGATTGTAATACATTGTCAAAAGCTAGAGTGGCGAAAATGAAATGTCAAATTTTAGAGTGACATAAGTAAAATTGACAATAGTTAGAGTGGCAAAAGAAAAAAATTTCCCCATTTTTCTGACACGGCAATATGCATCAAAGTAGATCATGTCTTTAAAAGAAGTTGTAGCCTTGTCCTGAAAAGAATAGGTTCTCCCATAGATTTTACGTAAATACTCCAAATTTTCAAACGTTAGTGTCAGAAATAATGTATACGCCTTGTATTTCGACGAGGAGTATATATTAAACATTTCAACCCTAACTAGTCCAATGGTTGTCCAGTGAATAGTATACATATAGAAATTTCAGAACAAATTATGGAGTGGAGTAAAAAAATGCATTGAAAAGGTGCAAGCCATCATCTCTCTCCTCTTTAATTACCCAACCCCAATGAGCTAAGTGCATGTAAAAATTAAGGTGGCCATGTGTAGGATGTTATTGGTTTTGATTACGTGTGATGAGGGAGAAACATTTTTTCTACTTCAAAATGCATCGAGAAGATAGAGGTACACTATTTTATGAACAAATTTTAAAGCGAAATGTGCATTAACTCTTCACTTGACGGAGGGAGTATCAGTTTATAGTTAGGTGTTATATGATGAAAATTCCTTTTTTTTTTTGCAGGAAATGAAAATTCTTGTTCACATTTTGCTCAAATGAAGTAGGTAGTACCAGAAATGCAAATTTTCCATCCACCAAAAAACTTGCAAAATATTTTTCCAAGAAGAGATGATAGTAGTAGTAATTTTATTTTAGCAGTAAAAAAAGGAAGTTTTGCTGCTTCAGTGGTCAGCATGACAGCACTCAGCAGAGGGAGTGGGGAAGCGCAAGCCTGTCTGTCCACCGCTTCTCTCTGCAGCAGTATCCACCACTAGCTTAGCTCTGAACCTCTCCGTCCCCTCCCATATCTCCTCCGGCGAGCCCCACGCCTCGCTCGCCGGATGTCGGTGGACCCCGATGCTGACCCCCTCCGCCGGCACCCCGCCGCCTCCTCCTCCCTTCTCCCTCTCTAGCCCAGCCCCCACCTCCTTCCTCCCTTCCCTGCCCCCTTTAGCCCACCGCCGTCGCCGACGATGCCTCCCCGCCCCCAAAGCCGCCGCCTTTCCGCCCCGGCGCGCGGCAGCCGCGCTCTCCGCCAACAACCTCCCCGCCCCCGAGCAGACCCCACCAACCCCCTCCACCTCCGCCTCCCCCGCGCGCCCCTCCCCCACGGCCTTCGCCGCGGGGGGCTACCGCGCCGGCGGGCCAGGGGGCGAGGACCCGCTGGTGTCGAAGCTGCGGACCCAGCTGGGCGTCATCCACCCGCTGCCGGCCCCGCCGCCGCTCCCGTCCCTCCCGCGCTCCGTGCTCGGCCTCTTCGCGCTCTTCTTCTTCGTGGGCGCGGCCTTCGACAAGCTGCTCACCCTGCGCCGGCGCCGGCGCGCCGAGCGGGAGGTCCGGGTGAACGGGTCGTGGCCGCAGGTGCCCACCTCCGGCTTCTCGCTCTTCCTGGAGGAGAAGGACCTGCAGCGCAAGGAGTCGGTGGAGTGGGTCAACATGGTGCTGGGCAAGCTCTGGAAGGTGTACCGCCCCGGCATCGAGGGCTGGATCGTCGGCCTGCTCCAGCCCGTCATCGACAACCTCCAGAAGCCCGACTACGTCAACCGCGTCGAGATCCGGCAGTTCCACCTCGGCGAGGAGCCGCTCTCCGTCAGGAACGTCGAGCGCCGGACCTCACGCCGGGCCAACGACCTTCAGTGAGTCTCCTCTTGCTAGTATCTGCGAGTTCTTAAGCATAATTCTATCATCTGTGCTTGATTTTGATGGAAAGTTACTATCATCATTAGACCAATGGTAGGTTCTTGCAGACATTGCTGTTGGAAACTATCCATTCAGTTTCAGACTTTCAGTGTCATTGACAGTACCATTTGGAGCAGAATGGGGATATCTGTGGATTTATGATAATGATCATAGTTTTAGTTTTTCTTTAGGGTAACAGGGTGTATATTAGTCTTGCAATAATTAGTCTAATTAGTCTTTGTGCAATATATTACCTCCGTCTCAAATTACTTGTCTTAGATTTGTCTACATACAGAGGTATCCAACACTAAAACGTGTCAGTTGAGATCAATAAGCAACTGTGTGATAGCTTTACGGATGTGGAAGCAGACTACCTCATGTACTTGATTCATATTACTACGATGTGGGTGTTTCTGTTTGTCATTGCAGCCAGAATCGTGTTTATCTTAGTGTTACCCATTGGTACAGAAAACAAGTTAGAATTGGTTAACTCAGTTGTGTGTTTCAGGTACCAAATCGGCATCCGTTATGCTGGCGATGCACGCATGGCATTGGCCCTCTCCTTGAAGTTCAGTGCCGTGCCAATCGTCGTACCGGTCTGGGTTCGAGATTTTGATATCGACGGGGAGTTGTGGGTTAAGTTGAGGCTTATACCCACAGAACCATGGGTGGGAGCTGTGTCTTGGGCATTTGTGTCGCTTCCGAAGATAAAGTTTGAGCTGTCGCTGTTCCGTCTTTTCAATCTTATGGGTATGTACTTCCTCTGTCCTGGTTTATTAGTGCCCTCATATTTTGGGTCAATTTTGATCATACATTTCATTAATAAAATATGAATTATGCATGCTAAAAAGAATATCATTGAAAACTTCTTTCAAATACGAATCCAACACTACAGTTATTGTGACATATAAATTAGATTTTGCTAGTCATATATGGTCAAACTTAGCCAAAATCCGAGGGGGGCTAATAAACCCAGACAGAGGAAGTAATTACTTATACAACCTTACTGTTCCCATTTGCAACGTATACCTAATTTAGTGATTTTGATGTTGATTAGCATGGGCTATCGAAAGACAGAATATGGTTGGAACATCTTAACAATTTAACTTATTGAATGCAACATACGTGGTAGAATATCATAGTTTTAGGATTATTCAGTTGCTTCTTAAGATTGGGGTGTGGGGCAGTTCAAGTGAACTGAAGATATTTCGTACATATACCTCTCTTCCTCTTCTGTTCTTTAGAAAAATGGAAGCTGTATTACCCCCCCTCTCTCTCTTCTGCGCATAGGTCTAGTATTCATTCCCGTTGGCATTGAAATGGTTGAAAGAAAATGAGAGGATAAGTAGTCTCTTAGGACTGTACATTTCTACTCCCTCCGTTCCTAAATATAAGTCTTTGGAGAGATTTCACTAGTCCATAGTGAAATCTCTACAAAGACTTATATTTAGGAACGGAGGGAGTATGTCTTAATTTAGTGGTTTTCTGCATGCAGAACACTGTCAATATGTTATATACTCCCTCCGTCCCAAAATAAGTGTCTCAACTTCTGTACAACTTTGTACGGAAGTTGAGACACTTATTTTGGGATGGACTGCTGCCACTTATGTGTTCCGTTTCCTATTCATAAGCTCTTGTAGTCTTTTTCATACTCTGTTGGGTGATTGTGAGCTCATATTCTTCTCTGTATCTCTTCGATGACATGGTCAGCAATTACTTTGATTCTCTGCTAACAATGTGCTAAAAAATATCTGCATGTACATGGTGCTCGTCTCCAACAGCAATTCCTGTTCTGTCAATGTAAGCCCTATCATCTAGAATATCTATGCTGAATCATGGTTATGTACTGGTGTTGATACATGTGGAAATGCCTGTTGATGCATTTATTCATTTTGTAGTTACTGTTTTTTTGTTCTGCTAAGGTGATGTACTCCGTTGTTTTCTTGTTTACTGCATGGTTCTAGAAGATCAAATACTGATCTATGTGTATAGAACAGTTGCTATAAATTAGTTGAGCTATCAATGTCACTTTTGATCCCAACTTGCACTTTCTTTTGTGAACCACTTGACTTAATTGGGTACTGTAACTTATTCTCTTCATGAATAATTGAATATGAATAACAACCGATAAAGGATTCTGTTAGTAGTCGTGGTTCAGATTTCCAGAACATAGACGGTGTTTTGGATTCAGTGGTGAACACATTTAATTGAAGACTTGAAGTCCCATTACATTGCTTGTATCATGTTTCAGGACAATTCTATAGTCATGCCCAGATTTAATGCCTTCATGCTCAGCTCTTTATCGGAGAAAAATAACACTTTTTATGCTTTGATAGAAAGTTCGCGTACTGTTATCTAGTGACCTGATAAGTTACTTGTGATTTCTGCTACTAGATTTCTCACGAAACTTCTGACGGAAGACCTGCCACGTCTCTTTGTCCGGCCCAAAAAGATTGTCCTTGATTTTGAGAAGGGGAGAGCTATGGGACCTGTTGCAGGAGATGTTGCAAGCGACATAATTCAAAATGTTGCAAGCGGTATAATGCAAGGAGTTGCAAGTGACTTAGTTCAAGATGTTCAAGATGGAAACAAGGACTTTGTTGGAGAGCTATCAGTGACACTGGTTGATGCTAGGAAGCTTAGCTTTGTCTTGTTCGGTAAGGACTCTCTTCTTTCACTTGTGTCTGATTTAGCATCTGTTTTATTTAGTTTAGAGCTGACATCCAACTCATTTCTGTATACCCAATGGTGTACTGCCTTGTTGTGTCAGGCAAGAAAGTGCTCTAACAAGTTTCCGCATTTAGAGTATGATAGGCCTTGGCAAACACTTGAGCCGGGTTTGAAAAAGACTCCCCACCTCCCACCCCCTTAAGGGCTGAGACAGTTAGCTCTGACCCAGCCTATAGTGTTCCTCGTTTTTCTGGTTTGGACTTTGTGCTCTGGTCTATATTAAAGCAGTGTCATACCGATGAAAGGTTCTTCACAGTCGAGTTGTACATCTATTGAATCTGTCTGTTTTCAAAAGCCGCCATCAATTAAATTTAATTAAATGCATTGATTCAATCACACATAGGCTAAAAGAAGCATTAACAACAGTTCATTTTTGTCACAAGCCTCTGTTTCGTGTTGACGAAGCTTTGGGCCACTTCATTTCACTTGCAGGGAAGACAGATCCATACGTCGCCATGATTCTTGGTGATCAAGTCATAAAGAGCAAGAAGAACAGCCAAACAACTGTGACTGGCCTGCCAGAAGAACCAATTTGGAATCAAGTAAAGCTCTGACAAACTTCTGTTTCACACTCACTTGCTCTAACTGAAATATTTCTCATATCTACTCCCATGCTTACAAGCACTCCACATGAACCAGGATTTTCATATGCTGGTCGTAAACCCTCGCAAGCAAAAGTTGTGTATTCAAGTGAAGGACACGGTTGGTTTCACCGACATCACTATTGGCACTGGAGAGGTATGATCTGACCATCAACAGTTTTGTTTCTCCACTCTCACTATTTTGTTGCATACTCTGCCTATTCATTTGCTTTCTGGTTCAACACACAGAGATTGGGATGATTTCAGTTAGATGTTAATATTCTTTTCAGGTTGATCTAAGCTCACTCAAAGACACAGTACCAACTGACAAGATCGTCACGTTATACGGCGGGTGGGGCTTCTTCGGAAAGCGGTCATCCGGCGAGGTCCTCCTCCGGCTCACATACAAGGCGTATGTCGAGGACGAGGAAGACGAGACGGTCAAAACCGAGTACGCCACGGGCTACATTTCGGACGAGGACACGCTAGACTTTGTCCAGCTCGACGGGACCAGGCGGGGCGAGGTCAACGGCAACGAGAGGGAGACCTTCATGGACCTGCTGGCCGCGCTGCTCGTGAGCGAGGAGTTCCAGGGCATCGTGTCGTCGGCCGAAACCAGAAGCTCGAGAGACGCCGAGCAGGCCGAGGAGCCGAAACCCGGTGATGTCGTCACGGCCGCCGGTGTCGACGTAGACGCGGGCCCAGTGTCCAGTAACCCAGAAGGTAAACATTTTTTTAATGTTTTTTGGACCCATGAGTCTGAGTCTTCTTGTTTACTCTGTAGGTCTATGTATGTTTATGTTGGCCATGAGCTGATTTGGAAGGCTTTTCTTGTCTGCCTTTGGTGTCTCAGACAGGGCCCTGGTATGGCTTGCTGCCATAACCAGCGTGATGCTGCTCGTCTCCTCCAACATTGGTGGCTCGGGTTACTTTAACCCTTAGAATGGTTACCTTCTGATCATACTTGATCCAGCAAAGATGCGTCTACCGTTTTGCGATTTTCGCACTCGTTCCACGGAGGAGAAATTTTTTGCGTCGCTTTGACAATTGTATATTCCTTGTTATAGAAGAGTAATCAGAAAATGGCATGATTTTTTGTGAGGTTACTGTTTTTTGCTCTTTTTCTTATGGTTATCTTTTTTTTCTCTGTATGGAAGGAAGAGACCATCCGTAAGTCGTGATTGGGAACTGGGGCATGCTTGGTTATTATTTGTTAACTAGAATTAATTAGTTGTTAATTCGTTGGACTAGTGTAACAGATGTCAATGGGGATGTAGCTCAAATGGTAGAGCATTTATACGGCTTATAAAAGGCAGGGGGATCGATACCTCCCATCTCCAATAATGTGTACTTTTTACATCTTGCTTTTATTAAGGATATTATTTTTATACCTTTTATTAAAAAGAGTAAAAACAGTACGTATTGAGACGCTGCTTGGGCTTCCGCCGTCTTTACCTGGGCTGAAGGTGAAGGCTGATCCACTTTCGAAAATAAAGTGTAATTCGACCTAAGGTGGAATTTGGTGTCTAACATTTTTTTGTTTGTTTTTAGGTTGCCCAACACGACATTGGCTAACGTCTACAAGATTCTCAAAAACCCCTAAAAAGAGTTTCTAAAAAAAAACCGCAACAACCAATAATACAGATATACTCCCTCTGTCCCAAAATTCTTGTCTTAGATTTGTCTAGATACGGATGTATCTAGGGAGTACAAAAACACAATGTAAATGCATATGCGACGAATCATTCAATGTGACAGACTATGGAAGATGATCGCAACAAGTCCTATGTAAAAATGTTTCCGGTTTAAAACGCATAAGAAAAATAACTTATGCAAGAAAACAAAGAATGCCTGTGCAAAAATGCAATAAAACCAGGCGCGGACCCATGTGGGGGCCATGCACCTATTTAATATCTAAAATTTTGAGAACACATATGCAGTTCTACTGATTTCATTTTAAAAACATGTTTTTCCATCAAAAATGTTTTTGAATCCATCCCTACCAAAAAATTGCGACATCAATATTACTCGTTTTTACTCCAATGTATACACTCTTAAATAAAAGTCTTGGCCAGTTGCCACTACCTTCCTTGCCCGCGATTAGATTCAATTCAGAAAATCTTGCAACAACTCCTCCTCCTCCTCCAAGAAAGAAAGTTAAGGTTCATGCCTCTCGCCGGTGCCGGCGCAGGTCCGCCTCATCTCCGGTGGCCCTAGGGCCATGGAGGCGCGGTGGATCGTGCCAAGGGCGGGGGAGGCTCCGCTTTTGGTCGTTTTTCAATCTTGTTAGGGTTTGTGTCCTACTCGGGAAGGCGAGGCGGCGGCTACGAAGAAGGAATAAAGGTCTCCCGCCTAGCCCCGTTCGGTGGTGCGTCTAGCATCGTTGGTGGGCGTGTGGAGGTGTGTCTCTGGCAGATCTATCTTTGGTGGATTTGCTCGGATCTCGTCGTTGTTCATCTACGTTCGTGTCTTCGGTTTGGATCCTTCCGATCTATGTTATTTTTCATCGGCGGCGGTCTTTGTTCGGGGTGCTGGTCCTATGGGGCCTTAGCACGACGACTTCCGACTGTCTACTACAACAAGTTGTGCCCGGCTCCGCGATGGAGAGGCGATGACGGCGGCGCGCCTTCGGCTCGCTTCGGTACTTGTAGTCGTCGCTAGGTGGTCTACGAATCTGGATGTAATTTTTATTTCTGGTATTCGTTGTACTGCCATGATTGAAGATGAATAGATTGAAAGTTTTTTCGCAAAAAAAAAAAAAAAAACTATGTCACACCGGTGTCCTGAGGGTTAATCCTTCAGGCTGAATTGTCAATTCTCCCGTGGTCCATCTTACTAGCCAAGAGGACCATGGGCAGTGGGTGTAACACCCTCTTACCCGGCGAGACAAGCTTCACTCTTTGAAACACGCTTTCGTCTAGTATTACATATCTAAAGCACGAACCGGTACAAAGTGGTGAGAAAAATAGAAAATCCTCATAAAACTAGGTCGAAAGAAAATAAAATGGCATCCAAGTAAGTGGCACAAGTACGGCATGAAAACATGAGACACCACAACTAACAAGAGCCACTTGAGACTACTGAACAAGACCAGAACCGCGCCGCCTTGAGAAATCACTGGACACCGTAGTGCTAAACACACATAGCCATCTCCGGAGGGGGTCAACTCGCTGTTGAGACTGCCCCCCTAGCTCCAAGACGTGGAGCACCGCTCCTTCCGTGAGATAGCAATGACCGAGAACAGATCACGGGGGCATTGTTTATAATATAGGAGATCATCGGGACACCCCATGCTAGAGTCGAGGAAGCTACATATGCCAAGAATAAGGCAAACCTAAAGCCGTTGGACAACTGCAACCAAAAGTATCTGGGGCTCTACGACGACGCCCTCAAGAGGGGTGATGACGCCAAGCGCTACCGCTAACGAGCCCAAGAGGGCTAACTAAGTTTTTCACCCCAGGGCCCAAGACCATGAGGGGACCCACAACAACGCCTTAAGAGGGAAGCGACACCCACATGTGTCGTCGTCGCCGGCGCTGGCACCAAAGCTTGGATCTTTTGCTTAGACCCTCACAAGTGCCACCGGCGAAACCAAGGTTGTTGATCCTCACAAGGCGTCCAAATCCAGATCAGGGAGCCGCCACAGGCGAAGCCACGATGACACGAAGATCACCCGCTACCCCTCCCCTTGCTACCCGCATAGCAAAGAGGAGCCACCACCACCACTGCAACGCTGCTTGCCGTCGAGCCAACCGTGCAGCCTCGTCATCCACGGCCGTCGCCTCGGTTTCTAGCAGAGAGAAACCACCGCTTTCGGGACACCATGCCGCCAGAAAGCGGGCACCTTCAAGGCTTCAACCACACACCGCGAGGGCAGAACCGTTGTACCGTAGCACCACAGCGGTTAGGGCCGGTCAATCCATATGCCGACTCACGCGCAAAGAACAACTGGCTAGGGTGTGTGTGTGTGTTGCCCGGGAGCTGATTTGGAAGCCCTTTTTCTTTGAAGCACCGCAGGCAAATCAGCAGCCATAACCAGGGTGATGCTAATTGCTTGTCTCCTTCAACATTGCCGGTTGAGGCTACTTCAACCCATAGAGTGATCATCTTCCTGACAAGTGTGTATTCCGTAATTTGGAGAGTAACCGGAAATGGCATGTCTTTTTTGGAGGCTATTTTTTTCCCTTTAAAAGAACTTTTAGCTCGTTTTGTTTTGGTTTCCGTATATGAAGTATGTATATCTCCGTTTTTGTATGGGTGAAAGGAACCATCCGTTTATCTTTCGTACATATATTTATTATATTAAACAGAATTAGTTAATACTAATTGCTCTAATTAATGTGATTGATATCAACGGGGATGTAGCTCAAATGGTAGAGCATTTATACGGCTTATAAAAGGCAGGGGGATCGATACCTCCCATCTCCAATTTATTTTTCTTATTTTATTTTATTTTGATAATCTTTTTGCTGAAGAATATTTTACCGGCAAGCTTATTTGGGCCGGAAGGTGGAATTTGTAACTGCATGGGTTTCTGCCTGGATCTGTAACCGGACTGGAAGGTGGAGGCCCAACCACTTTAACAAAAGAATCCTTATTTGGGCCGGAAGGTGGAATTTCAGTGTCAACATCGTAGCGTATCATGCCAGTGCGACTACCTACCCCTCACAAGTTACTAAAAAAAAACCTACCCCTCAGAAAAATTGATTCTCGAAAAAAAAAACCCCTCAAAAAATGCCAGTGCGACTAAGTTGTAGAAGCTTCTAAAAAATAATACTTGTAGAAAAGCACAGCTGCAACAAAAAATATTGTATCCTAAAAAAAATTATATGCAGACACAAAATATAAAATGCATATGATGGGCAGAATAAAGAAAACCAGGCGTCGACCCATGTGCAGGCCATGCACCTACTAAATTTCTAGAAATTCAATAAAATCTGTTCACAATTTGAGAAAACATATAAAAATCTCCCGATTTTATTTTAGAAACAATTCATATCATTTGTCTCCCCCCTCCTACCTCGTCAAAAATGTTTTTAGGACCGCTCATGCAAAAAACACCTATTGCAAGATAATGTCCAAGTCGTCTAGATTGCCAATAGTACTTCATGAAATATCATTTTGCTAGAATAAGAAAAATCATCTGAGATGGTTGATCAAAGCACAAACTTGCCTCGATATGGAAGAAATTCTTTTGTGGGGTTTTTAACCACTTACCTCTTTTTTTTCTTTTAGATATATTGATTGGTTAGAAAGATCTACCTTTAACCTAATAGTGAAATCATTTTTTTCCTAACTTAAATCTTACTCATTTCTTTCCAAAAATATTGGGCATGTCATTTGGTGCTAACTCAAACATTAAAAAATATGACCAAGTTGTTTTTCCAAAAAATACCTACAATACCAGATAGATAAATCATGAAAACACATTTCTTGGATATAATTATATTGATTTGGTATTATGGATATTGAGAATTTCTCTCTATAAATTTGGTCTACTTTTATATGGCTTCCAGATTTTCATGTTGGCGAAAGTGTAGACGTTTCATTTCACTTGCAGCCTCTCTTTCATGTTGATGATTCTTGGTGATCAAGTCATAAAGAGCAAGAGTACAACGACAGTCAAACAATTGTGGCTGGCCTACCAGGAGAACCAATTTGGAATCGGGTAAAGTTCTACCATCACTCAAAGATTGTCATGCAATACGGAGGGTGGGCTTCTTCCGGAAGCGGTCGAAAAATCCGGCGAGGTCCTCCTTCGGCTCACATACAAAGCATATGTTGAGGACGAAGAGGATGAAACGGTGAAGGGCATTTATGCCACGGGTAACAATTTGGATGAGGACACGTTGTACTTTGTCCAGCTCGACCGTGCCAGGCGGGGCGACCTGTTGGCCGTGCTGCTCGTGAGTGAGGAGTTCTAGGGCATAGTATCGCCGGCTGAGAATAGGAGAGGAATGCTGGGGAAGGCTGAGGAGGTGAAAGCCGGCGATAACGTCATCGCCATTGGTGCCGCCTCTGTTGACACGGACTATGCCCAGTAGCTCCGAAGGTGAATTTGTTTTTTCTTTGTGAATCCACTGGGAGCTTACTTGTCTAGAGTTGACTTGGAAGCCCTTCTTCTTTGATATAAGAGTATATTCCGATTTTCTGGAGCCTGACATTTTTGCTGTTATTTTCTCAAAATAATAATTCAGTTTTAGTTTCCGTGTGTATATCTTTATATAGAAAAAAGGAACCATCTGTAGTATTTATTAATGCTAATTGATCGATACTACTAATTGCTTTCATTAATTAGATGGATATCAATGGGGATGTAGCTCAAATGGTAGAGCATTTATGACGCTAATAAAAGGCAGGGGGATCAATACCTCCCATCTCCAATTTATTTATTTATTTGTTTTGCTGCAGAAAAATCAAATTTTATTTTAACGTGAACAAAAGAAAAAAAAAACTGTGTTAGACGCTCCATGGGCTTCTGCCTCGACCTTTAACTGGGCTGGAAGGTGCGGGCCCAGTTAATTTAACAAAAGTATCTTTATTTGGGCCGGTAGATGGAATTTAGTATCAACACTGTACCGTATCGTGCCAGTGCGATAGTCCCATGACTGCCTAAAAAAAAGTCACATGACTACGCACATGCATCATTTTCTTCATGACTATGACTAGGAGCTAGTCGACGAAAGTTCCAAAAAAAAGGAGCTAGTCGATGAAGAGAAGAACCTTACGCGGCAGCAACATTCCGTCAGGAGTCATCCACGTTGGATCCCTCTGGTGGGTTGGGAATACAAGTAATAGAGATTTTTTTTCTGATTTAAAAATCATACTTTCTTATAAAAAAACAAGGTGTGTCGTTTAAGATCACGCAACGCAGCCCCATCCCCAATACAACCTAGGGTTTCTCCCCCGTCATCATCGTCATCCTCCTTTGCCGGTAGATCACCGCCTCCTCCTCTCTGACTCCATTGGCGAGGGTGTGCGGGGAGTCCCCGATCTACCGGTGGAAACAATAGGTCTCCTCTTTTGGGCCTTACGTAGGTCTCCGTTCGTCGGTGGTGAGATGATGGTGAGGCCATCCGCGTGGAATAAAATCTTCCCCCCTCATCCTTGTTTTGGTGATACTTCTTCGTATCGTCAGGAGGCGTGTTGAAGATTGTGTGCCCTCAGATCTGGTTCTTCGGGGTCCCGCATTCTCTTCTGCAGGTTTGTCTCGGTTGCGCTGTCTTGTGGAGTGGAAAACGTGGGTGTGCGTGTTGGTCCTCTATATTCAGTTCCGACAAATGAAGGTTGGTCAAACATGGCCTCGTAGGGGAGCGAGAGAGATTTGTGTTCTCCGACTATGTTTTGCGGGAACCGGGGCTTTCTAAAGACCCTCTCTTTCCTTTTTTCCCTGGGGCGGTCATTTGCTACGCCAATCGTGGCTGCTGGCATCTTCTGGTCTACATTATGACTTCCTTGCTGCTGTTTTTACAAATTCCTAGGTTTAAACAAATTTGATTTGTTGAGACGGAGGTTCAGAGGCGGCAGCATGGTTTGCTCACGCGCGCATGCCCGGTGGATGTATGAAGAAGACTTCGACACCCTCGAGGATTTGAATGTATTTTCTGTTGGTCGAGTCTCAATCGAACGACAGCTCGTTCATTGGGAGTTCTTTTCCCGCGAACGTTCGCCAGTTAGCATTACCGTAAAGTTTCTATTTAGTCGGGAAGGAAAATTATCTTCTTTTTTATTTGCATGACTGGTTTTCAAGCAGGGACCCACGTGTTCCCGGCATCAATTTTTTTTAGGATATGAAGTAGCGGCCACGTAAGGAACGTACGACTTCCAGTCTCTCGATCGAGATAGGAAACGTAAGAGTATATAAGTAAAACCTTAGCCGGCACCTTCTATCGCCTCTCCCGACGCCCCGACGCCTCCTCAATGGATCCTTCCGCGGCGACCGACGCCTCCTCCTCCGCCGCCGGCACCGAAGCCGTGGCTGGGATGAGCATGAGCCTGGACGAGCGGCTCGACCTGCTGATGAGCATCGGGGAGGAGTGCATCCAGGAAGACGAGCTCAGGCAGCTGCTGCAGCACAAACCCGTGCCCGTCTGCTACGACGGATTCGAGCCCTCCGGCCGCATGCACATCGCCCAGGTTCCCTTCCACACACCGTATTCTCTTGTCTTCTCCTCTCATAACTTGGGATCGTCCAGGACCAGGAGGATACCTTGGCCAGCTAATTTAATTATACCCAAATTAATTTCAACAAGGTTACCTAGCTAGCTGGGTGTTCGCACACGATTATTCATTATTGCATGCCTAGCTTAGTTTTTCCTGCTATATATGCATGTGCTGACTACAGATCTTGCTAGTGGTTATTGGTTGAACTGCTTAGTAACCCAAGAAGAATAAGAAACTCAAGACACCTGAAAATCAGTAGCACTGTCCTGACTGCAGCCTGCAGTTACGTATTG
Organism: Aegilops longissima; assembly: GCA_021605205.1. Classification (NCBI taxonomy): domain Eukaryota; kingdom Viridiplantae; phylum Streptophyta; class Magnoliopsida; order Poales; family Poaceae; genus Aegilops; species Aegilops longissima. Next base: position 656,263,691 of record CM038681.1, on the reverse strand, counting down.
TGCCTGTGTGTTCGTAGTTGGTCATGGGTAATAACCAAGACTAGCTTGATTAATCAGGCTCCATCAAACGAGAAAGATTAGTGAGTTCACTTCTCCTTTGTGGTACTCATAAGAATACACAAGCTAGTATAAATGAACATTTAATCTTACACGTACGTGTGCCTTAGCAATTCTTGGGTGTGCTTCCACAATTATGATCCATACCAGTACAACACAATGAGATTGGTTACTTTATAGCGATGTGTGAGCCCTAATGAAAAAATAAAATAGAGCGTTATAGCTTCCTTTTGAGCAATGTCTCGCTAAATGAAATTCGTGTACAGTTGTTGGCTATAATGTGATATAGGTGGTGTTTGGTTCTCTAGTCCTAGGACTTTTTCTAGTTCCTGGGACTTTTTGAAAAAGACTCTGAAGGAGGTGCTTCTAAAAACTTTTAGCAAAAAGTCCCATCCTGTTTGGTTTGCTAGGGACTTTTTTTAGTCCCAACACAAAAAAGTCCTTGGAACCAAACACCCCCATAGTAGTAGCTTCGTTTTAGCGTGATATAGCATTATAGGGGATTTTAAGAGCTGCATTATTTTGTCATAGCGCACAATTTTTTTACGTTGGTGAGGCCCACAGGCACGTAAATCGTTCAGCTTGCAAGACCTGAGCAGGACATATACATTCTCATATATTCTATCCACAGGGTATTGTCAAGACAATTAACGTTAACAAGATGATCAGAGCGGGATGTAAAGTGAAAATCTGGATAGCAGACTGGTTTGCGCAACTAAACAACAAGATGGGCGGCGACCTGGAGAAAATCCAGACCGTCGGGCGCTACATGATCGAAATATGGAAAGCGGCCGGTATGAACCTCGACGGCGTTGAATTCCTATGGTCTTCGGAAGAAATCAATAAGCGTGCAAGTGAATACTGGCCACTTGTAATGGACATTGCCAGGAGAAATAAAGTCAAACGAATAACAAGGTGCATCTCCACTAATATATATCTTGCATATGCATATTCAAATGATTCTTGACTCGAAAGCTTGAACTCTATCAAGGATAGGTGAGTTAGATCTCATTTTTCCTTACTGCACGCACAGGTGTTGCACGATTATGGGCCGCGCTGACAGTGAGGACCTGACTGCTGCACAGATCTTCTATCCTTGCATGCAGTGTGCTGACATATTCTTCCTCAAGGTTAGTATATTATATTGTAAGCAATCCTCTGTAAAATCAAAGTAGGAATAAGGTTACTGATATTTGCTGATTTCACCCGATTTTGTAGTGTGGTATACTTTTATTCCAGATTTCTGGATTGTGACTCATTTTCTCTTGTCCGTTGCCGTGTGCAGGCAGACATATGTCAGTTGGGCATGGACCAAAGGAAGGTAAACATGTTAGCGAGGGAATACTGCGATGACATCAAAAGGAAGAACAAACCAATTATTCTGTCACATCGTATCCTGATCTGCTGTGAAATGTTTTTTCTGTATCGTGTTTTTCTTCTTATTATCGCTGATATATGTGCCTTTGTGATTATGGTATTAGAATTCCGAAATAGTGGTCCATTGCCAGGCTGTACAAAAAGATTTGTTCCCTAACATAAACCACAGATATGCTCCCCGGTTTCAAACAAGGCCAGGAGAAGATGTCAAAAAGTGATCCAACATCGGCCATCTTTATGGAAGATGATGAGGTTCTCATGTCATTTTCTCTTCACTAATAATCTTTATTCGTTTCCAAAACTTATGACACCTATTTAGTCCATTCAACCTCATTTGGGCTGTTTGAATTTTGAAAGATACCGCTCGACTTGGAATAGTATTGTGGGGTATAGTCTTTGTCTTCCATCCAACATGGGATTTCCAGTATTTTAAAAAGGTTCTATCACTTTAGTTTGGTTTGCACTGTATTTATCATTTGTTTATAGTTTATGTTTGTGGTTCAATTGATCTTTTAGATGGCATGTAGTCATTAAGTTATCTCTCTATCAATCTGATTTAACCTTGGATTTATAGACTAACATTTATTTGTGAAGTTTTGCCCTTTTTCTAAGCTGATATTGTTCGTACCCAAATTTATTGCAGGCTCAGGTAAAATTGAAGATAAATCAAGCTTTCTGCCCTCCTCCTCCTCCTCCCAACACTGTTGATGAAAATTCCAACATTGTTGACGGAAATCCATGCCTAGAGTACATCAAATACATTGTTTTCCCTTGGTTTGACAAGTTTGAGGTGGTTCGGAGAGAAAGAAATGGCGGTAACAAGTAATATTCTTTTCTTGGACCACCAAAAGTTTGAAACTCATATTTTTAGAGTACATTATCAGATAGAACCATATAATATGATAATATATAGATGTCTATGCCACCATGAACTATGGTTGTTGAATAAGCACATGGTCATCCCTCTAAGTTATCTATGTTGAAAATTCTGTACTATTGAGATTTTTTTTTCTGCGGAGTTATAACAATGATTGTTTTTAAACAGGACATTTTTAAGCATGGATGAACTCATTGTTGATTATACGAGTGGTGCTTTGCATCCCGCTGACGTTAAAACTTCTTTGGCTAAAGCAATCAATGAAATATTGAAGGTACAGTTTTTTCACATATTTTTCCAATATTGTCGTGCACTTCTTCACTAGTCATTAACTTACGCACTATTTGAGCATTACCAGCTTTCGTTTGCTGTTTTAGTTCATTGAGCACTATGTTTCTCATAATTAATTGTTTAGTCCATTGTATTGTGATTTTGTAATGCTTCTGTTGTTATTTATTCTATCATTGCATCACTACGTTTCTCAGTTTGTGTCATTCCTTCCTGACAAATAGTACTAATGTATTGCTTTTATTGTTTGGTGTCAATCATGTGTCCTAGTGAAGCGATTTTGAATCTAGAAACCTTTTTATTGTTTTCAGTCAAGTTCATCTTTTATAGATATAATTTACAATGCCTCATATTTATTCATGTATAGATTTGGTTATGCTAATACGGCTTTCTATTTTTCAGCCTGTTCGTGACCACTTCAACACCAACAGTGAAGCCAAGGTTCTCCTCGACACTGTTATGGTACAATATTTGCACCCATTTCCATAGAATGGACGATTGTAAAAAAGAAACTCTGTTATCTGGCTACATACTCACTCTACACACACTAAGACTTACCAATTCATTTCGTCCTCATGCCGCATGCTCCCGCTCTAAAGTTGAACATTTACAACAAGTTAATTACCAGTTGTATTTTGAAGTGGAACTTTGCAGTGGGGGTATATAATAATATTCCCTTGATTGCGCCGAATGAGATTTTGATTTCTATAGTATTAGTATCTTGAACCACACATTTTTCATGATAACTATTTACCTTTTGAGCATGCTCTCACTGATATTGGATAATGTAGGTGTACAAACTTCATATATTTTTGCCCCATTTGACTCGAGTCACAGTTTTTGTTTCCCGTTTCGAAAAAACAGTTTTTGTTTCCGCCGCTCTTGTGATTATCACGACTACAAACTTTCAGTGTTCTAGATATATCTGTCACTAGTTGTTTTTTAGAGGAAAGTCACTAGTTGTTGTCGCCAACATTGTTTGATTGCAAGGACACTAATCACTACATTTTCCCTTTTGCAGGAGTACAGGGCAAGCAGTTGATGAGCAAAGACCTTTCTGACCACTACATGGACAGCCCACCAACATTGGAAGCATGTGTTCTTGGGAGCATTTCTTCAGCACAAGTTTTAGCATACTAATACTCTTGTTCATTGTAGTTATGCGTCTGAAAAGCAATTTCTGATTATGTTGCTCGGTGTACTGTCTCTTTTTTAGCATAATGTCAGGTTACATTCCTTGGATAGGTTCAAACATATGCCTGGCATTGTAGCAGAACATTAAACTCAAGATCAAATGGTGTCTTAAGGTCCTTCTGTATTATCTTGAGTGGCAGTTTTGGGCCCTTCTACCATCGGTTCCCACGTCTTCTCAGCAAAAAATGATTTGCCCCCGCTCACCCCTTTAATGACTGAAACATTTGGTTCTGGCCTAGTCTGTGTCCTGGATTTTTTATGGTTGAGACATTGTGCTCCGGTCATAGAAATTTAACGGTCGAGTGGTGCTTCTGTTGAGTATGCGTCTTCTCAGAAGTCAGCGCTTACATAAAGCTAAGAAAAAAGAATAGAACCTTAATTGATCTTCTGCCACAAACCTTGTTAGTAAAGCTTTTAGACACTTCATTACTCTCCTTCCGATCCGAAATAAATGTCGTAGTTTTGAACTAAGGTTAGTTCATCCTTAGTAAAAACTGTGACATTTATTACGGATCGGAGGGAGTACCTTTTTTTGCATTGAACAAAGGAACCATCCGTAAGTTGTGACTGGGAAAGTGGGCTCAGCCTTGATCCATATACCTCCCATCTTCTTCTTTTTTTTTGCGGGGGGGCATATACCTCCCATCTGATAAACCGTTTCCTTTTTACCATTTGAACTATATTTTGCCGGCATTTTTTCTGTAGAATATGAGACCGGTAACCAACAAGAAGAAAACTGTGTTGGGACTGCGGATGAGCTTCTGCTGGAGGCTGGTCCATATTCCCAAACTTCGTGACAAAGATCTTATCGCAAATGCGTATGTAACGAGTTTCCATTCAGTGCGACAAACTATGAAAATTGGTTGCAACATGTGAGACGCGGCGCATAAACAAATGGCATTTGCAAGAAACAGGTGGAGGCTGATTTTTTTTCCTATAATTACAATAAATTTCGTTATACCCCTAAAAAAATAGAAATAAATCGTTTATGATTTGTGACCCAGCTCTCTGCCAACACCGAAGGACAATGTGGCACCGCCAACTGGACTCGGACCTTTATTTATTTGTCATGTTTAGTTAAGAATATGGATTAGTCTTATATACATATAATGGGACGTAGCTCAAATGGTACAGCTCTTTGTTTATAAATAAGTTTGGGCTGTCAAGAGGGGATTAGTCTCAAATTTATTTATTTATACGTCCTTTTTATCTTGGTGATAGATTTTTTTTTGCCAAAAATAAGTTTTTTTGAGGGGTCCTGTCCTTTTTACTATTTTTGAGGGGAGAAAGCAATGACTATGCCGACACACAGTGAATGAGTTAAAAAAAGAAATGAGGTTTGTATAGGTAACCATAGCGACAGACAAAGCTAGGGGAAATGAAAAGTTATGATGGCGCTATCTCGGTGAACCATCATAACTTTTCATTTCCCCTAGCTTTGTCTGTCGTAGCCGGGACTGCAGTCGTAGCTCGGGACGATCAACAAACCGTTATCGGCGGAAGAATTACGAAGTATGATTCTATCAGGGATCCGTTGGTGATTAAGACGCTGGCTTGCATGGATGCCATGGCCCTAGCAATCGAACAGGGTCTCATGCATGTCGTGGTTGAGACGCATTGTCAGACCGTTTGTAACCAGTGGATGAACGAAGCCTATCTCCATCTTTTCCAGGGGTTTAAGTTGCAACATGTGAGTAGAGAAGCAAATGGCATTGCTCACAAGAGTGATAGAGAGGCGCTTATTATGGAAGTGTTTTTGTTCGAGTTTGATGTAACCTGTATTTCTGATTGACATTGTACAGTCGGACTCGATTACGCCTTCTAGTGAACAAAGAGCCTTAAGGGCGGATTCTCAAAAAAAAAAAAGAGGTTGCGAGGAGCGCTTTGCATGTGGGCACGCGTGACATAACCCTGGAAATTGAATTTGGTATTGATTATTTTTAGTCAAAATAATTAATTGTATATTAGATAGGATTAGTCTATTAATAGACATCGAAGGGGATGTAGCTCAAATGGTAGAGCATTTAATAAGCTATTAAAAGACAGGGGGATCGATACCTCCCATCTCCAAATCATATTTTTCACCTCCGTTTTATCTTGGCGATATAGTTTTTTTTCCCGCAGAAATATTTTTGCTAGCGGTTTCCCGGCTTCCCGGCTTCGGACGCTCTATGGGCTTCTCCCTGGATCTTTAACTGGGCTGGGTGGTGGAGACTGGTCCACTTCGGAATAATCTCTAACTGGGCTCGAATGTTGTGGAGGCTGATTTGTTTTTCGTGCGCTCCGGAAAACCACCTCTCCATTGCCGAGTTCTACAGCCCTCTCCGGAAATACTTGTCCTCGAAATGGATAAAATGAATGTATTTATAACTAAAATAAATTTAGATACAATCATTTTAAGGACAAGTATTTTCGGACGGTGGAAGTATGATTTTGCAAGTTTTTATGGCTGACACTCGCATTCTTTTTGTTTGCCAACCTCCTGATAAAAAGCGCTCGGTAAACTCTGGCACTAGCCAAAATTGCGGATTGCTGTTAAGAAATATAAAGAGCAGTTTACTTATTCATCGAGGACAACTACATTTGAACACTACATCAAAGGCACCACCAAACATAAACATAAGCTTCAAATAAGCAAGAGAACACTACATCAAGGCACCACCGGCCGGCGGCGGGCGGCGGCGTCATGCATCTGACCAGGTGATGCCGTACTCGCCGACCTCCTCGCCGGTGATGCCGAGCGCGTCCCACACCGCCTGGGACGCGTCGACGACGTTGTTGCGGCACGGCGGCTGGAACGCGTGCTCGAGGTCGCACCCGTTCAGGGAGTCGCACTCGTCGACGACCTTGGCGAGCACGGCCCTGCCGTTGGCCCGGATCCGGATGCGGTCGCTGCAGCGGGAGCCCCCGGCGTACCACCCCGTGGACAGCGCCACCACGCGCTCCGAGTTGCGGTGGAACACCTCGTCGCACGCCGACGGGTCCCCGCCGTCGCCGCCCTCGTCGAAGTCGTTGAGCGTCATGATGGCCCTGGTGGCGCCCGCGACGACCGGCGGCGAGCACCGGTACGTCGGGTACGCCTTCCCTGCCTCGCAGCAGTCCTCGCACGCGTGGCCCTTGCCCGGCCGGAGCGTGCCGCTCCGCCTGCACTCCTGCGCGCCCACGGTGGTCGCCAGCAGCAGTGCCAGCACGACGAGGCAGCTCATGCTCATCTTCTTGTGAGACATCGGGTTGTGTTGGCTCGTCGATCGTGAGAGAAATATTGCACCAATGTCCAGCATTATATAGCTAGGATAGGATGCGTGTGTTCGTGTTCTTGCTTGTTTGGGGTGGCCTTGCGAACATAAAATACAACAAAGTCAAACTGACGTGGTGATGGAGAGAGGACACCACACTGATGTGGATGTGAGAATCCAAAAATTAGTACGTACTTCCTTCATTTCACAATGTAGTGCGCCTACGTTTCTTGAGATTTAAATTTGACCATAATTTTAATCAACGAGGCTGATTATGGCTGGAGCAAAAATTATACCAATGAATCCGTATTTTCGATATGAATTTAGCGGTATAATTTTTTATCCCTCCACGGTTGATCTTGTTGATTAAATTTAGAGTCAAATTTAGATTTTAGGAAGCGCGAGCGCACTACATTATTAAATGGAGGGAGTACTATATATACTAGGCGTGTCGTTATGCTACGGGCCAACTCAATGCGACGACTTATGAGATACTATTACATTTGAACTATATATGTTTGGTTCGTCAGGAGCGAACATATGTGAACTTGCTTATATGTTGGGGCAATACATATAAAATTTGGATTCCTATTATGTAGTGGCTAGCATTCCTTTGTACTAGTTGACTTCTAAACTTTAATTTTCTTCTGTTATGCCACATCACTCGCTAATTACGTAATACTCCTATGTGATAAAGATTTGCCCTAGCTACGTCCATCTTTCTTTTTTGAAGTAAGACACCAAAAGGCATCTTGGATCCATGTGATAGTTATCAAGAAAAAACAATAACCAGTAAAATGCAAGAAAGGACAACTGAAATAGAACTACCAGATAAAAACACAGTTACATTGAAAATCATACTAGTTCTCTTCTTTCTCCGATTGTATGTCGCCCGCCAGAGATTAAAAAGTACAATGAGCTAAGGGATACATTTGCGAAGATCATCGACATGCTATGCTTTAAAGACCGCAAATAGCCACTCGCCGCTTAAGAGGCTATCTAGAAATCATTGAAGAAATAAAGGTTAGAGTATTACCCCCCCCCCCCCCCCGGGAGCACAAGCATGCAAACCATCACCACCGGTCTAGAGAGTTGGATAAAGCAGACCATACCCTAGAATAACACGGAAGAAGACATTGAAGTCGCCGCCTATTGCTCTCCTTGATAGACACGCCAACTATCAAGATCCGGAAAGAGCCAAACAGATCTGGTGTCAAAAACTCTCACATACCCTTCGTCTGCACCAGATTGGACGTCATCAAGGTAGGGAGAAATTAGAAAGACCTTATTCCAACACACCATCACCGCCAACACCTCATCGATTCCATTAAGGAAACAAAAGCTAAGGAAAATAAAAATAATACTGAGGGTCCACACTCCTCTTGTTGCCGGCGTGGCCTGAGGGGGAGAGGAGTGGAACCGAGCTAGGGTTGGCATGAGGACTTTCCTGTCATATGTGGCCTCATGGCTTCTGGTTTTTCTCTTGCCTTAGCGCCACCTTAATAGAGAACTAGCGGTTGGGGCCCGCCATTGCGGGCCTCCTGAGAGGTAGCTGGGCGGTGCCAGGTGGGAAAGCGCCCCTTTTACTTTCCTGTTTTTGATATGTTTGACGCATGTGCATACAAGCGCTGATACATGGAACAATGTAGATATGTAGTTGCCATAGACAAATAAAAGGTCAGCCCTAAGCTTATACGTGTAAATAATATTAGCTCTAAAAATAAATCAGTTGCAATCACTTGAACAATATAACCTGATGCACAAGAAATCATTATAACTAAGCTCTAAACAATCAGCATTAGCCATTCTAAGCTTCAAAATGCTGATATAGTTGACGCTTCACAGGGGCCATAGGGATCAGAAAAATAAGACCAAAGCCTCTTGAATACCTTCACATCGTATTGCCATTTACTTCAAAAATAAATTGTCGGTTTTCTTCATTTTGTTGATGGTAACCTGAAAGAAAAAGATAGGTGCATCAAGAAGTGGTAGAAGGATTATGAAAAGATAGCTGCTACCTGGTACTTACTAACCAAAATTGGCAAGCATATACAGGATTAATTAATCCCATAAAATCAGACCAACTTCTGCCCATCAATTTATTTATATGATATCATTCATATACCATTCCTTACTTCTGTGTCTGTATCCACACATACAACTGCCCTATAATTAATTCTTATGCAGCTCCCCCTTTTCTATCCAAAACTATGAAATTTATTGAGCGCGCGTAGTAGCTTTTGTCCTGTTCTTACTTGTGAAATGGTGCATTACATCAGCTGCACTATGAAGACAAACAGGACATATGATTGTCCTATACATGAATATTTCTATTTTATTTTTAGTTCTTAAATAGAATAATCAAATTTGATGAATTTATAGAAGAGAGAAGAGGACAAGGAAAGAAAGAACAGAGAATAACCTGATAGTCGAGGCGTGGATGGAGACATCTAGTCCGACTTTCTTTTCTTTCATATTTCTTGTGCAGATTATGAAACTCATCTTCCCAGCAATCATGAATGATTGAAGTGTAGAGAAATCAGATGCATAATGGGTGTTCAAGTTCAGTTATGAACCAAATGGCATCGTTGTTCACAATTCCAGCAAGAATTTAAGCGCAGATGCGCCAAATGCCATGAATTACAAACCTGTCATTCAGCAAGAATAAGTGGACTGTTAAGAACTATGCTTGCAATCTGTATGCAGAAGGGACAATACTAAATAGGTGAAGGACACTCACGGTAGGCCTGTAGGCCAAATAATTGGTCAACGGGCACAAAATGTACAGAATGATATACGGAAGGATAACTGAATGCTTGGAAATTAATATAATCTAAGGAAGTTGCTGAAGCATCGTCATTACCAATGGTGTAGCATCTACCCAAATGTCAACCCCATCCAAAGAAATCGATGATATCTAATAATTTCCATGCGTGCAATGCATATTTAGTCGTATCTACACTGCGTGTATTTTGAAATTAAACCACATGTAAAAGGAGATTAATTTAGAAGTTAAATTGTGCATATAATGAGTTAATCTCCTAAATCCAGAGAGAGTCGGTTTTACAATTGGAGACGGAAAAATTGGGTTCCTTAATATTCAAAAATATACAATTTACAGAATATATATATGATTTACAAACACTTAAAAAATACTACACCGGCAACAAAAGCCAATAGTCGTATGGACAAGCAAAGTATTAAGAACAGACAAATTTCCCTCTGAATGTTGTGTGCCCTATGGGATAGAAGTTTTAGAACTGCCATAACAGAATACAGAGGCATTCAGGAAGTGTAAACTAACCTGCCCATCACATAAAGCAAGAACTTAACTGAAGTATGAAAATAGCAACATAATCAATACAAAAGTTTGGCGCTATCTCCTTAGGCAGTAACATGTCCAATCCCCTTTCAACATATTTATTTCATTAGCAAAATCTACGATTGGGAAGCTGCATTAAACGCAGAAACATAGGACACTTATTTCCAGTCATCAAGAAGCCAAGAACACATTATGAACTAAATGGAAGTTCATTTTTTAAGTATGGATCAATGAACCATGCGAAGAAATGAGCTCTAATTAATTTAAAATTGACATGCTAACTTTCAGGTTAGAAAGAATGGAATACACTATATCATAGGCAAAACGACTTGCCAGAGAGGAAATATATGGAGTGGCTAAACTCTCTCAAAACCAGAGGAAGTTCAAAACACATGTCCCCTATCGCATTTGTACTAAATATTAATTATTTGCTTATACTCTTTCAAATAGTCGTATATCGTCAAAAGAGAATATCGTAACTCCCACTCCAACCCATGTCAAAAAGAAGTAATGCGAAAATAAAACTAAATTGAAGTAAGTAAAGCCTGATGAAAACAAAACTGATGCGCACCTAAAGTGCACAATCTGGACATTGCTGTTTAACAAAGTCATACATCCTGGTCAAAATTTGAGGTAAATGTCGGAATGCAGGCCAAAAGATTAATCCAGTCCATGCACGCGATGTTTGACATTTTGGTTGTACTTTCCTTTTTCTCAAATAGACAGGGACCTCTTGGGTGTTTGCTTACTGAACCAGCAGGACCTCTTCTTTTTGAAATAGACTGACACATTGGGTCTTTGCTTGCTGAACCAGCGCCCACTTAATTTTCAGCAAAATGGCCGTGCAGTTCACGCAGCCCTTACTTCGTCTAGTTCTACTCACTCAGCCAAATGGCCAAAGAGGAGCATCACACGTGAATAAACCATACAAGTACTAAGGAGTGACCTGACCTGACATGCTTTATTTTATCAAATACCACTTCTCATGCCATGCTAACGAGCTCACTCTGCCAGCTTCTGCCACTTCAAACTCTGGTGACGAGTACAGATAAGTAGCCGACAGTGCCGCTGCCGCTACTGTGCCGAGCTGTGCGGAACATGTTGCATGTGTGTGTGCGCACAACATAATAAATTCTGAAATCTTCCAAAACAGCAGCATGTGTCACCCAAAACAGATTTGATAGTTTCACAACCAACAAAATAAATCAAAACCAGTCTATAGAAGCAGCAGCATGGAGAGGGGCAGAGGCATGACCTTGTGTTGGGAGTAGTCTCGTCGGCTTGCGCTTGGGTCCCGGTCACCCTCCTCGTCGATGGAGACAAGCGGGTGCTGCAACAAATCTGAGAGAGACGGAAGTAGAGGTGAGGGTCAGAGCTCGAGCGGAGTAGAGATGATGGGGAGAAGGGGAACGAACTCACCGGTGCAGAGGCGGAGGAGACGAGCCACCGGAACCTCGCCGACGACGAAGGGGATGCCGCCCCCGAAACCCTAGCCACGGCTGAGGGTCAGCATCGAGCGCGGGAGGCCTCTAGCGATGGATGTGAGGAAGGAGCGGGGTGAGCGGAGGTCGTTGGTGTGCCACCCATCACCGGGACTCGCCGGCGTGGGTGGTGGCGGCGGCGAGGAGTCGCGGCTGAGAGAGATCGCTAGAGAGGAGACGAGAGGAGGCTTGGGCCTTAGAGTAGTGATCGATGACCCATGTGTTTTTAACTTTTTCCCCTTCAGCCCAGTAAAATTGATGTGGCCATTGCGCACCTTATTAACCTCCCCACCAACCCTCAGAATCCACGTGGATACTCCCTTTGCTCGCCCTTCTAGCACACGTTAATGTTTTTAATATCCGGCGGAAACCAAGTGACAAGGAAAACTCTGTAGAAACCATGTTTGAAAGTTCTCAAAAGTACTAAAAATGGTATTGGAGATGGTTTCGCTGCAAGGACACGGGGGCAGTGAGTTTTGTATTGCACTTGTTTGCTTCCCAATCTCTCTAGTGTCTTGATTTGGGTGGCTAAGGCATGGAGGCGATGTTTGGTGGAGGGTAACAGGGATAGATCATGGTTGTGTGACATTACATAGTGGTATGTTGCAGCAGTGTTGATGATGCTGGTCAGCGGGCCAATGTCGGATGAGCTTGTGGCGGCAGATTGCAGCCATGAAGTTCTAGTGAAGACTAGTTGTTGTATTGTCTTGGGGGATGGCCATGACCAGGATTACCATCGATGTACACTTGTGACGGACGCGTGGGATCGCCGGAGCATCTGCCGGAGCGTCTCCAATGTGAGATTTTGGCGGTACAGTCCTCTCTTGCCAGTGCTCTGTGACTTGTGTAACACAGATGTCGACAGATGTTCTTGGCTATGCATGTGGCTCTTTTTTGCGGATGGACTACTTGCTTGGGGTGTGCACGGCTTTCAGTCGCGTGGATGTGTCCACGTATGGATCATGTACAGTTGCATCATCTTCGTTTGGTCAGGAGTTGCTCGACGTGGGCCACCGTTACACTATTTTCTTTTTCCTTTTAAATTTTATCTATCTAGACATAGCTTCGGTCTTGTATGGTCTGGCTCTTCGTCGGCGTGAACCTTTTTATGTGTGCATTCATATGTATGTTGTGTGTATCCTAGTCATATAGAGCTCGTGTATGCATGTGCTCATTGCGTTTGTAACCCATTGATGTTGCAATGCAAGTAATAAAAACCAACCTTTGTAAAAGTATTTTTTTTTTGGCGAGGACAGAGTCCTAACACGAGTAGTGTGAACTGGAGACCCACTTGTCAGCAAGCAACGATGACCAGAGTCCCCGAAACAAGAATTGGCGGGAAGCAAGAGTGTACACATTTTGATCCCATTTGTACTTTGTGAATTTGGTCTTAAACCAACGCACGGCCGGCATCTCTATTTTCTCCGCTCGGTTTTTTTTGAACATCAGTACAAAAGCAAGCGCTCATACATACCATATATCATGAGATTTACGAAGTCACCATAGGCGCCTCGTCGTCAGCAGGAACGTCTCCTCCCACTGAAAACGCATCGCCGGAAATCCTGAAATAAATCCAGAAATAATGCGAGCACCAGAACTTGAACCCTGGCGGGCTGGGAATACCACTGTCCCTCTAACCATCCAACCACAGGTTGGTTCGCTTCTCCACTCGTTTTTAATCCCAAGACACTCTACCTGGTGGTAAGGCTGGTTAGCTATCTTAATACCTACAATTAAAAAAACACTCTTAGTGGTTATTTGCATAAACAAAACCTAGTGACTAGTTTAACAAAACACATTCTAGTACAACTTTTTGTAAAACCAACTTTATTAATAATTAAGTTAAAGATAATATATGCATATAATCTCGTATGGATGTTGGATTGGGATGGTAAGCCCGCCCATGATAGATGCGCCAAACCGGGTTATAGAAAAACCTTAAATTATTATTTTTCCACAAACTCGGTTTATGAGTTTTATAATTTAAGTTCTCTTTATTTTTTATGCTAATCAAATACTCCCTCCATCCCAAAATTCTTGTCTTAAATTTGTTTAGAGACGAATGTATCTGACATTAAAACGTAACTAGATACATCCGTATTTAGACAAATCTAAGACAAGAATTTGAAGGACGGAGGGAGTACATTTTTTGTTACTAGGTCCCCGCTGCACATGAGTAGTTACAACAATAAACACATAGGCAAAACCGACTTAATAAAATCGTCATATTGGAACAATCCCTTAATATTGTCTCCAGGTCCTAGTCTAGATTGCCAATACCAGGTAAAATATTGTCTTTTTTGTAGAGAATAGAAAATATGATCCCAAAACACAAGTTGTCCCAGTTTATTTAGTTATAGCAATTTATTTAGAAAAGAGGAGGCTGTCACAACCAGCCCTCCCGTGCATTAGAGCGACAATTTTCACACAAAGAAACGGAATGCAAATATTGGAAAGAAAAATTAGTTAAAGTAATTGATTTATATTAATATTAGCTTGGATTAGTGCAATAGACATCAAAGGGGATGTAGCGCAAATGGTAGAGCAGTTAATCAGCTATTAAAAGGCAGGGGGATCGATACCTCCCATCTCCAAATCCTATTTTTTTACCTCCGTTTTATCCTGGCGATGGTCTTATTTTCGTAGAAATTTCTGTTACCGGTTTCCTGCAGAAAGCCGATAGCACGTTGTTCAGACGCTCTATGGGCTTCTCCCTGGATCTTTATCTGGGCTGGGAGGTGCATTAACTGGGCTTTCCATGAAAGAACATCTGTCGCTGGGCTCGAATGTTGTGGAGGCTGATTTTATATTTCTGTAATTACAATAAATTTCGTTTATGTTTTGAGAGGAAATACACATATCTTCTGTATAAAAAAAACTCACTCAGATCGTTTGCACCCCCCTTAAAACGATCAAAACAAATAATTCCAGCATAAACAACTGAAGACTACTTGTCTGGTTTAATGTTGCCATTACTACTACATTTTATCTTTACTTTTTGCAAGAACAAAAAAAATGCCTTCTTAGTTTGTTCCTGAAAGCACAAAATCATCCCAAGATAGTGGATTTTTCTATTTTGCAACGCGGTGGACCTTTTTAGCATTATTATTCTATATATGCAAAAGTCTCTTTTTAGCATAAACATAATAAACATGTTTTTCTAACTTGAAAGTCTCGCTCGGTCGTTTTGAATATGTAAGGCGTACATATTTTATCCTAGGAACAATTTTTTTTAAAACCTGACAAAATTTATCAAAAATATATCTGTAACTACAACGCCAAACAAACAATATAGCGCCACTGCTATGGTATGAGAGCTTTGCTCACGGTACGTGGCCGGTGGATGCAGGACAAAGAAGATTTCGACGCCCCAAATATATGGCTTTCGGCCTTTTTTTCAAAAAAAAAAAAGAGATCCTTACATGCTTTACATTTGAGAAGGATGGAATATTTGGCAATAACTTTTTTGTCCAACTTATGTAGTGAAGAATTTTTTTTGAGCTTACTTGTTTGATAAAAAAAATCTCACTGGCTGCTGGCAGTTTTTTTTTGTTGAGGTTTGGCTGCGGGCAGCTGAGTCATGCGCAGCAGGGACCCACCTGTCAGCCAAGAACGAAGGCCAAAGCCCGCCGCACCCAGAACTGGCGGGAAGCGTTGGTGAATTTCCCGCGCATTTCCCCCCGAATCTCCCGCGCTCGCCCCCTCTTATTCCCGTCTCCTCCGATCCGATCCCCTCCCCGCCAGACGCCAACACCCACCGCCGCCGCCGCCAGAAGAGATCCATCCGGCCGGCCGAGCGGAGAGCAGAGCGGAGCAGGGTAAGGAGACGGGAGAGAGGACCCGCAGCCATGATGTTCTCCAGCCAGGTCGACGCCTTCTCGCCGTCGCAGTTCACCGCGTCGCAGAACGCCGCCGCCGACTCCACCCCCAACAAGGTCGGTCCCTCCTCCTCCTCCCTCCTCCGCCCCCGCTTCCTCGCCAGATCCATCCTCGCCGGCTTCCTGACTCGGATCTCTCCGTTTGGTGTCTCGCAGTTCCGGGGCGCGTCGGGCACGATGCCGCTGACCGTGAAGCAGATCGCGGACGCGCGGCTGGCCGGCGCCGGCGAGAAGGGCGCGCCCTTCGTCGTCGACGGCGTCGAGACGGCCAACGTGAGTGAGGAATCACCTGCCTTACGCTTCTCCTCGGTGGTTTATTCTCGTTGGGATTGACGTGGCTGTCTTTCTTGTCCATTGGGGGATCTGCAGGTCAGGCTCGTGGGGATGGTGAGCGGCAAGGCGGAGCGGAACACGGACGTCTCCTTCACCCTCGACGACGGCACCGGCCGCATCGACTTCATCAGATGGTGAGCGCATCTCGGCAAATCCCCAACTTTTATTCGAGTTCCAGATGCATCTTAGCCAGGGCTGCAACTTCAATCTTCACTAGGTAGAAATACGGTTGGCTGTTAGTACGCCAGTGGAAGAATAATTCAGCAATGGGAAACCTGCAGGTTCCTAACCATCTCTGATTAATTCAGTAATTGAGTTCCAGATTTGTTTTAGGATACAAGTTTGAACCTTTGTGCCCATGTTGGCTGTTAGATTCGTCACACCTTACAAGTCAAACCTGGACTACGAATGCTGCTGGCTGTCACAACATTGCAGTCAATTAGACGATGGGAAATCTGCAATTGCTTTACCATCTCTGACTAATTAACCATTTGAGGGACAGTAGTGGAATATACTATATTACTGCAAAATGCTTGATTTATTTTTTGAGTCAGCATGAACTGGCTAAGCATATACTATGATAATGTAGATTAGTGCAACTTTGCAAGTTCGTAGACACCATGTTTGACTCATTAACTAATAGCAGGGTGATATGTTACTCCGAATTACTTGTTTTTTTTTTCTGTGCAGCTTGCTTAGCATACTAAATCGGTATACATTTTTGGTATCCTGCTAGCAAATTATTATTAGCGCAGTTGAGTTCTAAATGTGTTTTAGGGGGTGCAGTTTTAGACCTTTGTGCTCTGTTTGCCATTGCTGGGTCCTGGCCTTGGGATTTGTCAAATGTTCCAAGTTCAATTTTCACTAGAAATGCTGCTGTCTGCTAGTGCAGCAGTGCAAGCTATTCAGTAATGGCAAATCTGCCGGTTGATTAGGTATTTAAGGGACAGTAGGGGGATAAATCACTGTAAAATGCTTACCATTTGAAGTCTGTAAAATAACAAGCATAATATACCAATATAAATTACTAGAATACTTTGCCTCTCATCACAGTGCAAGCAATTCAATAGTGGGGGATCTGCAATTACTTTACCATCTCTGAGTAATGAACCATTTGATTACTGTGAAACACTTCAGTTCCAAACACTGGCTAAGCATAATATATTTGTATATTTGCAGTTCGCATACTAATGTGACATTATTGTAGTTTCTGCTGTCTTTGAGAATATATAAGATCTCAAGTGCTTCAGTTGTCATTGCTGGCTGTTTGTTGTTTGAGTCGTGAAGCCCTAGATTCAGTTTTTACTAGGAATACAGATGCTCTTATCAGTGTGCAAGTAGTCCAATAATGGGAAATCTGCAAATATTTTCCCATCCCTGACTAATTACCCATTTGACATATTGTAGATATGTCACTGTAAAATGCTTACATTTTCAGTCTTGCTTTTTAAGATTAATATATTACTCCCTCTGTATCAAAATATATGATGTTTTTGTAAGCTAATTGTGTGAAGTATACACCATTGGGGTTTTGCTAGTTAATGAGATATCAGTGCAATTTTGTGGTCTTTGGGGATAGTATACACATCTCAAATGCCGTCATTAGGCTCATTGTAGTACCACCAATGGCCTATCGGGCCAAGGGCTTTGTGGTTAATTGCATTTCATAGTTTATGCCATCAACAACAGTTAGTACTTTTATAAGCTCAGGATTTGTAATACCATTCTACTAGTTAGACAAGAGCTTTGTGGCTAATCATACTTGATAGTACCTGCTGTCCACTAGGCTCATTATGGTACCAGCCTAATATTGGCCTATTGTGTGAAGGGCTTTGTGGTTAATTAATAGTTTATCCCACCAACAACTGTTAGTACTTTTACAAGCTCAGGATTTGTAATACTGTTCTAGTACTATTTAGACAAGAGATGTGAGACTGATCATACTTGATAGTATCTGCTGTCTGCAATAGGTATCAGTTTAACATCTTTGGCAATTTTGATATGTTTTACAGGGTGAATGATGCTGCAGACTCTGCTGAAACTGCTGCTATTCAGTACGTATTACGTGCAACCTTCATTTTTTGCTTGTCCTGCATACACAATCACTATTTGTTGAGGAAAGTTTCTGCCTTCCTCTCCGAAGGATCACCACCCTTTTCTAATACTTCCTTTGTTAATTAAGGAATGGTATGTACGTTGCTGTCATTGGTAGCCTCAAGGGAGTTCAGGACAAGAAGCGTGCTACTGCTTTCGCAGTCAGGTATTTATTTGCAAAATTATTATGGTCTTGTTGCACTGATCTGATGTATTGAAGCATGCTAACTGGATACAACTTTTTGATTTCAGACCTATAACTGATTACAACGAGGTCACGCTGCATTTCATTCAGTGTGTACGGATGCATATAGAGAACACAAAATCAAAGGTATGCTCCTGATCATTGTGGTACCAATGTTCGATGCAGATGCTCCCATGATAACTCTCTGTTTGTCCTCAGTTAGAAGAATACCTGGTTTAAATGGTTGTTATGATCATGGTTAATTGTAGGTTGGCAGTCCTGCGCACACCAATTCTTCGGTGGGAACCCCATTCGCCAACAGATTGAGCGAAGCAGCCACTCCACCCTCTGTGAAATCCAACCTGGTAAGCTGTGATTGCAATGTTTGAGTGGTTCTAACACTAGAACTAACTATTCTTGTGCTAACTAGTCATTCATTTCCTTCATTCCTGCAGGCGCCAGTGACCAGCGGAACAAACGGATCGGAGACCGATTTCTACACGCAGGTGCTGAATGTCTTTCGTGAACCGGCAAACATGTAAGCTGTGCATCCGCCAATCCTTCCTTCCCTTGCCTTGTCCTATCAACTTACTTTTATGCTTGACATATAGGCCATGAAAACCTGATCTGTTACCCATCGTAGACTCTGCATATTGTTCCTCTTTTACATCATTGGTGATTTTTTTTCATCTTTATCTAACCACTTTGTTTAATTGACAGTGAGAGTGACCATGGTGTGCATGTGGATGACATTGCCAAGCGGTTCAGACTACCAGCACTCAAGATCAAGTAAGTTTATCTCTTTCTTGAATCCAGACACACACCGATGATGAATTGCTGCTGGCTAATCAATATTCACCTCTGATATGCAGGGAGGCTATCGACTACCACGTCGACGTGGGGCACATCTACTCGACCATCGATGATTTCCACTACAAGTCAGCGTTCGTCGACTAAGCCTGTAACCGAGTGCCGTCGTCACTCCCTATAGCATCCATCCTTAGCTGTGCTGTTTAGGGTAGCCCTGAAGGAAGCATCTTGGCATGGCTGTTTGAGAGACATGGAGCGCTGCTAGCCTGAATGTAACGAGGATGCTCCAGGTGCATGTATTACTTTAAATTCCTGTCGGTCAGAAACGTATGACCCTTGATGCGACGAGAGTCTCATCTAGTGAAATTGTGGGTAGCGTCTCCTGTGCTGTTCTTTGTGTCATATGGTTTGTTTTATGCCGTGCCGTCGCATGGGATTTAGAGTCAAGTATCACAGTTGCATTGTTCTACAACCAGCGTGCAAGTAACATCTGAATGGACAGCATGTGTTTTCCTGATACAAAATGCAGAACAATGCAACTGTATTTTGTATATCTACATTTTGAGCCTGTATATCTTCAACACATCTTGTCATCTGGTCATGGTAATGATATGGTCGAAATCTGTTGTAGTGAAAGAAAGAGATAAAAGAGGGTCCTTGGGATTTATTTGTTGGAGACAAGCATTTCATATGAGATTTTGGCCTATTGTTTGTTCAGCACCTGGGTGGGTTCTGCTTGGGTAAATAAATCAGATCATACACAGTATTGATTGATTGTCAAAAAAAAATTGAGGGAGAATTCCGAATGGATTTTTATTTTGAGAACCGACAATCCTGATCCCAGGTGGACCCTGGCCCAGCAGAGTTCCCTCCCCTGCTCTCTCGCTCGCTACGCGGGCTAGTTTTGGTTTTGTTTTTTGTGTTGTTGATCTGGCAGCAAAAAACTGGCAACTTTTTTAGTACTTATGCAAAATAAAGTGATATCAAAAAAGCTTTACGGATTTTATTAAAAAGTGCACACATTTGAGAAATGTTCATCGTTTCTGAAAAAAAGTTTACAATTTTTTTAAAAAAATCATCAATTTTGAAAACATTTCGGTACTTTTGGGAAAAAAGTTCATTGTTTAAAAAAAAAGATCGATTTGAAAAGGTTCGATTTTTTTTAGAAAATCATGAATTTGAGAAAAAGAGGAAATGAAAATAAAATGTGACTAAAAAACATCCAGAAACCAAAATAAAATGTAACTGGCGCATAGGGGGCGCTGAATGGTTGTAGCCGTCTTTTTTTTCTTGTTGAGAAATTGTTTTTTTTAGACAGTCCATGAGGCTTTTTATTAATTGTGATCAATGTTTACATCCACAAACGACTGATTACCAGGGTTACCTAACCAAACATGGCGGCCAACCCCCAACTTTAAAACATGCCTCGCTAGCCTGTGAGCCTCGAAATTCGAGCTCCTATATTCATGCACAAAGCTACAAGCTTCAAAAGTAGAACTATGCTCTATGATTTCATGTAGAATTGCTCCATAACTTGTCGGGCTTCTATTCTTGATGTTGTCCACTACAACCTGACAGTCCGATGCCACATGTAGTCTCTGCAAGTTTAGGTCTTCAGCAAGGGCCAGAGCTTCACGAATCGATAAAGCTTCAAGAGTGGGAGGGTCGTGTACTCCCTTGATAACAATGGCCGATGCTCCCTGAAAAACTCCATTGTGATCCCGGCATAAAGCGACCGCAACTCCTCGTCCTCTATTCCGCGACACGGCAGCGTCAACGTTTATCTTGAAAGACAAAACCGGAGGCTTGATCCATTGACGCGGGCGATGGACAGGTCTCCCTAGATCCTCCCTTTCCGGTCTTTCGAGGGCTTTCAAGTCTGCTAAGTAAGATTGAATGAAGCTGTTAGTTGCTTGTGGACTCTGGAAGACATCTTCATAGATCGCTTTCCGTCTGACTCTCCAAACCGCCCATAAAATGACCACCATTAGCACAAAATCCTGCTGTGAAAGCTTATCATGCAATGCAAAAAGCGAGTTCCTTGCATTTGGCTCATTGTTAATGCTCACCTGCTCCACTAGACCCTCCTCAGACAAAGCCCATATGCATCTTGACATGGTACAATCTAGTAGTGCTTGTCTCCAAGAGTCGTCCCTCCCACATAAGGTACACACCTTTGTTGTCGACATATTTCGGTGATGAAGGAGATCCATCGAGGGGATCGACTGCCGTGCCAAACGCCAAAGAAAAACCCGGAGCTTCGATGGTACTTTAATATGCCAAAGATCAGTCCACGCCTTACTGCTAGCTTCCATCGAAGAAGCCCCTGAAATTTCCTCCAACCAATTCACCCGGTGCTCCCTTGTATTCATTACCATTCTATAAGCTGATCTGACACTGAATTTTCCATTCCTCTCCGCAGACCATGCCCAGAAGTCTCCAATCACCCGGGTGCAAAGTGGTAAAGACATGATAGTATCAGCATCAAAAGGTATGAAAGTGGATCTGATTAGCTGTTCGTTCCATGTTGCCGATGTGCTATCAATCAGCTCCGCAACCATAGTTGGTGGATTAGCACTTAGAGATGTTATTGGACGCAGAGGACCCGCCCTAGGCAGCCAATTCATAGTCCAAATGTTTGTTTGCTGGCCACTGCCAATCCTCCTGATTATACCTTGTTTCATCAGCTCCCTCCCATCAACGATGGCTCTCCATATTTGCGATGGATGGCTACCAAGTTCTTGTTGGGGAACGTAGTAATTTCAAAAAAATTCCTACGCACACGCAAGATCATGGTGATGGCATGGCAACGAGAGGGGAGAGTGTATGTCCACGTACCCTCGTGAGACCGAAGCGAAGCGTTATAACAACGGTTGATGTAGTCGATGCGTCTTCACGATCCGACCGATCCAAGTACCGAGCATACGGCACCTCCGAGTTCAGCACACGTTCAGCTCGATGGCGATCCCGGGCTCCGATCCAGCAAAGCGTCGGGGATGAGTTCGTCGACCTGACGGCGTGGTGACAATGATGATGCTCCACCGGCGCAGGGCTTCGCCTAAGCTCATGACGATATGACCGAAGTGGAATATGGTGGAGGGGGCACCGCACACGGCTAAGGAGCGATCACGTAGATCAACTTGTGTGTCATGGGGTGCCCCCTGCCCCGTATATAAAGGAGCAAGGGGAGGAGGCCGGCCCTAGGAGGGGCGCCAAGTGTGGAGTCCTACTAGGACTCCCGGTCCTAGTAGGATTCCACCTCCTTGTTGGAGTAGGAGAAGGGGAAAGAGGGGGAGAGGAATAAGGAAAAGGGGGCTGCGCCCCTTGTCCAATTCGGACCAGAGGGGCGCAGGCCTCCTTCCTTTTGGCCTCTCTCCTCTATTCCCGTATGGCTCAATAAGGCCCATATACTCCCCGGCGAATTCCCGTAACTCTCCGGTACTCCGAAAAATACCCGAATCACTCGGAACCTTTCCGAACTCCGAATATAGTCGTCCAATATATCGATCTTTACGTCTCGACCATTTCGAGACTCCTCGTCATGTCCCGATCTCATCCGGGACTCGAACTCCTTCGGTACATCAAAACTCATAAACTCATAATATAACATCATCGAAACCTTAAGCGTGCGGACCCTACGGGTTCGAGAACTATGTAGACATGACCTAGAACTATTCTTGGTCAATAACCAATAGCGGAACCTGGATGCCCATATTGGCTCCTACATATTCTACGAAGATCTTTATCGGTCAAACCGCATAACAACATCGTTGTTCCCTTTGTCATCGGTATGTTACTTGCCCGAGATTCGATCGTCGGTATCCAATACCTAGTTCAATCTCGTTACGGCAAGTCTCTTTACTCGTTACGTAATGCATCATTCCGTAACTAACTCATTAGTTACATTGCTTGCAAGGCTTATAGTGATGTGCATTACCGAGAGGGCCAGAGATACCTCTCCGACAATCGGAGTGACAAAACCTAATCTCGAAATCGCCAACCCAACATGTACCTTTGGAGACACCTGTAGTACTCCTTTATAATCACCCGATTACGTTGTGACATTTGGTAGCACCAAAGTGTTCCTCCGTAAGCGGAGTTGCATAATCTCATAGTTACAGGAACATGTATAAGTCATGAAGAAAGCAATAGCAATATACTAAGCGATCAAGTGCTAGGCTAACGGAATGGGTCATGTCAATCACATCATTCTCCTAATGATGTGATCCCATTAATCAAATAACAACACATGTCTATGGTTAGGAAACATAACCATCTTTGATTAATGAGCTAGTCAAGTAGAGGCATACTAGTGACTATATGTTTGTCTATGTATTCACACATGTATCATGTTTCCGGTTAATACAATTCTAGCATGAATAATAAATATTTATCATGAAATAAGGAAATAAATAATAACTTTACTATTGCCTCTAGGGCATATTTCATTCAGTCTCCCACTTGCACTAGAGTCAATAATCTAGTTCACATCATCATGTGATTCAACACTAATATTCACATCTGTATGTGATTAACACCCATAGTTCACATCGTCATGTGACCAACACCCAAAGGGTTTACTAGAGTCAATAATCTAGTTCACATCGCTATGTGATTAACACCCAAAGAGTACTAAGGTATGATCATGTTTTGCTCGTGAGAGAAGCTTAGTCAACGGGTCTGTCACATTCAGAGCCGTATGTATTTTGCAAATATTCTATGTCTACAATGCTCTGCACGGAGCTACTCTAGCTAATTGCTCCCACTTTCAACTTTCAATATGTATCCAGATTGAGACTTAGAGTCATCTGGATCAGTGTAAAAAACTTGCATCGATGTAACTCTTTACGACGGGCTCTTTTATCACCTCCATAATCGAGAAATATTTCCTTAGTCCCCACTAAGGATGTTCTTAACCAATGTCCAGTGATCTACTCCTAGATCACTATTGTACTCCCTTGCCAAATTCAGAGCAAGGTATACAATAGGTCTGGTACATAGCATAGCATACTTTATAGAACCTATGACTGAGGCATAGGGAATGACTTTCATTCTCTTTTCTATTTTCTGCCGTGGTCGGGATTTGAGTTTACTCAATTTCACACCTTTGCAACACAAGTAAGAACTTTTCTTTGACTGTTCCATTTTGAACTACTTCAAAATCTTGACAAGGTATGTACTTACTGAAAAAACTTATCAAGCGTCTTGATCTATCTCAATAGTTCTTGATGCTCAATATGTAAGTAGCTTTACTGAGGTCTTTCTTTTAAAGAACTCCTTTCAAATACTACTTTATGCTTTGCAGAATAATTTTACATTATTTTCGATCAACAATATGTCATTCACATATACTTATCAGAAATGCTGTAGTGCTCCCACTCACTTTCTTGTAAATACAGGCTTCTCCAAAAGTCTGTATAAAACCATATGCTTTGATCAACTTATCAAAGCGTGTATTCCAACTCTGAGATGCTTGCACCAGTCCATAGATGGATCGTTGGAGCTTGCTCATTTTGTTAGCTCCTTTAGGATTGACAAAACCTTCTGGTTGCATCATATACAACTCTTCTTTAATAAATCCATTAAAGAATGTTGTTTTGACATCCATTTGCCAGATTTCATAAAATGTGGCAATTGCTAACACGATTCGGACAGACTTAAGCAACGCTAGAGTTGAGAAAATCTCATTGTAGTCAACACCTTGAACTTGTCGAAAACCTTTTGCAACAAGTCGAGCTTTGTAGATAGTAACACTACAATCAGTGTCCGTCTTCCTCTTGAAGATCCATTTATTTAACTTGACTTGCTGATCATCGAGCAGGTCAACCAAAGTCCCCACTTTGTTCTTATATATGGATCATATCTCAGATTTTATGGCCTCAAGCCATTTCACGGAATCTGGGCTCATCATCGCTTCCTCATAGTTCATAGGTTCATCATGGTCTAGTAACATGACTTCTAGAATAGGATTACCGTACCACATTGGTGCGGATCTTATTTTGGAAGACCTACGAGGTTCGGTAGTAACTTGATCTGAAGCTTCATGATCATCATCATTAGCTTCCTCACTGATTGGTGTAGGAATCACAAGAACTGATTTCTGTGATGAACTACTTTCCAATTCGGGAGAAAGTACAGTTACCTCATCAAGTTCTACTTTCCTCCCACTCACTTTTTTCGAGAGAAACTCTTTCTCTAGAAAGGATCCATTTTTAGCAACGAATATCTTGCCTTCGGATCTGTGATAGAAGGTGTACCCAACAATTTCCTTTGGGTATTCTATGAAGACACATTTCTCCGATTTGGGTTTGAGCTTATCAGGATGAAACTTTTTCACATAAGCATCGCAACCCCAAACTTTAAGAAACAACAACTTGGGTTTCTTGCCAAACCACGGTTCATAAGGTGTCATCTCAACGGATTTAGATGGTGCCCTATTTAACGTGAATGCAGCTGTCTCTAATGCATAACCCCAAAACGATAGTGGTAAATCGGTAAGATACATCATAGATCGCACCATATCTAGTAAAGTACGATTACGATGTTCAGACACACCATTACATTGTGGTGTTCCAGGTGGCGTGAGTTGTGAAACTATTCCACTTTGTTTTAATTGAAGACCAAACTCGTAACTCAAATATTCATCTCCACGATCAGATCGCAGAAACTTTATTTTCTTGTTACGATGATTTTCTACTTCACTCTGAAATTCTTTGAACTTTTCAACTATTTCAGACTTATGTTTCATCAAGAAGATATACGCATATCTGCTCAAATCATCTGTGAAGGTCAGAAAATAATGATACTTGCCACGGGCATCAACACTCATTGGATCGCATACATCAGTATGTATTATTTCCAACAAGTTTGTTGCTCGTTCCATTGTTCCGAAGAACGGAGTTTTAGTCATCTCGCCCAAAGGCACGGTTCGCAAGCATCAAATGATTCATAACCAAGTGATTCCGAAAATCCATCTTTTATGGAGTTTCTTCATGCGCTTTACACCGATATGACCCAAACGGCAGTGCCACAAATAAGTTGCACTATCATTATTAACTTTGCATATTTCGGCATAAATATTATGAATATGTGTATCACTACGATCGAGATCCAACAAACTATTTTCATTGGGTGTATGACCATTGAAGGTTTTATTCATGTAAATAGAACAACAATTATTCTCTGACTTTAAATGAATAACCGTATTGCAATAAACATGATCAAGTCATATTCATGCTCAACGCAAAAGCCAAATAACATTTATTTAGATTTAACACTAATCCCGAAAGTATAGGGAGTGTGTGATGATGATCATATCAATCTTGGAACTACTTCCAACACTCATCGTCACTTCCCCTTCAACTAGTCTATGTTTATTCTGTAACTCCTGTTTCGAGTTACTAATCTTAGCAACCGAATGAGTATCAAATACTCAGGGGCTACTATAAACACTAGTAAGGCACACATCAATAATCTGTATCTCAAATATACTCTTGTTCACTTTGCCATCCTTCTTATCCACCAAATATTCAGGGCATTTCCGCTTCCAGTGACCATTTCCTTTGCAGTAGAAGCACTTAGTTTCAGGCTTTGGTCCAGCTTTGGGCTTCTTCGCGGGAGTGACAACTTGTTTGCCATTCTACTTGAAGTTTCCCTTTCTTTCCCTTTGCCCTTTTCTTGAAACTAGTGGTCTTGTCAATCATCAACACTTGATGCTCTTTCTTGATTTCTACCTTCGCCCATTTCAACATCACGAAGAGCTCGGGAATCTTTTTCGTCATCCCTTGCATACTATAGTTCATCACGAAGTTCTAGTAACTTAGTGATGGTGACTAGAGAATTATGTCAATCACTATCTTATCTGGAAGATTAACTCCCACTTGATTCAAGCGATTGAAGTACCCAGACAATCTGAGCACATGCTCACTAGTTGAGCGATTCTCCTCCATCTTTTAGCTATAGAACTTGTTGGAGACTTCATATCTCTCAACTCGGGTATTTGCTTGAAATATTAACTTCAATTCCTGGAACATCTCATATGGTCCATGACGTTCAAAACGTCTTTGAAGTCCCGATTCTAAGCCGTTAAGCATGGTGCACTAAACTATCAAGTAGTCATCATATTGAGCTAGCCAAACGTTCATAACGTCTGCATCTGCTCCTGCAATAGGTCTGTCACCTAGCGGTGCATCAAGGACATAATTCTTTTGTGCAGCAATGAGGATAAACCTCAGATCACGGATCCAATCCGCATCATTGCTACTAACATCTTTCAACACAGTTTTCTCTAGGAACATATTAAAATAAACATATGAAAGCAACAAACATAGGGAAGCAACAACGCGAGCTATTGATCTACAACATAATTTGCAAAATACTACCAGGACTAAGTTCATGATAAATTTAAGTTCAATTAATCATATTACTTAAGAACTCCCACTTAGATAGACATCCCTATAATCTTCTAAGTGATCACGTGATCCATATCAACTAAACCATGTCCGATCATCACGTGAGATGGAGTAGTTTCAATGGTGAACATCACTATGTTGATCATATCTACTATATGATTCACGCTCGACCTTTCGGTCTCCGTGTTCCGAGGCCGTATCTGTATATGCTAGGCTCATCAAGTTTAACCTGAGTATTCCGCGTGTGCAACTGTTTTGCACCCGTTGTATTTGAACGTAGAGCCTATCACACCCGATCATCACGTGGTGTCTCAAAGACGAAGAACTTTCATAGCGATGCATACTCGGGAGAACACTTCTTGATAATTTTAGTGAGAGATCATCTTAAAATGCTACCGTCAATCAAAGCAAGATGAGATGCATAAAGGATAAACATCACATGCAATCAATATAAGTGATATGATATGGCCATCATCATCTTGTGCTTGTGATCTCCGTCTCGAAGCACCGTCGTGATCACCATCGTCACCAGCGACACCTTGATCTCCATCGTAGCATCGTTGTCGTCTCGCCAACTATTGCTTCTCGACTATCGCTACCGCTTAGTGATAAAGTAAAGCAATTACAGAGCGTTGCATTTCATATAATAAAGCGACAACCATATGGCTCCTGCCGATTGCCGATAACCGGTTACAAAACATGATCATCTCATACAATAAAATATAGCATCACGTCTTGACCATATCACATCACAACATGCCCTGCAAAAACAAGTTAGACGTCCTCTACTTTGTTGTTGCAAGTTTTACGTGGCTGCTACGGGCTGAGCAAGAACCGTTCTTACCTACGCATCAAAACCACAACGATAGTTTGTCAAGTTGGTGTTGTTTCAACCTTCGCAAGGACCGGGCGTAGCCACACTCGGTTCAACTAAAGTGAGAGAGACAGACACCCACCAGTCACCTTTAAGCAACGAGTGCTCGCAGCGGTGAAACCAGTCTCGCGTAATCGTACGCGTAATGTCGGTCCGGGCCGCTTCATCTCACAATACCGCCGAACCAAAGTATGACATGCTGGTAAGCAGTATGACTTGTATCGCCCACAACTCACTTGTGTTCTACTCGTGCATATAACATCAACGCATAAAACCAGGCTCGGATGCCCTTTGTTGGGGAACGTAGTAATTTCAAAAATTCCTACGCACACGCAAGATCATGGTGATGGCATGGCAACGAGAGGAGAGTGTATGTCCACGCCCTCGTGAGACCGTGGCGGAAGCGTTATAACAACGCGGTTGATGTAGTCGACGTCTTCACGATCCGACCGATCCAAGTACCGAACGCACGGCACCTCCGAGTTCAGCACACGTTCAGCTCGATGGCGATCCCGGGCTCCGATCCAGCAAAGCGTCGGGGATGAGTTCCACAAGACGACGGCGTGGTGACAATGATGATGCTCCACCGGCGCAGGGCTTCGCCTAAGCTCATGACGATATGACGAAGTGGAATATGGTGGAGGGGCACCGACACGGCTAAGGAGCGATCACGTAGATCAACTTGTGTGTCATGGGGTGCCCCCTGCCCCATATATAAAGGAGCAAGGGGAGGAGGCCGGCCCTAGGAGGGGCGCCAAGTGTGGAGTCCTACTAGGACTCCCTAGTCCTAGTAGGATTCCACCTCCCTTGTTGGAGTAGGAGAAGGGGAAAGAGGGAGAGGAATAAGGAAAGGGGCTGCGCCCTTGTCCAATCGGACCAGAGGGGGCGAGCCTCCTTCCTTTGGCTCTCTCCTCTATTCCCGTATGGCCCAATAAGGCCCATATACTCCCGGCGAATTCCGTAATTCTCCGGTACTCGAAAAATACCGAATCACTCGGAACCTTTCCGAACTCGAATATAGTCGTCCAGTATATCGATCTTTACGTCTCGACCATTTCGAGACTCCTCGTCATGTCCCCGATCTCATCCGGGACTCCGAACTCCTTCGGTACATCAAAACTCATAAACTCATAATATAAGCATCATCGAAACCTTAAGCGTGCGGACCCTACGGGTTCGAGAACTATGTAGACATGACCTAGAACTATTCTTGGTCAATAACCAATAGCGGAACCTGGATACCCATATTGGCTCCTACATATTCTACGAAGATCTTTATCGGTCAAACCGCATAACAACATCGTTGTTCCCTTTGTCATCGGTATGTTACTTGCCCGAGATTCGATCGTCGGTATCCAATACCTAGTTCAATCTCGTTACGGCAAGTCTCTTTACTCGTTACGTAATGCATCATTCCGTAACTAACTCATTAGTTACATTGCTTGCAAGGCTTATAGTGATGTGCATTACCGAGAGGGCCAGAGATACCTCTCCGACAATCGGAGTGACAAAACCTAATCTCGAAATCGCCAACCCAACATGTACCTTTGGAGACACCTGTAGTACTCCTTTATAATCACCCGATTACGTTGTGACGTTTGGTAGCACCAAAGTGTTCCTCCGTGGCGGAGTTGCATAATCTCATAGTTACAGGAACATGTATAAGTCATGAAGAAAGCAATAGCAATATACTAAGCGATCAAGTGCTAGGCTAACGGAATGGGTCATGTCAATCACATCATTCTCCTAATGATGTGATCCCATTAATCAAATAACAACACATGTCTATGGTTAGGAAACATAACCATCTTTGATTAATGAGCTAGTCAAGTAGAGGCATACTAGTGACTATATGTTTGTCTATGTATTCACACATGTATCATGTTTCCGGTTAATACAATTCTAGCATGAATAATAAATATTTATCATGAAATAAGGAAATAAATAATAACTTTATTATTTCCTCTAGGGCATATTTCCTTCAGTTCTGCCTCAAGAAAACTATTGTTAGGAAAATAAACTGCCTTCAGAAGCCTTGCACTAAGAGAGTTGGGTTCATCCAGCAGCCTCCATGCCTGCCGCGCAAGCAAGGCGAGGTTAAAGACCTCCATATCTCTGAAACCCATGCCACCAAGATACTTCGGTTTTGTCATGACATCCCAGGACACCCATGCTGGCTTCCTTCTACCTCGCTTGCTCCCCCACCAAAATTGCCGGATGATAGACATTATGTTCTCACATAGGCCTCGTGGCAATCTGAAACAAGCCATCGAGTACACGGGTATAGCCTGAGCAACTGACTTAGTTAGCACTTCCTTCCCTGCAGCAGAAAGGAGTTTCTACATCCATCCTCTCACTTTTTCGCATGCTCTGTCCCTGAGGTATTTGAAAGTTCCCATCTTTGACTGTCCAACATCAGCAGACAGCCCTAAGTATTTGTCACTTAGGCTTTCATTAAAAACCTGAAGATTGTTCTTTATGCTATCTCTCAGATTCTGAGGGCATCCTTTGCTAAAATGAATAGAAGATTTTTCATGGTTGATTCTCTGACCCGAGGCATTACAATATGTCTCCAAAAGGTTTAACACCATCGTTGCTCCCTCAACACTTGACTTGAAAAGCAGCAGGCTATCATCAGCAAAGAGCAGGTGGTTAACAACCGGAGCTGTTGAAGCCGCCTTAACTCCTTCAAACGCAGAAGACTGAGAACTGGATTTCAAAAGGCACGAAAGGCCCTCTGCTGCAATCAAGAAGAGATAAGGAGAGATAGGATCTCCCTGTCGGATGCCTCTTGTAGGAATGAATTTCTCTAGCTTCTCACCATTAAAAAGAATAGAAAACGATACTAACTGCACCATCCCCATAACAATGTTGATCCAAGATTGAGCAAAACCCAACTTCTCCATCATTGCCCGAAGGTATGGCCACTCCAATCTGCCATAAGCTTTCATCATATCTAGTTTCAAAGCACAAAAACTGTTCGATCTAGATTTACTCCTCTTCATGAAGTGCAACCACTCGTATGCACAAATTATATTATCTGTAATTAGCCTCCCGGGGACGAAGGCAGACTGTTCCTCTGAAATTATATCTGGGAGTATCAGCTTGAGCCTGTTAGCAACAACTTTCGACGCAATTTTGTAAATTACATACAGAGACTGATAGGACGAAACTGAGAAAGAAGAGTTGGGTTTAAAGCCTTCGGTATTAGGACTAATACCGTGTCATTAATGCAGTCGACCTCTTCCTCTCCCCAGACAATTTTTAGGACTGCCTTAGTTACCTCATCTTCACAAATGTCCCAATGCCTCTGATAGAAATGAGCTGGAAAACCGTCCGGTCCTGGTGACTTGGTTGGAAACATTTGGAAGAGAGCTGTTTTTACCTCCTCATTAGTATACGGCGCGAGCAGCATTGCGTTCATCTCTTCTGTCACCTTTGCTGGGACCTTGGAGAGTACCTCATCCATCCCCGCAACCCCTTCTGACGTGTAAAGGGTTTTATAGAAATCATTAACCATAGTTTTCAGTTCCTCTGGATCATCCGTGAGGGCGCCGAGGGAATTTGCTAAATCTTGTTGAGAAATTGTTGCTGCCATCTGCTGCTGTTGGATGGGATGGGCCCGTTGTTCCGGCTTCAGGTCAACTTTCTGAGGCCCATAAGATAAGGGAGCTGTGGTGGGCTGCAACTGGGAGAGGATATCAAGTAATTTCTTTTTATAGGAACAGATACATTTTGCCTAAAAATGGAACACACACATTTGCAATCAGTAAAAGAGTAGCGTGTTTGGCCCTATTCCCCCCCCCCCCCTTTTTATAAGGAGGATGCTTAGATGTTGTTGCACGTGAGTGCATAATTTTATAGAGAAAGGACATCTCACGAGCTCTAGCCACAAGAAACAAAACCATAGAACCAAAAGGCATAAAAAAATAGACATTTTAGAGCACTGGTTTTCTTATAAAGCTCTTCGGGTGTCATTTCTCAATGAAATTTTGCACGCGCCTAGAGTACTCAAGCATTTTTCATGCCAAGCAATTTCAGATTGCGTATATTTTTATTCTGAATTTACTTTAGTGCGGGAACACATAAGTTTGGGTGCAGAAACGCCACGCTTGTTCAAAACAAGGTTTCTACATTAATTTCCCAATTTACATACATTTACATGCAGCTAGCTTCCCCATCTGGGTTTATTGTGTTCTCTTGTATTCTGGCTCAACCTTTAACCACCTATATCGCTAACAAAATATAAAGTGTATGCTACAAAATATATACTATTGAATTTGTATTCAAAATAGGTTTCTCATACTATAGTTTCCGTGACATATAATTTACAATTTATAAGTTAAATTTATGGTTGAACTGACGCATCAGTGGCTTGCTCGGATGGCTACAATGGTCGTTCGGTGGTCCAAAGATTTTAATGTATTTTTTTGTTATATTGGATGGTTTATATTTCCCATGAACCTTTATTGTAAATCCGAGTCATTTTCGTAAAACAAATATTGAATTACTCATTATGGTCGATTAAAGCTTCATTTAAAATTTTCAACGGCTATATCACACATTAAGATTTGTGCGTTTGAGTTATCCATTGTGTTGTGAATGCTATCATTTTATCTTCTTTTTAAGAGTTCTCGGATCGTCCGTTAAATTGCTGTCCAAATTAATCAACTATTATTATTTTTTAATTTGTTTCACCACTTTACCTTCATTCGTGTAAATAAGAGATATGCGACAATGCTGAAGAGAGTGGTTTGTATATGTGGTAAAGTGCGAGAGTTCAGGCTACCAACAGATAAGGTGGTAAGGTGATTTTAATCGCCTTCTGGACATCATCATTCCACCACCAGGTATCTTTATCTTTACTTCTCCTTCCCCTGGACACTCCAAACTCCTCCGAGGCCACCTTACGAATGCAAGTCGCCATCTTCATCCACACATTGTCCGCATCCCCTCCTTCCTCCCAAGGGCCCTCCTTAATTACCCTCTCCTTGAACACCTGAGCTACTTCCCCCTTGAGCTTCCACCACTTCGTTCTAGCGACCTTGGCACGCTTATCCCGCTGGACACGAATCCGAAAGCGGAAGTCAGCAACCACCAGCTTATGCAGGGGTACAACACTCTCCCGAGGTATCACCTTACAGTCTAGGCACGCACGCCTATCTTTTCTTCTCGAGAGGATGAAATCAATCTGGCTAGAGTGTTGGCCACTACTAAAAGTCACCAGATGTGATTCTCTCTTTCTAAAGAGGGAGTCATCTTCTCCTTCTTGATTCCTGATGCCATAGCCAAAGCACCCATGCGCCCCTTCAAAACTTGTGTTAGATGTACCCACGTGGCCATTGAGGTCTCCTCCTATGAAGAGTTTCTCACCAATCGGTACACTCCTAACCATGTCTTCCAAGCCTTCCCAGAACTCGATCCCTCTTGGTGTTCTCATTGTGGCATACTTGCGGGGCATACGCATTGATAACATTGAGAACCAAGTCCTCAACTACCAGCTTGACCAGGATAATCTGGTCTCCACGTCTCCTGACGTCTACCACTCCATACTTGAGGCTCTTGTTAATCAAGATGCCTACGCCATTTCTGTTTGCAGCCGTCCCCGTGTACCACAGCTTGAAGCCGGTATCCTCCACCTCCTTCGCCTTCTGTCCTCTCCATTTGGTTATATCCTTCAATTCTGACGCAAGTTTTTATTTATTTCAGTTTGTTTGTTATTTTGTGTGAGATTTATGTATTCTCTTCTTTCATTGTGTTGTTTTGCCTTAATTTTATTTATGAGTTGAATGATTTTTATTAAGAATTTCCCCCCAGTGTTCAATTGCACAATGAGAGATAAGATAATTATATAATACAAGTTAAACATGATTACACAATGCATAATTATTTATACTAAACTCTTTTAGTTTTATAACTTTAATATTCAATTATAAACTATATGTGATTTGATTACTTGTATGATTTTTAAGTATAATATATTTTAAATTTTCTTTCCAAATGGATATATATGTCTAGGTCAATGCTAAAAACTGTCGAATGTGAACATCGAGATTTTTGCAAGTACAAAATAATGAAAAAGATGTATCATTACATATATTGTCTTTGTGCTAAGCTGAAGACCTATGTTCAGTGGTGATTTAGTTTGTGACATTAAATGAATATACCGAATGTTAGCAAATCTAACATATTACATTCATTGATAAATTAAGGTGTGCCACTTAGTGTATTGTAATATATTTATATATTTAGTGTGATGCAAATATCTAAATATCTTGGTAGAATATTCTAAAGCTATCCTAACATAATACTGACCGAGATATAAGAACTTCATCTGAATATCCGAACGGGTCTAACAATACAAATATCTTGACATGGGACATATTAGAATACAATTTTGTTAAACTTAAAAGAGCGACTCATGAATGTGCGTGCATGTGTTGACGTGCTACCATTGTGATTGCGGGGGATGTTGAGTATCGTGACTATTAGAAAGTATAGGATTTATCTCTACCTTGTCTTGTACTTCAAACAGGTCACGCACTCATTATATATACGCCATGAGGCTCAAGGAATAAAAACAACAATTCCACCTATCCCCCTCTCTCCCTTCTAACAGGTGTCACATTTCGTGACAAAATTTTGCACACACACCTAGAAACACTCAAGAATTTTGTTATCACGCAAAACAAAGGTCGGGCATTTTCCATGCCAAGCAATTTCAGATCTCTATTTTTTTTTCATTCTGTTTAATTTACTGGTCGTGCTGGAGCATACGAGTTCGTATACAGAAACCACATGCTCGTTCAAAAATAAGATTTCCCACATTATCAAGCTCTCGTTGTAGCCACATTTACGTGCAGCTGGCCAGGTAGCCAGCTAGGCACGCACGGTACAGTCCTAGGCGGCTGTTTCTACGACATATGTACGTACGTACGCATGGACGCACGAGAGGTTGGAAGCTAGTAGTACTGGTACGTCGTTGTTGCACACGCGCGCACAGCAAGCACAGATCTAGAATCATGAAAAGCGTTTGTAGCATACCCTGTCCACTCCGCTGGCCTGCCGGTGGACCAGCCACCACATGTGTGCATGCATGCATGCATGCCGTACGTGTTACCTTCCAAAATTAACATCCCGTGTCGGTCTGACACATGGTAACTTAACCAGACACAAGAATTTCGGACAGTGATTAGTCAGCAGTGTTCATATGACACTAATCATGCATGCCTACGTTGCGTCAGTGCTGCTAGTGCTACTGAAACGATAGTCGATGCCTCTCTGTCTGTACGCACAGTCAAAACGTACGTATGTACTCCGTTCGGCCTTTTTTACTTCGCGTATTAGATTTGTGTCAAGTGAAATTTTATAAATTTGATTAAATTTATATTAAAAAATATAAACATCAACAATATAATACTCCCTTTGTCCAAAAAAGCTTGTCTTAAGTTTGTCTCTCAAATTGACGTATCTAACACCAAGTTAGTGCTAAATATATACATTTGAGGGACAAGCTTTCGGAACGGAGGAAGGATATATATACTGTGAAACCACATTTCATAGAGAACCCTAACAATATTTGACATTATAAATCTTGATATTTTTTTTATAAGTTTGGTCAAAGTAGAGATATTTTGGTTTTGAACAAGACTTATATGTAGACAAAAAAAGGACCGGAGGGAGTACCTAGCACCCATACACATCGTTGGCTTCACGACTTCTTCATGCAGCTCGGTCTCACACGGCTGCACCATTTCACGCGGTACCGGCATCTCACAATGCAAATCGCATCGCACGACCATCTTCAGCATCTCGCTCTGTACCCCCGCCGATATAAACTCCTACGGTCTACGTACTAGCGCAGTAGCGCTACATAGGTGCGGCGAGACAGATCGGTCGACAGAGGGACAGACATTAATTTGCAGGGTTTTGTTTTGTTTTGTTTGGTGTTGGTAGCTAGCATAGCTGGTCGAATCCAATCAGACCGAGATGAGCGTACGTACGTACGGGCGAGTGATCTGGAAAGGAGCTGATAATTGTAGCGATCCGTCCATGTCGCTTGCTATAATATAGCTGCACGCATGTGTCCATCCATCGTCACCTAACACATGCATCAGATGAGCTAGCCCTAGCTACATCGTCTAGCTTAGCTGGGCATGCGCCCTGCCGGGGCTCGATCCCTGCTGCTCATTGGACGATCCAGATCGACCATGCATGGGATGGGATCAAATATTAGTTCAACCGTCAAGTTCGCGGAATTTGACGAC
Source organism: Aegilops longissima (assembly GCA_021605205.1). Taxonomy (NCBI): domain Eukaryota; kingdom Viridiplantae; phylum Streptophyta; class Magnoliopsida; order Poales; family Poaceae; genus Aegilops; species Aegilops longissima. The sequence continues at coordinate 656,227,008 of CM038681.1, read as the reverse complement.
CATGCATGCATGCAATTTGCTACCTTAGCCCATCTCCAAAGCGAAACCTCAAACCTCCCATAAGTGTTCGGACCGTGTTGTCCCAATGCAGTTTGTCATCCAACGCAGACCCGTATCGGTCCTGAGGTGCATCTGGACGTATGTCGGTTTTTCCATAAACCGAAAACTAAAATGGGGGCTTTGCGGGAGTCCAGACATCTATCTGGCGAATCAAAAACCACCACGGAGCCTCTCCTCCCTGACCGGATGGCGGAAGGCCGCACTGCTATTTGGTTGATGCATGTTGCTTTGGTGGAAAGTGATCGGATAGCAAAATGTTGTTTGTTTGGCGGAAGGTTTAACATGCATGCATGTTGTTTATGCTAAAATTTTTTTCAAGTGTTGTTCGGTGGAAGGCGGACAAAAATTTGAGATATAGGATTGAATGGACGTGTCCAGATGCTAGTCCGGATCGATTTTCGAACAAATACCGTGTCCGTTTACAGATCAGAGATGCCCTTGCAATTACAAAAGCAAAAGAACTCCCGATCGGTCGATCCATACATGGATCCTTGCTGGTCATTGGACGATCCAGACCGACAATGCATGCACGAGATGGGATCAAATATTAATCCACCCGGCAAGTTCCTGGAATTTAACCGGCCAAATTAACAAATCTACCAAAAGGAAAAAAGGCCAGGCAGCAGAGCACATGCGTGCATGGGGCCATGAATGAAACAGGAAACGGAAAAGGAGGAAGGAAGGAGGAAGAAGACGAGCGGGCAGGCAACATGGTGTAAGATGCACGGAATTTTCTTTGCAGAGCTGTCGATCGACCAGCTGCTCGGTTTCCTGCCCGCACTACATGCAACCATAGACATCTGTTCATCGTCCTAGCTCCTAGCTCCAAAGCAAACCAAGGCGGCAAATGCATAATATATCTCTGTCCATGCCTGTGTAGAAAGATGTATGGATGGATTAATTAACGGCGCACAGAGCATAGATCGATCGTATAAGTTGAGACATGCCAGCGCTGAGACAGTGAGACGGTGTGTAGAATAACTGAGATGTATATGCTTTGGAATTTAGGGAGTGTCGTGTGTGCTGTCGAATGCATGCATGGCAACAAAATGTGAGTGAGCTTGGTCGCAGGGCTGTAACATCAAAGTGACACAGGCCTGTGAGTGATTTTTGTTGGTATAATGCGCTGAGACATGCATGCATATGAACAAAGGTAGAGTAGAAAGGCCGGAAAAGTGGGTGTCGCATGCATGCATACCTTCCACCCGCCAGGTGTATTGTACTATCGGTCGGTCGGCCGGCCGTGATTCAGATCCCAATTACATGCACCCTGCCTCCTACGGCGCCTATCTACTTATAATGCAAGTATTATTTCCTGTAAGGAGTAGTACATTTGTCCCGGTTTACTAGTCCCCTTTATTTTGGATTAAATTTTGATTATATATTTAACTAACAAAATGTTAATGCATGTCTTTAAAAAAATTTATTGTTGGTTTTGTATTTGAATGTAGTTTTCAATGATATTAGTTTTGCCATATACTATAATTTATATTTTATTAGTTATAAAATCATGATAAAATATAATCCAAAATACGAGGGGACTAGCTAGTAAATCAGGATGGAGCATGGACGTACCTGAAAAAATAGTTAGTCGATTCTATCGGCCACACGATTTTAAATCAACGCGATCCATCCGACGTACCACTATTTGACCTGCCGGCCTCCGCCACCCATGGTCTTCCCGCGCCTGGCTTGCCGCCCGCCCTCCCCCCGCAGCCATCCCTCTAAGTCTCACCAGCCAAAAGAATTATCTGTCGACCCTGCACCCCTTGTACGTACCCCACACTAGTCAACATGCTCTCTCGCCTTCGCCTAGCATGTCACAGCTCATTGTTTTTCTGGTCACAACGCCGCCCTCACCCCGGGGTCGACGTTCGTCGCTGTTGCTCCCCCGCCCCAGCGCCTTTGACCATGCTACGAGTTCGACTAACAAAAGCAAAGGGCCATGAGATTTAGCAATCGCGGGTCCAATATACATGATCTCTCCTATTTTGAGTCAAACTTTTACCACTAATTTATAGGTAGTACAACAAATACATGTTTATCAGTATATTGCCAAGTCTCAGTCGATTGAGACTTAGTTATGTTTCAGTCAATGCTATATTCGTGAAATCTTACACTGAGATCCATGTATATTTTTCTTTCCTGTCATTTCTTCTTCTTACTTATTCCCTTCGTTCGTAATTACTTGTCTCAGAAATGGATTTATCTAGAACTAAAATACGTCTAGATACATCCATTTCTGCGACAAGTAATTCCGAACGGAGGGAGTACATGTTATCACTTGACTTGAACTTGGTTAGGTCTCTGTCGATTGAGACCCATGTTATATACCTCAAATACAATGTTTCAAACGAATAACTTTGTATGGAGCATAATTCATGATTTTTCTTGTTAAACCAGCTGCCATGGCCCGACTCGAAGTTTGAGGGGGGCAATGAATCGTGCCACCTTTTTTTTCCTCCGCTGCCATGAATCGCGCGTGCCACCCTGGTTGGTTGGTGTAGTGGTACTAGGTTTTGTTCTTGATCAGGCGGAGGACGGATCTGAGTGGATCCAGGTGTGCGTAGATCAGCAGGCCGGACTGTGATTAATCCTAGAGCTAGCTAAGCTATGCCGCATAGACAATCACATAGCGCACTGCCACTGTTTATATAGACTCATCTTTATTAGGCAGGTAGGAGATGATCGATTGTTTGGTGTGAAAAAACAGTTGATGCATGCATGCATGCTTTGACACACACGCATGCACGCATAATGGATCTGGAGGAATCGGTAATCTTTACGGGCTCCACGGGAATCGATCGATGGATGGATCGACCGGCTAGAGCTACAGCTGGGGACGTAGTAGTACTGGGCGGTGATGGAGTCATTGTGATCGTGGAATGCACGTGAAAAGTGTAAACAGTAGTCATGTCATGTGACGGATCCATCCATCCATCCATGTGGAGGCACGTACGCACACGTACGTATATGCATCCCCGCCCGCGCGTGAAAATTCCGATTTTTAACCCACCAGCACACTCTTGCTGCTTCGATCATAGGCAGTGACGGAGCTGCCTTATAGGCATTGGGGTCAATTGACCCCAATGAAATTTGAAAATCCTTCATTAATTTTATACTAATCACTAATATTTATAGAAGGATGAACCCAGTGCCATGTACATGACCCCATCAATCTTTTTTCCTAGCTTCGTCCCTGATCATAGGACCATTTTCTCATGTAGAACTGTATAAGCAAGGAGTAATTGTCATCGTCTAGAGCATTTACGGTCAGGCGCCTCGTACCCGCCTCAAATGCCAGGTAGACGGCTCATAACAGTCCAAATATAGGGCGGATATTGGAAGGACCAGGCGCGTCCGTCATGTAGGATCTAGCCCATGCTGGCGTACCCCTATACCCCACATATATTAGTCCATATCCACTTGTCGGACCAAACCTAGCCACTCAACTCCACTCCACTCCACTTCCTCCGCCCCTAAGCTCACTTCCGGCGATCTCCGGACTTCTCCGGCATGGCGTGCTGCGGACTGTGAGGAGAACAGCCGACATTGGTCAGACTTGATCCGACGGGAATCCATAGCGTCTACCTGAATGGCGCTTGGATCCGGCGCGAGGCGTGTTGCCGCTGCCTCACAAAAGGTGGTGCGCTCCATGTGGGGTCCCAGAGCCATAGAGATGCAACCCCTTTGTTGGCACGCCGAGGACGAGGCCTTTTGTGGCCCATCCGTGTCTGATGCTAATATGGCGCGACGTGCCCTTCATATGCGAGACAGAAGGTGCGAGAGGCCGTGGCAGCCCTCGCGGCGGACGTCGGCGAGGCGGAGTCGCACTTTCTGGCGCCGATATGGGTGGCCGGTAACCCCAGGCGTCGCAGCCGCGTCATCATGGACGTATTAGCTTCCGACCACGACCGATGGCATGTAGGTGACGGGCTTTGATGAGGAAGATTATGCTGTCATGGGAGATTGAGGCGCCTCGAGTCCCGTGATCTGGTGTCTGTCCCCTCGCAGCAACACTCCGTGGGGCGCAGCCAACCGTCAGACATGGGCAAGACGGTGCAGGACGAGCTCCGCTTAGGTTTAGGTTGCACGTGCAGGTAATTATATGGATTTGAGGTTTCGTTTTTGTGGTATCCGGTTGTGAAAACCTTAATTTGAGAATTGACCGATCACTGTCGGTGTCCATGCGTGCGAAGTAATGTTGGCTTAGCTGGTGCACGAGTACGGGTGGATGGCATGGCCAGCGCACGCACGCACGCACGTAGCGTACACGTACGTGCACTAGCTGGTGGTGTGGGCGGCGTGAAAAGGACGGGCGGGCATCCTCACTGGCAGGCAGCGGCCGGTGTGGGGCGACGGTGCACGTGTGCCCGCCCGCCCGGCCGAGTCGATGGTGTGGAAGTTATATCGGACCGTGTGCCCGTGCCCGCTGCCTCGCCGCACCTACCCCTACCCTGCTGCGTGCAAATTCATTCCTTTTGGTTCGTTGGTTGGTTGGTTTTTACGCCTCCTCCGCCTCACAAAGCTCTATTTATACGGCCCCTTCCTCCTCCCCCAAAACTCGCCCATCTCCATCCTCATCCTACCTCTCGCCCTCTGTCTCTCGATCTCTTGCGATCGAGCGAGATCCAGATCGCGGCCATGCTCTCCACAGGCTTTCTTGAACTGTCAACTCGCGCGCGCCGGCCATCCACCCGTCCATGGCCTGCCACCGCGCCGAATTCGCTTGCCCTTGCATGCGTGTTCCGGTCGATCTCATCCGATCCGATGGATCTTTGCCTTGCCTTGTTGATGGTTCAAGAAAGTCCTTGGAAAACATGCCCGCCTCTCTCCGACTCCCTTCACAGTTTCTTCCCGTCTATGCGTACTCCATGGAGGCCGGCCATCGCGTCCTTGCGCAATTCGATCCATCTGCACGGGTCAACTTCATTCATTCATCCATCACAGGTAAGTAATTGACTCTTTCCCCTCTGATTGCTTTCAATCTGGCGGCCATGATACGCATACATCTACCCCCGGCCAATTATTTGCACTTAAATACCGGACAGATCTATCTTTCCTGAATTCATCTTTTATGTCTTTTTGGTGCCTTGATTTTCCAGTAAATTTATTTATTGGCACATCCCATTTAATCTTTCTATTTAATGCCAATTAATTTTTTTAAGGTTTCTATATAATAATCATAATCATCTATATTCTTAGATATTTCGCAAAAAAAACCCTATATTCTAAGATCTTATTTTAGGTGATCCTATCCTTTTTGCTAGAGAGGGATCTTATTTGCTCTTAAATTCCTGTCAGATCTAATTTTTTGTCAATTGTTCTTGCGTAGATCTAGGAAATATATAATTTTGGTACCTTAATTTCCCGAAGAAGGTTGCTTTGTGGAGTAAAATTATGTACTGGTCCACCAACTTAAAGTTTTTCCATATGGATCTATCTTCTTAATTAGATCTTATTTGAGGCAACGCCATATATGATTTTCAAGAGAGATATGAACCCTTTATATTGTTATTGATTTGTGTGTGGATTATACTTTATTTGTTATACATTGTCTTGTTTGCTTGTCATCTCATTTTTTTCTGGCTAGCTGAATTTTGATGATAATTAGCAGATTAAATCAAAATTGTGTATTTCATCAAATTGGCGACCATGGGTGAATCACTGCCACGAGCTTCTTATCTTGTTTGCAACCAAGTTCGTTCAAATGATTTTGCGAGAGTTCCATCCACCCCTACATTTTCCCTGTCATTTTTATTATACAACTATTTAGACCATTCTTGCTGAAATGGAAAATTTACGGCATTATTTTAGAGAGAAATATATATGATATCATTTCATTTTTTATGTGTGCGTATAGATTGGTGCACTTGGAAAAAATACAAGTGGAATAATATTTTGTGTCTGTTATGGGTCGCTCTTACCTAAGAAGAACTCAATTTGGAATATCTTCCATGAATTTGCGAGCACTTGCTTCCTGCAAAATTTGCAAAATTTACCGATGATGGCGAAAATTATCATAGAACTAAAAATGAAATTTCATTTAAAGTTATATCACCTTGTCAAGAATAGAAAGTGTGGTGAGATTGAGCTGGTCGGTACTTTGTGCATGATATGAAGAGCCTATTTGGAGCGCATAATTCTAAAAATGCGAGTATTGGAAAAATGAAGTATTTGTAATGTTGAATCCTAAAGAGATGATAAACACTCATACCGTTGAGGAAGAATGGAACAAGGAGTATGATGCTCCATGGAGGCTATTCCTGCCTGATTATGATATTCAAATAGCCTGTATAGATTCTTATCCTGATTATGATATTCGTGTGGTGCAAATCCTATGATCAAAATGGCAGAATAAGGTGTTTTACCTCCAGTTTTATTATTGATCCAAAGAGATGCTCAGGCAGGCATTGGGTTGTGCACCATGATTCGACTATTTGTTTTCTTATCCTTGATCCATGATTGTTGTACATGCGTGCTCGGAAACGTCAAAGAATGATCGCTCTCGAAATCTCAGAAAAGATTGGTGGTGTGGCGCCCGTGCGGGCGGTAGCGTGCGCGCACGAGCGGATGAGCAGTGGAATGGCAGCGATCGATCGGCCGGAGCTCAGGCCCAGCTTTATTTTGTTCCATGGGTGCAGGTGCAGGTGCAGGTGGGTGCCGACCTGACCCGTCGCATCCAATCTAACCAACCAAGCAACCCTGACGAATTTTCTCTGCATCCATCTCACTAGCTACCTACCTAGTCTAGCCTAGCTGCTACACTACTACTGTAGTAGTGCTGAGGAAGCAAGCAAGCATGGCTCCAGAATATACTTGTCCTGCATGTATTATAATTGAAGCACAATTGTATACATACATACATATAATTATACAGTAGAGAGCGGCAGTGGTGCACGTGTAGACGGATTGACTGATCACTGCCCTACGTGCCTGGAAGCGTGAGGGCGTGTCAGTGGGGAATAATTGCGGCAGTGATGTTGCCTAATTCGGAAACCGCCGCACTGTTCATTTGGGCGGCAGTCACTCGCTCGCTCGCTTGCCTCACTGTAGTAATCATGGAGGTAAAGCAGCCCGACCACTCACTCACTCCATATCTTGTCACTGCACAGGCACAATCAGCAGGAGCTCAGAGCAGCAGCAGCAGCAGCAGCAGGAAGCAAAGGCTCTGCCGCGCCTGCAATTCTGCATCTGAGTGCGTGTAGATCGAATTTGCAGGCGCAGCTGGAGACGACGTACGTACGAAGTGACACAAGCTAGGCTATGCAGCCTGCTCTGCTCTGCTCTGCCGCGTCAGAATGATAGTAATGCAACCTTTGCTTTGCTTTGCTTTGCTTTCACCGCCTGCGTCAGAGCAGCTAGCTAGCGGCAGTGCTGGATGGATCGTAACGTACGCGCGCAGAGAGAATTTTCCTGTCTCTGTTTTCTTGCACTGCGTGCATGAATCCTTTTACACCCCATTGCTTAGTTTACTTGTGTGTGTCAGATGCTGATCTTGTGATGGTGCGAGGGACAATTATAATGCTTGCTAGTAACTCTCTCGGGCTGATCGACCACTCGTGTCAGTAATTTTGCCACCACTTGAAAGATTACTTCTAGATTGTCGACCGATCGAGGACGCACGCTTTAATCATGCCTGCTTACCAGTTATTCATCATCGCTCTTTAACAAGAAACGTGCACCAAAGGTAGTACGTACATGCATAAGCACGGTGACTCACTCAATTATACTACGTACAACCTGAGATGATTAACTGTCAGTGGCAAGCGTAAATAATTACTCCTAGCTAGCAGTGTCGATGGCATCCAGTATCACGCACGCACGATATATCCTTCGTTTCAGCGCGGCGTGGGCTGTGGCGACCTGTTTGCAGGCAGCTTTACGTACACTTGTAGAGCAGAAATATTTGATTTGAGGAGTAATGTCAAATGATGAACACTTGAATGTACTACGATATAATTACATGCATGTATGCATGGTGAGTTGCGCAATTACGTACGAGTACACCTGACTACCTACCTGAGATGATGAAGTGTCAGTGGCAAGCATAAATAATTGCTACAGTAGTGTTGATGATGATGTTGACATGACAATGTGATCAATGGATTAATAATTGGCCAGGCCAAGGCGCAGGTGCAGGTGGGGATCATGCATGGTGAGTGCATGAATGATGGATGGATACGAATGATGGCGAGCACTCATCTTTCTAGGCGCCTGCGGGCCTGCAGGCTTTCTTTCACTCAATCTGCAGTGACGCTGCAGGCGGTTGCCGGGCTCGGAAAAGGGGCTTCCAAAAGATTTGCGCCAAAAGCCCAAGGGAATGTTTGCGTTGTTGTGGCGCGCGCGCGGCGGGAGGGGAAAGCTAATACTAAGATTATCTATCTATCTATCTGATGATGATGATGAATTGATGATGATGCATATGCATGTGAAATTGTGCATGCATGCTCAACAGTTTTACTCCCACTCTGATTTCATTTTGTTATTACCGAGCATGCGGACGGGCTGTAGTGCGAGTGAGCAGTGGTGGCCAGCCATGCATGCATGCATAAAGCAAGGCGAAGCAAAGCAATGAGAGCGGCAGCTTTAATTAGTTTGCCATGCACGCACGCAGTGCAAGCTTTTCTCTTCTGTTTTGTTGCTGTACGCATGCAGTTAGATCTGTCATGGCTCATGCCCACCACACAGACAGACAGAGCTGAGGCAAGTATAAGTCTTTTTAGAGATTATAATATAGACTACACACGCATGTATATAGACATATTTAAGAGTGTAGATTCACTAGTTTTGCTTGGTATGCAGTCTCTTATTGGAATCTTTAACAGACTTATATTTAGAAACAGAGGGAGTATATACGAAGGTGCGGTCCGTGATAAAATTGTCCAGCAGCTAAGGTGAATGCAGCTAATTAAGTTCCACGAGGGCAAGTATTTTCGATGAAAATGTCTTTGAGCAGAAGCTAATAGGTTTGCACACATGAGGTAGCTAGATCTGCGTATTTTTTAGAATCTTGTACTTCGGTCAACGAACCCCCTTAACGCTGGACATGAATCAAAGTTTGATTGCCACCGATGGTGAATCCTTGATCAACTGGTGGCAGCGCTCAAGTACTGCAATGTCCAAGTAACAAGCTAAGTCGTGGAGATCCATTATCAGAAATTCCTCCTGCAACCCAAGACCACTGTTTCTGAAAATCCAGGTGGAGGCCAAGGATTGGATTGATGCTGGTCATAGGCGGGTTCTACACATTGTACAACGACCCTTAGAACTAGATTGATGTAACTATATGACCTAAACTCCCTCCCCCTGTACTTCTCGTGCAATTTGTAAACCTTTATTCCTTCTAAGCGCAATGAAAAACAGTGATCACGCCTTTTCATCAAATTTTTTTTAAAAGAAGAACCCCTTAGCGCCCTCCCCCCTCGTTTTTTTAGCGAAAGATAGCTAGTCTTCATTGATGAGTGGCAATGTTAATAGGAATTACATCCGGATCATGCGGTGTGCCTTGCCACGAATTTTCCCCCTGAGGGAGGGAGACGCTGCCGTATCTGGCTATCGTATGGGCTTCAACATTCGAAGCACGGAGTTCATGGCAGAAATTACAACTAGATAATAATTTAGAAGTTTCTCTAATTTCTAACAATGCCGACGTAGTTCATGCATATGCACGGAGTTCATGGATATGGCCAACAATTTGTTTTGCAGTCAGATGCATTGTGTAAATTTTGTAGTCCCATATCCAGCGCAAGTGATAGGCCTCCCTCCTAATTGACCCTCTTATGAATGATGTAACCTTGGTGATTGACGAATTAATAAAGTGTGACGAATGACTTCCTGTAAACAAAGATTATTTATATATAACTTGATGGTGCTATCAACGACATGATTATATGATATGACGTGATGGTGTGTGTTAGCTTGATTGATAATTCAGCTAGCCAGCTAGTTGTAGCTTTGTGTCAGTTAAGGAAAGAGCTGGAATCTCGGGAACCGTACGATATTTGCAAATGGAGGAGGCCAAACACGTCAAGATCGAACTGTACGTCTAAGGCTGGTCATAGTGGGAGTAACTTAGTAAGTAACATAACACACTCCGAGAAAAGTTTGCTTACATGGCATGTATTTAATGAGGAGATAGATGGTTGGAGTAACATTATATGTAACTGTAACATAACACATCCCAAGGCAAAATGAGTCTACATCTTAATAAATATTGGTTTGCATGATACTACATATATGTTACTCCCCACTATGAAGGTAATAACATAGACCCACTAGTAACATATGCATGTTACTAGTCTAAAGTTACTTCCCACTATGACTAGCCTAAGCTAGCTCATCCAGCTAGGCTAGCTAATGGCTCATGGTGTACCAGTGGAAATTAGCTGATAGCTAGCTTAGCTATGGAGTGCGTAGGGCTGAGATCTAAGTAGCTAGGAAGAAGAAGTGGGCAGTAGCACGAGAGGTTGTCTGGATTCTGGAAGCGCGCAACGGGTCGCCCATGGACTGGTGGCACCACACCAGCGCTGGCACGGCGCCACGTCCACGTCCATCCATCGTACCATCCATCCGGAGACAAAAGGCGTTCAGGTTGTTGTGACGTCAGGCTCCATCCATAGTTGCATCGCGTTGTGTGCAGTGTGGTGTGTTTTCTTCTTTCGCTTAGAAAATCAACATGTTTTAGGCTTCTAGAAGACGAAGTTATGGTCGGTGAGCGTCGACGGGGTAGGGGGAGTGGGGGCACAACCAGGGAGACGGAACGGGCAGGCGACGCCATGCGGAAGAGAGGACTACTCCGTGCCCATAAGGGCATCTTCAGCCGTTAGCCCTTCAGGAGGGGCAAAAAATCGCTCCCTGAGGATGCACCGGCGCTAAACCGCGCACTGGGGCCGTGATACCACCCAGTCGCGGCACCCACGATTAGTTAAAAAAGGCAAATACGGCGCAAAAACGACTTAAATTTAACGCAAACATCGGCGAGTTCGTTCAAACTTAAACATATTTTACAAAAAAAAAAGAAAAAAACTACCGCGGGCTACCCCCGCCGTCTCCCTCGCCGCCCGCCTGGCCGCCCGCCCACGCGGTTCTACATCCCGAGGAGGCTGTAGAACCGCGTATAGTCACCGCCGCCGTCGTCATCGTCGTCGTCGCCGCCGCCCCTGCCTACGCCTCCGCCGTCCTCGCGCATCCTCCACGGTTGGCGCGGCGGGTTGGACGGTCCGGCGTCGTCGTCGTCGTCATTGTCGAGACCACGACGCCGTGCTCGTCCTCGCGCCCACGCTTGCGGCGGCGATCTCCTCGAGGCGGGCGCTGCCGACCATCTCGTCGCGGAGGTAGTCGTCCGCGCCACCGCATGGCGTCCTCGTCGGAGATGCCGCGCGGACTACCTCCTCGTACTCGCGGGCAAGCCGGGCTCCGGCTTGAGCTCGGCAGACGAGGCGGCGGTGGGTGGAGAGGCGTTAGCGCCGTCGCGACGCCGGAGCTGCTGGTGCGCGCATACGACCGGCGCGCCACAGGGCTCCGGCTTGCGGGCGGAGGCGAGGCGAGCGAGCCGGACGAGAGGAGGACCCCGGTCTCCATGCGCCTCGGGGTCCCAGGCGGGCTGTCGAGGCGTACCGTGGCCCGAACTTCGCCAAGCTGCAGTTCAGCGGATCGTCGCGATCTCCGCACGCCGGGCCGCTCCGGTGGGTATCGGGGCACGCACGCCGCCTGCGCGATCCTCCACGCCGGGCACCGCATGTCCGGCGGGACCGGTACTCGGCCTCGTAAAGGTGGCGAGCCTCGTCTTCATGAAGATGGCGGCGGCGAAGCCGTTCGCCGCCGCCGCCGCCGGGAAGCGCTTCGGCCATGGGTGTGGCGGAGACGGCGAAAGGAGGAAAGGAGAGGAGGAACGACGACGGCGGAAGAGTGTGATGAGTCGCCGAGTGCGCCGGGCGCGTCATATATAGGCCGAGGCGCGTGCCACCGTGTGTGCGCGTGGCGGCGAGGGAAGGCGAGGGACGACGTCGTCCGGTCTTCACCGCCCGCCGTGAGCACCAATGGAGGTGACCGGCGGCGGCGCATGCGGCAGCTTTGGCATTGATTCGCCATGGAAAACGAGGTGATGAGGACAACGAAGGGCCGAGAAGAGAGCCGTGTCGCTGACGCGGCGCGCGGATTTTTCGCCAATCTGATTCGGGCTGGGTTAATTTGGGTCCGCTGGCGCTATTTTCGCCCAAGCCGAGAAAATCGGGCTCGAGGGCCTTGGGCCGTTTTTTACTGGCCGCCGAAAAAACGTCTAGGAAGGCCTTCCTCGGGACGCGGCTGGAGATGCCCTAAGGGGGTCATAGCAGCGAGGAGGGGGTATCGAAGACTCAAAGCAGAAGCGCAGCGAGAGGCACGGCTATGTGTCGCCCGCAACGACTCCTAATCTGTGCCGGGCTGGTAAGAACGTGGCAGCGTAAGTTTGACGTTACTCTGACTTCACCAATGTTTTCTCTTTCTTTCTCTAAAACAACCATTTTGTTCTTTATCTTCACATTTAGTTTTTGTTTTTCTTTTATTTTGTTGCTTATATTCGAAATATTTTAAATATGTATTAAAATAAATTAATTTTGAAAAACCTTAATCATGCATTGGAAAATGTTAAACGTGTGTAGAAAAAATGTTAATCATTTGTACGAAAATTGTTTGTTACATTTGAAAAAGCATTTTTTTAAATGCTTGTGCATTTTAACAAAATGTCTATACACTGTATAAAAATGTTCATGTAAATCAACAAAATACTCCATACATTCAAATATGTACACTATATTTCAAAAATGCTCACGAGTTTCAAAAATGTGTTTGAGAATTTTTTAAAAAATACATATAATGTAAAAGAAATTATACCATTAAGTAAATGTACGTGACATTTGGAAGAAAAATTCAGCGGTTTAAAAAATGTTCATGAAATTTAAAAATGATTATACAACGTACAACAGTCCCGTAGGTTTGAAATATATTTATTTCCACTAAAACATGTACGTGTAATTTTCAATAAGTATTCACGTGTGTCAAAAAAATGTTTGTGTAATTTCGAAAAATGTTTATTGTCATTAACAAAATGTACACCATGTATTTCGAAATTTTTTACCATGTTTTCATAGAAGTGTTCAAAGAATGTAGTTCAAGAAAAGTGTATCATGTATTTGAAATTGTTCCAAAGTATATCAAAAGAATGTTTCACATGTGCGCCACAATTTACATTGCATACTGAGAAAAGTAGGCTTCTGTTAAAAAAGAAAGCCGATTAAAACCAACAAAGAAACAAAAAAAGCAAGGAAAACCGAAGAAAGCCAAGAACCAAGAAAGAAAAAAAAAAGAATATCAAAGAAAAAAACAAAGAGAAGTTGTGAAAACACAAGGAAAAACATATTATAACTAAGGGAAAAGAAAACAAAACCGGTGAAAAACCGAAGAAAAAACATAAGAAAACAGAAAAAAAGAAAGCCGGCGCAGAACGAGCGAACCCATAGTAACGAATAAGCGACTGCTCTCATCAAGGGGATTAACCTCGTAGGTTTTAAAAACCGACACGGTTTACCCCACTCCAATCGGATGAGATCTTAAGCTCATTGAATGCATTGTGCCCAGGAACACATCTCTTGCAAGGTAAACTGCCAAATTGCTGATTTATTGTCCAATTATAATAGATGAATATCAGATCGATAATTTAAAATGGTAGATCTACTAAACGAACTAGACTTTAGTACATCACTTACCTCCATTGTCAGACAAAAACACCACATAGTCTCTTTGGGTCAACCTCTTCGGCCGGGACGGCCTCACGTGGATGAAGATAGAGTGCTTAAGTTTACAGCCCACCGGCGCAATGGCCTTACTGGGCCTGCCAAAACAAAGATTTACTCACTACCCCAGCCTCTAAACTAGAAGCGTCATCAAGCCCAAGGCCCAACCTACCAACAGGACCGAGCCATCAGCTTCCATCCATGGCTCTGCTCTGTGCCCGCTTCGCCCCTCTCTCGGCCATCTCCCCTTTCCCCCTCCCTCATGCCTCGTCCTCCTAACCCTCCCCCGATGACCGGCGCCACCTCATCACCCTAAGCCGCCGCAACGCATGCCTTCACCCACCCTCCGCCTCCGCGGCGGCGTCCTCGTACCACATTGGCAGGATCTTGCTCCCCAACAGCTTCTCGCACCCTCTCTCGACATCCTCCTAGTCCAAGGTCCCACTACTAGAAAAACCGCTACTAATGGCGCACCTAATTTGGCCATTAATGGCGCATCACTGGTGCGCCATTACTAGCACGCCATTAGTAATTTTACTAATGGCGCACGGTGGTGCGCCATTTATATCTGTATACTAATGGCACACCACCTGTGCGCCATTAGTATAGGCTCTGATGCGCCATTAGTATGCCTCCGGGGCCATGTATACAGGTGCTTTGGCATACGAATGGCGCACGACCACGAGATCGCCATTAGTAAACGCGGCATACTAATGGCGCCTTGACCGATGATCGCCATTAGTATGCTTTGTCATACTAATGGCGCCTATCATGTGATGCGCCATTAGTATGAATATTAGGTTTTTTTTTTTTTATTTTCTGTTTTTTGCACAGGTTACAAAATGTATAATTTGACAAAATATAGACAGCACACATCAACAACAGATTCATCGAATACAATAGAAGATTAGTCTTTGAATACAATTCATCATATTAGTCTCCGAATACAATTCATCATATTAGTCTCCGAATTGAAAAGACCGAACAAAGATAGAACATTATATTACAAGTCTCGAGACCGCGAGTAGCGAGTTTGTCTTCACATTACAAGTCGATATCGATCATCTAAACTACCATCACATAGAAGAGAGCTGCGGTCATCACGATGAGCATCATCACGATGAAACTCGTCTTCATCCGGTTCCTCCAACGCTCCCTCCCCTCTCCCGCTAGATAGCGGGCGTATCTAGATTCGGCCTCGGCCCTAGTGGTGTACCCTTTGTAACTGTTACCGCTGAATCGGTGAACCTGTCTCCGACACTCCTCCCGATCATCGAGACTCAGGAACCTTACCCTTGTACACAACATACGTCGGCATCGCTATGCACTAGCCAAAGCAAGCGTTAGTACCAATTCACGAGACAATACATAAGCAATATATAAGTATGCAACAGAGCGATCGGAAGAGAAAAGCAAGACATTAATAGCATGGATTACATCTAAGTTGAGCGACTCTCGAAACCAAAGAGACATACTACAAGTTCATTAAAGTTTAATTACAACATGAGCCAATCGATGTTTGAGAACTAGACAACTCGACTCAAGGGACGGGCGTGGATGAAGCCGCCGTCTATCGTGGGAGTCATGAAAGAACAGGCGTTGTCATCCTGCATTTGTAGCATTGTGTCGATGTCACTTTTGGACGGTTGATTTCGAGATAGAACTGCCCGAGTGCGAAGGACATCTTGATGGATGATTTCCGCAAACTCCATTTGGATGCGAAAGAATTCTTGTCGATGTCCGCGTCTGGATTGCCGACACGCCGCGCCCAATCTTGGAGTTTACTTGGTAGCGAAGTTGATGATGGTCCCGCACGATCGCCCGCATGTGATGGATGGCGTAGTAGGCACCCTTCGACCGCCAGCGGCTGCTTGACGCAGCGAGCGTCGTATTGTGGGAGAACACGTGCTTGCCGTATTTACGAATAGGCTGGTGAAGGTGCCTCCAGATTAGGCGTGGCGGGAGAACATCATCAAGAACCTTCTTGACATTTGTGTAGTCTACGTTCGATCGACGGTCCGGTCGAAATCGTGGCCATGGAATATTTGGGGCTTAGGAGGATGAGCGTGCAATGTGTCACCGCAGAAAACACGGAATGTTAAAAGAAAAATGATCGAAATCTAAGAATCCATATGTTACGGGCGGTTGAGGGAGGACTTACTCGGAAAGTAAGGCACGAGGAAGTTATCCTTATCTTGGTTTGCGAATGGCGCCTTCGAGGTAAGAACTCGCGACTTGCGGTCCCCGGCGCTGCCCAAGATCTTGGCACGCATGTAGAAGGGTCGACTATCACGATGTCCGGGGTCTTGTCGCGAATGATCCGCATCTCCATACTCAGCGAAAATAGCGAGCGAAGGTGTAGTGGGCGGATGAAGGTTCAACATAGCGTGGATGTCATCAAACCGCAGGACGATCGACGCCCGATGGAGTTATCCACAAAGCCCTTGCCCTCGGCACCTTGGCCACGAAACCGGGTATGCCACATCCTTCTCTACGAGACGCCGCTTCTCCAAAGAAAGAACACATCATGCAGACTCCGCATAGCACCGGTTGCAGCATTGAGCATATTTGTCGGTAGCATCGCCCTACCGCCACATGCACCCTCCTCGAGATATCCTCGGTGAAGGTGGCCCGCCCCGAGCACGGATCGTACTCGGCGCCGGCTGGCCCGCACCCTTGTTAGTCTTTCTTTGCGTGCCTTCTTCTTCTCTGTAATGGGACCGAGTTCGCTCACAGACCGCCTTCTTGAGTGTGTTGGGGCTGATAATATTTCGCACCTCGCCTATCTCGAGGCTGGGTGAAGTCGCCGTTGAGGCGTCTCGAGAGCTGAGCAGCGAGCGGCGCTGTTGCTACTTGGCTTCTCCGCGGTACCAGCTAGATCGCGACGTCTTTTGTTGGGTTGGGTTCTTGAGAAGGAGGCCCCATGAAGTCGGCACCGTACCCATGATCGGCAAAGTCTTGATCGGCGTTGGCAAATGTATCATCGTCGTCGTCGTTCGATCCTGTGCCATATGCATGTTTGGATCGATGGCATAGGGATGTCCGCACCGTTGCGGCGGTCTTGCCATGGGGCCGACTTAGCGGCAACACGATTGGCGGTGTTGTCTTTGGGGTGGTGTCCCCGCCCCAAACGAATCTGGCTCTTCGCCAGCGAGGGCCAGCTCAGCAAAGCGCCGAGGGTCATCACGTCATCATCGTCGGCCCCGACGGGTTGAATCGGAGGTAACAACTCGTCGCAGCTGGCAGCACCGAACCAGTTGAACCCTAAACAAGTTGGGTGGCATCCGGGTACCGTGGAACAAGGGTTGCCGGTTGAGCGATTTTGCCCTTGGCGACATCGACCAACTCGTTGTTCACGAAGTGCGGAGAGTGCACGGAACGTCGGCGGCGCCTGCGAAAACATGTAGGGCGTCGAGGATGCCGATCAAAGGCAAGGAGATGAAGTCCTCGACCGAGAGAGGCAATTAGTTACCGTGATGATGGCGTCGAGCTCGGCTAATGTCGAGGCATCGCCAACGCAATGGCGGCAGATTGACGGAGGCCGCTTGCTGCAGAGGTGCCGGCGGCGTACACCCGGTGCATTAAGCTCCCGTGCGGTGTCGGAGACACCAATGCCGCCTCCGCCGGAGACACCAATGGCCCGCCATCGCATTCTGCGAGTTCTGGCCGTGAAGCTAGGAATCGGGCGGCCCTGTTGGCCGCCCGCAATCCACGACTCAACCCTGGATCAAGGTAGGCACAATGGCGGTGATCGTCGCTCCGACTTGTTGTTGCACTTGCTCTTGGACAATCTCCGGAATCCGCGCCACCTGTGCCTTGAGTTCTTGAACCTCGCGCGCCTGGCTTTTCGAGCTGGTCTTTTTCTCCTTCCGCACACCTATGACCCCCATTTTGTGGACAAGCCTTTGCCGGCCACACGACCAGCTGACGTCGGCTTACTGAGCTTATCCTTGTTCTTCATTACATTCAACGCCCTATTGAGAGTGGTGTCCCAAGGGTTGCTCTTAGTCGACCCCGCGCTACTGCTTTCAGTCGCCTATGGAAGGAATGTGAACCATTTAGAAATTTGGCTTCATTAATTAGAATGCAACCATATGGAGCTAATTACCCCGGGGGTGGTATTCTTTACCAGAACAACCTCAAGCGCCCTGGTCTTCGGATCCGTGGTAAGCTCCTTTGTTTTCGGTCCTTCTTGTACGGGCCCCGACAAAGTTCCTGGTCTGCTTGTCACGGTATTTATCGAAGAGGGCGGTAGGCCTTGCTCGGCACGCCCGCGTCCTCCTTGTCCCATATAGGCTCCGCCACTCTGTAACCGCCGGACCGAGTGTGTGTTCCCTAAGTTCAGCTCCGCATTTCTTTCCCCATCGACTTGATTCGGAGTTTGCGGTGCTCGAGCAATTGATCTTGAAGTCGTTGTAGTCATCTTCGGTGATCGAAGGATTTTTCTCCTTGATCTTCTCATAACTCTCACCTTTCTCGATCATTCTCTTCACATTGCTTTTCCAAGTAGACAGGGCCTTGCTCATCTTCGTGAGGGCAGCATTGTTCACTTTATTCCCTTTGAGGCTTGTGTTTTCAAAAGCAGCGGGGAACTTGTATCGTTCGTGCAGCTTCGTGAAGAGGAGGTTGCGCAAATTCCCTCGGTCAGGATGCCTCAGGTTCTCGGTGTTGATCGAGGCGGTGCTCGGAGAATGCACCCGAGCTGAAGCGAGTACCCTTGACTATTCGTTCGGGCGCCGTTGGATTCCGTCGAGTCCACTTGATAACTTCCTCCTTGAGGGTGCGGAGCACGGTCGGGCGCCAGTCCTTCCGTTGCCTCTTCATTGGCTGCCATCGTCAATGCGCCGCCATCATCGATGGTGGCATCCTCAACGGCACCATCGGTGGTGGCATCATGGGGTCATCCTCGGCGGTACCATCGGTGGTCTCGGGATCGGTGGGAAGGCGGCGTCCTCATACAAGTGAGGTTGTTCCTCCATCTCTGGGACAGCTCGAGAATGCCTTGCCGCTCAACCCCGGCCTCATCGTTGTGGGCCATGTTTCTTTCTAAATAGAAACAAAGTTTGGTCAAAAGTTGGTTATTGTCAAGGAACAAGATCATGGTCTCATCATTTAGGGTTTGTCGACACCGAGGCATCCTAAAATCTAAGCTTTTATCATTGAGGGTTTTTCGACGCCGAGGCACCCTAAAAGCCTAACCTTTCATCATTTCGGTTTTATCGACACCGAGGCACCCTAAAAGCCATGCATTAGTCACAAATACGCCGGGCACTTGATCCTACTTAATTAACTACTAAGATACCCGGCCCATGCATTAGTCACAAGTACCCCATATGTCCTATTTTAGCAAAGTCATGCTAAAATTCACGGAAAATTTCAGCATGACCTTTGCTGAAAATAGGACATATGGAGTACCCGAATTTGCCGGAACGGAAGTTAATTGACATTCCGGCAAACTCTAGGGCCTCTCGGGGTACCTGCAATATCATCACGACACGATGGTCGGAGACAAAACCCAGCAAACTAGCACCACAATGTGCCTCTACTTTCATATGGATGAAAAGGCCACAATGTGCCTCTACTAGCACCACAATCTTAGTTAACTTCTGGGGACATCAGAAAGTTAACATCCGCCTGATTATTATGAGGACTTCACTGCCACTGTTTACTCAAACTTAAGTTAGTAATTAAAAATATAAAATAGGATAACCCAGTGACAGGACTGTTGGTTGATGTCACAAAAAAGTTGCTAATCTCAACATGTCCTACAGTTGTTAAAATTATCTTACTGTATTTAGAACAAACTAACACCACAGAGTCTACCAATTCAGGTAGAAGCCATCATTCATTACAAATTTGAATATATGATATTCCAGAAAATAATCTGTCTACAAAATGAGATACATCCCGTTTGAACTACCAAAACTGTAACCAACGTTATTACCTAATTATGAAAAAAGTGCAGTACATATAAATTATTTCATCACTGAGAGGAGATAACCAAAAGTTTCCAAGCAATATGATTAAGAAAATGGGATTTAGGCATCCAAATGCCACAAAAGACCAAATCACATTTTTAAACCAAGTTACACAAAGAAAATGCACCTAAGCACCAAGAGGAACTGTTACAACTCCATAAGGTATATCCAAGTCACTGCTACTCATATTCAAAAAACCTAACTCCAATATAACCAGAAAGATTGTAAAACATTATATCTCCCTGCTGACACGAACTGAAAGCGTAACAAAATACCATCTTCTTTTGTTGATGCGTTGGTGTTTTAGAGTAGAGGTAAGAAAACCGGAGACCATATATGTAGTTTCTAACATATGCAAGATTACTTAAAAATTGGAGAGCCATGTCGTTTCTACTGGACCTAAATATAGCTAGCTGCTGGTGTTGAACAATAAACAGCCACACCACACACTAAGACAAGTAACTGAAATGACTCTCTTTGTATTGTAGTAGAAGAAGAAACAAGAGAGAGATGCAAGATAGTAGTATATATAGGTGAGTCAACCTATTATTCTAGGCAGTTGCCTTGCTAGTGATTCGGTGTCGTCGCAACTGGATCCCTCCCACTTGACCTGCAATCTTCTACAAGGAAAAAGTAGCAGCTCAGTCAACCACCATATAATTATACAAGGAAAAAATGCTACTTGGCACAAGTGTAAACGAGAAGCTTGAGGTAGCAGCAGATTGAAGTGATAAAGTGCAAAGGAGAAGCTTGATCTAGTAAACAATTTCTGAATGTTATAAAGTGGGGAAAGTAAAATAAAATTCATGACTAGTCATGGCACTAGAAAAGAGATGAGATTTCACAAAACCAGAGCCAAGCATAGTCCAGAATGTCAAATTTTCAGTTAGTTAATTATTACAGTCCTTTGCTAAAAGAGATGATCCATCCAAGAAATTTAATACTAGATGCATGCAGTCTGTTGAGTATCTTTTAGTGAATGACTAACAACAAGTAGCCGAGCTTGCCCAAGAAAGATTAGATTCAGAAGTGCTGGCTGCTGCTAGTGAATGGAGCTGACAGTTATACATTGTCAATTGACAGTAAGTAGAGTGAGATGATCAAACGTTTGTGCTGAATAGTAGTGGCAGTGTAATGTTAACTAAATACATTTGGCAGTGTATATAGTGTTAATTGACAGTGGCTTGTCCTGGATATAACTCATTTTCTAGGTTTACCTTGGGTAGATAGCCCATGAATGCGGAACAGATACTTACATTCACGCCGTGAGATAAACTTATTTTCAGGTATAAACCATGGACAATTACCCGATGATACAGTGCATTTTTCTTCAGTGTATGTCCAGTGCATTTTTCTTCTTCTTTCGTTGAGTAGCATAAATTAGACCTATCATTGTGTAAGATGCAGGAGTACTTCTTATACTCTGTGGCATTGCCATACTTAGCCAAGAGTCCCCATTTCTTATATTCTGTGAGATGCAGTCATCTTTTACTCCAGTTCTTATAGTATTTTGGAGTACATTGCCTGTTATGCTGCTTGCAAGGTTAGCATAGGTTCAGAAATGGGGACTAAAAAACAGTGATTTAATTCTCCAATTCAATTTTCATTTTCAAGTTTAAATTTGAATTTCAACAGAGTGATTTTACACCTAGTTCAACAGTGATTTTACCTCGATTTCAGCGGTAATTTCAGCAGCAGAGTCGGGGCGGGACTAAAAATCTTAACCCTAACAGCATAGTGGAGCGCGTGGAAGGCGAGGTGGGCGGCGAGTAGGCGGGCACCTTGGCGTCAGGCCGAGGGCGATTTAACCTGGCGCCGAGGGCGGCGGTAGACGGGCACCTCCTCAAGATCGCCTCCAGCCACGTCTCCTCCACGAGCAGCTCCGGACTTGGCAAGGCGGAGGTTGCATGTGTGGCGAGGGCGAGGTTGGTGTCGGCCTGCGGGCGCTGCTCCGCGAGTGGGGTGGGGTCGGAGGAGGAAGGGAGGATGGGAGAGGAGGCGTCGGTGGTGTGGTGTGGACGGGCGGCGCTGCTCGGCGAGAGTGGGGTGGGGTCGGAGGGAGGAAGGGAGGATGGGAGAGGAGGCGTCGGTGGTGTGGTGTGGACGGGCGGCGCTGGTGTCGGGCGGGCCGAGGCGGCGGGCGGGGCGTCGGAGAGGAGAGGGGAAGGGATCGTGGGCGAGGCGAGGGAGAGAGGGATCGTCTGAGTAGAGGCGGCACAATACTAATGGCGCACCACCCTCGGTCGCCATAAGTACATACATGCTAATGGCGCACCTCACCCAGCGCCATTAGTATTTTTTTTTACTTCTGCCCGAGCCAACAGGTTATCTACCACCAGACCTGATACACATCAAGTCTTCTCTACTAGTTCGACTAGTCAGCAGCTAGTTCCCACACCAGGAGGTCCTGGGTTCGATTCCCAGGCTCCACAAATTTTTTTTATGCATTAAAAATGCTGTTTGATACTTACTTGTGTTTAAATATGTTCAAACTTGTTTAAATCATAACAGTATTTTTTTTATAAGACAGTAATATTTTTTTAAAAAATATCATCAAACAGTAATGCCGGTGGAGCGGGGAGGTGCGAAGTGCGGGGGTCGGGCGGCGGTTGAGTAGGGAGGGTGCGGGGGTCGGCGGCGGTTGAGTAGGGGAATCGAGGGTGCAGGCGGTGGTGGCGGCGGCGGTGGACCAGATCTGGCGAGGTGGGATAGCGATCGAGATGGAGGGGAATCGAGTGTCCATGAAATTAGAAAATATTCATGATAGTTCAAAAAGTGCCCTTGAAATACAATCGAGAAATGAAGTCTACGATCTAAATACAATCGATCTTAGCTAGCTATCTCTTCACAATCTTCTTGCCCTTCTTTTTTGCAAATGGAGTTCTTCTATGGAACGGACGTCCTTTAGGTAGGGTGGTCCTGCTTCTTCTTGTGGTGTATGCTGCTACTTCATCATCGTCGTCATGTTCGATCTTCGGGTCGCCGTACTTGTCGAAGTCTTGCTCATTGGCTACTCCATCCATTCCGATGATCTTCCTTTTGCCTCTCCTCACGACAACATGACTGGGCTTTGGCGGGTCGGTAATGAAGAAGCATTGGTCCACTTGGGAAGCCAGTACCCATGGCTCATTTTTCAGCGGTGACGTTTGCGCCCATGGTCTTGATTTGGCCGGGTATAACCATGGTGGTGAAATACCGGTCTTCTTTTATGATGTTCTTGGCCCATCGACACGGAACATCGGGACCTTCTCTCGGCAGTAGCTCAGCTCCCAGATCTCCTCGATCCTTCCGTAGTATCTGTCCTTGTCGTTACGGTGTAGGATTCCATCGTTACCCGGAGTTCGATAACCATCGCTCTTCATGTCCTTGGCCTCGGTGTAGAATGTGTAGCCGTTGATATCGTATGCCTCATAGGTCATCAGGTTGTGCTCGGCGCTCGTGACAAGGCGAATATGAGTTGTTCTTCGCGGAAGAATCCTCATGTAAACGATACGACGAAGCTTCGCTTGAACCAACGCGTGAAACATGAGTTGTGCTCTTTGAGTATATCTCCGTCCGTCCTCTGTTGGCCTCGGTCATTGTACGTCTTCTTAATAAAGGTTTTGTGCTGTACCACCCAAGGATCGACCACGTCTTATGTGTTGTAGCGCGACTAGGTTTGCTCTTTCAAAGTCGGCGAGTCGACCATCGAAGTCGACATGCATTTCGCGGCGACCCTCACGGTAACCCCATCCAGCGAGCCTGCCGAGGTGCTGCTGACAGGCAGACCAACGGGTTCTCGATGCCTAGATAATTCGTGCGAGAGGAGATGCACTCTTGTCGAAAGCCCTGGCTATGCTTCCTTCGGACGTGACATGTTGCGAACGTATCCTTTGATGACACCATTCATCCTTTCGAACGGCATCATTGTGCGGAACGTCGGCCCGAGTTGGATGATATCCTCCACTATATGGACCAGCAGATGCACCATAACGTCGAAGAATGCGGGCGGAAGTACATCTCAAGCTCGCATAGTATCACCACGATCTCTTCCTGTAGCCTTCTGAGTTGCCTCACGCAAATCGACTTCCGAGAGATGACGTCGAAGAAGTTGCATAGGCCAAATAGCGTTTCACGGACGTGCGTGTCCATGATCCCACGGATTGCAATGGAAGTATCTGCGTCATCAAGACGTGACGGTCGTGAGACTTCATCCCGCTGAACTTCGCTCACTGGGTCTAGGTATCTGCTTATCTTCCCAGCGTAATCAGAAGGAAGTTTTACTCCTAGGAGGCGGTGAAAAACTGCTCGATCTCCTCGACTTAGAGTGAAGCACGCGGGAGGGTAGTCATTTCCGGTCTTCTTGGTCTTTTGCCTTTGCGACGACTTTTCGTGTCCCGCTTCGCCTCATCATCATCATCATCATCATCATCATCATCATTAGCGTGAAGCTCCACCGATGCCCATTGATTTCAAGTCCGCCTTGCTTTCGGCCCATCTTTGGTCCTCTCGGCATGTTGAGCAGGGTACCAAGCAGACTCGCACACGTTCTTCGTGATATGCATGACATCAAGGCTATGAGGCACATGGTGGATCTTCCAAGACGGCAAGTCCCGTAAAGCAGACCTCGTTTTCCATACCTTCAGCAGCTGCTCTGGCGCCTTCGCTTCTTTCCGGCTCGCGCCTTTTGCTTCTTTCGGCGGTGGGCAGTCTTTCCAATTTTTCAACAGCTTGTCTATTTCCTCGCCGCTCCTCGACACGGGCGTTTTGGGTTCGGTTTCACCATCGAACAGATCCTTGCGTTTCCTCCACGGGTCATCATCGCGAAGCCACCTTCGATGTCCCATGAACACGGTTTTCAAGACCGGGATCTCTATCTAGCTGGCGATACGTTGTGTCATCCATGCACCTTACGCATCCGAAAATCCGTGGACTACCTGCCCGCGAGATATCCGTAATCGAGATAGTCGTGCACCGTCGTGAGCGGTGCGGCTCTCATAGGGAAATATTCTTTCTGCGGCGCCCCACGTATTGGTGGCGTTTTCCACAGCGTGTCAAGCTCCTCTTTCAGCAGCCCGGATCTGATTGATGTCGTTCCTGGTTGTTTCGCCCTTCAATTAGCATACTCATGTGAATGTACTTCCTCTTCATGCACAACCGGGGAAGGTTGTACATCCACACAAACACGGCCAGGTGCTATGTGTGCTTCTCGGCTGCCAAACGGATTGACTCCATCGGTGCTCGCGCCCAAAGACGATGTTCCTTGGATCGTTCCCAAATTCGAGTCTTGAAGTTCAACGCTTGCCACCGCTCGCATCCTTAGGGTGACTCAGCATCTTGTCTTTTTTATCTATCTCCGGATCATTTGCGTCATCTTCTCGCTTCTTCTCCTCCCTATCCGCGTGCCAACGCAGGAGCTTTGCTACCTTAGGGTCCGCGAAATAGCGCTGCAGACGAGGAGTGATCGGAAAGTACCACACCACTTTTCGAGGAGCTTTCTTCCTCTTCTTGTATCGAGTGACGCCGCACACGGACATATGGTAGACTCGCGTGCTCGTCCCGATAAATGATGCAATTGTTCATGCACACATGGTATTTCACGCGGTAAATCGAGAGGACACACGATTTTCTTCGCCTCCTCAAACTGGTCGGGCACTTGTTCCCCTTGGGAAGACGTTCGTGCGAATGACATGTTCTCGTCGAAGCATCGTCGGTCATTTTATGTTTTACCTTCATCTCCGAGCCACGAGGCGTTACTTCAGCGGGTATCCTCGGGCCTGCATCCCGCATACAATGGAGTAACGCGTCTAACTCAAGTTGATCCATCTTGGCTTTCTCTCGGGCGGCAGCTCTGGCGTTATCCGTCGCTTGAGAAGCAGCTCTTGAATATGAGGGTCCTGCACCCAGCCCATCGATGGTCCGTAAATGCGCTCCGCGGCATCATCATCTTCATGATCATGTCCGTCGCCTGCTCCGCATCTTCCTCATCATCATGTCCTGCATCTTCTACATGATGATCGTGTACAACATCACCGTCGTGATCATCTCCGGGATTCTTCGTCTTCTCGCCCGCCCGAGCGCGGTGGTTGTCTTGCTGCCCTTCCTCATTTCTTGCCCGGCCCCCATGGGCGACTTCGTAGTCATCTTTATCACCTTGCCACCGATAGCCATCCATGAAACCACGCAAGAGCAGGTGGTCCGCACCTGCCGAATCCGGGTCCGCAATAAGGCTCTTGACTTGCATCTTCGACACGGACATCTTATCTCCGTCTCGTTCTTTTGAAGCATCTCGCCTTAGCGGACCTCAAAAACCTATTCACGATGCCTTTGGTCATCGTGCGGACCATGGTCGTCATGGGTAGAGCAAAACGATATTTTAGAACCAAACAAAAATTTGGCATGACTTTCCTAAAAATAGGACCAAAAGAATGCTTAATGCCAAAATTCTCGCCGAAACGGAAATGAATCAACATTCCGGTAAAATATTGGCAACTATCGCATTTCAAATACCGGTACACCTCCAAACACAAACACATATGCAACACCACAAACATATGCAACACCACGAACATACATAGATCTAGCTAGGCCGTAAAAAGTGCATGTGCACATTGTTGTAGGGAGAACAACATAAATATAGCTTCCCCTTACTTACCTATTAAAACAAGGTAATTTAACCACTTAATTTGAATGAATCCATGGTGGAAATGAGGTGAAAAAGAGGAGGCACCCGAGACAAGGAGGAGGTGGAGAGAATGAAGTGGGGAGAAAGTGAGTGTGGGTAGGAGAGGCCGTCCAAAATATCTTGTTGCTGCCACTTACTAATGGCGCACCAGCACTAAATGCGCCATTAGTAATCAGTAACTAATGGCGCACCTCGGCGGTGCGCCATTAGTAGATTTGCAAAAATAAAAAAAATACTAATGGCGCACCCTTTGCGCGGTGCGCCATTAGTATACTAATGGCGCACTTCATCTGGATGCGCCATTAGTATGTTTGGACAGACGCACTAGTTTAATTTTTTTTTGATACTAATGGCGCACCACTTGCATGATGCGTCATTAGTAGTTCGCCGGGATGCGCCATTAGTATGTTTGGACAGGCGCAATAGTTCAAAAAAAAAATTCCATACTAATGGCGCACCCACTGCCAGTGCGCCATTAGTAATCTAACTACTAATGGCGCACTTAAGCGGGATGATGCAATTAGTATGTTTGGACAAGCGCAATAGTTCAAAAAAAAATTTGATACTAATGGCGCACCCTTTGCATGGTGCGCCATTAGTAGTTTCAACTCTAATGGCGCATTAGCATGTGATGCGCCATTAGTATATACTAATGGCACACCAACTTTATGGTGCGCCATTAGTGTCAATCCCATCTATAGCCCTTTTTTTAGTAGTGTCCCGGTTAGAGGAGTAAAACCGAGAATTTACTCCTCTAACCAGTTATCGGGGATCGGTTAGAAATGCCCTAATTGACGCTCTTATGAATGATGTAACCTTGGTGATTGATGAATAAAGCGCGCCGAATGGCTTCCCGTAGAATAATGACTAATTATATAACCTGGTGGTGTTATGTACGACATGATAATATGATATGACATGATGGTGTGTGTTAGCTAGATTGAAAATTCAGCTAGCTAGCTAGTTGTAGGTTTGTGTCAGTTAAGGAGAGAGCTGGAATCACGGGAACCGCACGATATCGGCAAATGAAGAAGGCCAAACACGTCAAGATCGAACTGTACGTCTAAGCTAGCTCATCCAGCTAGGCTAGCTAATGGCTAATGGCTAACGGCTAATGGTGTAGTGGAAATTAGCTGCTAGCTAGCTTAGCTTTTGCTTGCTGCGTAGGATGAGATCTACTCCCTCCGCCCCGTCACATAATATAAGACGTTTCTGCAAGCTAACATAATTTGCAAAAATATTTTGCATTATAAAATGGAGGGAGTACGTAGCTAGGAAGAAGTGGCCAGTAGCAGGAGAGAGTGTCTGCAAGCGAGTGACTAGTCCATGGTTTGGTTTGTGCCACACCAACTAGCTGGCATGGCGCCACGTCCATCTATCGTACTACCACTAACCAGTATAGCTAGGTAGGCCCGATCCATCCGTCCAGAGACAAAAAGTGTTCAGGTTGTTGCGCCGTCAGGCTCCATCCGTCCGTCCATCGCCTGCGCAGTGTGGCTTTCATGTCTTCATTTCAGAGGTGGGAAAATATATAGCATGTTTTAGGCTTCTAGAAGCGTAAAATTGCAGAACCATTCGAGGCTAATTGTTTTGCGGGCACTAGCGCTAATTCGTGGTAACCTCTGTTCGCTAGAGTTTTACTGTATGTGTGGTGACCCGGTCTCATCGTCAGGGTCGATGCACGTGGAATGACCTTTGCTTGTGTCGTCTATGCATAAAAGTGAATGTCTATCTAAAATAACGATCAACCTGTATTTTAGAGATGTTGAACTTGTATATAAAAATGTCGATTTTTTGGAATACAGGTTGAACATGATTCATCTATGCATTGATTATTTCTAGATAACCATGCAAAAGAAAAAGATGACTTCTAGATACAAGTTGAAAATCTTTTTTAATACATGTTGAACATTTTATCCAAATACATATTGAACAATTGTCAAATGCACGTTGAATAATTCTTTTATACAGATCGATCATTTTCAGATACATGTCGAA
Organism: Aegilops longissima; assembly: GCA_021605205.1. Classification (NCBI taxonomy): domain Eukaryota; kingdom Viridiplantae; phylum Streptophyta; class Magnoliopsida; order Poales; family Poaceae; genus Aegilops; species Aegilops longissima. Next base: position 656,198,536 of record CM038681.1, on the reverse strand, counting down.
TATTTTTCTGAATACATGTTGAACATTTGTTAAATGCACATAACATTTAAAAAATAAGTGGTGAACATTTTAACACACACTGTGCATTTTTCATAAATGACATGATTGCCATAAGAAAAATATGAAACATTTGTAGGTGTTACAATTTTTTCCCAAAATGTCACAATTTTTGAATGCTAAAAGTACCTTCTCAATATTACATGAACAAATATTTACGTTTTGAAAACATAACATTTTTAGATGCCATGAACAAACTTATGAACCATATGAACATTTAAAAAAAATGAAATGAACACTTTTTACTATCATGGAAATTTTAAATGGAAGGTAAAGTTTTTGAATAACTACGTAAAGTAATATTTGAAGTTTACAAATTTACAAATTTTTTAAATATAAATAACAAGGAAAAAAATAAAATTAACAGAATAAACTAGTGAAGCAAACCAACTGCACCCGATTAGGTTGTTCTGCTGTGAGCTCCCTTTAGGCGCACCATATTTTCAACTCGCAAGATGCAACTGTTGCACGAGGAATATCTTATTTGATGCTCGCAAGTGTGAAATAGATGGCCCGGTGCAGGGGCGAAGTTAGCTTGATCAGCTACGGCGATTTTTTGTACTTTATAAGAATGAATTGCAAGGCTCGTTGTTACTAGTCCTAGGGCTGACGCAAAGGGAGAGGGGGTAGTGTGCATTACGGGCTGCCCTAGGCCTATCTCCGCCACTGAGTTGACACACAGGGGGATGTACATTACAAGCTGCCCTAGGCCGGCCTGTCTCCGCCACTGGGCTGACGCACAGGGGGATGTACATTACGGGCTGCCCTAGGTTTGTCTCGGCCACTGGGCTGAGGCACAGGGGCATGTACATTACGGGCTGCCCTAGGGCTGTCTCTGCCACTGGGCTAATGCACATGGGGATGTACATTACAGGCACCCCTTCTAGCTCAGTCAAATTTTCCATGTGCATGTCATTTTGTTTGCTTCTTGCTATTATTTATTTTGTTTTATTTTCTGTTTTCTCTAGTTTTTCCTATTTGATTCACTTGTTTTTTGTTTGTATTTTTTGTTTGTCTTCTCTTCGCTTTTTTAATGAAGGTGGAAAAAAATCAATACACGCTGAACAAACTTTCAATTAACGTGTGAACATTGTTTTTTATATGCCCTGAATATTTCTATAATATAAGTTCAACCATTTAAGTATACAATCAATTTATTTATAATATACACACACCAAACTTTTTAAAATACATGATAAACATTTTTTTTAAACATGGTGGTATTTTATTATAACACGGTGGACTTTATTTTAATACATGATGAACATTTTGCATACACAAGTTGAACATAATTTTAAGACACAGTAAACATTTTCATATTTGCGCGACAGAAAAAGGAAGCCAAACTGAGAAAGTAGAAGAAAAAATCACTAAAAATGAGTCGTAGGAGCGCCCAGGAAAGAAAACAGCACGATATATGACACTGGGTCCATGCCCCATCGACTGCTCCCTGTATGTCGTGCCCTATCGCGGGAGTTTCTTGTTCTCGAGACAAACGCCCTGAATCTTCACTACGTAGTAAGAATGTTTACATAATCAGAGGAGGCAGGGGGGTGGAAATACTATGAGCGTTTACATTACTTTCTTGCCGTTCATGACGAAAAGCTACTTCACTTCTTGCCTGCTTCAATCTTTTGATTTCCTCAATAATCATCGAGTTTGGCCCTCTGTTCCGTTCGCCTATGCCCTATCACAGGAGCTATGTCACACTTGCTGCGAGACATAACTCCAACTCGCGTCAACTGCGGAGCTGCGCTTCTGGGCCGGCCTAATAATGTAGCTAACGCGTGAGTTTTTTTCTCTGCTATGTGGGTTCACTGTTCTACATTGTTTGCATCGGTTTTCTTTGGGCTTGCTGTTCATTTTCTCTGGTTTCCTTTTTTCCTTGTTCCTTTTTTTTTCTTAGATTCTTTCATTCTTTGTTTTATAGTAGTGTTTTTATTTTTTCAAAACATGCCATGAGCAATTTTCCAATGCAAATTTAATGTTTTTTAATAAATGATTAACAATGTTTCAAATACAAGTTTTGGTATCTATGTTGTTTAACAGAAGTGAATGTGTAGGATGGCGCGCGGCTAGCGACAGTCCTTGCTCCTGGGTGCGGCAACCCGTGCTCCTGGGCGCGGCTCGCGGCGACCCTTGCCCCTCGTGTGGTGGAGGTGGTCGTTGGTGGGTGCTGGAGCTCGGGCCTTCGTCGGGAGGAGGAGGCGGAGAAGAAAGAGACAAGAGGAGAGAAGAAAAAGGTAAAAGGGAGAAGATACATCTTGCACGTGGGTCCCACAATAAGTTAACAATCAAACAAAATGGTCAACAAACGGATTGTTTAGGACTGGGCCTGATCTGTCATAAACCGGTTTAAAATGTTAGCAGCGAATGATTTGGGTTTTTCTAAACAGCCGACCCCTGAGTTGGTAGTTATCACGTAAAAAAAACCGATTGTTTTTTGGAACCCAACCCGAATTATAGTAGTTTTATGCATGTTATTTACTCTGATGATGCATATGCGTGCATGCTCAACAGTTTAACTTAGCACTCTGATTTCATTTGTTATTACCGAGCATGCGGCCGGGCTGTAGTGTGAGTGAGCAGTAGTGGCCAGCCATGCATGCATGCATAAAGCAAGGCAAAGCAAAGCAAGGAGAGCGGCAGCTTTAATTAGTTTGCCATGCACGCACGCAGTGCAAGCTTTTCTGTCCATTTTGTTGCTGTACATATGCAGTTAGGCCAACTCCACCACACCATCCTAAACGGACGTCCGTTTTGTTCAGATTTCGTCCATTTAGGATGGCAATGGAGACGAAAATGGACATGCGTGTCCGGCTTATGTTTGAGGCGCCCACCGCGACAGAGCAACCCAAAACGTCTGCCCCCCACCTCCCCACCCGCTCGCCGCCGTGCCCGGCCTCGCCCCCCCCGCCCGCCTCGCCCGCCCGCCGCCCCGCCCACGCTCGCCACGCCCGCCCTCGCTTCGCGCTGCCGCGCCGCAGCTTCGGCCGCGCCGCCAGCGCTCCGTCTGCCACACTCGCCGTGAGCTCGGTCGCGCCCAAGACCACGGCACTCCGCCCGGCCCGACCGCCCGCAGCGTCGGCCCACCCCTTCGTCGCCTCGCCGCCCGCCGCAGCAGCTTCGCCGTCGTGCGCGCCCAAGACCGCCGCCGCCCTCCGCAGCAGCTCGCCCACGCACCGCCCCACTGCGCTGCGCTTTCGCCCGGCCATGGCGGCGGGCCTCAACGACGGCGAAGCGAGGCGGCGGCGAGCTAGCGCAGCGTGCTCCTGGGCGCCCGTGGCCATTTAGCCTAGTGGTGGTGTGTGTGCATGGTGGGCCAGGGGAGAAAAGGAGGAGAGAGAGAGGGGTGGGTGGGTGGGCCAATGACAGGCGGGCCAGGGTCACATGCAGAAGGACACACCCCGGACAAGGACGACGCAGAGAGCGTCCGCTCGTGTCTGTTTCAGACCCAAAGCCAGCCCAACTTTGCTCCCGGGATGGGGCGAAGCGGACACAAAACGGACGTTTTCTGGGATGGGGTCGCGCGCTGGGCCGTCTGGTATGTCCGTTTTACCTCAAACGGACACACCCAGACAGGATAGCGTCGCGCGGTGGAGTTGGCCTTAGATCTGCCATGGCTCATGGCCGCCACCACACAGACAGAGCTGAGGTAAGTACAGGTAGATACAAAGGTGCTGCCCGTGATAAAATTATCCAGCAGGCTAAGCTCGATGAGGGAAAGTATTTTTCGATGAAATTGTGTTTGAGCATGCATTGCCCTAGGGAAGCTAGATGAGTGTCTTTTTCTTTCTGATGAATCTTGTACTTGGATCGATGAACCCCTAGGGTCCTCCTAATTAACGCTTCTTATGAATGATGTGACCTTAACTATTGATAATATAACCTGATGCTGTCATGTACGACATGATAATATGATATGACGTGGTGGTGTGTGTTAGCTAGATTGATAATTCAGCTTGCTAGCTAGTAGTTGTAGGTTTGTGTGAGTTAAGGAGAGAGCTGGAATCTCGGGGACGGTACAATATTGGCAAATGAAGGAGGCCAAACGCGTCAAGGTCGAACAGTCTAAGGTAGCTCATCCAGCTAGGCCAGCTAATGGCTAATGGCTAATGACTATTCGTGTAGTGGAAATTAGCTGCTATCTAGCTTAGCTCTGGTATGCCGTAGGATGAGATCTACTCCTAGCTTAGCTCTGGTGTAGTGGAGTATTACCTCCGTCGTGGTTTATTGGCCATATTCGTATTTTGTGCCAAAATTTGAACATACATTTAACTGATAAAATATTAATGCATGTTATTCAAAATTGTATCGTCGGATTCGTATTTGTACATAGTTTTCAATGATTAAATCTATGATCAAAATTTGGCATAAAATACTAAGGTAACTAATAAAACCAGGATATGGGGGTAGTAGTAGCTAGCGAGAAGAAGTGGCCAGTGGCACGAGAGGATGTCTGCAAGCGAGCGACTAGTCCATGGTTTGATTTGCACCACACCAGGTGGCTTGGCGCCGGCCACGTCCACCCATCGTACTACCACTAACAAGCATAGCTAGGCCCGATCCATGGAGACATACAGAGACAAAAGGCGTTGAGAGAATTCCTTATTTGACACTACCTTAAAATGTGGTTCCCTATTTGGCCCTGAAGATTTTTTTCTTCCTTGTTTGACACATGCACTAAATTTCTTTCCCAATATGACACTCTAGTGCATTTTGTTCACTAACGGTGTTAAAGACAGATGTGAAAATACCTTTTTACCCCTGGTGCATAAAGTGAGCAAAAATCTGTACATGACAATATATACACTTATGTTACATATTTGGTCATGTTAAATGACCAATTGAGACCCCATAACTTGGTCAATGATCTGATTTCAATCCAAAAAATTGTCCTCTCATTTTAATTCAAAAGATGAAAATTTGGCAGAACCTCCCCTGTAATTTGATCCCATATCTCACACATATATATATATATATATATATATATATATATATATATATATATATATATATATATATATATATATATATATATATATATATATATATATATATATATATATATATACACACAATATGCATCACAACATGAACAACAACCAGAAGCAGCCATGTTCACACATACATCACATTTAGGTTCACATTCACCACATACATCAGTACTAGTTGGCATGCATCACATACTGTTTCACACATGAGGTTAGGTTTACAAGTACATCACATGAGCAGCACAAAAGGACATCCAAAAGTAACCATGGCATTAAGAAAAACATGAGAATCACAAACTAAGCCGCCTTTTGCTTCTTGTGCTCATTGATGGGCTTGCAGAGTTAAATTTTTTGCTTCTTGTGCATATTGTTGGGCTGTCTTGTGGCACCATAGGAATCTTTTCAGTGCACTCCTTACTCTTGCCCCTAACCTTCACAGGAACATTTGTTTCATCGCTGGGCATAGGAAACTCGATGGAAATTGGCTCCGGCTGTTTTGAGCCGGTTCTTGATCTGCACTTAGGCATGTAAGGCAGCAGTAGTTTTTAGCAATTGAAAACAAAAAAAATATTCATAACATGTCAACTAAAAAGAGAAACAATACCTCTTGGATCGAACCGATTCAGATTTCCCCCCTTTTCCCTTTTTGTTTGTATTCTCCAAGCTTTTGCTATGGTGAGAAGAAAGCAATAAGAATACAGAACAAGTTTTAATTTAACTAAATCTCAAAATCTGAACTAGTTGTAATCACCTTTTTGATGCTCCAGCACTAGAGTTAACATGCTTCCCCTTTTTTTTGGTTGTAGTTTCCAAGCTTTTGCTATGGTGAGAGAAAGGTACTTAGAATTCAAACATTGTTTTCATGTATTTATGAGCACAAGTGTAAATTTACGAACCTTGGGGGAAAACACATTCTTGTTGGTATCTATTGCCAAATATGGTCTGCAACCACTAAGGAACCCCTCTATGCAAGGTTGCATTCTTCACCTTCTTTTTCCTTCTTGCACTAGAGCAATCATGACCAAAAGGGTTTTTTTTCACCTACAAAAGAAGAATATAATTAGTTAGCTAAAAACTCTCAAACAATCATGCAAGAAATGTTTACAAACGAGCAAAGTTAGACAATTACCACTACGGTACACAAATCATCCGTTGTAGAAGCATGTATCCTCCATGGACAATTATCTTCATCTCTTCTTTTACAATAGCCCCTGAACCTACATGGTGCACTCTTCTCCGTGTTATACTCAAATTCATGTTTGATAGCATGCTGAGAAAGGGCCAACTTAAACTCCTTCATATTGGGATATATGAAACCTTCAGTCATAGGAGGGTCATCCTTATCATACTCGATATTTGGGGCATGATTTACCTCATGCAACTCCTCATCCTCCTCTACTTCAGTCTCGTCCTCGCTCTCATCCTTACTCTCATCCTCACTCCCATCCTCACTCTCATCCTCACTCTCACCATCAACAACATAGTCTTGGTCCTTTTCTTTATCAGGAAAAAGAACCACATTTAGAGCTTTAGGTTCTTCCTTCAAATACATATTCTCTTCATCAATCCCAACATGTTCATTCTCCAGTATTGGGTTGCAAAGATAACTATCATCATCTTGGTCTACGTTGTTCTTAGGTTGGATATGCACATCACTATAATACTCAATGATAGGCTCATATGGTTCAGAGGGTTCCCAATATACAATGAACATCTGCACCATCTTTGACTTAGCATGTTTCTCAAACATATACATCAACTCTTGGTCTGATTTTATTTCTGGAAACGTTTTCAGAACTTCATCATAGTAGTGAACATGCGCAACTTCCAAATAACGTGGCTGGTACTGCACTATAATTGATTCAACCAAATCTTCATAATTTGTCAAGACGGAATCAATAACCTTCTCGAAATAAAAACACATGGGCTCTTTTCTAGCTTTTTTTGGGTTGCCAAGCAATCTAATTTTCAGCACATAACAAGAATTTGGATCCATCCTGTACATAAAAGAGAAACTTATGCATGAGCATTGCTACTGGATATGGGTCAACCTGCTCCTCCTTCTAATCCTGCATTTGAAGAGAAATTGTGGAAAGGAACTCACCCTTCTAAGTCTGCAGCAGCACCGTGGCCCAAGCCCGCATCCACGCCCAACCTTGCAGCATCGCCATGGCCTGCACCGCCCGCAGCATCGCCATGGCCTGCGCCCGCAGCTGAGCTCACCGGCAAGTGCTGCACAGCGGACCTCACCGACGAGCCATCCCCAGCCCTGCCTTGGCCGCCGTCCGCCGTGCCTGGGTCGCCGTCCGCCGCGGTGCTTGCTCCGGCGCCCACAACCGTGGTTGATCCTCCGCCCGCAGCCACCCCTTGAGCCATGGCCCCTCAGCTCACGCCGCCGCCGCCGCCGTTCGAGCCAGCAACCCGCCGCCGCTAGGGTTGGGGGTGGGGAATCGAAGAAACAGAGAGACGAGAGGATGGGGATCGGGCTTGTGGGCTAGCGACTCTGTGGGCTAGCTACTTACACGGGGGCATTTTGGTCCATCAAAAAACAATTTAACGGAACGGTGTAACAAAACGAACGGCGATGTCACGTAAGGAAGAAAATTTAGAGTGCATGTTAAATAGGGAAAAAAAATTTCTTCAGGGTCAAATAAGGAACCACATTTTAAGGTAGTGTTAAATAAGGAATTCTCTCAAAGGCGTTCAGGTTGTTGCGCCGTCAGGCTCCATCCGTCCATCCATCGCTCGTGCAGTGTGGCTTTCATGTTTCTTTCTTTCTTTCTTTCTTTCTTCCTTTCTTTCAGAGTAGAAACATATGCACTTCGCATGTTTTAGTCGTCTATTCTCTCCATTCCATAATGTAAGACGCTTTTTTGGCACTAGACATGACCACTCGTGGGGCTAAATCCAAATCGTTTGCAGATACTAGCGCCGATATGTGGTAATCTACGTTCGCTCGAGTCTTACACCAAGAGTAGTGGCCGTCAGGGTTGATGCACGTGTAATAACCTTTGCTTGCATGGACTAAACCTATTTAAAAACACTAGTTCATTGCCCTAGTAGTTGATCGTCAATAGTCAAGAATATCTGACATATTAGGTGCCACTCTTCGAGCCTTGCTAGGCCATCAGTGTTTTTGGTCGTTCAGTTAGCAGTTGTCAGCATTTCTGGCCGTTACGAAATCTGGACCGCTACTCCCGTGACAGAATTCTGTTCAATCGGGCATACTGGACCTTATATATATTCTGCATCGGCAGGCTATGCAGCGCATTGGTGCGGGCGTTGGGGATGCCCCGACTATATCTCGCATTAAGCGAGGTAGACGGAACCCTCGCGTCGAACATGGGCAATGTTCGACGCGAGGGTTCCGTCTACCTCGCAAGGGTTCCGTCTACCTCGCTTAATGCGAGATATAGTCGGGGCATTGGGATTTTTGCATTTCCTCTCCATATGTGCCTAATCCTTATCCACGTCTTTCCCTAGCAAAAAAATTGTTTGGAATGGGGGATTTGGTATCGAGACCGCAAAAGGGGGGTGGACTACTGATAGAGTTATCACAGATTTGGCTCTGTGGGTTTTGGTTCGGTTGATTGCCGTGAAAATTAACCTAGTAGTTCATCCTTGGTAGGAGGCACTCAAAATAGCAGGGGAGATGTGGCAAGTCGCATACGATGATTCAAAATTAACTCGGCTTGGTAGAAGAACTCAAAATGTCTCTGATTGGTTAACATAAATGTATGCCTTCCATGTTTGATATAATGCAAGAACATGATTAGGTCATTTGGTTTATTCCTTGCATGCAATAGTGACTCAAGCACATGATTTTTATACCAAGTCAAACAATCCTTGGTAGGGAATTGTATGCATATTTATTTCAGAATGAAATTGACAATTAATTTTGCAGTGCCTATGTTAAATTGCATTAAATTTCCTATATTAAATTCATTATACTCATTATATAGATAACGATGTTGCATGTATTCTAGTGGGTCTTATGTCAGGGTAGCTATAGAATATTCTACCGAGATATTTAGGTATTTGGTTGCCATTGCATTTTTTATATTATATGAGATTTAAACCTGAATTTATCGGTGAATACGGTCCATTATATTTACTTACATTTAGGGAAAATTTATTTATATATTTGATATTTGTGATCCCCTAATCTTAGTTAATATTATAACTATAAACTTGGATACATGTATGTCACTTCATATAGAATCATCATAATACATTCAACTACACAACTTAATTTATGGATGAATGTGGTGCTTTGAATTTGCTAAGAATTAGGAAAAGATTTCTTTCAAACTAAAATCAACATAGAAAATATGTATACACTCTTTAGTTTAACACAAATGGAGCATTTGTAACGATAAATCATTTTCATACTTTGTATTTGTGAGAACCTCTATATTCACATATTGGAGAGTACTTAGCATTATCTTAGAAGTAGTTTATATCTAGTACTTTGAGAAACAACAAAAATCAAAATAAAAATATTTTTATATTTAAAAGATGTATTTATAAGCAAATAACATATAGTCTATAGTAAAATAACTAAGTTTAAAAAGTAAAATAGTTTAATATAAATAATGAATAAACGAATAAAGAATTTGGTGAGTAGAATCAAAATCGTGGGTGCCACGTTATGATTATGTTGCTGCGAACACTAGTATATGTAACTGAAGGTGATGTATATAGTTATGGTGTACTATCGCTGAAGATTCATATTGGGGGAATATCAACATATCGCGAGTTTGGAGAGGCTCTCAGCCTTCACAGATATATTCAGATGACCCTCTAGAAAGAGTGCTTAATATTGTGGACCAAAAGTTATTATTAAAGGACGAGAATGAAGATGCAAACAATCCTGACAGAAATGGAGATATACCAATTACTTGCATGACCTCAATTCTGCATATTGGAGTTTCATTCTCAATAGAAACTACTACATATTGCATTCAAAATCCAGATGCTTTGAAGCAGTTGCTAACACTAAGAGACAAATTTCACACGCGTTTTATACATGCATCACGTAACTGATGTTGTGTTTGTGCCGAATATTGTGTATGAGTAAGGTTACATTTGGACTTGTGTTGTACTAATGTGGTTAGGATACAGATAGTGTTCGAGTCGGACATGTTATATCCTTGGCCTCGTGTATAATGAGGGGCACTGCATGTTGTAAACTATGATGATTATATAGTAATAGGCAGGCTGTGGGAGACGACATCATGTGTTGGTGCCTCGGGCGGTAGGTTTTAGGGTATCTCGGGGAGGAGCACCCGTATTCATCGTCCTATGAGTGCTTGTTTCTCGATAGATCAACAATGTATCTCAGATTAATCCTACATGTGGTTGCTAGACGGCTGTTCGGTTGATCTATAGGAGGAGATAGATATCATGGAAGAATCGGGTGCCAACAAGCGATCCGTGGAATATCACCATGTTTTTTTGGGAATCAAATAGCTTTATTCATAACTCAGTAGGGGTACAAGGGTTATGCATATAATCTTGGAGGAAATATGAGAATAAAAATAATCTAGAGGCACTTCCTCCTATATTCACAAGTCCGACGGATATTTAGAGATTAGCGACCTAACCAACTTACATGGTCAGACCGCTGCCGCTGCCACCACTGCGGTGGTCGGTGTCCTTCACGGCTTTACCACCGCCTTTCTGGATGGCAGGACGGACTAGCGCCCAGGGCTCCTCCAGCTGGATCAGCTGTCCGGATGGAATTTCCCGTGGGATGCTGGCGGGAGCATTGAGGATGGTGGCATTTTCATGGCGGAGGTGGGGATATAGATTGGAGGTGAGATGGTGAATTGCGTAGTCTGTGTTAACGCTCAAATCATACTTGATACGTCTAAGTCTAATCTGGTGCCTAGTGACTTGTCACTTCGACAATGACACAAGCAATTGGATCATAGTTTGATTTCCTCGCCTTCGATGAGGATGTCTATGATCCAAATGTGGATGATGTGGCGGTCCAGGCGGTGAGTGTGGTCCTCTCTGACGAAGGTTGCAATGATCGAGTTGGTGAGCGGTCTACCGTGTCACGCCGGAAGACGGCCAAGGAGGAGCTCGTGCAGGAATTTTGAAATGACCCGGATTTCCAACGCCGGCCTAGCGTGTTTGGAAAATCAGGGTTTGGTTAATTCTCGGCTAACGGATTGCCTGGTGATCGCATCGAAACGCAGATGGTGGTTGCGGTCGGCACGACGCCCGGTGGCTCTGCGAAGTGCTGGACGTGGGCGGGCATACGATCATGGAAGGGTCCAGCATATGAAGCGCAACAGATTGATTTTTTTCAGCCAGCACGGAACAAATTTTCTTTTAATTGCACGATTGTTTGAAAAAAAATGTCACGGACATTTCTTTTGAAGTGTGTGATTTTTTTGAATGGCACAAACTCTTTTCAAATGCTAGCAATACTTTGTAAAACTTATGCGGATATCTTTTACACTGCACGAACATTTTTAAAACGAGCATCCGACATTTTTTTAAGATGTAAATAAAATACGTATCCATTTTAGAAATAGAAATGAAAGTAATAAAAACGCATGCACGAGGAGCCAGCCCTCCCTCCTGTGATACTGTGGCCATGTTTTGGGGGCGCCTGGGGCAAGGAGTTCTTTTGTAAGCCATTTCTGTCAAAACAAGAAGGAGATTGTACTCCCTCCATAGTTCACGAACATAAGATGTTTTAGCAAAAAATCAGATGTATGTAGACACGTTTAAACGTGTTTGTTCACTCGTTTCTGTCTGCATGTACGAGTAGCTCATATAAACACTCAAGGCATCTTATATGTTTTGAACGGGGGGAGTGCCAGCTTTAAATTTACAGCTCACTGTTGCAATAATGATCCTGAAAACAAAAGGGAAAAGAACTGATGCAATGGCCTTACTGGGCCCGAAACAGAAGCATTCACCCACTTACGTCGGCCTGGCCTGATGGAGGAGAGAAGCGTCACCAAGCAGCCCAAAGCCCAAACTGCCAAGCACGGCCGAGCCATCAGCTCGAGCTTCCATCCATCCATGGCTCTGATCCGCGCCGCCGCCGCCGCCCTCCGCCGCCGCGCCCGCGTCGCCGCTCTCCCGGCCATCTCCCCGTTCCCCCACACCAGCACCTCCCCCTCCCCCGCTCCCGTCCCCAACCCCGCCGCCCGGCGCCACCTCATCACCCTAACCCACCGCGGCCCATGCCTTCGCCCGCCCCCCGCCTCCGCGGCGACCTCCTCGTACTACATCGACAGGATCTTGCTCCCCAGAAGCTTCTCCCTCCCGCTATCGACCTCCTCCCGGGACAAGGACAAGGACACGGACAGGGGCAAAGAGGAGAGCCTCCCGCCGCCTCCGTCGGCGGCGTCGTGGGTGGAGAGGTGGCTGCCCGAGGCGGCGCGGCCGTACGCGATGCTCGCCCGCCTCGACAAGCCCATCGGCACCTGGCTCCTCGCCTGGCCCTGCATGTGGTACGCTTTGCTAGTTCCTTCTACTGACATCATTACCATCTCTCACAAACATGGCGTAGATCAGCAGGATCAGCTCACCAAGAGATTAGTAGAGAGCAGCCCGAGCTCACATTTTCAGATTTGCTGTGCGCACAAGCAGATTTTTAGTTAATAGATTTAGTCAATTTTGAAAATTTCGAGTTCATGCTCGATCTTGGGCTTTAGGAAGAGAACAGCGCATGTTTGTCAGCAACAGAGCAGCTTTTCTTACCCTGTTATATGCCTTACCAAGTAGTACCTGCTTACTCAAAGAGCTCCTTTGACCTTTGCTTTGTAGGTCGATCACGATAGCAGCGATGCCAGGGGAGCTCCCCGACTTGAAAATGCTGGCGCTCTTCGGGTGCGGAGCTGTCCTCCTAAGGGGGGCTGGCTGCACGGTGAATGATCTTCTTGACCGTGACATTGATAACAAGGTGATTCTGCTCTTTTTTTTCCTGGTTGCAGACAACGCTTCAGATCTTGCGTGTTGGTGAAAATGCCCTTCAGATTCTTGCAACCATGGACATGAGAAGGGATCGGCCGCAATTTTAAATGATTAAATCTGTCAGTGTGTTCTATGCTCACAGCTTAGCTGGGATGTAGCAAAATTAAGCGTTGACTGTCCTGACCATAGTATATCAGCAGCAGCTAAATCTAACAGCACAGTTGAACCCATGGAGAGAAAAATATGCTAACTGAGGTTATAGACAAGTTTGATGTATGTTGTACTCTTAGATCTGTGTGTTCTACTACTGCTGCATTACTTCACTCAAGTGGATCATGCAGTGAATTGATGATAGGTTTGTTCCCCGTGTAGGTTGAGCGCACCAAAAGCAGGCCTTTTGCATCAGGCGCTCTAACCCCTTCTCAAGGAGTGGCCTTCCTCGGAGGTCAGCTACTGCTGGGATTGGGCATTCTTCTCCAACTTAACAACTTCAGGTAAATTGCGTGTTCTTTTGCTTGTGTGACTGGAATGTGCAGTTTGCCTGTTTTGGATGCTCCAAAGTTCTTCCAAACAAACTGTATAGTAATTGACATATTCCACAGAAAGTATCTTTTTAATTCCAGTTTGTGCCTGTAATTATAGTTCCGGCAAACACCAAACGATTGAGAGCTTGTCAGATGTATTTCCTTCCATCATTATTGTAATGCTCACCTCTAAATTTGTCTACTTGTCCATGTAGCCGTGTTCTTGGGGCGTCTTCTCTTCTTCTGGTGTTTTCTTATCCCCTGATGAAGAGGTTCACATTTTGGGTATGTAATACACAAATGCTAGGTCGTACTACCATGATATTGCTTACAGAGAGTGATCACTTAAATACTTCTGGTGCATTTTTCGACAGCCTCAGGCATATCTCGGCTTGACCTTCAACTGGGGAGCTTTGTTAGGATGGGCTGCTATCAGAGGGAGCTTAGACCCTGCAGTCATCCTTCCACTGTATACTGCTGGTATATGTTGGACATTGGTGTATGATACCATATATGCACATCAGGTATTTTACTGGTGGCATTCTTTCATATCTAAACTGCGCAAAAGCAACTCATCGGGATTGTCGTGGTTTCTTATGATCATATCTGTCACATGTCAGGACAAAGAAGATGACCTCAAAGTAGGTGTCAAGTCCACAGCATTGAGGTTTGGGGATTCGACCAAGCAATGGATCAGTGCCTTTGGCGCCGCATCCATTGGCAGCTTAGCACTCAGTGGCTACAATGCTGAACTTGGTTGGTGCTCATTATCAGAATGTCATGTTCTACAAAGAGTATATTGTTTTTAACATAATATTGACTACATGCTTTGATCGTGTTCGGCAGCGTGGCCCTACTACCCTCTGCTCACAGCTGCAGCCGCACATTTGGCATGGCAGATTTCAACTGTTGACTTATCTGATCGTGCAGATTGCAACAGGAAGTATGTTCCTTTACATTGAATCCTCACTCTTCATTTTGAGATTTAAAAGAAATTATGTATTCATTCTTTAGTTACAACCTTGAAGTGCTTAAATAATTAAACATGTCTTGTTTAATTCCTAATCTGCAGGTTTGTATCAAATAAGTGGTTTGGAGCTTTGGTGTCCAGTGGAATTTTGCTCGGGCGACTTGCATCATGATAGATACGTCATACGTCAGGCACGATGTGCCTGTTGTTCTTTTCTATAGGATTTTGATAGCTCTGACAGAGCCAGTACATTTTTGTGACTAGTGCCGGAAGGGCAGACCTATTGTTTAACCTTGTCATCTGCTAAATGCAGTGTGCTGCAGAATAAACATCTGTAAGTTCTTTTTCTCCATTAATAACTTGTGCTTTTTCTGAGTTTCTTCTCTACTCACATATATTAAAGCCATATCCTGATTGGTAAGTTGTGTTGTTGTCTAGCAGATTTATTTCCTGGGCGTTTCCTTGTGGCGTTCCCCATTCTGTCCCAGATGACAAATCAAGGAAACAGTGGGTATAGCATTGTTGTAGAACACATCATTGTGCATTTTACTATGTGATTATTCTGATGTACGCTCTCCAGAACGAGAACCATAAACACGTCTCAGCCTAACGCTGTATATCTGGGAAGGCGGTAGGTTGCCGGTCATCCCGTTCATTTTTCACACAGCTCAGACTCTCAGAGCAGCTGGGCAAAACAATTGCTGCAGCAAAGGAAACATACCGACTGATTTGTGGTGCATTGTGTTATAGCCATGGGTTCCTGTCAGGACTCTCTTCTGCATTTGCCAATTTTTCTTCTTGTCTAACTTGTTATATGACGACTGGCATTGTAATGTAGACATGTTCACTCTATATCTAGTTTTGTAATGTACTCCCTCCGTCCCATAATATAAGATCTTTTTTTTTCAAGCTTTGTTAGGGATTGTTAAAACCTTTATATCTGGTCATCTGAAATGCAAACTTGTCATGAAAAACTGCCTTTTCAGGTAATGCAATCCCTAGCCAAAAGGCGATTGAAGTTGCTACCTGCTGTCCCTGTCTCTAATCTAATGACTGTGATTACTGTTAGCTTCTTTGGCGCTGTAGAAAACCACATGGGCCTATACTTAGATTACTACTGTACATTATTAGGCAAGTACGTAGTACGGCTAGATGGCTGCTGCTACAATTACAGGAGGTTCTTCATGACTTGATTGTTGATGGTAGCTGTTAATCCAGCATTGAACATTGAAGGCGTACCCTGATGACAAGTTCAGCTGCTGCAGTAGGTTATTTACTGAGCATTGCTGTGCATTTATGTGATTATTATTCTGATATAGGGTCTCCTCTGGGGAACTAAGAACACGATTCAGCCTAACACTGAATATTTGGGAAGATGACTGTCAGTCTTGCTGTTCATTTTTCACACCTGCAGTAAACCAAATATACCGATTGATTAGTGGTGCACTGTGTTTATCACCATGAGTACATGACCTCGGTATCCCGTGACCCCTGTCATGGCTCCACTGTGCGTTTACCATTTGACATGCTTTTGGGCTAGTTGTTTGATCTAAGCCTGTCATTATTATGCTGCCAGATTAGGCAGAGTGATTCTGTAGTGCTGTCAGTGTAGGTATTACTTCTGCTCTGCATCGCTGAGCTGTTCGCTTATGCTGGCAACTTAACATGCTGTAAGTCGTGGAGGCCGGGGCCGGGTTTTTCTGAACCCTTGTCATCAGATCTTTACAGCAAATCTGCCTTTCCAGGTAACCGAAAGGCGATCAAAGTTGTTACCCTCTTTGCTGTTTGTGTTACCTGCTAGTACTATATAGTTGTTGTCATCACTGTAGCTTTATTTATATATGGTGCTGTGAACAAATCTTACCCAGTTCTTGTAAATTCGGAGAGTAGTTTCCAGTGTAGTGAGCTAGTGGCTAATGGCAGGTGTAAGGTGTAAAGACACTTAGTTTGCCACAATTATTCATCTACTACTGGAATTTGCAATTATTCATCTTACCGTTAACCAAAGTAAGAAGCTTATCTAGTGGGGTTGGGCAACCCTGGCAGAAACATCTGGTGATGCCACACTCTTTTCGAAAGATTTCAGAGAACATTTGTCAACTTTTACATGATACATATATATGTCTGCAATCCCATGGAATTTGTTTAAATCCAGTTTTGGTCTACTCAATGGAGTATATGTTAGGGAACTTAGTTTTTTAATTTTTGGCGTTGTGCACGTTCAGTTGAGAGGTGTATTGATGAGCCTCTCCACCATGTATGTCGCCGCATTGGGGTGCCGCTCATGGTGGTCGGCGCACTGCACTCTGTTCCCATTCTTTCTATTGGTGAACAGAGTGCAGTCGGTTCAGTGTCTGTCACCCACCCACCGGAGCAGCACGCTGACTGCACCCGTGCTGGACGGACGCCATCACTATCTCGGTGTCTGTCCTGTGTGCGGTGCACGCGGCCACAAGGTCACTGGAGTTTGGAGGGCAGGTTGAAAAGGCCGGCATGGCACCCTTGGCGTGACACACTGTTAACCGACACTATCTACTCCTACTACAACTCTGCATCCTCTCCTCTCCTCTCCTCTCCCCACACCCTCCTTCCATCTCCATCTCCATCTCCTTTGCAATGGCGTCCGCCTCCAACGCTCCCCCTCTCCTCCTCTTAGTCGCCGTCCTCGCGGTCGCCCTGGCGGCGGCGACGGTGGCCGTCGACGCGCATCAACCGGCTCCGGGTGGCGATGGTGATGATCGTCAGCTGATGGTAATTGACCAAACTTTTCTCGCGGAGTCAACTCCCAGTTTCTTCATAATCAATCAGTGGCTACCGGTCACAAGTTAGTTCAGACTAATCTTCCTCTAGCTAGTGTTTATTATTCTCAATCTAAGTTAGCCGCTCTCCGTATTCGGGTCACTAGTTAGTCTTCTTCTGCAAAAAAAAAAAAGAAGAAGGATGAATCCAGTTGCTGATCATATATAAATAGACGTGAGGCAGAGAAGGATACGCGCGCGGCCGTCCGAAGGTGGCGGACGGGCTTGCTTCTATTAATGCACGCTCTCTCTCTACCTCCCCACGCATGCGTACACCTCCTCCATCCATCCATGGCGGTCTCCAAGCCTCTCTTCCTCGCCGCGGCCGTCGTCCTCCTCGTTGGCGCCCTGCTCGTGGCCGTGGACGCTGACGGTTCCTCCTCGGTAAACAGATAGATGAACACATACATTTCATTTGCTCTCAACGAATGTTACGAATCCGGAGATGAGTTAGCTAGCCTGATTAAGCTAACTACATATGGTGCTCGGTTTGCAACCTTGAATTTGCAACCTTGAATTTGCTCTCAACGAATTAAGCTAACTACATTTCATTTGCTCTCAACGAATGTTACGAATCTTTGTCTTCTTCTTCTTCTGAATCTGCAACCTTGAATTTGCTTCCACACAGTTTCAGACCATGAAGAAATATATATGGTGCTCGGTTTCATATGCTGTGTAGCCATTGCATGCTCGATGATCGTACATGTATACGGTGCAGGCGGCGGGCGGCGGCGTCGGGAGGACGCTGCTGGGCATAGACTGCCCCAAGGCGTGCGAGGCGCGGTGCGGGAGGAACTGGAAGAACGAGATGTGCAACAAGTTGTGCAACATCTGCTGCGGCAAGTGCAGCTGCGTCCCCTCCGGCACCGGCCAGGACACCCGCAACGAGTGCCCCTGCTACGCCAACATGAAGAACACCAAGAACGGCAAGCCAAAGTGCCCCTAAACCTAAACCAAACTAGCCAAGGCAAGCATGCAAGGCGGGCTAAAAACTATGATCCCATCCATCAATAATCGCCGCCGCTCGACGCTGGTGTTCATCTTAATTAGCCTGCCATTTTCCTTCCCTTTTGCTGTGGATCATATAGAGGATCGTGTTTGCTAATATGCTAATAATGTTAGTATAAGCTGTTTGTTTAGGTCCTAATGAAGGGAGGAGGAGATCAATGAGAGGTAGACCTAAGCTCCATCTTCCGTTCCCCTCTTGTGTACTCATCGTCCATTATGTATCTGTATTGCAAAATATGTAGTGTTCGAAGCAGTCTGGTTGGAAGAGTACGTTTGGTCTTGAGGTTCAGTATGTGCTGCTCGATTGAATGACTGGGGCAGCGTCTTGTGGATCCTTTTAATTTGTCTAGCTGGGCAGCACTATTTTCTACCGTCTTCCTATTTAAACGTCTGTAAAAAAATCCTCCTGTTTAAACATGCAGTAAGTCATTAGAAGTTTTAATTAGGAAATAATATATGAAGATAAAATAGGGGATGTAGCTCAAATGGTAGAGCACTTAGAAAGCATTTAAGAGGCAGGGGGATCGATACCTCCCATCTCCAGTGTCTAATTTTTAAATTTAGATTTATGCCTTCTATTTTATTCATAAACTCTGCAATAGTCGTAAGACACCATCATCTTTTGATGATCTCTAAAGCCAGTAGTATCTCATCACATTTTTTAATGGTTTCATCGCAACGCACGTGCATTGTGCTAGTATTAGTAAGAAAAAGAAGTTCAAGTGTTGGTAAACAACCTAGCTAGCTATACGTACGATGAAGTTTCATCCAACACTCAGTACGATTAGAGACAAATCATAGATTATCAGTTTGTGGGCTGGCTGTGGAGCAGTTTTGGTTGGTAAACATTGAGGGGAGAGTCTGTGGAGTGCTTGCCTCGAGCGACGCTCCAGTAGGCTGGCTCATTTGTACGGAAAAAGTCTATTTTAAACCCTGAACTCGTAGAGGTTTGGCGAAACGAACCCTCAAGTCGAAATCCCGGTAGATTGCACCCTGAACATATTTTTTTTACGTTTTTCTGCAAAAACTTTCAAAAAATGTGCGTCATGATGTTTCGAACACCGCACCTCACAGGCAATGTACGAACACGATAGCCATCCGAAAAAGCACCTGCTTTGTGATAGTTTACTTCTTTTATTTCCTTTAAATAACGACCATTTTTTGTGCTAGATTCCAGCTTGTTTTTTTTGGCCGATTTTCTTCTGTTTTTCTTCTATTTTCAAATTCGTGAACTTTTCTCGAGTTTATGAACTTTTTCCGTTTTCATGAACTTTTTTTCGAATCTTTTGAATTTGTGAACTTTTTTCAAATTCAATGAACTTGTTTTCAAAACGATGAAATTTTGTACTAAAACAATTGTAAAATAGCACTGTTTTTGGATTGTAATCAGCAAAGTATTCTCAGTCCATTGGTTTTTTGCATCAATTCTTAAGTTGTCGGTAGAATCCCAGCAACCCCATTTGTATTTGTTTGTCTGTTAAAAATGTCTTTTCTTTTGTTACACTGCTAAAAAAAGGTGCACACATAAGGTATTTTGAACTCGCAACCTCCCCTTGTTGGTGCAAAAATTGTCTACCAAGCACGCCGCCTCACCTCTTGTGAATAATTTATTCCAATTTCTTAGTTTTTTCTGTTTTTATCTTATGCGTGAAACTTTTTACAAAACTCATGGACATTTTTGAATCCGTGAACTTTTTTCAAATCCATGAACTCTTTTTATTTTTACAACTTTTTTCCAAAATCCATGAACTTTTCTTTTGAAAATTTGTGAACTTCTTTTCAAACAAATTGAACTTTTTCTAGATCCATGAACTTTTTTTTTCAAAAAATCGTGACCTTTTTTCCTTTTGGAAATTTGGTTCACGAGGTTTCTTTGTCGTTTGGTATTTCCTACTAAGATGACCACGGATTTAGCAAAAAATTAAAAACGAACAATAAAAATAAAAAGAGCAGAAAAAGAAAAGGAAAAGAAAGAAGAAAAAGAAGAAACAGGGAGGAAGTGAACAATGACGTGCTCTCCTGGTGGTAGCTTCCGTCAACCAACAGCAGGAAGTCTCGGGTTCAAGTCACCCTATGTTCTTTTTTTTGCCTTTATAAAGGATAAAAACTGCACATTTTAATAACAGGGAAAAAAAAACTAAAGCGGACCGGCCCAACGGGAAACAGTGCGAAATGGCACCAGTCCCGGCCATCCTATGACACGTCGACGATCCTGGTTTGCCAAACGACGCCAGGGTTCAGTTTAGACCGGGATTACATAGTTCAGGGTGCAATCGACCGGGATTTTGACTTGAGGGTTTGTTTCGCCGAACCTCTACAAATTCAGGGTTTAAAATAAACTTTTTCCCATTTGTACCTACAAATGTTAGCTTAGTTTATTCATTTTGTCTATTCCTTTTTTCTTTCCATTTTTAACTTTTGGTTATATTTCAAAAACTTTCCAATATACATACTACAAAAATTACTTCACATTATTTACAGTGTTCATCGTGTAGTTTAAAAATGTGAATGCAACGTAACATTTTGTTCACGCAATTGCTAAAAATGTTTGTACTATTCACAAACATGTTTGTGACAGTTTAAATTTCATAAGTTCCAAACAAATGTTTACAGAATGTAAATTTTTTTGCGTAATTTTGAAATAATGTTAAATAAAATTAAAAAATCTTGATACTTAAAAATGAAATGTGTATCAATAAAATGTTTGTAAAATTTAAGAAAATGTTTTTACAATGTAAAAGAATTGTGCAGGTAATTTTACAAAATGTTTCTACCACCCCAAAAAATGTAGCGTGTATTTGAAAACTGATTAACATTTATTCAAAAAAATGTTCAAACATGTATTGGAACAATGTTCATCATATATGTGAAAATTGTTCAATGCGTATTAATAAAATATTCCACGCATATACGAAAAACATACAATGTGTATTAAAGAAGTAACCATGTATTAGGGAAAAGAAAAAAGAAAAGGAAAAGTAAAATCACAAAAAGAAATAAATATCTGTTGCGGCAAGTGCACCTGCGTCGCCTCCGACACCGGGCATCACACGCCCAACGAGTGCCCTTGCTGTGCCAAGATGAAAAACTCCAAGAACGGCAAACCCAAATGCTCATTACCTAAACTAATCAACCACCCCTCATGCAAGGTGGAATGTGAATTATAAGTCCATCCACCAATAATCTCTACGGCTAGCTGGTGTTCATCCATCCATTATTCATCTTAGCATTTGTGTATCTGACCGATGTCGATTTTCCTTTCGTTGTGGATCATATATGATATGCCAATAATAATAGTACAAGCTATTTGGGTTCTAATGAAGGGAGGAGGAGATCAAGAGAGGTAGATCTAAACTCCATCTTCCCCTTCTTGTGTATTCATCGATTATGTATCAGTATTGCAAAATACATAGTATTGGAAGGAAAGCAAATATGTGTATGTCTTGAGGTTCGCATTGCTTGATTGAATAATGGGGCAAAGTCTTGTGGATCCTCTAGGTAGCACTATTTTTGTATCATCTCCTATTTAAACGCCCGTAAGAAAAAATATCTCCCGTTTAAACATGTAATTCAATAGAATTGTTGATTGGGGGATAATATACCAAGATAATAAAAGGGGATGTAGCTCAAATGGTAGATCACTTGAATGCATTTAAGAGGTAGGGGGATTGGTACCCTATCTCCAGTTTCTGATTTTTTGTTGTTTTTTATTGGTTTGATTTTTATTACAGAAAACAAATGGCCAAAGAAAATAGATAAGGTAATTCATAAAAAAATAGATCTAGTAATTTGTTTGGTTTGTTTTAAGAAAATATTCACCTTATATAAAAAATGTTCATAATATATTCACAAGAAAGTTTGGTTTGTGTTTAAAATATGGTCATCGTATACTATCATATGCACATAACATTGCCAAATCTCGCTACAACTGAAAGACCAATTTGTTCAGTGCACCTTTTGTGGCATGCCACATCTTAGTAAGAAACGTGTGGTGAAGTCCAGCTATGAACCAAACATGCCCGAAATCACTAGTTATTGTTACCCATTGCAAAGGTTACCCCAATGCCTACCAGGGTTCAAGTCCTATAATTGGCACCAACTGGCGCTCTCATTTTTCTGGATTTATTTCAGACTTTTCAGCGATGTTCATTCAGTGGGAGGAGACGTTTTCATCGACTACTAGGCACATGTGGTGACTTCGTCAATCTCAAGATGTTGTACCGGCTCAGTATCTCAAATGTGCTCATAGGATTGGATGTGCGTGCTTGTGTTCATAGGAGTGAGCGTAAGTATGTCTATGTGAGCATCAGTGATCATACGGTGTTAAAAATAGGTGCTTAAAAATAACTAAAAGCAATGAAAACAAAATGTAGAAGTGTTCTTGATTTCTAGGAATTGGATATATCATAAAGGTTCATAAGTAGTACAATGAATCCCAACATGAGAAAAATTACATTGAGCAACACCACCAAATGATCGATATCGCTGCTGGTGTGCGGTGTCGCTGCTCCCCTACTAGAGCTAACTTGATCTTGTCGATGACATCGCAGAAGTATTTGTGCACGTATGGACCAACACATCAGAGCTTCAGTTGCTCCATTGAACTCTTGAATCGATCTGAAGAGCATGACACCAAACCTCATCGTGATTCATGCACGATGCGAAACCCTAGCCTCGCCGCCACAGGAGACGTTAGGAATCTACGTTGGAGCTTCATCGACTCCATCCCGATGGCCAATGTCGAGGAGGATCTAAGATCAGATGACTAGTTTGAAGATGTAGCACTGCCCTGCAAGAAAATAAAAACCTAACCTAAACTACTTTCCGGAGCCGAGGAATCATGATCTTCGTCTCTGCCACTGGCCACCTGAGTTGCGTGTGGCATGGATATAGATCCACAGACTCACCGGCGAAGCTTGGACGGGATGAGTGCCCTAGCGGCCAAATCCGTGAGAAGGAAAGAGTAGGGCAGCAACATCCGTAAGAGAGAAAGAGAAACCCTGACCAGGGGACGAGTCGTAGCTTAGAGTGTTTTAGTTTACATTATAAAAACAATAAGATCAGAAGTATCTGACAAAAATAATGTATGACAGGAGAAAAATCTTTTGAACTGAACTTTTTTTTGCCAGGTCTTTTGAACTGAACTTAACACACCATTATATTTTAACAAAAATGTGAAGCATGAACTCTATTTTTTTACGCTAAACGTTCAACACATATACCGACCATGACAATTAAAAAATTAAGGGAAAGAAAATAACTTGTAACTAGAATGTATGATTTGATTTTTACGAAATAAACATACATGACTCAATGATGTGGCGTGATTTACAGGGACAAATTAGTATAGTTGAGTATATGCATTACTTGCTGATGCCACACATTTTGATCTTATGGTTATCAATAGTTGAGGTTACGTAGAAGCACAATTCACAAAGAAATTTAGTAATGAGGGATAGCTGTGTGGTTAAGGATTAAATAATGACAACGATGGGGCCCATGCTAATATGATTAGTTGATTAATTAGGATTAATCTATAGTGATTGTTGGGGTTAATGTGAATGGGGATGTAGCTGTACCTCCCATCTCCAAAGAAAAAACTTCTTTTTGTAGTTTTACTAGCACGATGCCCATGCGGTGCCACGGAGCCATTGACTTAGGAGGTGGTCAAGTAACGTTAGTGTCCTTGTAGCCGTTGTGTGATTTATGATTAGAGATAATAGCAAAAATAAAGTGAGAGACATGCAACGTCAAGGAATTTTAAATGACCATAGTAGGTATGGTAGAGAAACTAAACCAAAATCAGTTTTGAGTTGAAGTCATACTTTTGTGTTTTTATCTGTGCATTTTACAAAAAAAGTTGGTCTCTAAAGAAGTATTGTATTTTCTATTTATTTATGATAGATCCCACATGTGAGTAAAATAAACTTGGGTCTCTTGTAAGGTTGTTAGTTCTACTTGTGGGGATGCGTGTATTTATTTATTTGAAAAGGATGTTGAACCCACATGTGAACTCACCAACTCCAATCTTTATAAGTAGCCCCTATCCTTGGACCGAAAGTGGTAAATTCCTCAGGCCCGTTGGAGTCGCTAAACGGAGAAAGTTTTTTTTTTGGAATGCTCAGAGAAAATTGAGTGGCTTATTGATATTTATTTACTTGCCCTAAGAAGACTGCACGTAATTTTCTTTGTCAATCAAGACAAACTCTGGCATTTCATACAGATAGAACAAACACAATGTTTACCCCCTATTTTTTTTTGCGAATATACCCCGTTTAATCCATGATTAATCAGTTGCAGAATATGAGCCCGGTCAATTTAAAAAAAAATATGAATTGCCAAGTTAGATAACAGTACTACCTCCGTAACTAAATATAAGATGTTTTTTGAAGTGCAAAAAAACGTCTTATATTTAGTTATGGAGGTAGTATCAGCTGATTGCTATCGTGATAATTTTTCTAAGAGGTGTACTTATATGGCCTTGCAAAAAAAAGGAGGTGTGCTTATATGCTGTCCTCGCAAGGAAAAAGTGATAAATTGCACCTGTGTGCAAATTAGTCATGAATATTGTTTCGCGTTCGAGCCAGCCACCCAAGCCTACCTTTGGCGTGGACTCTGAAATTCTGGAAACGACCCAAACTGGAAGCATATATTCTCGAATTAGTAGCATATATATATTCTCCCTCGAAAAAACTAAATACAAATCTTTATGGTCGTGATAAAAAGGAGAGCAAGACGCCTCTCGAGCAAACACAAAAGGAACAAGAACAATGGTTTCCTTATGGTTGTGATCTAGAAATTATCTGACATGCATAAAACAAAAATCATGCTGCTACATTATTGTAAGTAAAATATGGCCGATGAGGTCGCCGGAGGAAGACAAGACCCGGCCGGCCGATCGAGCTAGCTCCACCGATGATGTACTGCATGCATGCATGCATGCATGCAGCACACGCGCGCGTTGCCCGGCCTATTGGCCGCCCGCCGTCTCGTGCTTGAGCGACAGATAGATGAGGACGACAGCCCCTACGACGGTGGCTACGAGTATCAGCATGACGCACGTGTACTGCCATCCCATTGCCCCCAAAGTGCACCAGCAGTAGGTCGATCGATATGCGGAGTTGAGGTAGTAGGATTGTTCGGTAGCTGTGGTATGCAACCTGCATATGCAGGTATGCACGAGTATATATATATAGACCCGGCTGCACGTACGTATATATGGAATTAACCATCCATTA
The DNA here is from genome assembly GCA_021605205.1 of Aegilops longissima. NCBI lineage: Eukaryota > Viridiplantae > Streptophyta > Magnoliopsida > Poales > Poaceae > Aegilops > Aegilops longissima. The sequence goes on along the minus strand of CM038681.1, from coordinate 656,173,006 downwards.
AGCCGATCTTAATTGGGAGATAATAATGGGTATTCCTTGCATGCATGTATATGCCGGGATCGTAATCACCCGGAGTTAAAAGCGCATATCCTGCCGAATCTGGAACGTGATGACTTCCATACTTGTTGTTCTGAAGCATGTTTCCCCTATTAATACTATGGTTAATAAGTAGTAAGTAATATTGGTCATTGAATCAATTAACTCCATGATATATCATAGGAAAAAAAGCCCCATCAGCCGGCTGATTACACGACCGCATCCGCTGCTCCCTTCGTTTGAAACGCGGCCCACTGGACCACCCACATTTTTCTTCCTCATCTTATCTCTTCGTCTCTCTCTCTCATCTTATCTCTTTCCAACTTCTCTTTCCCGTGCCTATCAATGGCGTACATCTCGCTGGTGAGGAGGATGGTGATGAGGCAAAGTGGTCGGAGCTCTGGCGCCTGCCCACAGCGCCGCGATGGCGGGGACGGGTGGTGCCACTCGCCACCACCACCGTCCGGCGGGAGCTCGTGGCGAACGACAATGGTGTTCTTTTTTTGGCAAAGAAGATTTCTGCAACATAAGTCATGTTGCAAAATTTTCTTCTATAACACCGCATAAAGGAGAAGACAAAGAAAAAAAATTGTAACATCGCCTCGCAAAGTTTTTCTGCAACAATACCTCTGTTGCGAAAATAAAGTGAAGGTAGAGAAAATTTTCTGCAACACGACCTATGTTGCAAAAAAATTCCCGCAACACAACCTATGTTGACATAGCCTCCGTTTGTAAATATTTCTGCAACAAGCACTCTGTTGCAAAATCAAGTAAGACGTTCGGTTCTCTTAATTATGTGAGATCTTGCGGGTGGCGAGGCGGCAGATCTTTTAAAAAGATCCGTCGGCCGACATGTAGATGCCCCCATAGGCGTTGCTATGCGTCGGCTGACGGACCTTTTTAAAAGATTCGTCGCCTCATGAGCCGCCCGATATAGTGGATTAAGCGGCCAAGCGTCAGCCTCTACCATTGCAACATAGGTCTTGTTGCAGAAATTATCTGCAACACGTCCCATGTTGCAGAAATTTTTGCAACATAGATCAAGTTTACATATTTTTTTTGCAACCGAGGTCTTGTTGCAGTTTTTTTTTGCAACAGAGGTCTCGTCGTAGAATTTTTTCGCGACAAAGGTCCTTTGCAGAAATTTATATAGAAGTCAGAAATATTTCAGAAATCTTCGTAACAAAGGTCATGTTGCAAAAATATTCTGCAACAGAGGTCTTGTTACAGAAATTTTACAAAAATCTTTTCACAACAGAAGGTTGAGAGATCGGGGTGAAAAGAGAAAGGATAACGAGTCATCCTAGAAATTTCTAAAACGGAGGGGTGCGCTGTATGTGGGGCACACATTGACGCGTGGGAACCGGTGGAGGCGGTCGACGCGAGCGATCAAAATCCGCCAGATGATTTGGAACGTTTCCCTTTTCTTTTAGCGAGATTCAAAAAATGCTCAAGAATTTAAAATATGCTTGCAACTACAAAACATATTCATGAATTGGAAAAGAACAATCAGTAATTCGAAAAATATTCCCGCATTTTAAACTGATCTCAATTCCACACGATGTTCTTGAATTTTTAAAACATATTCTCGGATTTTTAAAACAATTCTGGATTTCAGAAAATGTTCATGAAGTTTAAAATTGTTCCTGTTTTTCAATATATATTTCTAATTTAGAAATAAATGTGCTGATGAATTCAATAACTGATTTTGAATTGACAAATATGCACACATTATTTTTTGACAAATTTCAAAAAATCACGACTTCAAAAATGTCTCTGAATTTGAAAATGTTGATGAATTACAAAAATGTTGATGAATTAAAAATCGTTTTCCTTTTTTAAAATATTCATGGATTAAAAATCATTCACAACTTAAAAAAATGTTCCCTCATATGAAAAAGTTCATAAACTAAAAAAATCATGAAATTTTAAAATGTGTGGAAATTAAAAAAAGTCATGAAATTCTAAAATTGTTGTAAATGAAAAATATTGACTTAGTTAAAAATGTAAAGTAAAAACAGGAAGAAAAGCAATAGAAAAAGAAATAAATGGTTCACGGTAAGTTCAAGAACCTTACCAAACTGATGAAAGAAAGACACATCTGATCCCGTAAAATGGGCCGGCCATGTAGCGTCATTGCGCCTAGAGGTGCGTGTTTCCTCGTTATCCCCTATCGTACGCGGAGAATAGGATCCGTCCCGCGCGCATTAGCTGTTACTTAGCACCCAATGCTGAGAACCGATATGTGCTGGGGGTAGTCGCCGGCGCACCGGCTCAAAGTTTCGGCCGGTCGCGCGTACGCCGTATGATTTGACTATTTTAATCCGTCTAATCGTCCGTGCAGGTCGTTCCTTTTCTCTTCTCTACGCTGGTGGCCCACCTGTACTGCACGGAAGTTGCTTGCCCCATGTGCATCAGCGCCATATGCCGTGGGGTTGCATGCTGTCACGTGGGAGGAGCTCATCCAAATAATGATGTGACTTCTCCATACTATCTGCACACAATAGTTTCATTTAAAAATATACACAGAAAATCTGCACTTGTTTTTAAACTGTATTTGTATGTAGCATTGCAGCAAAACTTCATAATAAAAACCAAAAAAAGCAAAAAAAACTATATGTTTGTAGCATAATTTCAGTACTTTTACAACAACAAAAAACATATGTAGCGTTGTACAAAAAAGCTGACAACAAAAAATGAAAAAACTATGGAAGCAAAATCGTTATGTGTTTCCAGCATATTTTCTAGTATAAATGTACAACTAAAAAATCACTCATGTAGCAGTTCGTTGGGCCATTGCAGCTTTCACGGAAGCGCGAGCCTCCATGAAGCTTTTTTCTATCGCCGAATACGGAAGCTGTGTATGGGCCCAATGGAGGCTCGCGCTTCCGTGAGCTGTGTATGGGCACATCCATGACGACGCTGGCCACAGCATTGCCTCGCCATGGTTGTAGCACGCACACGCCCAACGCCGGCGAGAGGACGTGGTTGCAGCAATGGCATGTGGCTGCCACCGGCTTGCCGGTCAGCGAGAAGGAGATTGAGCGAGCGCCCATGAAATCTCATGAAAGTTCTGGTCCATGCCGCCGGTCGTTCCCAGCTGGGATTTGGGAGGGGGGAGGAGGGGCGGCTGCCGGAGAGTGGGATCTGCTCTAGGCGATGGGCTTTGTAGGGGACATGCCTCAAGCGCACATGGAGAGAGAGAGAAGAAGCTGCAGGAAGAACGGTTGAGAGCTGGATAAGGAGCGAACTGCACGTGGGTGGGGTCGTGTGGACGAGTGACCTGGCGTAATAAAGAGCCCTTGATCGAAAGGGAATCGCACGTCACGCGCGTGTCCGGCGCAAAGTTCCGCCGGGGCGCCGTTGTCAAACATTTCCCTGTGCTGGGTGGTCTTCATCCGCGGGTTGTATTGTAATTGATAAACTAACAATTATTGTCGGCCCAAGAATGTAATCTCTCTATTTTCCAGTTCCTGAAAAAAAAATTCTACCTAGACTATGATCCATTTACACTCGTTTTGTTTCCTCACACTTGGGTTTTTTTTTTTTGACGAAACGCTGTCGGAGCAGCTTCTCTTTTTCATTTATAAGAGGAAAGGTGTTACAAGTATGTGGTCGGAGCAGGCCGCTATACATCAACTATGCCGACAGCCGGCAACCCAGCAACATACATCAGCACATAATTAAGTCTGGCTCTCGAGGTCTGTCCAAAAACAGCTGAAACCTATGACGCCCAGCCTGGTTCCATATCCTAAATTCATCAATCATCAAGTTGAAGACCGCACTGCCGGATTTTCCAAAGCAAGGCGTCCACTTGGGTTATCAATCACCGATGCATTAACCGTACACTAGTTGGCGCATTGGTTTCTATTCGAGCGCCCAAGGCCCTAAGTCATTATATCATTGGTGAGTTGTACGGGTGGAAAGTGCTACTATTGCTAAGCGAAAGATTAATGTCGGCCCATGAATAGAATGTCTCATTTTTGAGCTTGCTTATTAAAATAGCCTATCTAGACTAAAATCTAATCGACGCAATATGTGTTTCCTCGCATGATATAAGGGGTGGATGTTTGCTCCTTTTGTCTTATTAGGGGTGCGAAATTGTGAAAGTTAATCCGTAGTGTACCTAGGAGGATAGTGGAATGCATTCCGAGGACCAAAAAAGAAGAGATGAGGTGCAGGTGCGTGCAAAGGAGATATTAGAGATGAGAAAGAAAAGGCAACACAGATAGGGATGTAAACTGGGTCCTATCTAATCCCGTTTAAAGTCCACTTATGATATGATAGTTCAAATAAGTGTTTTTTTAGGAAAATAAACTATCGAGCTAGCAGAAACCTAACTAAACGCGCTTGCGGATGCCATTTATTTGCCACTTACATCCCTAAACACGAAAGAGATAAAGGAGATATTCTAAACCCTATTGTTGACAAAAGAATCATTATGTGCATTATTCAACATGTTAATTAGGCTTGACATTAATATTTTTATAATTGAAGATGATTGAGCAAAACTATATATTGTTTCATTTGTATGACGGAAAAAAGAAGTGCCAAAGTTCAGTGACACGCCAACTCATCCTATTGTAACGAGAACACATAGGACCCAACTAGAATTGGCGCCTATCCTCTCGTCGCTTGATGTTAGAAATCTAGAGAGTAGACATATAAAACGGTCGTCCTATAGTGTGTCTAAGCCGCATGGCACTAAAATTAAGAATGCCATGTCTCTGACTTTGATGATTTTGTTTTTGTTTTTGAGGGGTATCTGACTTTGATTTTTTTTTAGTACTTTGATTTTTGATGAGTGTCGTTTGGATACTGGAGTCTTCCAGTCAATATACTAATCCTTTTACAAACTGATCAACTTTGGGGGATACCCTCCGGGATAAAAGATGATATGTGGAAAATTAAAGTTCCCCCTAACATCCATGTTTTCTTGTGGTTAATATATTACAACAAGACTTTGACTAGAGATAATTTAGCCAAACGTAGACATGTAGAAGACAAGACTTGTGTCTTTTGTAACGATCTGGAGACAATACAACATTTGTTCTTTGAGTGTATTGTAGCCAGGCAAGTTTGGGAGTTTTTGGCTGATTGCTTTAACATCTCTATACCTCACTCTTTTGTTTCACTTTCTTCCTTTTGGAAGAGAAGAAAACATTATGAAGCTTTGAACATCACTACTTCTGCTGCCTTGTGGAGCTTATGGCGTTTGCGGAATGACTTTGTTTTTCAGGGGCGAAGATGGCAAAGTATACGCTGTGCTTTGGATCTGTTGGGAGCAATGATCAGAAGATGGAAAATTCTATGTTCAGAAGCTCAGGGTGCTCTTCTTCTCCGGTGCTTAAGGCTGTTGGACCACCGAAGAGGGGAATTTCTTAGGATCGCTTGGGATCGTTGAGCGTCTGAGCGTCGCTGGGTTTACTTCTACTAGATTGCATACCATAGCTTTGATCTGTCTTTGCGGTCTTGTATGTTGTTTGACCCAGGCATTACTTCCTCCCCCCTGGGTAGTATCTTGCGACTTTAAATATCTTCTGTAATAGGGTAGCTTGAGGACTTAGTTGTTTCTATCTGTAGCAGCTTCTTGCCGGCTGCCACCGAGCGTTGTAAACTGTCTGATGCTGTGGTTGGCCTTGGCTTCAATAAAAGTTAGGGCGGGAAGGCACCATGTTGAGGTCGATCTTGGAGATGCTGCAGGCTACAGCGAACTGCAGGGCATCCTTGCGTGGCAGCGGTGGGGGGCCCTCAGCGGCGATCTCCATGAGCTCCGCCACCGGAAGTAGCAGGTTGGAGCGAGGCGCCACCGCCTTCTCCCCCCATCTTCATCTCCTTTCGAAGGGTGGCCTTCTCCAGCATGGTCATGCGGTTGGCCGGTTCCCCCTTCCGGATGCGAGCACTGCGCCGTGAGTAGACGATCGTGGGGGAGGCCGCACGGGGTGGGAGATCGGTGAAAGAGGGAGGCGGAGAGAGCGGCGGCTGCGGCTGTCCAGTGCAGCCCCCTGGGGCGATCTGCAGTGCCTGCGAGGCCGGGATCGGGGGGAGGCCCGCATCGAAGCGAGCCACCACCTGCATGACCTGCTCCTCCCCATCACAACCCAGAGTGGAGTCGCGGGCACGGAGGTCGCGGGAGATGATCTCGGCGTCGGTGAAGGGAGCGCGGGAGGGGCCCATCGTGGCCACCCGGTCGACGAAGCCGATGGAGCAGGCCGCCAGGTTCGCGACGAGAAGCTTGGGCGAGCCTGCCGGGCTCATCGGGATGCGATAGAACCCGCGTTCGCCGTTGGCGCCCTGGACGCGCACATCGTAGAAGCCCTTGAACAGCTTGACTTGCACCGACTTCGGGCGTGCCGTGAGTGGGACGGCGCACACCGGTGGCTTGTGATTCGCCATCATGGTTAGGCCACCCGGCAGCTGCACGACCCAGTCGTCGTGGCCCTCGTCCGTTGGAGGAGGCGGCAGAGTGGAGAGGTTGGGGTCCATCCCGCCCAGAAGTCAGTGTCCCCCCCATCTCCACCGCCGTTGTTGTCGTCATCGGAGTCGAGGTCCGCGAAGGCGGTGTCCGGCGGGAGCTCCTGGAAGTGCACGACGAGAACGGAAGCAATGGCCCCAAGGCCGGAGAAGCCGTGGACCGGAATGGTGTGGGGCACGTCGGTTAGGGTGCGTGACTTGACGGACACAAGGACAGCGGAGTAGTCCACACCGGTGAGGCAAACGGGATCAATTTGAATGGGGCAAGCAAAGGGAACAATGGAGTTGATGATAGTGGGAGTGAACCAATATTCAAGTGGGAAATCTTCGATGTGGAGGGCGGAGACAGTGCCAAGGCGAAAAAGGAAGCGGTTCTCGGTGTCTTCATGGCGAACAAGGCTCACGGTGTTTATCGGGCACGAAAGCGGGCTGTTGAGGATGGAGATCTCGCGCTCGTAGGCCGAGCCAAAGACAACCAAACCGGCCCCGAAGGAGGCGGCCCTAATGATGACTGGCGGGTTGCCAGCCCCGGTGTGGAGAGCACGGCGGATACAGGCCTGCGGAGAGGGGTGCGGTGGGTTTACGATGGCGAAAGCTAGGTTTTCGAAGTGCTCTAGGGGCGTGAATGGCATGAAGACATTGGAGAAGTCGCGGCGGTACCTTGGAGGGGAACCGAGGAAAATGGACTGAGTCGCGTCCGAATCAGTGGATTCCTCCCCCGATTCGAACTCGACTTCCTCCGGGTCCTCTTCCTACTCGACGGCGTCTCCCTCGGCTTCGGCTGCTTCGGTTTGCTCAGGGAAAGAGAAGATGCGAGGCGGGGAGGGGGGGTTTGGGCCTGGGGAAGCTCGTCCTCAGAGGAGGATAGGTCAAGGGGGATGAAGTCCGCCATGGCTGCAGGGGGAGGCAGGGTGTGAGAGGTGGAGCTCACGGTGAGGGGCAATGGTTGGGCGCTAGGGTTGGGGGCTTGCGGGTTGGGTGGAGTGGTTGTTGGCACGGGGGGAAGGGTGGTTAAAATAGCCATGCACCCATGCTGGGTGTGGCCCACGCGCCAGCAGCGACAGCACCTCACGGGGTCTCTGCAGTCACGCACCCGGTGATCGAGGGCTAGGCAGCGGTAGCAACGGTCCATTGGGTTGAGCCGCTTAGGTGGGAGGGAGGAGGAGTGTCTGTGCATGCATGGGGCTTGCATGCTATAAGTAGGAGAAAGGAGGGCATGGGCATAAGATGCGCGGGGAGGCGCGCGCGGGCTGCCGGCGTGGGAGAGCTGCAGTCGAGGAGGCGTTAGGCATGCATCGTCGGTCAAAGCGCTGTCGCGTCTCGTGGCCTGGGCGCTGACCTGGACCTCGTCGTCGCGATCTGTCGGCAGAGGGGGGGTGGGAGCTGACCAGGAAGGCGACAGCGGGACTTGGGGGCAGCGGCCATGGCCTGCGGAGCCTGCTGGTGGGCCAAAGCGCAGGAGGGCTCTGGCCCCAAAAGGCGCAGAGGTGCATGCATGCACGCAGCCAGCGCCGATGACACCGGGCAGGCGGCCAGCTGAACGAGCTGAGGCGGGCCAATGGGCAACGCAAGGAGGCCTGGCTCAGAAAAATCCAACGCGAGAGGCCGATTTGCTGCGGATACGGCACCCCCGGACGGCCCACGTGGCGCGGCAGAGGGAGATAGGGAATCTCTGAAAAGGTGCCCACGGGAATCACTACAGGAGATGGGTGCGCGTGGCGACGAGCGGCCTTGGGAGTAGCGAGAGGCGAAAGTCGCAGCCGTAGGCTTGTCCGGACCCGACGAGTGGAGAACTGGCCGCGCGGCAGAGCCACTGTCAACGCCCGAAGCCGCGACAGCGTGAAAAGCCAAAGGCAGACCGGCCCGGTCAGCAGAGGCAGAAGGCCAGGATTGGGCGAAGGCAGCAAAGAGATTAGGCATAGGCTGGCCGACCGGAGGGGCATTAGCAAGGAAACGAACGACCAAGCCCCTGTAATTAATTCCCTCTAGTGACAGAATAAAATTTGCAATATTGCGATTGGCCACGGTAAAGGAGAACAAGCAACTGCTAAACTGAAGAATTTGCGGGTAAGCAGAGGGCGAGCTGATCCAACCATTGACTTCCGAGAGATGACGTCGAAGAAGTTGCATAGGCCAAATAGCGTTTCACGGACGTGCGCGTCCATGATCCCACGGATTGCAACTGGAAGTATCTGCGTCATCAGCACGTGACAGTCGTGAGACTTCATCCCGCTGAACTTCTGCTTCGCTGGGTCTAGGTATCTGCTTATCTTCCCCGCGTAACCGTAAGGAAGTTTTACTCCTAGGAGGCAGGTGAAAACTGCTCGATCTCCTCGACTTAGAGTGAAGCAGCGGGAGGGTAGTCATTTCGGTCTTCTTGGCCTTTTGCCTTTGCGACGACTTTTCGTGTCCTGCTTCGCCTCATCATCATCATCATCATCATCATCATCATCATCATCATCATCATCATCATCATCATCATATATAGCGTGAAGCTCCTGCCTGATGCCCATTGATTTCAAGTCTGCCCTTGCTTTCGGCCCATCTTTGGTCCTCTCTGGCATGTTGAGCAGGGTACCAAGAAGACTCTCGCACACGTTCTTCGTGATATGCATGACATCAAGGCTGTGAGGCACACGGTGGATCTTCCAGTACGGCAAGTCCCAGAAAACAGACCTCGTTTTCCATACCTTCAGCAGCGGCTCTGGCGCCTTTTGCTTCTTTTCCGGCAGTGGGCAGTCTTTCCAATTTTTCAACAGCTTGTCTATTTCCTCGCCGCTCCTCGTACACGGGCGTTTTCGGGGTTCGGTTTCACCATCGAGCAGATCCTTGCGTTTCCTCCACGGGTCATCGTCGCGAAGCCACCTTCGATGTCCCATGAACACGGTTTTCGAAGACCCGGGATCTCTATCTAGCTGGCGATACGTTGTGTCATCCATGCACCTTACGCATCCAGAAAATCCGTGGACTACCTGCCCCGCAAGATATCCGTAACCGAGATAGTCGTGCACCGTCGTGAGCAGTGCGGCTCTCATAGGGAAATATTCTTTTTCTGCGGCGTCCCACGTATTGGCTGGCGTTTTCCACAGCGTGTCAAGCTCCTCTTTCAGCAGCCCCAGATACAGATTGATGTCGTTCCCTGGTTGTTTCGGCCCTTCAATTAGCATACTCATGTGAATGTACTTCCTCTTCATGCACAACCAGGGGGGAAGGTTGTACATCCACACAAACACAGGCCAGGTGCTATGTGTGCTTCTCTGGCTGCCAAACGGCATGATGTTTAATCGTGCTTCCTGAATATGTTAATGTAGGCCTTGCTTCTTCAAAACTGAGAAATAGCAGGCTAGAGTGCTTATTTCTTACTCCCTCCGATCCAAAATAAGTGTTGCAGTTTTGAACTAAGGTTAGTTCAATCTTAGTTCTGAATCCGCAATGAACATGTGATTGAGGCCTAAAAAGTTTACATCTTTTCGCTACTATGTTATTTCGTGCAATCTACATGAACGTAATCCCAAACCATGATCTTGAAGAAAGTTTTTTCAATATTGATTTTCCATTGCTTCAGTCGCAAATTTTTATACTTTTGTGAGGATTTATGGATTTTATATAAGTATACATGTTTACCTCCTCTCTGGCAAACTCATCATATCATGTTCAAACTCATGCAAGGAAAATAATTAGCACCTAAAAAATATTCATTGTTAGTGGTGCTTCATTTCTAGAGTTGCTTCTGCTAGTTACACCCTTTGCAAAGGTCAGCTTGTGGCCGATTCATGTATTTTTTGCGTTGACTTGTATTTTTGCATTGATATTTGATATTTTTATTGTTTTGGCTGCTTGTGGAAACAAGTGAATCTGCACTGCATGGTTCTTTCTTAAATATTTCCTGGGATTCCCTTTTTGACATGACAGTTCACTTGCTATGTACAAGAATTGTTGTTGTCCCGGGTTTTGTTTTCTTGCTGGACACGTTGTTATGGTTTATTACATGGTGCTTGCTTGTACGGTAAATGATTTGGGTGTAGCTATGTATAGACCTGTTGGTTGCCCTTTGATGATCTTGTGGTTAATTGGCTTCTACTCCTCAACCTATTGATATGATCCCTACTTCAGTTAGTGCTCTAAGTGGTTAATTGAACCGTTAAATTTCAGCTACTAAAATCATGTTGAACTGAATAGTCGTGTTGCACTACTACGGTTGATGCAATATTAAGTGCAGCACAACAGTACCTCCTCTGGATATGCTTACTTGAAGCTACACTTTTGTCTATTGTTTGGTATTAGGACATGAGTGGTTGCTCTATTTCATAGGACTTGAACATGCTTAAGATGTTGTGCTATTCTAGAGATGCATGAGAATCATGGAATGGTTTTGCTTGTGTTGGGCCGAAACATGGAATTTTTTTGGTCATGATGCATAAGAATGAAAATAACAACCATTTATGGGATTGAAAAAAAACCCAGAACTACTATTATGACAAGTGATTTATTCATGATTTGTCGCTTTCACTGGTGATTTGACTCCGTCATTGCGTGTGTTGCAGCCCGATGCAGAAGTTGAAGCTTAAGCGGAGGAGCACGACCTTGCTTCTTTCGCATCGTCACCAGGGTCGGGGTGGCTGCTATTGCACCGACAGGAGGCACAAGAGTTTGGGTGCCCAGCAACTTTTAGTGTAGTCCCTTTAAAAGTTTCTTAGCCCCGTGACAAGGTGTAAGTAATCTTCATGCTCTAGTTCTCCATGTTGTCATCATTGTTTGATCACACAGCTACTACTGTTGCTGCATTATTTTCTATGGCGGGGTGGACGACATGACCATAATACATAGTCAATTATGTTTTCTATGCTTTATGATGGATGGATGCTTCTTTTCCCTTGTTCTGTATAACAAACTTCACTTTTGTTTAATATTAGTACATGTTAAGTGCATTTTGGTCACTCAAGTAAATTTGAGGGAGTGATTAATAGTTGGTAAATGATATTGCAGATGAATACCATGAGCTGCATAAGAAGAGATAGATATTCTCTACTAGATGTTTAACAGTTATGCTACTCTTTCTTAGCCATGCTCTTGTTTGACATGACTGCATAAGAAGAGATAGATATTCTCTACTAGATGTTTTACCAAGTGTTAGTGGTATGTGTTGCTCATAAGTGTGCATACATGATGGTTTGGCCGAGGGGCTTGCTTACTAGTTTTTTTAATTTTTAAAAAACTGAAATTATTCTTGTGCATTAGATGCCCGAGTTTGGTGCCATCGAGATTGACGATGGAGATGTTGCTGCCTGCAAAAGTATTAATGCAGTGAAGAGAGAAGAACTGCCCCCTGGGAGCCGAGATGTGTTAGCGCTAGGTAAAGTGGCGAGACAAACCGAACGTGCAACATGTGCATTTCTTTGATGGCTGGTGGTTGCTATTGAAGTGTTGATTGGTGATGCCTGGTGATATTGGAGGGTTGGTAGATAGATAGGCCGGTCGTTAAAGTGGCTTGTTTTCTTGCTGGCGGCTTACTTGTCGGCTGGTAGGTATTGAGCTGATGAAGTAGGTAGTGTTGAATTCTCAGTTCTTGTTGATGTTTCCTTTTCTCGAGTGAGAGAGAGAGTGATATATGAAGTGTAAATTTATGCATATTTGTTTCCATGAATCTCTCTCAAATGAAACCGGGACTTGTGTGTGAGGCCTATCTATTTACCTATCCGTAAATTGTTGATAAATTTCAAGCTGAGTGGGTTGTTTGTGCATGATAGCTCATGATTTTTTGTGCTCGTGATTCACCAAGAGCTGATAGGTAGATTGATAGATAGATGGATCATGGAGGCCTATGTAAATCTAGTCCCTTGCGATATGCAATGCAGGTGATGTGGATTTTGCTGATGTCATCATGTTGGTAGCTACTATATCATCATGCCTCTTCTGACTGCTTGTTTCCTTGGTGGCTGGCTAATGATGTACCGTGTGTGTGTGTGTGTGTGTGTGTGTGTGTGTGTGTGTGTGTGTGTGTGTGTGTGTGTGTGTGTTATGATTTTTGGAAAGCTTTAATATTTACTGCTAGAAAAGAAAGAAACAAGAGTGGTGTTTGTAGTATGCGCGAGAATAATTTAGCTGTCTAGCATGCATTCCAAAAGACAAGCAGCAGCGTCGGCTCTCCTCTCTACTCGCCTGGTGTAGTTTTCCAGGACATGGCCACTGCTAGTATAGTCTTCACATCAAACGGAAAAGCCCCGTCAACATTGATTTATTCTCTACAGATGTTATTCCTGTGACTCCACGGATGCAGTAATTCTTCAGTGTTGATGTTATTTCCGCCTGCTAGTGTTGATGTTATTCATGTGACTCCACGGATGCAGTAATTCTTCCAGCCAAAGACAACGCACACCATAGTTTCTTTACCTTTTTGCACTTGAGAAATAGGTATCATGCACGCCCTTTCAGAGTTAGCTTCGGAGGTAAACTATAGTGTGGTAATCGCTAGAGAAATTGTTGGGTTTTGGGTTGGCAAGATTCTGCTCCATGGAAAATCATTAGAGGATGAAGCCGGCAGTCCTGCGTCCCTGTCCCGCACGTGTGACTTTAGTTTGTTATAAGAGGGAAAAGGGAGTTAATTGGGGATTAACAGACATGATTCATTCACGATCCTAATCAGCGGCTAGCAAATAAATGGAAACCGCCCACCACTGGTTTGTCAAGGCCTTGACTAGTTGTTAGGAAACTTAACAAATCTGCCTATGATTTTGACGTAGAGTTTATTTTATTTTATTAGGATTAGGACTCCCTAAAACAACGCCAACAGTTAGTTAGCTACTACTAGGAATGAAGGAAACTTAAACAGATATCGTTCCACCTTCCAAGGAAGCTTTAGTGATGGATGGAAACCAGGCGCCTCCATCTTTGAAGTAATTGAGTTTAATTCGCTCCCAACCCAACGCAGCCTCCTCCTCCACTATTCCCTCTCGCCTCTCATCTATCCTGTTTCCATCCAATCCGCATGCCTCACGCGGATAAACCTCCCATCCGACGGCACCCCACGTTCCACGCCCGCTCCTCTCCATCATATGATGGCGCACATCCTCTACCCTCTCTCTTATATATAAACTGCCCTGCTTTGCTTGCTCCTCCTTTTTCCTCAATCCAACACCTTGCCTGCCTCAGCTCACCTGCAACGCATGCATATATACATCCAGCACCAGTTGACCTAAGTGTCCGATGATGGTCCATGTCCATACCCGGTGCAACACTTGTGCTGTCATTAGTATGAGCCGTCTGTCATGGGCGCCCTGGCCATGCTTGCCTGCGGCCGCCGCCACCTAGAACTCGCCCGTCCACAATTCCTCCCTATCTCTATGTAAGACCATGCCCTACTTTCTCCATCTAACCTGCTTCGTTAAGGAAATCACTCTTGGCACTCAGACTGATGCGTCTGTTTCTTTTGGACCTGCCGATGCATCTGTTACACATGGAGGGAGGTGCAGAAAAGAACATGGCAAAAGCCCTCGGGGGCACTTGGCGCGATACCAAACCAAAGTATATGAGCAAAGGTTAGTGGGAAAACATACTGAATATGCATCGAAATCTGTTGGTTAGATGCTTCCTTTCGTTCAGCTGTAGCAATGGTTGAATTATTCACCAGTATGTATAGTCGAGCCAATAGGGCAAGGAATAAAGATTCATTCCATGTCGATCTCATAAGAAAACATACCCCACTTTTAGGTTCCCTGAATTTGCTACACAGTCTTCTTATTTGATCTAGTTTTTGCGTGCTAGATATCTGACATACTACTGTTCATCATGACGACCTGCACATAATTAGTTAACTACATGCATGACCGTATGGCCAAGCAATTTTCTGGAGATTGTTCACGCGATAAACCTACCTACTCTACATACTGAAAGTGCCTCGCCAGCTTCCGTGAGCAGGTGCAGTATGATGATGTATTACCTACTCTAGATACTGAATGCCAACATTGCATCATGTAAAGAATAGGCTGATGCTTTAGTAACAAATTTGTAGTATTGCTTAGAGGATTATAAAGAGGAGATGCTTATTATAGTTTATTACGACTTGCATGCCAAAAATCTGCTAAATGGAATGTACTGGGTCAAGCATGCCTGCCATTCGGTCTAAGTTCACTGACAGAGCTGTCGGCTATGCACGGGACTCAAGAATAGTAACGTCTGACGGATGTTGGTAATCTATCTTTTGATATGTGGGCAAAAACTGCAGCTGCTGTAGTGATGCACAGATGAATCTGCTTAGTTGCAGTCACCAGCTCGTTTGATGCAATAAATCTACTACTCCATATAATTGATCTGAATTGGCATCTAGAAAGTCTATTTTGTTTATAGAAAATCCAATCTTTTTGGGGGCGATAGTATTTTGGGATATAGATTGTCCTTTTTCTTGGCATTTGTGGTGGTTTTGCATATAAGAATAAGTAGGTTTGCGCAACCATATCATTGTCTTTCTGCTTCATTAGGGTCAGCACATCATCGGAAGGCAACTAGCCAAGCCATATATATACTCGTTCGGTCTCAAAATAAGTGTCTCAACCTTAGTACAACTAAAGTTGAGACACTTATTTTAAGTCAAAGGGGAGTACTTGCTAGTGAATCACCTCAGAACAAGCTATTAAAACACAAGCTAGGTAGGTAGCATACGTGCAAAACACATCATTCAACATTATTGACCAGCTAGAAACTCACTGAGATATGTTAAGGCCAAAATGAAATTTGGTTGTCAACTAAAATGAGTGAAATATGAAATACAGGGCATGCACACATGTCGTGTTGGTTGACTTGCGGTGAGCTTGGTGTCTCCGGGTGTGGGCGGCGGGCGGCGACTTCACTATGGAGTTTTTGTTCCTCCGGCAACGTCGTCCTCGCAATATGTACAACACATAGCCTCTTGCGCTCTCAAAAATGAAGAGAAACCCGAAGGAACTAAAAGGAATTTACGCGACGTTCAGCCAGTGAGGAAGTGCACGTGGTATGCCGGTGTATAATTAAGATGGGTGTTACGAGGAGATGAATGCCAACCTTGCATGCATGCAAAGTATAGGCTGATGATGCTGGTCTCTACGACTACGGGGGAGAGATGGTTCTCCTCTTAAACGAGACTTGCAGGGTTGTGCGTACATTTCATTCCGAGGCATTATGCTGCCAAATTTCCGGCCGAAACTCCCATGACTTTTCGAAATTTTGTCTTTGTTTGTTCATGAAAAAACGGAGTAATGCAATAAGACCGATGACATGATGTAGACAAGATAGACTCACGTATGAATAAACCCCATCTTGTTACCTTAATAGCAACGATACATGCGTGTCATGTCTATTTCTATCACCGAGATTGAGCACCACAAGATCGAACCCATCACAAAGCACCTCTTCCCATGGCAAGATAAATCAATCTAGTTGGCCAAACAAAACCAATAAATCAGAGAAGAAATACGAGGCTATAACAATCATGCATAAAAGAGTTCAGCAAAGACTCAAACAATATTCATGGATAGATCTAATCATAAAACCCACAATTCATTGGATCCCTACAAACACAACGCAAAAGAAAAGGGTTGCATCAAATAAATCTCCAAGAACATTGAGGTGAACATTGTATTGAAGATCAAAAAGAGAGAAGAAGCCATCTAGCTACTAACTACGGACCCGTATGTCTATGGTAAACAACTCACACACCATTGGAGGGCAACAAGGATGATGAAGAACCCCTCCGTTATCATTGCCCCCTCCGACAGAGTGTGCCGAAAAAGGCCTCTAGATTGGATCTCGTGGTTCAGGAACTTGCGGAGGCAGAAACCGTATTTCCTCGAGTCCTCTAGGGTTTTTGGAATTTTAGAGTATTTATAGAGGTGGAGGTAGGTCAACAGGGTGCCTATGGGCCCACTACCCACCAGGGCGTGTCGAGGCTCCTGGCTTGCCCTGGTGCCTAGTGGGCCCCACGAGCGTCCCCTTGTGCCCTCCAGAAGCCTCATGGGTGTCTTCATGCCAGAAAAAATCTCCAAAAAGTTTTCGTGGCATTTGGATTTTGTTTGGTATTGATATTCTGCAAAGTAAAAAACAAGCAAAAAAACAACAACTGGCGCTGGGCACTATGTCAATAGGATAGTCCCAAAAAATGATATAAAGTTGCTAGTAAATGAGTATAAAACATCCAAGATTGATACTTTAATTTGAAACAATAAAGAATTATAGATACGTTGGAGACGTATCAGCCCTCAACATATATGTGTTTGATGGGTTGCGCCATTGCGGAGTATTTCTGTTATTAAAAATACCATATAGGTTGACTATAAAAATCAAACTAGAATTTTCAGTTTCTTGATTAAAATACTACAGAAATAATAATCCAGCAACACGGAATCCATGTACAAATTTATTTAAGTCAATTCACTCATAATAAGAGTTAAACCCTAGTGGATGGGGATGTGTCACTGGACCCTAAGAGTTAAACCCTATTGGATGGGGATATGTAGGTATGCAGGAGTATATAAAGACCTGGCTGCACGTATATATGGAATTAACCATCCGTTAAACCGATCTTGGGAGATAACAATGTGTTTTCATTGCATGCATGTGTAGACCGCGATCGTAATCACCCGGAGTTAAAAGCGCATATCATGGCGAATCGGAACATGATAACTTCCATACTTAGTTGCTCTGGAACATATTTCCCCTTGACTAGGAGAATACCCGTGCGTTGCTACAGACTTTTAACAAAATTACTTGTTGCAAATGTTTTCACATATTCACTATTTATATTGAACTCTTTTACTTTAATAATTAACTAGTTTACCAAAACTTGTGTCTTATTTTCTTATTAATACATCTTATAAGTATATTTTATTTTTTACTTTTATGTTATTGCTGTTTCTGAAAGTACTAGAAATTAAGCATTTCTAAGATATTGCTAGGAACTCTGCAATATGTGAACAAATAGGTTCTCATAAGTACAATGGATGAAACTTAGCATTAAAATTGCTCATTTTGTGTCAAACCAGAAGACATATTTTCTCTAGTGATTGTAGTTTGATATATTCCCTCCGTCTGGAAATACTTGTCATTGAAATAGATGTATCAAGATGTATTTTAGTTCTAGATACATCTATTTTTATCCATTTTGATGACAAGTATTTCCGGACGGAGGGAGTATTACGTAATTTCTTTCCCTTACCCTTAGAAAATTCAAACCATCAATTCATCAATAAATTAAGTTGTGTTGCTGTATGTATTATGATATATCTATATGTTTTGACATCGTAATATCTAAATATCTTGGTAGAAAATTGTACCAAGATTGGAGGGATCAAACATATAAATGTCTTTTCCTAAATGTAAGCACATATGATGGACCATATTCACCAATAAATCCAGTTGCCACACTTAATATAACATAAAAAATTACGAACAGTTGCATCCAAATACCTAAATATCTTGGTAGAATATTCTATAGCTGCCCTGACAGAGGACCGACTAGAATACATGCAAGACCGTTATCTATATAATGAGCGGGTCTAACAAAAGAAATATCCTAATAGAGGACATACCGAGTTGATCCTAGGAAGAACTAGGACCATCATTAGTAGGTAGATCGTGATTGGTTTGAGTTGCATGTTTTATTATTGGTGCTGCCCTATGGTGCTTTTCCGTGTCGCGCAAGTGTGAGGGATCCCTGCTGTAGGGTTTGCAATATGTTCATGGTTTGCTTATTGTCTGCGTTGCGTGAGTGATAGAAACACAAACACCGATAAGTGGGTTATGGCGTATGGGAATAAAGAGGACTTGATACCTTATAATGAGATGGCTGGGTTTTACTTTAATGATATTTAGTAGTTGTGGATGCTTGCTAGAGTTCCAATCATAATACATATGATCAAAGAAGAGAAAAGTATGTTAGCTTATGCCTCTCCCTCATATAAATTTGCAACAGATATTACCGGTCTAGTTATCGATTGCCTAGGGACAAATAAATTTCTTGTGACAAAAAGCTCTCTACAAAAACTAACTTAGTTGTTTCTTTATCTAAACAACCCCTACCTTTTATTTACGTGCTCTTTATTATCTTGCAAACCTATCCTATCACACCTACAAAGTACTTCTAGTTTCATACTTGTTCTAGGTAAAGCGAACGTTAAACGTGCGTAGAGTTGTACCGGTGGTCGATAGAACTTGAGGGAATATTTGTTGTACCTTTAGCTCCTCGTTGGGTTCGACACTCTTACTTATCGAAAGAGGCTACAACTGATCCATCGAAAAAGGCTACAACTGATCCCCTATACTTGTGGGTTATCACGAACCTGGGTAAATTTTGTGGGCAGGCCCCACCTTGGTACTACCAGGGACGTTCGCCACCCTATCCAGAGTACTGACGACTTTGTGCTTTGTCAATGACTAACATTATTTTGCTCTCTAGAAATATAAGCAACAACACACTCGCTTTACCGAAAAAGGCTTTCGCCCTGCTTTATATATAAAGCAATTATCAACCACAACCCAAGTACAAACGCACCCCACAACAACACACGCACACACCCAAGACGGGATACATAGGCGCTGAGCGCAGCAACACCATCCCTACCACTACAAGAGCAATCGGGGTCCTCCATCGTGAACACGCCACCGCGAAGTGATGAAGCCGCATATGACGAACCGCGAGCTCCAAGGCGGCGCCTCCAAGAAGGTTACGACGCCAGCGCGCCGCCACCGCCTTACCCGGGGGTCAGAGTTTCCTCTGGAGCAACACGATGACTGATGAGAGCCGTGATGACGCCTTCAAGAAGGTAACGCGCTACGCCACCGCTGGTCCGTCCAAAGATAGAGCAGGTTTTTACCCCAGCTAACACTCATCGCCACCGAACGCCACACACCAGCCACCATGCCGCCCACACGGCCATGGTCACCAGGCAGCACCAAGCAACAAGCTCTGCCCAAGAGCACCGCGCTACCACCACCAAGGCCGCCGCCCCGGCATCCAAGACCTTGACACCACCTCACCCGAGACCCGTCGCTACCCCAACCAAAGAGATGAGTGGAAAGGCCGCGCCTTTCACACCCCTGGGCGGCCCCCAGCGCCGAGACCCAAAAGGCCGGCCGGAATTGGCCTCCATCGACCCGTCCTGCTGCACTGGGTGCCAGACGAGCTCGGTCCTGCTGCCGGGCGCGAGACGAGCTCGGTCCTGCGACTCCAGGCGCGAGACGGGCGATGGACTGCAGCTGGGATCGGGCCAGCCCTTCGATGTAAGTAGAGTCCGACCGACGAGGAGCCATGTCATAGTGAGACATCTAACCATCTACACTGCCAGCTTGCTTTCACATTCAAGGACGAAGGGGAGATCTGTCTAATGGTGGTGTGCTAGGGCCACTAGCTCGGCGTGCAATACACCAGGAGAAGACCAAAGGGGCTTGCAGCCCGAGAAGATGTTGGATCCATTGTTGTGGCGCAAAAATATCCCTACACCTACGGCTAAGGTAATTTTTTTTGTAAAAATGAAGTCAAGAAAAAAGGAACATCAGGTACTAGATCACATTTAATAGCCGTATTGTTTCTGTAGAATGCCCGCACATCCCATGTGCTCCAGATCGAACCTGCATCTAAGCATAGATTGCTCTCATACCACTATCAGGAAACATTGTAGAAAAACTAAACGTCCTACAAATATACGCCCCAGATCATTATGAAGATGCAATAACTTCATATCTGATCTTTACCAACTACTCCTTCCATTACTAAATATAAGCCCTTTTAGAGATTTCTATACGGGCTACATACAAATGTATATAGACATATTTTAAAGATAGATTCACTCATTTTGCTGTATGTGGTTCATATTAAAAATTCTAAAAATTCTTATATTTAGGAACAGAGGGACACTATTAGAAAACAGGGCTATCGTTCGGGCCTGGCCAGCACATTAGTCCCGGTTCCTCATGAACCGGGACGCATGGGGGTATTAGTCCCAGTTCATGAGCCTACGGGGCCGGCCGGGGCCTCGAGGGCATTTGTCCCGGTTTTAGGCACGAACCGGGACCAATGGGCCGCGCTCCTGGCCCACAACCATTGGTACCGGTTCATGCCTCGAACCGGTATAGAGGGGTGGCTTTAGCCCGGGTTCGTGCCACGAACCGGGACAAATAATTTGCCTATATATACCCATCGCCGCGGCAGAGCACTCCACATTGCTCTGTTTTTTCAAGCCGACGAGGGGAGGGCATTTGTGTGCTCTAGTTCACCTCTTATGCACATGAGGTGTTCGATGAAATGCTCGAGCCACACTAGTTAATCTTTCTCCTCTCGAAACTCGACCTCCGAGCTCCTTTTCCCCCGAGTTTTGTCTAGGTTTAGCGCTCCGTCACGTCCCGTCCCCGTCTTCACCGCCGTCGATCGTCCGCGCCGATCTCGTCGCCGGCACCACCGTGGTGAGCCTCTTGTTCTTATCTTCTTTGTGAAAGAAAAAAAAATTCTTACTTCAGATAGATACTTGTCTAATTTTCTTACTTTTATTATTCCTTGTTATTATATAGTACGATGGTTTTGGTATCCGCCCACGTCGGCCCTCGTCCTGTCTATGATTCAGATGTGGTATATATTATCTTATCATAACTATTTGGTTCATTTATTGTTTATGACAATTATGCCGACCAACGTGACATAGATTTTATTTATCTAGGAGGTTGTTGAACCGGAAATTCCAACCGACCCTATTGTCGAGAGGTTAAATTTAGTTGAAGAAGAAAACAATTACTTGAAGGAAAAAATAAGAAAAATTGAGGAGGAGGAGATGATATTGGAGTTGCATGTTGCGGATGTCGTCGATGATCACAAGATCAAGATGGATGCAATGCGGCTGAAGATTAAAAATATTAGAAAATATGCCATTCATACCGAGGCTTTGTATCATTATGCAGTTGGATCAGTTGTTACCTTGGTTGCGATTATGATCGCATTTGTTGTTGCATAGAAATGTTTTACATAATTTCACTGTATGGTTGAATTAGATGCTCTGGAGAGCTATATGTTGTTCACTGAGAACTATGTATGTACTTTGGTTTTAATGTGATGATGAACTTCTATTAATGATGATATGTGGGTGAAATGATGATACCATGCCAACTTGGAACCTTTTCAGAGTTCATTTCAAACACTTTTTAATTCCATGGTCTTATAGCTCAAAATAATCACTAAATGCATGAAAAATAACAAATGAAGTCAGAAAGGGTTGTAAATTGATGATGTGGCTTTGAATGGTGCATTTTTAACAAAGAAAAACTATGGAGTTCAAATAAGTTCAAAAAAATGAAATCCCTTTGTAACAGACGAGTTTCCGTATGAAACCCTGATACTTCGAAAGAGATTATCCGTTTTGTACACGAAGTGCATCCAGTTTTTGCCGTAACCCTCTCTACTTTCTCGCACATGCTATGTGGGTGAAATGATGATACCATGCCAACTTGGAACCTTTTCAGAGTTCATTTCAAATGTTTTTCAATTTCATGGTCTTATAGCTCAAAGTGATCAGTAAATGCATGAACAATAACAAATGAAGTCAAAAAGGGTTGTAAATTGATGATATGGCTTTGAGTGGTGCATTTTGAAAACAGAAAAACTATGGAGTTCAAATAAGTTCAAAAAATTAAATCCCTTTGTAACAGACGAGTTTCCATATGAAACCCTGATACTTCGAAAGAGATTGTCCGTTTTGTACACGAAAGTGCATGCAGTTTTTGCCGTAACCCTCTCTACTTTCTCGTACATGCTATGTGGGTGAAATGATGATACCATGCCAACTTGGAACCTTTTCAGAGTTCATTTTAAATGCTTTTCAATTTCATGGTCTTATAGCTCAAAATAATAAGTAAATGCATGAAAAATAACAAATGAAGTCAGAAATGGTTGTAAATTGATGATGTTGCTTTGAATGGTGCATTTTGAACACAGAAAAACTATGGAGTTCAAATAAGTTAAAAAAAATGAAATCCCTTTGTAACAGACGAGTTTCCGTATGAAACCCTGATACTTCGAAAGAAATTGTCCGTTTTGTACACGAAGTGCATCCAGTTTTTGTCGTAACCCTCTCTACTTTCTCGCACATGCTGTGTGGGTGAAATGATGATACCATGCCAACTTGGAACCTTTTCAGAGTTCATTTCAAATGCTTTTCAATTTCATGGTCTTATAGCTCAAAATAATCAGTAAATGCATGAAAAATAACAAATGAAGTCAGAAATGGTTATAAATTGATGATGTGGCTTTGAATGGTGCATTTTGAACACAGAAAAACTATGGAGTTCAAATAAGTTCAAAAAAAGAAATCGCTTTGTAACAGACGTGTTTCCGTATGAAACCCTGATACTTCGAAAGAGATTGTCCGTTTTGTACACGAAGTACATCCAGTTTTTGTCGTAACCCTCTCTACTTTCTCGCACATCCTACGTGGGTGAAATGATGATACCATGCCAACTTGGAACCTTTTCGGAGTTCATTTCAAATGCTTTTCAATTTCATGGTCTTATAGCTCAAAATAATCAGTAAATGCATGAAAAATAACAAATGAAGTCAGAAAGGGTTGTAATTGATGATGTGGCTTTGAATGTGCATTTTGAACACAGAAAAACTATGGAGTTCAAATAAGTTCAAAAAAACGAAATCCCTTTGTAACAGG
Source organism: Aegilops longissima (assembly GCA_021605205.1). Taxonomy (NCBI): domain Eukaryota; kingdom Viridiplantae; phylum Streptophyta; class Magnoliopsida; order Poales; family Poaceae; genus Aegilops; species Aegilops longissima. The sequence continues at coordinate 656,149,829 of CM038681.1, read as the reverse complement.
CGAGTTTCCGTATGAAACCCTGATACTTCGAAAGAGATTGTCCGTTTTGTACACGAAGTGCATCCAGTTTTTTCCGTAACCCTCTCTAATTTCTCGCACATCCTATGTGGGTGAAATGATGATACCATGCCAACTTGGAACCTTTTCAGAGTTCATTTCAAATGCTTTTCAATTTCATGGTCTTATAGCTCAAAATAATCAGTAAATGCATGAAAAATAACAAATGAAGTCAGAAAGGGTTGTAAATTGATGATGTGGCTTTGAATGGTGCAAAACACAGAAAAACTATGGAGTTCAAATAAGTTCAAAAAATGAAATCCCTTTGTAACAGACGAGTTTCCGTATGAAACCCTAATACTTCGAAAGAGATTGTCCATTTTGTACACGAAGTGTATCCAGTTTTTCCCATAACACTCTCAACTTTTTAGCACATGCTATGTGGGTGAAATGATGATACCATGCCAACTTTCAACCTTTTCAGAGTTCACTTGAAATGTTTTTCAACTTCAAGGTCTTATAGCTCAAAAAAACCAGTAAATGCTTTTATAAAACTCTAATAGCAAAAGAATCAACTAAAAAGCTTTTATAAACCTCTAGTATTTTTTAAACTAAAATTATATAAAATTTATGAACTAAAATTATCAAAGTATTTTCTGTTCAAAACATGAAAAGCAGAAAAAATTATCATAAAGAATTTTTGTTAGAAACTTTAGTTGCAAAAAGAATTTTCATAAAGATTTTTTTATAGTAACTAAATTAACAAAATCTGTTTTTGAATATAATGATAAAACGCAGTAATATTAAATAGCAGGAAAAAGAATCACTCAAAATATATTTTTATAGTTAAGTTATTCACAAACTAGTGATTCACACAAATTTCAAAGAATTAAATTTTAAACTATTCAAATTTGGAAACTAATGGAGTAACAGAAAGATTATAATTATTCTGAGCTAAAAGCAAAAAGAATAAAAAAATAAATCAAAAATCAAAAGAAAATAAATAATTCAAAAAACAAAAAAATACTGGAAAAAATAAAAAAAATGCCGCCTAATGGGCCACACGGCCTGCATATGACTAGAAACCCATCTGTACATGGGTCAGGATGCAGGCCGCAGGCCCAATAGGCCCAACGCGGCAGTGACAAGGGTAGGCAACTAATGCCTGCATATTAGAGAGGAGCTCAGCACTTGAGCTGCAACGCATCTTATAAACAGGTGCTGAGCTCCCTCAGCTAGCGAGGTGGGACTAAACTTCCTACCGCACCGCGCCAGCACAAGGCCTTTGGTCCCAGTTGGTGCCACCAATCGGGACTAAAGGGCTGCATTGGTCCCGGTTGGTGCCACCAACCGGTACCAATGACCCCCCTTTAGTCCCGGTTGGTGCCACCAACCGGGACTAAAGGCCTCTGCTTCCCGCCCTTTGGGCTGCTGAAAAGAGGTCTTTGGTCCCAATTGGTGGCACCAACCGGGACTAATGCTCACCTTTAGTCCCGGTTCGTGGCACCAACCGGGACTAAAGGCTTTGCTATATAAGTTCACACTTAGGAAATTTTCACTCTCATCTCGCAGTTGCCGCCCCGACGACGCCGACGACATCGATGCTGCCATGCTGCCCCGACGCCACCAGGCTGCCCCGACGCCTCCCGCCGCCCCCGCCGTTGCCCCGCCATCGCCGTCGCCGTCGCCCGCTCCCCTGCCCGACCAGCGCCGCCCTGCCCGCCCCGTTGTCACCGTCGCCGTCGCCCCCTACCCCGAGCGCGCGCTGCTACGTCTTGAGCTTGCGTTGGTTTTCCTCGAAGAGGAGAGGGTGATGTGGGGGAGAGGAAAATGAGAGGCAAATGGCAAATAATGTAAATGCGAGGGAGATGGGTTTGCGATGGGTAATTGGTATGTCTTGACTTGAGAGAAGACCTCCCCGGCAACGGCGCCAGAAATCCTTCTTCCTACGTCTTGAGCTTGCGTTGGTTTTCCTCGAAGAGGAGAGGGTGATGCAGCAATAGTAGCGTAAGTATTTCCCTCAGTTTTTGAGAACCAAGGTATCAATCCAGTAGGAGGCTCCTCAAAAGTCCCACACACCTACACAAACAAACTAAAAACTCGCAACCAATGCGATAAAGGGGTTGTCAATCCCTTCACGGCCACTTGCGGAAGTGAGATCTAATAAAGATAGTAAGATAAGATAAATATATTTTTGGTATTTTATAATATAGATGCAAAAAGTAAAGATGTAAATAAAAGTAGATTGGAAGCAAATATGATAAGAGATAGACCCGGGGGCCATAGGTTTCACTAGAGGCTTCTCTCAAGATAGCATAAGTATTACGGTGGGTGAACAAATTACTGTCGATCAATTGATAGAAAATCGAATAGTTATGAGATTATCTAGGCATGATCATGTATATAGGCATCACGTCCATAACAAGTAGACCGACTCCTGCCTGCATCTACTACTATTACTCCACAAATCGACCGACTCCTGCCTGCATGTAGAGTATTAAGTTCATAAGAACAGAGTAACACATTAAGCAAGATGACATGATGTAGAGGGATAAACTCAAGCAATATGATATAAACCCCATCTTGTTATCCTCGATGGCAACAATACAATACGTGCCTTGCAACCCTTTCTGTCACTGGGTAAGGACACAGCAAGATTGAACCCAAAGCTAAGCACTTCTCCCATGGCAAGAAAGATCAATCTAGTAGGCCAAACCAAACTGATAATTCGAAGAGAGTTGCAAAGATAACTCAATCATACATAAAAGGGGTAATATAATAGCATGGAACAATTAAAAATTATAGATACGTTGGAGACATATCACGCGCCCACTGCCCCGTCACCGTCCTCGCCGCCGACCCCGCGCTCCTCCTCACCTTGGTCCGGCCGGCGCCATCTATCATTTTTTTTCATATATATGCTTGTTTTTTTCGTGTATATGCTTGTTTTTTCATATATATGATGATATATATGCTTGTTATCATACTTGTTTTTGTTCATATATATGATGTTTTTTATAGAATATGATGTTTTTTTTTTCATAGATGATCACATATATGATGTATGCATGGATGTGGATGAAATATGATATTTTTTGTTCATAGAACATGATGTTTCTTTGTTCATAGATTTTTTTTGTTCATGAGAGAGGTAGGGACGTCGACGGATCATAGATGTAATTTTTTCATAATTTTCTATCGTGCATAGACCGATTTTAGACCTATTTTTCTTCTATCTTTGGGTGTATCATCATCTGTCGTCTGGAGCACCATGATGTCTATGTCACCGTAGTTGTTGGCCGCTAACTCCTCCGACGCACCAGTAGTGATTGCCCATCCACATTAGTACCTTGCCGTCGTGATATGTGGCGCAGTTGATGGACTGCGGCACAACATCCATCCCCTTTTCCATGATCTTCCATTCCGTGTCACCGGGATGCAGAATGGCCACCGTGAGGATATGCATGTACAAATAACTAGCCTTTTCCTTGGCAAAGCTGTATAGAAAGAGGGTGCCATCGCAGCATACGACGCCGTGGGGGCTACTCATCCGCCGGGCGACCCAACGGTCGTCCTTGGGGAAGGAAGGCAATCTTATGACAGCTCCAGTGACAAGGTCACAAAGCGCCGGGTTCGGCTGCGCAGCGAAGCGCCGGAGGGCCGAGCCGTCCGGGCCGGTCACCCAGGCTGTGTCGTAGAAGGAAGATCCCGGGATAACGTTACCGTCGTAGATGCGATGGGTGCTTGAAGGCGCATGGGGGGAGACGCTGCCGAAGTAGAACACGGGTGTGTGGATGAGCTTGCCACGACCGGGTCCTGCGAGACGAGCCACGGCCGGAACTTCTGGCGGCAGGCCGTCGCCGGCACCGCGTCGCGCCACGGCCGGCAGACGGCGTGGAAGCGTACCAAGTCTCGGGCGTCGTGGAAGCAGACTGCCGGAGATGTCGCGGAGCAGATCCGTCGGAAGAAAGGCCCAGGGGCGAGCAAACCGCTAGGCGACCCGTCGGAAGAAAGGCCCAGGGGCGGGCAAACCGCAAGGCGACTGCGGAATCCATGTCCATGAAAGGTGGAACAGAATCGAGCAAAGGGGCTTCACATCCATCCATTTACGACTTATTATACGAATCATAATAAGTTAAAAAACAAAAGGACTTACGAGTCGTCGGGACTCGGGACTCGATCGCAACCATGCAAGTAGAATTTTTCGCCGTCCTTGAAACTGGAACGTGTTTTTTTTATTAATTGATTGATTATTACTTCCTCCGTCTCAAAATAATTGTTTTAACTTTGCACTAACTTTAGTAATTATTCTGTAAAAAAATATAAAAGCATTTAGATAACTATTTTAGTTATTTATAAACGCTCTTATATTTCTTTACGGAAGGAGAACAAAATTGTACTAGAGTTGAGACTCCTATTTTGAGACGAAGGGAGTATAACGTGATGAAGGCGTTTTGGAGTTGGAAATGTTTCCACCCGGCGTGCTGGCCAAACTGTTGCGCCGGAAGCGGGCGACGCGTTGGATCAAAGCAAAACATGCGTCTCTGGTATACATGCAACATCGATTGCATGAAATATGAGCTCCGAGATCCACCGCCCATGGTCAACCAACAGCTCACTGGCTGAGTGAAGACGGTGCCCCGTGCTGTAATGGGCTTGTACGATGGTGGTCTAGGCAACACGGGTCTCGCCAAACACGTACCGTCTCCCCATTGTCAACGTGCCAGAGGAGTCCTTTCTTGAGCAATTCGAGACCATGCTGGATAGCATGCCACGTAGGCGATGTGTTGCCTGCAAAAACAGTGTCCATTAGGGAACGGTTCGGATAATATCTCGCTTTAAAGTTCCGACACCATATCACATAGTGAGTCTGGTTTCGTGAGGAATGTCCAAGCTTGGTGGGCGAGTAAGGCTTGATTAAATATGCGAAAATCATGAAACCCAAAACCTTCTCTTCCTTTTGGCTCGATCATTTTCTACCATGCTTTCCGGTGGGTTTTCCTCTTCTCATTATCTGGGCCCCACCAAAAGTTCCGCACCAACCTTGTTAGTTCATCACTACTGAAGCAGGTAACTTAAAACATCCCCATGATATAAGTTGGGATGGCCTGTGCCAAAAAATTGATCATTGCTTCAATGCCTGCTTGGGAAAGAGTGTCCCCACGTGCCCTGATACTCTTCTTAAGACTAGCTTGCAACATGTGGAAGTTCCCTTTGTGCATCCTACTATCTGGGGTTGGTAGCCCAAGGCACTTCCCCTCGAATCCACATCTGCTGCGGCAAGTGCAGCTGCGTCCCCTCCGGCACCGGCCAGGACACCCGCAACGAGTGCCCCTGCTACGCCAACATGAAGAACACCAAGAACGGCAAACCAAAGTGCCCCTAAACCTAAGCTAAACTAGCCAAGGCAAGCACCCTTCATGCGTGTCGGGCTGCGATGATTCCATCCATCAATAATCCGCTGTAGAATCATGTTGGGGATCATCTAGAATCATGCATGGTAATGATAATAGTACTATATAAGCTATCTAGGTCCTAATGAATGGAGGAGGAGATCAAGTTTGGAACATCTAAGCTCCATCTTCCCCTCTTATGTGCTCATCCATTATGTACCTGTATTGCAAAGTATGTAGAATTGGAAGAGTTGGTCTTGAGGTTCAGTATGTGCTGCCTTTTTTATGTTTTGACAATTTCACTATGTGCAGCTTGATTGAATGACTGGTGCAACGTCTCGTGGATCCTTTTTGTTTGGCTCGGCAGCACTATCTTTTATCGTCTCCTGTTTAAACGTCTGTAAAAAAAATCTCATGTTTGAACATAGTGATCTAAACACTCTTATATTTCTTTACGGATGGAGTAATTCATTAGAATTGTTAATTAGGAAATAATATACTAAATATAACATACAAGGGGATGTAGCTCAAATGGTAGAGCACTTAGAATGCATTTAAGAGGCAGGGGGATCGATACCTCCCATCTCCAAATCCTAACTTTTTGGATTTATTTTGTCGATCGATTTGATCTTTTTTTTTTTTTGAGAACCAATCGATTTGATCTTTTGCCCCACAAAAGCTAAGCTATAGGCTGCGTGATCGCTGCATGGGCTGGAAGTTGGACAACACTTACACGGGCCACGCATTGGTGGCTCTCCTCTGGCCCATCTATTGGAAACTGTCATATCCCTCCATAATCATGCGGATGGAGTATGTACATTAAAAAAAAGAAATTCAAGTGTTGGTAACACATGGAGGGGAGCGTCTATGGGTCGCCTACTGCAAGCTGCATGGCGCGCTTGCCTCGAGTGACGCTGTAGTAGGCCGGCTCATTTGTTCATACAAATGTTAGCTTAGTTTGTTCATTTTGTCTATTCCTTTATTTTTCTATTTTTAAATTTTGTTTATATTTAAAAAAAATCAATATATGTATTCCAAAAATTACTTTACATAATTAAGTTCCTAAAATTTAGATTTTATTTTATTGATCCATTTGACTGTTTTACTAAAGCTATACGCTGCATGATCGCTGCACGGGCTGGAAGGTGGAAAGCACTTACATGGTCCATGCATTGGAAACTCTTCCCTGGCCAGTCTATTGGAAACTCTTATATTAGAAACAGGAAGAAGTTCAAGTGTTGGTAAACACGGAAGGGAGCGTCTGTGGTTCGCCTACTGCGAGGCACAGGTAGCATTCGCCTTGAGCGACGCTGTAGTAGGCCGGACCATTAGTTGGTATGAATGTTAGTTCAATTTCTTCAATCTTGTTTATTCCATTTTTTCCATTTGTTTATATTTCAGAATCTTTTCCATATACATATTTCAAAATTACTTTACTTAACATTTGGAAAATGTTCATCGCTTAGTGTGAAATGGCAATGAATTGTAAAAAAAAAAATTGTTCTCCAGCTTTTTTAAAAATGTCCATACCATTCAAAATAATGTTTATGACATTTTAAAATTCCAAGTGTTTTAAAAAATTGTTCTCACAGTTTGTTAAAAATTCCAAGTGTTTTAGAAAATGGTTTTGAATATTTAAAAACATTTATAATTGTAAAAATGTTTCATACCATTCAAACAATGTTCATTGAATTTATAAAAAACATATTTTAATAAAATGTTGTAATATTTTTAGAATTGTTTGTACAATGTAAAAGAGTTGTTCAGATTTTTTAAAATGTTTCATACCATTCCCAAGAATGTCAACGTGTATTTGAAAATTGTTTACATGTATTAAATATATTCAAACATGTATTTAAAACAATGTTCATCATATAGCTGAACAATGTCCAATGTGTATCAAAGAATATGCCGCGTGTATAGGAAAGATGTACAATGTGTATTACAAAATTCAACATGTATTTGGAAAAAGAAAAAAAAGGAAAAAATAGAAAAGAAATGACGAAAGTAAAAGGAAATAAAACATCTGCTGCAGCAAATGCAACTGCGTCGCCTCTGGCAAACATGAAGAACTCCAATAATGGCAAAGCCAAGTGTCCTTGAAATAAGCACAAGTACCCTCCTAGCTAGCCTGCCTTGATTGCCAAGACAACTGCTTCCCATCCATCAATAATCTCTGCTGCTGCTGCTTTCCACCCATCCACCGTAGCATATGTATCCCATGGAGGGCTGTAATTTTCTGTTCTGGATCATATATATAGAACAATGCATACTAATGTACAAGCTAGGTGTTAATGAAGGATGCTCCTAAACTAATCAAGCACCCTTCATGGCAGGCTGCGAATTACAATTTTATCCATCAATAATCTCTGCCGCTGGTGTTCATCCATCCATCCATCCATCTATCGTCTTAGCTTGGTGTATCTGATGGATGTCGATTTTCCATTTGTTGTTGATCGTATATACTAATGGTAATAGGACAGGCTATGTAGGTCCTAATGAAGGGAGGAGGAGATGAAGAGATCTAGATCTAGGCTTCATCTTCCCCTCACGTGTGTACTCCTCGAAAAAGTATCTATATTGCAAAATAAGTATGTAATATTGGACAAGTTGGTCTTGAGGTTCAGTATGTGTTGCTTGATTGAATGGACTGGTGCAGCAGCTTGTGGATCCTTTTTGTTTAGCTGGGCAGCGATTGCATTGATTTTTTTCGGGCTCTAGCGTACGCTTCTTTCCTTTCTTTGTCTAGCGGCCATGGATGCAAATTTGATCGATTCTTCGGGCTTTGGCTTTGCTCAGGAGGGCAGGAAGGCAGGGTTAAGTTCGAGCCATCGCTCAGGCGTCAATAACCGGTGATCCCGTGAGGGCGAGGCCTTGACGGCGACTCTCTAAGTAGCGCTTTCTGACTATTGTTCAGCTTTGTTAAAACTGCTGCCCGACAAAAAAACATCTACGAAATTCTGGAATCATCCATGATTCAACAGAAACAACACGGATTGCAGTTTATTTTCTCGAGCAAATAGTATTAGTAGTAATATTATATATTCTTGAATTAGTAGCATATGTATTCTCGAAATCAGCACATTTCTTCAAAACCGATAGTCACGTGATAATAAGACAACAAAAGAGAGAGAGGGGGGAAATGATTTGCCTCTCAAAGAAACTAAACAAACACAAAGAACAGATTATAATATTTTCCTCGGTGGCCCTGATATGGATGGATAGGTTTATTACCTTAACATAAAACAAAAAACATGTTTGGACATGTTGCCTATTACTCTAGATAAAAATATATAGCATGCTCGAGGACGAGGAGGTCGCCGAAGCATCGTCTCTGTGGCTGACGAGGATCAGGTCTGAGTCTTCCACACGATAAGGAAGCCGATGCCCAACGCTACGGCGAAGGTTACGAAGATGACCATGATGCACGTGTCGCGACTGGATCCAACGTACTCATACTGTGACATTGTGCTAGTACCTGCAATGGGACGATTGATGTGCTGCGTTGGTGTCGCTGTGCCTGCTGATATATATATATAGGCCGGGAGGGCGCGCGTTTATACGGGATACCATCCGTTAACTCATCTTAATTGGGAAATAATCAAGGGTTTCTTTCCATGCATGTATAGGCTGGGATCGCAATCACCAAGAGTTAAATGCATATCCTAGCGAATATATTCTACTGAGAGGCTAATCTGGAGAACGACGACCTCCGTATTCAATTTTTGATTTAGTCTCTGTTAATACTACGAGTTAATAAGTAATATTAGTCATTAAATCGCACAATTAATTGCAGGGTCGATCATACACTCATTATACCCAGTTTTCTTGCATATATATATGATGATATGCAAAAAAATAAATAAAGCTTTCCTAGAAAAAACATAAATAAAGCGAAATAAAGAGCTTTTTTTTTTTTTTGCGGGTAGCAAAATAACAGAGCTAACTGACGCGTCAATTTATCCTTGGGTCAGGACTGTATCAGACCCATCCGGCACTCACACTTATCCTCATTGCTACATATTGAACATCATCACCAAGTAGACATATAAAAATCGTTCTGTCTTTTAGTCTGCTCAGAATTCGAACCAAGCACTCGACTCCACTGGCACCTCAAGTCTTTCCCGGATTACTTTGATTGGAGCAACCGCAAGTTGGGGACGGAGTCATACGTGCGCAATCCGATATGTGGTGACTCTACCGCTTTGGCTTGACGTCGACGAGGTTGTGCTTGAACACGCGATGATGGAAGACAAAGTCGGCACACCCGCCATCCATACCACGGCGAAGCTTCCGGGGAACCCTAGGAACAAGACACGATCATCCAAGCTTCCGGGTTCAAGGAATTTGCATGCTACGTGCGTGTAGGTACTTATTTGATCACTTGAACCCAGTAAAAAATGGTCGCTGACCCCATCAAATAGAGGGCCTCACGTGGATGGCTAAATAAAGGGCCCAAAAAGCCCGCACAGCCGAAGGCATAATCCCTCTCATCCGCTCGTTTTCCAATTCGCATCTCTCCTGACCGACTCTCCTCTTGCTCGGCGCCTCGGCCGCCGCACGCCGCCAGCAAGCAGGCTGCTGCAGATCCACAACAACTACAACTGTAGCCCAAAAATTATGGTAACTAGATTACGTCGCCACATCTTCCCTCTCGTGTACATGTTCTATCTAGACTATTTGCCTAGTACGGTAGTATTTCTTTTTTGCCTTAGGTTTTTTATTTGCTTTTCTCTATGGACTTTGATTGATCCAGGCTATCGAACAGTATTTTTCAAAGAGAACTCTGTCATCAGATCCAGATATCTGATACATGCATCTCATTGTCACCCATTAGACGTAGGTATGTCTTGCACTTTTCAGTTTTTAATTCAACATAATACGTGATATGTGATACTATATTTCTTATTGTTATATTGTTTATGGGAGCTATAATTTTTGTCGCAATTAGACTTTAATCTTCATAAATTAATATAAAGTTTTTATAGAGTGAATGAGCGAATCCAATGGTCAAATTTTCTAGCTCCGCCCCTGGTTGATGCGTATGTTGTGCCCGCATCAACGAAACCAGTCACGCTTGAATAAGACTGACGCCCACAACAGCTCACCTCCGGACTCGGAGATGTAGTTGTTGTCACGCATGTACCATGTATCTTTGGGTGTTTCAACATCCGTCGTCTCGAACCCCATGATGTCTATGTCACCGTAGTCATTGGCCACTAACTCCGGCACGACGCACCAGAAGTGATTGCCCATCCACACTAGCACCTTGCCGTCGTGATATGCGGCGCAGTTGATGTACTACGGCACAACATCCATCTTATTTTCCATGATGGTCCATGCCGTGTGAACGGGATGCAGAATTCGAAACGGAGGCAAAAGATTTGCCTCATCGATTAATTAAGTAGAAGAGAATTGCCTAGTTAATTAAACGGAAAATCGGACGAAAACCGATACAAACCAACCATACGCACGGAGCATGCAACCCTATAAGCACGTAATCCGACAATCAACCCTCACACCGCAACATCGCAAAGATATCCCCAACGAGAATAATTCGGCCGAAGACCACGCGCACCACCAAAGCCACGAAGACAAGTCAATCCATAAGGACAACCCAAGATACCGATGACCATCCATCAAGCAGCTGCAGACGCCTTTCCTGTAACATCACTCTTCTTTCCTTTGCTCCTAAGAGCCTCCTCCACCACTACTAGGGAAAGCATAGCAGCAGCGCGGGTTTTAGGCCTATCAGTAGCGCGACCAGGAGCGCTACTGATAAGGCGCTACAGTTAAAGCTTGGCAGTAGCGTGTCTGGACCCGCGCTACTGCTAAATTGATCTAGTAGTAGCGCTTCTTCGGAGCAGCGCTGCTGGTAATTAGTAGTAGCGCTCCTTCATGCCCGCGCTACTAATATTATTTAGTATTTTATTTATTTTTTATTTCATGTTGTATTTCATACACCTTTACACAAGTTTTCATACAACAGGAATTTAGAGATTGTTTTTACATCATAATGAGTTATTACATCACGGGGTGAAAGAACCGTGGACTAGTTTCAAGTGGATGGACATCCACTTGAAACTAATCCGCGGTTCTTTCACCCAATGATATAATTTATCATCATCATTATCATATCATTAACAACTTATCATCATAATACATCATTGTCATATAACACCTCCTTAAGATCATCGTTTTCATCAATGAGACATCACATAGCAAATTGGTCACTAGTCATAATCACAAGTACTCCTCATCATCAACTCTAACACATTGTATCACATAATAAACATATTATACCTCATAGGACCTACTACATTCTCTTAGGACCTACTATATTCTCTAAGACAAAATAGCAAAAAACAAGATAGCCCCTGACTCTCCATTATGGAGAATGGAGATTATCCTGTCTCCAATTCTTGCCTTTCACTTAATGTTACTTCCAAGAACCTCCTTGCGAATGTCCAAACATTTTTTCCATTCTTTGATTAGCATGTGTTCATCGGTTTTAGAAATCCGATATGCACAGGTGAGCTCCTTAGATTGACCTGGCTGTATGTTCAGAACTGCAAGGCGACCATTCTGATACATCAGATGAGGCACACAATCCATCGGGATTTTCTGTTGAAAAACATCGTAATAACTTCGTAGTTAGCAATGATGTACTAGTTTTAGAAGTATGCAAAAGATGCACGGATGTCGTAATAGTAAAAAATCTTACCAGGGTATCTCCATAGAAGTTATAGTGGTTCAACACGTGCACTAGTGACACGTATTCACCATAATTTGGAGAAGTTCGATAATAGGTGTTGTAATTCTCAAGATAAGTACAATAAGCAATCATATGACTTTTCTCCTTATAAGTTAATTCAGAGCCATCAGTGTAGTGGGTTTTGTCTACCATCTTCTGCTTATTCTTTGAAGATTCAAAATAAGTTGTTAATGGAAATAAGCTGTCAACTATTTTGAAATAAACAATATAAATTAGTTAATAACTATGTTTGAGAAACTCACATTGCGGTAGAATCGGAAGCGTATCAACAAGGACCCAAATGTCCATATTGTCTTGCTTGATGTCAGGATCACCAAGATCCATGGTGACAACCATACCCTCATAAAAACCATACATTTTGCAAAGTGCTTCCCAATTTTGGCAACCAAAATGGGTTACGCTCTGAGCATTGTACAGATTTACCTCAAAATCCATATCATGATGGGTCCTTAGGTGTATTTTCTTTGTTTCAAAATTTTCATGGTCTTCAAAACCATCCTCTCCAAGACATAGCGTCTTGCATGGCATGGGATAAGCTAGTCGAATTGTAAAAGATGAAAATTAGACGTTGAAATAATTGAAGTCATGCTTAATTACGAAAAAAAACTCTTGTCGTTGTTGCATACCGTTTCAACATCGAAGGTCTCCTCGAGCTTAATGCTGAAGCGTCGATCTTCGTCCAGCTCAACGAACCTGTCGCACATACCTCGATCGTCATGGCACCAGCTGCACTCCCCCGGGAGACTGTCGTCGTCCGAGTACGACATTTCCTATGTTCATAATTCAAAGATTAAACTTGTACAATTAAATATATGTATTAAAAAACCTAAATTAGATCATTGTTTTTCGAGAAAATCCAGGCCACTCGATATTTCCTACATATTCTAGCATAAGTCATGCCAGAATTAATGGAAAAATCCGGCATGACCTTTGCTAAAAAAGGACATATCGAGCGCCTGGAATTTGCCGGAACGAAAATTAATCAACACTCCGGCAAAACAGAGGCCATTCAGAGGTGTAAACTGAACATGAACGGCCACTTGGGCAACCACATATCCTATTTGAGCAACAAAAGATATACATGAATATTTGGCTGGTCTCACCTCGATGTCGGAGGGGGTCGGTGACGGGGACGACGGCGGGGATGATGGAGGGGCTCCTTGATTTCTGCAAAAGCAAAAACCGTATAAGTTATCACTAATACATCCCGAATAATTGCTTAAACTAAAAAATAACAACAAATATGACATGTTCAACTAGTTTTATTAATTCAACTAGTTCTTACTAAATATAAACTTACTATAAATAGAAAAAAGAACTAGTTCTTTCTAAAAATAAAATAGTTCAACTAGTTATATTAATTATCTTACTAAAAATACATTAGTTCTATTAATTCAACTAGTTCAACTAGTTTATTAATTTACTTACTAAACTAGTTCAACTACAACTAGAGTAGTTCAACTACAACTACTATTAATCATACTGCCCTAGTTAACTAGTACCATCACTACTAGTAATTAACATCTACTACTACTAAAAATCATTATCTATGAACCCTAAATTAACATCTACTACTACTAAACAACATCTAGTACTAACTAAGCAAAGAGAAAGGGGTGGGGGCGGAGAGGTAGGGGGGCGAGGCGGGATCGGGAGGCGGCGATCTTTGGGTGGGCTCGGGTGGTGGCGGTGAGGTCGAGGCGGTGGGAGGAGGGCTGCGGAGGAGGAGGAGGGGGGCGGCGCAGGCGGAGGAGGAGGAGGGGCGGCAGAGGAGGAGGCGGCTGCAGGCCGAGGGAGGACGTGTGAGGAGGAGGGAGGAGGGACGGAAGGAGGGGAGTACCTCGGCGGCAGACGGGCGGCGGCGGCGCCGACGCACGACGACGGTTATCGGCGCGCGGGCGAGAGTGAGAGTGTGAGTGAGAGAGAGGGTCGACGGTCTTGCGCGTACGTGGGGATAAGGCAATGATAGTTGTAGCATGTTTACCAAAACAAACTACAGCTAATAGGACTAGCAGTAGCACTGTGCATTGCTATACGCTACTGCTAAGTTGGCCTACCAGCTTTGCAGATAAAGCGCTACTGCTAAGTGTAAGTATATACAAAAAATACGTCAATGCAAAAATACATTGGCCATTAATAATCTTTTTGTGTACAATCTGAATTGTCAATATGAGTCCTCTCTGCTAGGAACTGGAGAGAACTCATATTGCGGCCACAAATTTTACACATAGAGTTCAGTGAAGACCAACTAGTTGTGATACTTTCAGAAGTAACATATTTAAGGTGGTAAACACCCTGTTCGCGGAGCGAGGTGGGACTAAACTTGTGGGCTGATCTTAGCAGTAGCGATTTTCTTAGAAGCGCGCTGCTGCTAACTTCTATAGCAGTAGCGCGGTTCAGTATAGGGCGCTACTGCTATAACTAGCTGGGTGCCGAGGTCATGGCAATTAGAGCAATAGTGCGGTTTTGTGTGGACGCGCTACTGCTATTTTCCTTTCAGCAGCGCATTTTGCTATCACGCGCTGCTGCTAAATAGCAATAGCATCGTATTTTGAGGAGCGCTGCTGGTAAGATTCTGTGTATAGGCTTTTCCCTAGTAGTGCACAATTGCCTTGCCAGATCCGGGGTTAACCCTCTCCAAACGTTTGAGCAAGCTATGAAGCTCTATTTGGAAGAGAATCTCATTGACCTTATCACGCACAGAAACCTGCCCAACGGTCAGATGCGAGTGCGTGACCACAACATCAGAACCTCCACGCTCCACAGAGGTGAGCGACTGTGTGGGCTCCAAGAGACCAGGCGCCGACATACCAACCGCCTCAACATCAGCAATCGCAGGTACCACCGGCACGATGGATTTAGGCACCTCGAGTTGCTCACAAGACAAAGCCTCAGAGTTAGGTGCCAACACACTTATCTCATCAACCTCGTCACTCAAAGACGCCACATGCCCAAAGGCCACAGATGAGAGACTGACATAACCAACCAAGCCTCCAATGTTCACAAAGGCGGGCGGCTGACAATACTCTGACCGTGGTGGTCGTGGGCCACTCGTCGCCACGTGCATCGGTGCCGCCAAGGTCCCAATCTGGGTGTTGCAAGGATTCCAATGTCAATGCCTTTTTGGTCTTTACCTTGGAGTCCCAGCTTGCCCTATTGCGCACAGAGCTCCTTGAGGAGGTTGAGCTGCTCCGCACTGAGTTTCTCAACGCTCTTGCCAAGCTTCATGTTGCTTCGTTTGTGCCTTTGTTGCCCGAGCTTCAGGTCGGTTCCATTGATGGGGAGGCTGAATGCTTCTTTGGAGATTTTTCCCCTCGCGGTCGGCATGCGACGCCGTCTGTTCATGGGAATGCGGTCATCTCCGAGGTCGTGGCTCCAGTTCTGCAGATTATGCCTGAGCTGCGGGAGCTTTGTGGGGACTCACCTATGGTGCTACCGATGGAGTCCTTTGCGGTGGCCATGACGCCACCCAGATTGGCCCACCAATACACCGGACCGGGATGCAGAATGGCCACCGTGAGGACAGACATGTAGAAATAACGAGCCTTTTCCTTGGCAAAGTTGTATATAAAGAGGGTGACATCGCCCGACACGACGGGGGGGTGGCTACTCATCATGGGCGACCCAATTGTTGTTCTTGGGGAAAGGAGGCAATCTGGTGACAGCTCCAATGACAAGGTCACGAAGCGTCGGGCTCGGCCGTGCAGCAAAGCGCCGGAGGGCCGGCCACCCAGGCTGTTTCGTAGAAGGAAGATCCCGGGATAACGTTGCCGTCGTAGATGCGATAGGTGCTTGAAGGCTCCTGGGGAGAGACGGTGCCTGAGTAGAACACAGGGGGTGTGGATGAGCTTGCCGCGACCAGGGTCCTGCGAGACGAGCCACGGCCGGAACGTCTGGCGGTAGGCTGTCGCAGGCGTCACGTCGCGCCACGGCCTGCAGATGGCATGGAAGCGTACGAAGTCGCAGGCGTCGTGCAGACTGTCGGAGACGTCGCGGAGCAGATCCGTCGGGAAAAAGGCCCAGGGGCGGGCAAACTGCAAGGCGACGGCGAAATCCATGTCCATAAAAGGCGGAACATAATCGAGCAAGGGGCTTGAGATCAATCGATTTACTTCTTATCTTTATTTTACCTAATAATAAAGAAAATTGGGTTTCGGTCGTCCATCATCGTGCACTATTTGCAAAAAGCCCCTTATGGTTTTAACTAATTAACCCGCAGTCCAGCATTCCAGCATATAAGTGAAAAAAATGTTCCATATTTCAGATTCGTGACGCGTCCTCCACACCGCCCGTACTGGGCTTCATATGCTGATAGGCTTTCTCCTTGCCTTCCTAGGATCATGCCGAAAAAATTATATGACTTGGCTAAGTAATAATACCACATCTTTTTCTTTACACCTAATCTCACTGGTTCATATAGGTAGACATTGATGATTCAACAAGCGACCACAGAAATCAGGACACAGAGATGAGGATAATCACAAGGAAAGGGTTCGGTCTATCAAATAATCGATCAAAGAAAAGCAGATTGCAACACCACGAAATCAGAGAAATCGGATAGGTGGGGCATCAAATCACACGACGGGAAGAGCAAACTAGGCCGGGGACGGTCGAGGCCGGGTTCAGCAGCAAACAAGAGAGAGACAGATGTTAGGGGAAGGAGAACCACATGGACGGGGACGGGAAACTCCTCGAGGGCAGTTGCTTGGGGACGAGCCGGGAGATGGAGGAGGCGCTCAGGAGGAGGGGCGAGGGAGAGATGAGATGTGGAGAAGGCGCTCAGGGGTGAGGGAGAGGGAGAGACGAGATGTGGATGGATCAGTCTCCTCGCTCTAGGGGTTAACGGGGGTAGTTGGGCTGATCCATCTAGAAAGTTTAGCCTGGGCCGATGGTTTTGGGCTGGTTGGACTCCATCTCTCTTTGTTTTCTTCTCTTCTTTTAATTAAACATAAATAAACTTGATGAGTAAAATAAAGATAGAAAAGGGATTTGGTGTTGCGCTGGTTAGACTCCCTTTCTCCTTTTTTTTTAATTAACGAGAACCTTTTCTAAACCAGAACCTTTTTTTTTGAGAAATTAAACAGAAACTTGAATAAATAAGGATAGAGATCGGGATTTAGACCGACATAGTTATTTCTCTAGGATCGGAGAAATATGGGAAATTTAAATAAAGTGCTTTGGGGACTTTAACAAACTTTATATTTCATAATTGACATATAAGTTTGGACTGTGCTAACGACCAGTCGACTGGTCGTTAGCGACAGATCCAGACGACCTTCGATCGATCCTCCCACTCGTCCCGCTGTGTCGTTCCTTCGATCCTCCCGCTTCCCCGATTTTCTTTCTTCTAGATTTTCTTCCCACCGATTTTTATCTCACCTTGGTTCACAGACTTTTTTACCTCGGTTCACAGACTTTTTTTCACTCGTCCGGTTTTATATCGATTAGTCTAGAATAACGGAGAAAAAGAAATAAAGTGCTTAAAAGGGGACTTGAACTTTGGTCTCCCAACTAGCTACTACAGCCACTAACCAACTCACCCGTCTTTTTTTATTGTCCACAATACATAAACAGGGGTATTTGAACCCTTCTTCTTTCTATCATATTAGCAAAAAAAGAGTCTTGATAACTTGGAATAAGCAGCGTGATAACTATGACATGACCATCATGGTAACTTCAACATAACGCCTTGATAACAAATAACATGACAAAGGTTGACAACTCTATCATTATAATGCTGATAAGCATGAGAAGCATGCTAAGTTTAGCATGGGCAACATGCAAACTTTACACGAAGATTATCGGGATATATTTCAACAACTTTTCCCCAGGTGAAAATTTATTATATTGCTTGAGTCTACGTTATTAGCTACGAAAAATACCACTGTTTTTGCACACAAGTTATGCATTTTGGTTATCGGGGTATATTTTCAACAACAAAAAATCATCTGGTCGAGGTTACCGTGGTGTTTGTATGTAAATTATCAGGTGTGGGCGCGTATATTATCATGTTATTTACACAGAAATTATCGGGCGTATGTTTTCAACAAGTTTTTCACCTGGTTCAAAATTTATTGTGGTGTTGGTACCTAAGTTATCAGATCTATAGTGCTTAAATGATCATGTTATCTACACAGAAATTACCGAGGTATATTTTCAACAACAAAAAGCGTCTGATCAAGGTTAACGGGGTGATTGTATGTAAGTTATCATATGTGGATGTGTATATTATCATGCTATTTACATAAAAACTATCGGTGTATGTTTTCAATAATTTTTTCACCTGGTTCAAAGTTACCTTGGCATTTGTACCTGTTATCAGGTCTACAGTGCTTAAATAATCATGTTATTTACACAGAAGTTATCGGGGTGGTTTCAATAACAGAAAAACGGCGGGTAAGGTTAGCACGGTGTTTATATTTAAGTTATCATGTGTGGATGCATATATTATCATGATATTTTCACATAAGTTATCGGGTGTATGTTTTCAATAATTTTTACCTAGTCGAAGTTATCGCGGTGTTTGTACCTAAGGTATCAAGTCTACGGTGCTTGAATGATCATGTTATTTACACAAGATTTATCGGGGGTATGTTTTAACAACAAAAAATCTTTTGGTCGAGGTTACCACGGTGTTTGCATTTAAATTATGAGATTTGGATGTGTATATTATCATGATATTTACACATAAGTTATGGGGTATATGTTTTTAATATTTTTTTCATGTAGTCAAAGTTACCGCGGTGCTTATACCTAAGTTATCAGGTATATGGTGCTTAAATAATCATACTATTTACAAAGAAATTACCATGTTTTAGTAAAAAGAAATCTGAGTCAAATTTCATGTAGATATGAAAAGCACATTGCCTTTTAGTTCTTCAAGAAAAAAAGACATCAGTGAGATGGTTGCTTAGTTAAATTGACTACTACATCATGCACGGTTCGAATCACTTGGTTGGCAAAAAACGTGTCTGAATTTGATTCTACTGTTCGTTTTGGCACCTAGGAGCAGAAACTCCATCTTAAAAAATTGTCTTTCTTATTATTTATGTAGAAGCTGGCCTAGCTCAGTTGGTAGAAGGGCAATGGCTTATCTTTGATGAGGGCTTGGGTTCAAATCCTAGGAATGCATTTTTTTTCTTCTTCTTTGAAAGAGAACGGGATCGAGAGAAAATATGGGCGAGAGAAAGACGCGAGGATAAGAAAAAACGGGCGGTTTGCTTGCGAACTAACCGTTCGATCCAGAATAAACGGAATCCATATCGTGCGGATCTGTTGTAATATTCCTGCCGGCAGAAAATTAGCTTTTCCGTATAAGTTTTCCCGTTGCAACGCACGGGCTTATGTGCTAGTTATACGAATCGTAAGTTAAAAAACAAAAGGACTTGTTCGCAACCATGTAAGTAGAATTTTTTCACGGTCGTCTGTCCTTGAAACCTGATTGCGCTTGTTCCTTTTTGGCTGATTGATTGATTCATTGACTATTATAACGTGATGAAGGTGTTTTAGAGTAGTATTCAAATACCAGTTGAGAGGCGTGAAGGCGTGCTCCGAGATTGTCGATGGCGTTCTCTCCGAGGGCCTTCCACCACCGGCTCGGTTGAGCACATCCGACAATTCTTCACTCTATGTATGCTTTTGCATGAGGTCCATCTTGATGAACATGCCGATGATGACATCATTTGGAAGCATACGACGTGTGGGCTCTACTCGGCGGCATCCGCCTATAGAGCATAATTTCTGGGCATGGTGTTCTTCCCCATGGACCAAATGATTTGGAAGAGAACGGTTGTGCAAGAGAAAAACGGGACGGGGAAGAGAACTGCGAGAGAAATACGGGATCGAGAGAAAATATGGGCGAGAGAAAGACGCGAGGATAAGAAAAAACGGGCGGTTCGCTTGCGAACTAACCGTTCGATCAAAAATAAACGGAATCCATATCGTGCGGATCTGTTGTAATATTCCTGCCGGCAGAAAATTAGTTTTTCCGTATAAGTTTTCCCGTTGCAACGCACGGGCCTATGTGCTAGTTATACGAATCGTAAGTTAAAAAACAAAAGGACTTACGAGTCGTCAGGACTGGATCGCAACCATGTAAGTAGAATTTTTTCACGGTCGTCTGTCCTTGAAACCTGATTGCGCTTGTTCCTTTTTTGGCTGATTGATTGATTCATTGAATATTATAACGTGATGAAGGTGTTTTAGAGTAGTATTCAAATACAAGTTGAGAGGCGTGAAGGCGTGATCCGAGATTGTCGATGGCGTTCTCTCTGAGGGCCTTCCACCACCGGCTCGGTTGAGCACATCCGACAATTCTTCATTCTATGTATGCTTTTGCATGAGGTCCATCTTGATGAACATGCCGATGATGACATTATTTGGAAGCATACGACGTGTGGGCTCTACTCGGCGGCATCCGCCTATAGAGCATAATTTCTGGGCATGGTGTTCTTCCCCATGGACCAAATGATTAGGAAGGTTTGGGTCCCTCCAAAAGTCATTTTTTTGCTTGGTTGACGCTTCAGGACAGGATTTGGACTGCCGATAGACTTGCCAAACGAGGTTGGCCCAATTGCGGTGGATCTCATCTCTTCTTCTCTTGCCGCTTCACGCTTAGACTTTGGAACTTGGTCATTGAGAAGTTCAACATTGTTGACCTGGACACCTCCACATGGTACCTGATGGAATCTGTTGAGGATTGGTGGGCTAGCACAAGTGCTGAGGGAACCCACAACAGAAAAGCCATGGCTTCTATATGATGGCTTCATGGTAAGACACATGTCGTTCGTCAGTAGAGTTACCTTTATCCATGCCATTGCCATAAATTGGGTACATTTCTTATATGAAAAAATGCTCCTGGATTTTGAAAAATGTTCATTAATTTAAAAATTGTTCCCGTATTTAAAAAAATGCTGCAAAATTTAAAAACAGTGTTCATGTCTTGATAAATTATTCTTGAATTCAAAAAATGTTCATGAATTTAAAAACAATTTTTGACTTTCAAAGGACATTCTCATATATGAAAAATATTCGTGAATTACCAAAAAACATAGAGAATTCGAAATTAGTTAGAATCTTTCTAAAAAGAATATAGCTCTTTTTACCCTAAAAACAACTTATTTCGCTAACACCACCAGTATTGATCATACAGACCAGTTGTTGAGACGTTCTATCACCTACAAGAACCAACAGTTGGATTTCCTCTAGTTGTACACAAATTAATTGAACCTGAAGATAGGCCAAATTCTTGGTTTTGCACTACTAGTATAGTTGCTTTTTTTTTTAACATGACTAGTATAGTTGCTAGCAAGCCTTCCGGTTAAGTAAAAACAAAAGTTTTCCGGCGGGATAAATTGTTCAGTCATTTAATCAATTTTGATAGAAAACTTCATCTAGTTATTATTACTAAATTCCAAACATTGCTAATACATTTAATTACTCATTTCTTTTCTACTTGGCTTGTTCTTCTCTGGATGGAGGCTAAGTTTTTCTTGCATTCCGTGGACTGGAGCAACTATAGGTTGGGGCCGGAGCCACACATGCTCATTCGCGGAAATCCACCCAATATACGGAGACTCCAATGCTTTGATTTCACCGTTGACAAGGTTGCAACTGAGCAAGCGATGATGGTCGACAAAGTAGGCACACCCGCTGCCCATGCCTAGCTGGGTAGCATTTGCGGTGAAGCTTCCTGGGAACCCGAGGAACAAGACACGATCATCGAAGCTCCGACATCTCTTTCCACCCATGGCATCTTGCCGTCCGCTTCTTCTTCCATTGCATGGACCATCACTGCCAGTGCAGGTACCACGGTTTGGCCATTCCACAATGCTTGCTTGTTTCTATCGAACCATTCATACTCAAGTAGGACTGACGCCCATATATAACAGCTCACCCTCAGACTCTAAGACGTAGTTGTTGCTGCGCATATACTGTTCGTCCTTGGATGTATAATCCGTCCTCTCGAGCCCGACGACGACTATGTCACCGCCATTGGATGTGGAATCCTGCGTCACCATGCACCAGCGGTCCTGGCCCATCCACACCAGGACTTTGCCGTCATGATATGCGGCACACTCGACGGATTGCAGCGTCCAATCCAGCCTCCTTTCCAAGACCGTCCATGCCGTGTCACCTGGACGCATAATGGCCGCAGTGAAGACGGGCATGTAAAAACTTGGCCCGGGGGCTCGCTCGTTAATGAAGCTATACAGAAAAATAGTGCCATCGTCGTAGACGACGCCATGGGGCCTCTTCATCCGCAGCACGATGCCATGGTTGTCCTTCGGGAAGGGAGGCAATCTGGTGATGGCTCCGGTGATGAGGTCCTGGAGTGTTGGCTGCGGATACGCGGTGAAGCGCAGGAAGGATGAGCCGTCCGGTCCGGCCACCCAGCCGGCGTCGAAGTGTGACGTCCCAGGGAGAACGTTGTCATCGTAGTGTCGGCAGGTGCTTGATGTCGCATGGGGAGAGAGGGTCCCGGAGTAGAAGACGGTGTTGAGGATGAGCATGCTGCGGCCAGGGGTGCTGCGACGAGACGAGCCACGGCTGGAACTTTTGGAGACGTCTTGGAGCCAAGCACATGGATTTTTTATTTAATAAGAGAAGAGAAGAGAATAGTCGTGAGGATTCAGGACCAAGATTGTTTAAGTTTCTTCTTTTAGCCTCATCAGTCGATGGAGAAGCCAAACAGGCTTGCTCGGCTTGGGCGCGGTCCGTTCCAGGAAGGGGAATGCTTCGTGTGAACGCGCACGCATTCCATGACGTCATGAGGATACGTAGCCAAGCAGACCATACACAATCCATGGCGACACACACACACAAAATCACATGCACACGTAGGGCTACCTTGATTTGCTAGGGTTCCAGGTGGCGACACCCAATGGTGCTTCCTCCATGCGGCAAAGTATTCGGGGGCACAACGTGCGACAGAACCGGCGGCGCTCCCTCCATGGCTTCTTCCACGGTCCAGCGAGGTCATGCAACCCACTCGCCGCCCCCCCTAGCGAGGTGCTTGAGGCGGGAGGTGTGTTGATCCGGTTGGTCCTGGAGTCGTGGGCGTGCAGACAAAGGTGCCTAGCGTTGGTCGTGACGCGGTCTAGATGCAATGTACATATCTCATTCGTGGTAGCTGGATTATCGAAATTTACCGCCGATCCGTGGAAGGAAAACGAAATGAGTTGTTTGCGCGCCGCACTCGGGCCAGATAATCTATCCCGGATTAGTTAGTATTTCAAATGAAATCGAAATGAAACTTTGGCGGGTTTTCAGTTTTGTCAATTATTTATAATAATTAAGAAAGCTACTAGGTACTACTACGGATGATCAATTGAGGAGGAGGAGGACCATCTCTAAAAAAGAGGAAGTTATTGATAACACATTATTGATGTGTGTGACTGATTTTATTTATTGCGATGGGATGGGAGGAGGCACGAGGTGTGAGCCCTCGGATCAAAATAGATGGAGGAGATCAACTAAAGTGGGGCCATCAATCCATGAGACATGGAGAATGACCACTTGAGTAGGTAGAGTTGGCAATGGAAGCGTCGGAGGATTCGGGAGAGTGGAGTTGGAAATGGAATCTGCAAGCCGTCGTCGTCTCGCCTCCTTCCTTCCCCGTGACCGCGATCTTCATTCCACTCTCCCACCCACCCACCGCCGCGCACCTAACCCACCCATGGCCGCCGCCCCCCACCCCACCTCGTCTCCCCCACCGCGCCGCCCCTGCCCTCCCCCTTCCCTCCCTCCCTCCCTATTGTTGGAAATTCGCCCTCAGTATCGATCACATCAAATTACACGAACACACGTGCAAAAAAATCTGATAGATAAGGGCCCTTGTCGTGCCCTTATTTTCTCTTTATTTATTTTCTCTTTTTTCTCTAGTGTCTTACAAAACTCACGGCGCTGTGTGTATATATACACATCAGCAGCCGTCGACCCAACCCAAACCCAAACCTACTCGTACTAAAACTAGTACCTAAATACACACTGGAAACGTATAAAGTCCTAACCGGAATCCTACTACTAGACTCACCGGACACAGCCAAAGGCAAAACCTACTTAGACACGGCCATATACTACTACTCTTGGCCGGACACAAATTCACTTACCTAGTCTAATTACACGGCCACGCTGATCATAAGCCTAACACGACTTCAACTCAAACTTCTATACGTATAGACTCAAATACTTGGTAATTTATCTAATTGTAACTATCATACGTTTGGATTATTCCAACACCTACATAGGGTCCTAGCCCCGAGACGGACCTAGCAGGCAGGCCATGGCGTTCCCGTCCGCATCCGTACGTGCTTCCCGATCCGTAGAGGACCGCAACCTCCGTTCTTCCCGGCCGAATCCATCCATGGCGTTCTCCGCCGATGACGCGGCCGTGAGGACCGCATCCAGGCCACGCGCCCTCCCCCTCGCTGCTCTGACAGACCCGGCGGCTGCTTCCCTGATGGATGGGTTCGTCGCAGCAGGACCTCATCTGTTCGTCAAGGAAGGAGGGGACAGGACTCGTCATGGCGCGCTTCATCAACAACACCAAGAGAGGAGACCTCCTCATCTTCATGGCCGGCCCTCAAGCAAAGGGTGCAAAGGTACCCTTTTTCTCAGTCCAAAGATCTCGCTCAACCTGTACGCTTTGTTTCTTCATCATCCAGCCCAGCCCAGCCCAGACCAGCCATGTGAATTGCAATTCTTCTTCCTCTCTTCTCCTCTCCTCTCGTATATTATACTGTACTAGTTGACCCGTTGCGCCGAATGGCGCAGAGACCTACTAAAGCCATATTGTCGATGAAAATAGTTTTATTTTGCAAGTACATGTTTGATATTGATAGTAGAAAGCCCATGTGTTAAATCGTGCTATGTTAAAAATGTGAAGCTGAGAAATCTAAGTTTGAAAAAAATTCATATTTGTATAACATATATAGAGCAGTTAAGGAAGATATTTTTTAGTTGAAAATACGGTTATCACATTGAGAAATCTAAGTTTGAAACAAAAGACATACTTGTATAAGATGTATAGACCAATTAAGTATGTGTTTTTTTAGCCGTGTTTATACCAAACTTTTATTTTCCATGTGCACAAAAAAACTCTCTGTGTTGTGCACATGGAGGCATAGGTACTTGAAAGGCCCATATGCTATCTAGCCCAGTCCACAAACAATTTTGTGTGTGGCCCGTCCGAAGTAGAATATGAAGCGGTGAGATTTCTTCTTTTGCTACTATTTTAGAATTCTCTACATGCATGGCACATAGTCCCATTCAAAAACATGTACGCGTTGAAAATATTTGCATTTTTCAGCAATTTTATTTGTGAGTAAGCACGAAGACCATGTCAAGCCCTAAGTATTTTAAAAATATTTGACTTTGTTAGAATAAGTGGGTTTTAGCAACCACTTCAGGTAACAATTCAAACCCTATCTCCGAAAACAAATATTTAAGCATGCATATTTTGTTATCTTATTGGGGTAACATAGAGCCGCGTTAGCTGTGACTTCAAAGGGTTTCGCCACTCTAAAATCTATCTGAATCCATCACAGTACATTCGCATAACCTGCAACCTCATCATCCTAACAACTTCATCTGAGTTGAAATGACCAATCAAACATCCTAAGATCTTCTCAGCAACTCACAAAGACCAAAAAAAATGATAGTGCGACACATGGCATGTATACACATGTCTTTTCAAAGAATTCCTGGAACATTCTTCTCACATGATTTCCCAATGGTAAAGTCCAGGATTCTTCAATCAAAATTGGTAAGGACCAAACAATGCGGCCACTCGTAATGACCGCATACGGCAACCAGGCTCTCCCAAGCCACATACTTGTTCTTCGAAAATTGCATTGAGATAACATGTCATTTTGTAAACACCATAATGCCAATCACATTTGTATATAGAAACATATGTGCATAGTGAGATAATGAAGAGGTTGCCAAATGATAGCTAACATAGAAAAGGGGCATGTGTATATCATGAGAATGTAAACCAAATGAGTTTAGAGTGTAGATTCACTCATTTTGCTCTGTATGCACTGGCGGAGGCCCCCAGTGGGCAGGGTATGGCAGCCGCCATACCTTGATTTTTGGCAAAAAAATGTTTTATACATATGCATCTATCGATCGGCTGCATCGGCACACTGTGTCCTCGTTCGACCACAGCCAGCGCTGGCCTCATGGGCCGACGCATCTAGGCTGTTGGGCCAGCAGCCGGTGCCCGGTGGAGATCGACCGCACGCATCGATTCGATCGAGCGCCCACGCACATGACGCAAAAAAAATGACACACGCACGCTCCACCCAGACGCGACGCAGCCCTAAGCTAGCGCGGCGGCAGCGGCTGGCCAGGTCGCGAGGGCCAGGAGGGCGACCGACGACGGCTGCAGGCTGAGGGCTTAGAGGGCTACGGCAGCTCAAGCGGCTCCAGCGAAGGCAGCAAGCGGCAGCTTCAGCGGCGGCAGCAATTGGCAGCTTCAGCGGCGGCAGCAACCGGCAGCTCCAGCGGGCGACGACAGTTGGTGATTTTTCTAGTAATTCCCCAGGGTCCGAACCAGAGGAATAATTGCAGCCACTTTGTTAGGCATTGGCGATTTGTCTTCTGTCAATTCTTCAGGATCTGAAGTTCCGAATCAACTGCAGTAATTCTGAATGTAACAGATGAAGATTTATGTGGCGACCTTGTACAATAGAGTGGAAAGTTTGTTTCCTACTCCCTCCGTCCCATAATGTAAGACGTTTTTTATCACTAGTGTGATAAAAAACGTCTTACATTATGGGACGGAGGGAGTAGTATTTATCACGTCATTGAGTTGGCATTGCTACTGCCGGTAGCGACGACAACAATTGAAAGGGCCTTGTCATCAATGAAAATCATCAAGACTGAGTTGCGCAGCAGATGATCGATGGTTGGCGTAATGACTTGATGGTTTGTTATATTGAGTGAGAGATCTTCAAAAATATTGATCTTTGTAAAATTAAGGAAGATTTTTAAAATGAGGGTAGGGCATTGCCATTGCCTGGGTCTTCTAGACGCCATTGAAAACTTCATTATCGATATGTTTTAGGTTGTTATCCTATTGAAACATGCCTACATTTTTTTTTTGTATTCGGTTTTTCGTTTGTAATGTGTATTGACTCTTTCAATTTGCATCAAAAGAATTATTTCTTTAAGACTTCGCCACACCTTAAAAATTTTTTCGTCCTCCGCCTCTGTCTGTATGTAGTTCATATTGAAATATCTAAAAACACTTATTTTTAGGAACAGAGGGTGTACTTACTAATCTAGACAAAACAAATAGCAGTCTGTAACACCAGTACACAGAGCAATGTCAAATCAGTTTGGCAAATTGTTCGACAAAACAAATGGCAGTCTATCACACCAGTGCATAGAGCAACAAAACATCAATTTGGCAGCAATGTTCCGTGATGCATGAATAAGGGGAACATCGTGCATAGCCTAGGTAAATCAGCCAAACAATGGAACAAGACAATAATACATAGGTAAAAATAAACTTGATGTCGGGGAGAACGTTGCCGTCATAGAGTCGGTGGGTACTTGATGTCGCATGGGGAGGGAGGGGCCCGGAGTAGAACACGGGGTTGTGGATGAGCATGCTGCGGCCGGGGTGCTGCCACGAGATGAGCCAGGGCTGGAACTTTTGGCGCCAGGCCGGCGGCAGCGCCGCGTCGCGCCATGCCCGCAGACGGCGTGGAAGCGCACGAAGTCGCGGGCGTGCAGGTGGTCGGAGACTTGGAGGAGCAGGTCCGTGGGAAGAAAGGCCCATAGGGAGGCGGAAGTTGATGCGACGGCGGACCGCATGGAAGAGAATCGTGCAAAGCAGATCGATTTCTAAGACTCATCAGGATTCGTGAGGACCAAGTTTAAGTTAATTTTCCTTCGACTAAAATATTTTATGTTTTTCTTCCACAATTTTCTTTTTGGCGATGATTTTCTTCCACAATCTATCTCAACACGAGAACCCTGGCACGTATATGAAATACGGTTTTCATTTTTGGGAAGTGCGACGCTACGCATCCGCCGGCGGAAATTGAAAAAGGATCCGCCACCTTCCCGGTCATTGGATGGACGCATTAATGACAGTCCGATCTACCAACGTAAGCAGCCATCCTTTGCAACAAGAGTGGTGTTTCTGCAATTGTCTGCTTGTTGCAATCACCCGAGAATCTATTTGTTTTTTGCAACAAAGATCTTATTGCAGAAATTTTGGCAACAGAGATCTTGTTGCAGAAATTTTAAAGATCACCCGTGCCTATGTTTTTTATTTTCTGCAACAGGGATCTTGCTTCTAATTTTTCCACAACAAAGGTCTCGTTACAGATTTTTAAAGATCACACGACACGACCGTGTACTTTTTTATTTTTTGCAAGATAGGTCTTGTTGCAACTTCTTTTTTTTTAGGGGAACTTGCAACTTTATTTAAATTTAAACAAAGGTTGGGACCTCGTCCGCTACAATATGAACGATGCAGTTTGGAGGAAAATCATAAAATGACGAGTTGTCGTTGCACACCCCTCTCTAGCTAAGCCATGCGCCGCTCCATTAGCAGAGCGCCTAACCCACGAGATTTTGATCTCTTGCCGCGTCCTCAGCATCTCCTTGATCTCCTCGACAACCGGGCCAAAAGACGAAAGGTTCCTGCCATCCCCCTGTAGCATGGCCACCACCTCCTGACTATCCAACTCGACATGTAGCCGTTGCACATCCATAGAAATCGCCATTTGCACTGCGCTTTTTGCAGCCAGAATCTCCGAGAGCTGGGGGGTGCCGGCACCTGGGAAGCAAAAATTATGAAGATCGATTGCAGAATCATTTGCAACAGGGGTCATGTTACATAATTTTTTTGCAACATAGTTTATGTTACAAAATTTTATTTGTGAAATAGAGACCGTGAAATGAAGGAGATGATGCCGCTAGCAGCTTCGATGCCCCAGCTGTCGCTCACTGTAGTTATCACGGCTGGTGGCTGGACTAGGGGAGTCCGCCGGCGCTTGCAAACAAGGCACGTCATGGTTTGCTGATGATGGCCGATGGCCAGCGATTGCAAAATAAAAAAAATGAGTGAAGGGAGGAGGCTGTTGAAGAGATAAGGTTGGGAAGGGAGATATGGGTGCACGGACACGTGTTGTCCAGGGGAGACGGATGATGCGTTGGAGTTTTCTGCCAGCTGAAGCAAAGGTTTTCCCTTTTGGGAACTACAATTTGAATCATTGAATGTGGTGTGATTTTAACATCCTAGATTAACTTAAACATGATTCAAACTTTCCTAGCAATTTGTGGAGGAAAACGGCGACAACACAAATAAGACCGTTTTTCTAGGGAATAAAAATTACCACCTATACCCCTAAAAAATACCACCTAACTTCTGAAAGTTCCATAAGTTTTATATAATTCATATGAAAATCAAATCAGAAATCACGATTTTTAGGAAAATAATACCTTTTTGAACGAGTTTAAATAATTTAATGTTAAAGTAAGATATGTGGCATCCATCAATGTCGTGCAGGAGTCCTATGTTGTTGCCTCCATTTCAACTATTCACATTATCTCATTCTCTCAACCTATACTTTTATTCTTGATAGATAACTAATAATTTACTAATTTCAAGACAAATTGCATCAGAGTTACTATGCAGCCACCGCCTCCTTGTCCAAGAAAAAAAGCTTACGATTCCTCTGCCTCTCATCAGCGCCGCCGCAAATCCGCCTTACCCCCGGTAGTCCTATGGCCATGGAGGCATGATGGGCCCCTACCCTTGCTGATAGTAGGGATCATGTGTCGTGTTAGGTGATTTTTTTGAGTTTGTATATGATCTGTGTCCTGCTCAAGAAGGCGAGGTGATGGGGGCTCTGTGAATAAGGAATAATGTTCTCCGCCTCTGCCCCATCCTGGCGATGTGTCTAGTGGCGTCGGAGGGTTGTTGAGATGTGCCGGCGGATCTCGCGGTATTTGGTCGGTTCCAGTCTTCAATGGATCTTCTTGGATTCAATCTTTGTTCGTGTGTCTACTGGTTTTATCCTTTCGGCCTACATTCTCTTCAGCAACAACGATTGTTGTTATGTCCGCTAGTACTATGGGTCCTTAGCACAACGATTTCACGAGTGTCTACTACAACAAGTTTTGTCTGGCTCCGGTGGATTAGAGGCGATGATGGCGACGCCTCAATCTTCCAGATTTGAGGAAGGTATTTGCTGAAAAGCTGAGGGCTCTGTACTTCTAATAATATCTAGTTGGTCTATGGACCTACATGTAATTTTTGTTACTTGTTCTTTGTACTACCATGACAAATGATGAATAGATTACATCTGCATAAAATAAGTTACTAAGTTCAACAATTTGCTGATACATGCAATCATTTACAAAATTAGTTTCCGTATAGCTTTTTTTGCTTGGTAAAGCTTCGAGCCTTTCTCAAATTTCTTGGGTTGAAACAATGAATGAACGGGGTTGGAGCCAAACACACATGATGTGGGTTTCACATCTTGGATAAAATCGCTTCATGGGTTTTGTTTTTGAAAAGGACGAAAGAGTTGCCCCATTCATTTTAATTAAGAAGGCGTTAAACAACGTTAATAGTCTGTAGGCTAATACAAAAGCCTATTCTTCCGGTACATATCTCCCATGTGTATCGCCCCGGCCAAAACCCAAAATTCCACCTCACAATGAATTTTGTGGAAGATGATGAAAGGTGGGGCAGAAATGGTGTCGGAGACCCTCGAGTTGTGCTCACACTAAAGCACGCAGGGAACCAACATGATGAGCGAAATCACCGCCTTATGTCTGCCATGTCCGTCGTGCTCCATGCAAATCCACCAAGATTTGATGTCGCAAAATCTGAGCTATAAATTCAGAGTGATGTTCGGGTGCCCTAACCAGTCACGCACCAAGGTCGAGACAAGAATGAAAAAGAGACATTGAAAAAAAGCAAAAGAGGCGTGATTTCCGGAGCGCGCTTCAACAGCGGGCAAAGGCCACAGTTCAGCCAACCGGGCTTCACAAGCTGGTCAGCTTTCTAAAAGCAGTTCTGGATGACGAGCCAAGCGAAGAATTTGCACTTGAGGGAAGCCCAAATCTTCCACATGGTGGGCTTGAAGCACGAGGTTGTGGTAGCCGGTAAGGAGAAGCCACAGAGTAAAGACCCGAAGCCATGCAACAACCTCGAGGTATTAGTGTCAGTCTTGTCTTCTTGCAGCTTGTTAGAGTTAGAGATGAGCACGTCATGTATATGTAATCTCAAACTATCCCTATCTCTTTCTTTCCCATATCTGTCTCTCTCTCTCTGTGTAACAACCTCATCCATGAGATCAGTTGCATCTCTTGTAAACAACAACAAGGTTGTTTGCCTCTGATAAATAAATAAACTCACGCGGCTCTTTTCCAGGGGAGTAGGAACACTTCCAACCAAATGAGGTCTACATAGCCATCCTCTTCCCTATCTAGGTGCCATAAACTTTCCTCCATCGCCATGTCTTCCACCTCGACTACTGCCATCCTCAACCTCGGACCCCCTCAACCTCGGATACCCGGCCTGCGAGTGTTAGAATAAATCCGAGGCATACCGTTGATCATCCGAGGACCAAGCAATCACACAAGGCATGACACCGAGATTTGTTAACGAGGTTCACCGATATGGCTACATCCCCGGGGCATGACTACGGGCGCTCCTCCCCGTGACACCGTCACAATACCGCACACCGGCCACCCGGGCGCCGGCACAAGCCGCCGGCTCCCCCTTGCGAGCCTGTGCTATTATGTTGGCATATGTTACATCGTGTGTCTACCCCCGCTATATAAGAGAGGCCTAGGATACAAGAGTCCTACTAGGACACGACTCCACATCCTATGTAAACACGATACAACTACAAGTCCAACTGTAACCTACCTTGTACACTATATTCGACACAACTCCAACAAACTCCACCTTGGCGAATATACTCCACCATCCTGGATTTGTCCATGCGTCAAACTTCCATGTACATTGGACTTGAGCTTATCCCATGAGTACCGCTGCTACTCCAAAGACTCCATATGACTCCACCTGCAACTTGTAGTCCCTTCTTTTCTTGACCACAGTCAACACTCGAGCAAAATTAAGTTCCTTGTTACTCTAGTTTGTGCTCCCAACTTCCAGAGTATCCGTCCAACGCCATCACACACTGATCACTGACCTGCGTGAAAGTGAACAACTCACATATTGGGTGTCACACACAAGAATTACCTGACTCAACATCACTGCTCCTTTCTTGACCGTCTGTCTGAAACTTGAAGGAATTTCACCATTGCTTGTAGTCATCCCAAGTCAAATTCGCAGTTGTCTCACCACATGTATGACCACCAGAGCCCTGGTCCCTCCATGCACTGTGCGTACCCTTGCGCCTCGGCGCTTATTACGCGTCGAGCCTCCGCTGTCCCGGTCGAGTCTCAAGGGTCGCGTACCCACACCACTCAACCCCCACTGCAGAGTACCACCGATCATCACCGACCGATGACGAGTTTCACGCTTCCATCAGACCACTGGGCTCCAGTCCAAACTGCATGTCACTCGCTCTTCCCATCCGCTGAATAGGCTTCGATTCTCTGGATCCTTACACCGTAGCCCCTCAATCCAGCTCCACCTTCAACATGACTCCATGGTAGATGATCAGTCCACCCTTGCGCCCCGTCGACTTCAAGCTCTCATGTGCACACCATCTTGAATCAACCCCGCGCCATAGTCTTGTCGAAGCCGCACAAGCCTTCGGGGCCTGCGCCACGTGTTTCCACGCCCAGAAGTTGGTCACCATGAGCATCACGCTCCGTCGTTGTTGCCGATCCCACCATCATCTTCTGTATCAACCGACCTGCGTCGATCCCGTCAGACTGTCTTGTCCGACCCAGCCGAACTTATCCAGCTGCATGACACACTCCAGACTCCTCAAGCCGCACCCAACGCCATCCATACACAAAAGTGTACCAACAAAAGAAAACCAAAGCAAAATCCCTCACAGCCTTCCCGTGTGAACACCACACGTATATAGCTTATGGACTTATCTTCTTTCTTTCTTCTTGATAGCGTCCCGGTCTTGACTAGTCTTTGTGTCAATTTTTTTTTCTAAACAAATCCTGAGTCTGCTTTTCCATCAGCTCTGCACGCTACGGCACCATGCAATCTCACACCACAGTCCACGTCCCATGCCCAACGTGACGTCCATCACGCGCCGAAGCCGACCCAGCCGTGCCCTCGAATCGTACTGCTCCATGGGCCTTAGCCTCAGCCAGCCTAGGTCGCCTTGGGCCGTCCTACTGGACTGTGTCACTGCTGCCGCAACTCGCGTGCGCCGCCTGACGCTCGCCCGATCGATCGCAGACCCGATCGCCGTACGTCCTGCCTGCCGCGTGCCGCCACCGTACGTGCTGCTGCTTGACTACAGATGCTTCCGATTGCTATTCTTTCTCGGCCCCATCCAGCCGCAAACCGACAACTTCCAGAAAAAACCTCAAACCGATCCGCGTAAGCTTCGATAATGAATTCTCACCGCCGTCTTTGCACACTAAATCTGACACGATCCATCCTCTAGATCAACAATCCGCAGCCTCCTCGTAACCTTGCTCATGATACCACTTGTTAGAATAAATCCGAGGCATACCGTTGATCATCCGAGGACCAAGCAATCACACAAGGCACGACACCGAGATTTGTTAACGAGGTTCACCGATATGGCTACATCCCCGGGGCATGACTACGGGCGCTCCTCCCCGTGACACCGTCACAATACCGCACACCGGCCACCCGGGCGCCGGCACAAGCCGCCGGCTCCCCCTTGCGAGCCTGTGCTATTATGTTGGCATAGGTTACATCGTGTGTCTACCCCCGCTATATAAGAGAGGCCTAGGATACAAGAGTCCTACTAGGACACGACTCCACATCCTATGTAAACACGATACAACTACAAGTCCAACTGTAACCTACCTTGTACACTATATTCGACACAACTCCAACAGCGAGGAGCGCAATTCAACATGGTACACAGAGCCTATACTCTTCCCGATCCAGCTACCAGAAACCATCCCCATCGCCATGTCTTCCAGCTCGGCATCGGTCGTCCTCAACCTCGGACCTCCACCAGCCGAAAAGCTCAGCAAGGGGAACTACCTCTTGTGGTAGGCCCAGGTCATGCCTGGCCTGCGAGGAGCGCAGGTCACGGGGCTCCTAGATGGAACCGACGCAGCGCCCCTGGCCACGGTGGCAACTAGGTAAACACACATTGCAACTACTGTTTGACCATATGTGGCAAGTAGTTAATCACATACGGCAACTGATTTGATTACATGCGGCAACTACCATAAATTAGACATGGCAATCATAGTTAACCAAAACAGATAAAGTTGCCATGCTTTTACAACTACATTTGCCATCCCCGGATAACTACATCTGCCATCCTGGATGGCAACTAAATCGTCATCCCGCGGGAGTACCTAATGTAGCTGCGCCAGGATGTGTCGGCATTTTTGCTTCGTGCCACACGCGTGGGATGGAGATGAGCAGTACTTTGTTGGGCGTGTGGCACGAAGTAGCTGCGCCCACACGTGTGGGCAATTCTAATGTTCGCCCACACAATCAGTGTGGGCTGCCTCCTGCTCACGCCACACACGGTGTGTGGACGGATGTCTAGTACGCCACACGTGCGGCAGTTATCCGTGTCCTAGAATTTTATTTGCAACTCTTTACTCGAGGTTTATACCTCAAGAAACAAGACAAGCGGTGCTGCAAAGAAAAGATGTTTAATTTTGACTGATATCGAGTCTGATGAAACTCTCCAAAACAATTGAGGCAAAACTTCATCCAGTTACTACTACTAAATTCCATATTTCACAAACACGTCAGCCAATTTACTCGTTTCTTCTATGTTGGCTAGTTATTGTCTGGATGGAGACTAAGTATTTCTTGGATTCCCCGGAGCCAGATGTGCGCATCCGGGGAAATCCATTCGACATGCGGTGACTCCACACGTTTGATTTCACACTCGACGAGGTTGTACCTAAACAAGACATGATGGGAGACAAAGTAGGCACACCCGCCGTCCACGCCTTCCTGGGTAGCATCCGCGGCAAAGCTCGTTGGGAACCCGAGGAACAAGACACGATCATCCAAGCTTCGACCATCTCTCTTGGGGGTATCAATCGTGGTCTCGAGCCTGAAGCTGTCTATGTCGCCGGCATCGGCTTGAATCTGGCGTCAGAATGCACCAAGAGTCCTTGCCCATCCACACCAGGACCTTTCCGTCGTGATACGCGGCGCAGTTATTGGGCCACGACACCCGATCCACCCTCTTCTTTTGCATGACCGTCCATGTCGTGTCACCGGGATGCAGGATGGCCGCGGTGAAGACGGACATGTACAAACTTATTCCGGGGATCTGCTTGATCAAAAAGCTGTAAAGAAAGATTGTGCCGTCGCCGTACGTGGCGCCATGGGGTGTCCTCATCCACCGCGCGATCCCACGGTTGTCCTCGGGAAAGGGAGGCAATCTGGTGACGGCTCCGGTGACAAGGTCCTTGAGCGCTGGCTGGGGATGCACGGTGAAGCGCTGCAAGGATGAGCCGTCCGGTCCGGCCACCCAGGCGGTTGTATCGAAGGCCGACGTCCCCGGGAGAACATTGCCGCCGTAGATGCAGTGGGTGCTCGAAGCCGCCTTGGTGTAGAACACCGGGGAGTGCATGAGCTTGCAGCGGTCGGGGTGTTGCGAGACGAGCCACGGCCGGAACTTGTGGTGGCGGGGCGGCAGCGGCCCTGCCGCGTCGCGCCACGGCCGGCAGACGACGTTGAAGCGTATGAAGTCGCGGGCGTCGTGCAGGCGGCCGGAGATGTGGAAGAGCAGGTCCGTCGGAAGAAAGGCCCATGGGGGGCAGGCGGTCGGCGACGTGACTACAGACTCCATCGAACGGAATCCAACAATTGATTCGTAGTCTCATGAGGACTCCGAGTCCTCTCTTGAATCAAAGAGAGTCGACAGTATATTCCTTCCTTTTTTTCTTTTAGCCTGTACGTGTTTTCTTTTTCACAGACTATAGTATATAATATATACTCTATTCTTAAAGGGAAACGTTTACATCCGGTGCGCCGGCCGAGCGCGCGCCATGCGATCGCTTTCGATCGTGCGCCGCGCAACACTCCTCCTTCAAATAGTTTTTTTAGCAGCCGCTCCTTTTTCGCCATCTCCGCCACCGCGTGCAGCGCACCGGCGTGAAGAGCCTTTTTGCTGCTACAGCGAGCCACGACGCGGGTGGAGAAGATGCCGAGGGTGGAGAAGTCGCGAGGTGGAGGAGCTGTAAGAGGGCCGCGACGGTGCTGTTGCCAATCAGTGGCGTGTGACCTGCCATGGCGCGGTAGCGGGGCGATCCTGGAACCGTTAATACAAGTGCTTCCACAGTTTGATTCAAAAGCTTCAACCGGCGGCATATAAAGCTTCAACCGAGACATCGTGCAATGGAAAAGCTATAGTCATTCATAATAAAGCTGCAATCATTTGTAAGAAAGCTACAATCGTTCTAGAAAAAGATTTCAACCAGATGACCGATTTTTGAGGGTGGAGCATTGCGTAAACCCGAAAGCTGCAACAGGCTATGAGAAAAGCTTCAACCCACGGCGAAAAAAGTTTCAACCATAGACGACGGAAGCCGTGGACGACGACGAAAAGTTGCAACAGGCTCCGATGTTTGTTGCAAGCGGCTTCTTTTTTACTACAAACAAAGAGATGGAGAGCATGGTGATCGTGCACGGCGACTTGTTTCTTGCTACAACCGACTGGATTTTTAGCTATTATCGGTTTCATTTTGCAACAAATAAAGGCTGGTGAGCATGGTGATCGCGGGCGGTGAGGACGAGCGAATGACAACGATGACTGCCAGCGAGGGCGGCGAGCGGTTACGAGGACGGCTGGTGGGGGCGAGGACCGGTGATGAGGACTGCCGGCAAGGAACGACGATCAGCGAGATGGAAGAGAGTGAGATGCAGGCGAGATGGAAGAGAGCGAGACGCGCGTGAGAAGAAGGCGAGGGCATCTGATGGTTACGATCCACCAAATCGGATGGCTGCGGGCTGACCGGCCCAAATTTGGGCTGGCGCACCGGCGCCTATCACCCGCATTCCTAAATAGCTACCTCTCACTAGTTGATTTTTCATGCTATATGGTGAAGCCACGTCATCATATACTTTTCATCATTTTTTTAGTTAGTCTCCCACTAATGAATTTACCTCCCGGTATACATATGGTGCCTTCAGTTATTGCCTGCCATTTCGTCATCCCGCTCCTGCAGGCGTGCAAACAAACTGATGAGAGCATTCAATCCAGCGAGGCATTGAAGTGGCCGGCCGCGTGTTTATTAGTTTCTGCATGCCATCTTTCTTCCCAGTTCCTCGACGCAATGGCTTTCCGGCTTCCCTTCTGATCTCCACCGTTACCCTTCTTCCATCTTCCAGTTATCTGCCCTGCAGCAGCTCACGTAGACGTACAGACTTCCTCCTTGGCTTCAAGCTCAAACCCCAAGCCTTCCCTTGCATAGATAGAACATCCTTATCATTGTTGCTCACAACGCCCACAGACCTTGGAAGCTACTCCCTTCGTCTGGAAATACTTGTCATCAAAATGAATAAAAAGGGATGTATCTAGATGCGTGCAAAGCCTGGCGACTCCATGTGTGCAGCACGGTCTCGTGGTGGCTCCCCCTTGTGTTCCTCACCTATCTGATTTCTTATAGGGGCCTGATTGTTTTTTTTCGATTTTGAAACATGAAGACATACTTCCTCCGTTCCTTTTTAATCTGCAAAGTATCTCTATTTTGACCAAATTTTTTTTTAAAAATATCGACATTCACAACACCAAATGAATATCATTATATTCATTATGGAATGTAGTCTCATACACTAGTAGAAAACGGCCCATTTGTCCCGATTCCTGAGGCCCTTTAGCCTCGGTTCTGGAACCGGGACTAAAGGGTCGTGACTAGAGCCCAAAACCTTTAGTCCTGGTTCGCTTACGAACCAGGACAGAAGGGGCTCCACGTGGCCGCTGCAGGGCGCCCAGGCAGGAGGACCTTTAGTCCCGGTTGCTAACACCAACCGGGACCAAAAGGCATCTACGCGTCAGCACCTGGTAGGAGCTAGGGTTTTTTTTAGGGAGGGGGGGGGGGTGTTTGTTGGGGAACGTTGCAGAAAATTAAAATTTTTCCTACGGTTTCACCAAGATCCATCTATGAGTTCTACTAAGCAACGAGTAACGAGAGAGAGTTTGCATCTACATACCACTTGTAGATCGAGTGCGGAAGCGTTCTTGAGAGTGGTGATGATGAAGGCGTTCCCAACGTGATTCCGATCACCGATGACCAAAATCTTGAAGGACAGCACCTCCGTGTTCAACACACGACGGAGACGATGGCGTCTCCTCCGTCTTGATCCAGCAAGAGTGAAGGAGAGGTTGAAGAAGACAATCCCAATGGCAGCACGACGGCGTGGTGCAGCTGGTATGGTAGTTCTCCGGCAGGGCTTCGCCAAGCTTGCGTGGAGAAAGAGAGGTGTTGGGAGGGGAGGGGCTGCGCCTACAACTGTGTTGGCAGCCCTCCCCCCCACCCCTCTATTTATAGGAGGAGAGGGTCAAGGGGGGCCGGCCATCTAGGGTAAACCCTAGATGGGGGCGTGCCCAAGGGAGGAGGGAGGGTGGCTTGCCCCCAAGCTAGGCGCCCCTTTAGGGTTTACCCCTCCCCAAACCCTAGCCGCATGGGCCTAGGTGGGGAGGTGCGCCCAGCCCACCAGGGGCTGGCTCCCTCTCCCACTTAGCCCATGTGGCCCCCCGGGAGAGGTGGCCCCTCCCGGTGGACCTCCGGAACCCTCCCGTAGCCCCGTACTTTACGGTATACTACGAAACTTCCGAGTCCGTTTAACCACTTTCCATATATAAATCTTTACCTCCGGACCATTCCGAACTCCTCGTGACGTCCGGGATCTCATCCGGACTCGAACAACATTCGGTAATCACATACTTGTCTTCCTATTAACCCTAGCGTCACCGAACCTTAAGTGTGTAGACCCTACGGGTTCGGGAGACATGCAGACATGACCGAGACTACCTCAAGTCAATAACCAACAACGGGATCTGGATACCCATGTTGGCTCCCACATGCTCCTCGATGTTGTCATCGGATGAACCACGATGTCAAGGGTTCAAGTAACCCCGTATTCTATTCCCTTTGTCTGACGGTATGTTACTTGCCCGAGACTCGATCGTCGGTATCCCAATACCTCGTTAGTCTCGTCACCGGCAAGTCACTTTACTCGTACCGCAATGCATGATCCGTGACCGGACACTTGATCACTTTGAGCTCATTATGATGATGCATTACCGAGTGGGCCCTAGTGATACCTCTCCGTGTACGGAGTGACAAATCCCAGTCTCGATCCGTGTCAACCCAATGGTCACTTCGGAGATACCTGTAGTGCACCTTTATAGTCACCCGATTACGTTGTGACGTTTGATACACCAAAGCACTCCTACGGTATCCGGAATTGCACGATCTCATGGTCTAAGGAAGAGATACTTGACATTGGAAAAGCTCTAGCAAAAGCGAACTACACGATCTTTGTGCTATGCTTAGGATTGGGTCTTGTCCATCACGTCATTCTCCTAA
The DNA here is from genome assembly GCA_021605205.1 of Aegilops longissima. Taxonomy (NCBI): domain Eukaryota; kingdom Viridiplantae; phylum Streptophyta; class Magnoliopsida; order Poales; family Poaceae; genus Aegilops; species Aegilops longissima. The sequence goes on along the minus strand of CM038681.1, from coordinate 656,109,980 downwards.
TGGCGTGATCCCGTTGTCAATGACATCGATGTCCATAGTCGAAACCATGACTATCTGTTGACCAACGAGCTAGTCAACTAGAGGCTTACTAGGGACGTTATTGTAGTCTATGTATCCACACGTGTATTACGATTTCCGGATAATACAGTTATAGCATGAATAAAGACAATTATCATGAACAAGGAAATATAATAATAATGCTTTTATTATTGCCTCTAGGGCATATTTCCAACAGTGTTAGGGGTTTTGAAGGGTTAATTTAGGGGTTTCTTATTGTGTTAGCTAGCTAATAGAGAGAAGTGTCCTCTCTTATCTCCGTGCTTGGTCGACGCTAGCTACTATACGTATAGAAAGAAGTGTCCTCTCTTCTGCTACTATAATTTTGTGGAATGCAACAGAGAGGAAAACATTTCTGCTTAAACATCTCGTTGCATAACAATTCACTTCTAGTACATGACAACTTGACATTGCTTAAACAGCTTCAGTACATAACAGGTTCAGCATTGCTTAAACATAACTTAAACAGCAAGAGGCAACCATCTGACTTAACTTAACACTGACTGCAAAAGGCAAGCATTGCTTCAGTACATCACATGCAGTTCTTCAGTACATAACTTAACTTAAACACAGACTTCAAAAGCATACTGAACTTAAACACTAGCACTTAACTAACTGACACTCACTGCATTTCTTCATTTCTGCATCTCCTTCATCTTCTTGATGCGGTTAGAGTGGCGAATGCCGACGCGGATGTAGGTCTCCTCCTCGATTGGCATGCTCATGTCGCCGAGCTGCGGGATCCCCGGTGCCACCATGTACAGGTCGTCGTCGGCAGGCAGCCGCAGCTGTTGCACCACCTCCCCGTCGTTGTCGTCCTCCACCTCCACCATAAGCTGCTCCTACTCGCTATCGTCCTCCACCTCCACCACCAAGTCCGCACCTGGCTCCTCCTCCCCCTCGCTGGACTCTTCCACCTCCTCCTCCTCCTCCTCCTCCTCCTCGTCCTCCTCATCTTCACTGCTCTCTCCCTTGCTGTCAAAGTGAAAAATCACTTGCTTCACTGTAGCTAGTACAACGACCATGAGACCTTCCACTGGAGCTGGAGGGGCGCAACGGCGGGAGCGGTTCTCGTACCACCTCGCACGCTGACGCGGATCTGGTGAGTTTTCCGCTACATTGATAGCCCAAAGGAAAACAGCGACAGGAGGAATTCCACGGCCGCCGGGGAATATCATCTTCTTCTCAACATCCATAGCCATGGCGATGAGGCCCCTAGCGTGGTCGACGCACATCTGCAAGCTGGGAAACCTATTGCAGATTTCCTCTATGTCCGCCCTTTTCTCTGAATCTTCCTTGCAGGATTTGCTGACAGTCTCCTCCCATCACTCTTGAGCATGGCGAAAAACTCTTGCAGACGACCTCTTCTTGGGGCCATGGCCAGCGTCGAGAAGCGATGGGAGTGGCCGGATGAGTTGCTTATCCCCTGAATCAAGCCCAAGTGACCAACATATTATTGAATCTTATCTAGAACAATAAAAGCACAAAGGATTATTCTAGATCTTGTTAGTTGTGTTATGTATGCCTAGTAGTGCCATTTCAGCATGCCCATGGTTGTGCATTTGCTACCTCAATTAGCACATGGGTTGATAAAGCAATTCAAGAACTCTCTGTTATTACTTCCTAGTCAAGTGATGCTACTTAATTACGAATAAAACTAGCATAACGTGCATGTAAAATCATCTACTTCATGGAATTGGTTATGGTGATGCTCACTGTTTGGTTTCCCCCAAAACTAAACATGCAAATAGAATGGTCATATAATATGATTCTGCGCTCTAGTCACATGACTAAAAAGAATGCTTTTGCTTCTATCACATTATTGGTCCCCACATGATAAAGAAGTGATTAACAACTTTGACATACCTTTCTTAATACCTATCACGTGGACGATATGCTGTTCTCGAAAGGGAGCTGAAAACATAGCTAAAACGAGCCGGTTCCCACATTCCACACATCTTTCATGATGCAATAGACTTGGAGTGATGGTACGTATGAATATAACTAGAATAACATGTATATCAAGTTTGGCTACTTCTAGAAAGCTAGTTATAATTTTGGATAATTCAACACCATCCTATTTGCATATGCAATTTCTGTTCAACCACTTATCATTCACAAACATTCTCGACATTCTCTCGCAAAAAAATTATGAACAAAATCATCGGGCAGGGCAGGGGCTCACTGGGGCAGGGGCGCAAGGGGAGGCGTCAGGCGGCTCAGGCGGCTCGGGAGGCAACGCAGTGATGTCGAACAGGGCGCGATGACGGCGTCGACGAGGCGGGGCGGGTATGCAGCTCGTCGGGGATGGCGTCGGGACAGCTCGGCGGCGGCGATGACGGTGACGAGGCTCAGCGACGGCGCAACAGCAGCAGCCTGGCAGCGTCGTCGAGAGAGGAATGGCGGGTGGGGTGAAATTTGCTAAGTGTTTGTTTATATAGCAACCACCTTTGGTCCCGGTTTGTAGATTTCGAGCTCCTCTCTAAAGCATGCTTACGTGGCTAAACACTCTATATATGTAGGTGGCATTTTTTTTAATTTTTCCCAGTTTTTTTGTTTTGTCTTTTGCTTTATTTATTTTCTTTTGTTTCTACTTATAGTTTTTAGTGATTCTTTTTGGTTTTAGGTCACAAAAATTATAAATTTTTTGTTAGTGCCATTAGTTTTCAAATTTGAATAGTTTAAATTTGAATTCTATGAAATTTGTGTGAATCACTAGTTTGTGAATAACTTTACCATAAAAATAGATTTTTAAGTGATTCTTTTTCCTTCTATTTAATATTACTATGTTTTTTTAATAGACGAGGACGTATGCACCCCTTGTACGTCACATATATATGTGCGATTGGACCCGATCAATGTTATCGAGAGTTGCACCACCAAAGCACATATACTCTTAACCTTAATAAACTGGATGATACTTTTTGTGTGTTGATGGGGTAAACTTGTTATAAGACACGGATAAATAAGTGCTTAAAACAACTAAAATTAAATGGAAAGTAAATGTAAGAGCGTTCGATTTGCACTATTTAAAAAAGAAGAGTATAACAAGATGATCCACAAAAAGATAAAAACTTATGTATTAAATTTTAGAAGAATGCCACCTCTACCAAAAATGTGAAGAATAAACTACAAACACATGCTCCGAGCGCCCAACCCATTTACTTTTTGTAACAACAAAAATCCTAATGAGACAATATCAAGTGGAAACCACATATTCAGTGGAAGCGTGGAAACCTGAGTGCAAGCCGTTGGATCCTATATGTATGGGCTAGATCCATACATAATTGCTGCCTGCTATTTGCAATAAAACGCCCGCTGATAGCATCTCTTCTTTGCACATAGCCCCTCAATGCTAGTAGAATTGGTACCAGCTCCAACCGATTTCTGCCCAAAAAAAGAGAAGTACAGGAAAATATACTACAAATAGTACACTTGCAGTTTAATTAAAATCTTGGGTGTCCAAACATGCAGAGGCATGCTTGAGTTCAGAGGCACCAAAAAGGATCATCAAAAGACAAATCTTAGGCGTCCAAATATGCAGGAACATTTGAATATCACTTTGCAGTCTAGTACTACCCAACTAGCAGAATTAAGATTCCTCAGTTTAACAACCACCACTTGCCTCTCGGTGTAGGTTAGTTCTTCTTCATGACGATGAACAACCTCTAGAGTTTCAGTACATTGTCTTGATGAACTTGAGGAAATCAAACTTCACAGAGCACATTCCGGGAACCGAAACCATTGCCTAGAATAAATTCAAGTAAAACAAACACTTCAGTTGCATATAGTGCCGATTATGCAGCACTAATTTGATTCAGTTGCTTACAATAATGCATCACTTCAATACATAGGTACATCAATTATATAACTTATGTTGGATGGTCCAACTACAGGATGTGAGTAGATTTCATTACGAAATAAACACATCATTACCTCAACCAGCCAATAACAATGATGCAAATCTACACATTATACACCAATCACTGAACACATAGCCCTTTCTAGATGAGCAAGAAGCACAGGGGCAAAGCATAGAAGCCAAGTTGGGACCTACAGCAGATCTGGTATGACGTTCGACGGGGAATGCTGATTGACATTGGTTGGCCAAACAGCCGCCGGAGAGGAGACATCTGCCAAAGAGGAATCAGCCGCACCGCTTGTTGCTCGCCGGCCCTACGTGGAACGAGGTGGTCGTGCTGGAGGAACGCAGCATCTCCCACAAGTCTCCTAGCCCTAGCTGTTTATGAAGAAAATTTCCGAATAAAGATTTGAATACCTCCAGCGGCAAAGGAACGGGATGAAGCTTACATTGGAGAAGCTCCTGTACCGAGGTACAGGATGACTATGGGGTTGTATTTGCATTTTGTACCTCTTTTCATCTGGCATCGCACACTTCCTATCCAACGGCCGGCGGTCCAGTTTCCATGTTTCCGTTGAATATATGGTTTCCATCAGATATGTACTCAATCCTAATGCAAAACATAATTTATTGAAAAAAATTGGTAGTGGGTTGTAGATATTGGGAAACAGAGGATGTGGTCTGTGCATCCGACGATGCAGACGCAAGGCCAGGGATAAATCATACTTTCCAAAAGAGAAAAAGTTATTTAGTCTTACTGTAGGCTGTAGTGTTGCGCATTCAAGTCAGAGTATGGTCGTGTTCTAGTGTTCCACACGATGATTGGCACGGGCTTGCTATAATAACTTTGCTTTGTTGCATCATGTGCGCATCTACAAATAATATACACCCGCCCCCATGTTGAGTAAGAGTGTAGGACATGTAGTTCAGGCGTTCAGCTAGGTAGGTACGTAGCTGATAGAACAACATGGGGCCATGATTTTATTCGTTTCGAGGGCCTACGTGGTAGCATACATATATGAATAATCAACTAACGTCCCAAAATAAGTGTGAGCTGACGGTGTTATGTAGGCCGGCCAATTAATAGTCGAACTAAGTAATGGAGCACGTTATGTTCGTGCCCTTAAATAACGCGTGCCAAATTAGCTAGTAGGCCACGTAAGCATGTGTGTGTGCATCCACGTGCACGTTGGTATGATTGGTGGAGAGAAGAGTGGCAGGCTGAACAAAATGCGTGGCACCATCGAAAAGGACGTACGTGGCACGCGAAAGTGACTGAAAAGGAAGCTTGGAAGCAAGCAAGGTAGGAAGCTACCCCTGTCTATGTCTACGTACGCGGTAGCTAACGCGGGCGGCGAGTGGCCGGCCGGTGACGTGCCCCACCACTCCAGTTCGTCGCCAGTTCGTCGCCGGTTTGATTATATAAAGAAACCAGGCCGGCTACGGTCTCCCTCCACCACAGTCCAACGCCCAGCGCACAAACACAGCGAGGAAGCAAGCAAGCAAGCGCTCCATCCAAGCTTGGCTAAGAAGACGCCACCCATCGCTGATCCATGGCCTCCGCCGCGAGATCCTGCGCCGTCGTCCGCTTCGCCGCCGCCGACGAGGCGGCCCCGCCGGAGACCCTCCACGTCATGCGCCTGCAGCGGCTGCGCCTCCGCCGGGCGGCGAAAGGGTGCCTGGAGCCCATCGCCGAGGAGGAGGACTCCGATGCCGACGACGCCCAAGTCCCCGCCGGCTCGCCCAGCGCCCACAACAGCAACAACATGAGATGATCGGCCGTCCTTGCCGCGAGCCTTCAATAGGCCTGGTCTTAATGCCGGATTATTTAGATATACACTCTGTTATTAGTACTACCACCGAGTCCATCTCCTCTTTCTAGAGCTAGGTGCTAGCCTGCTAGGCGACCCTTCGGGTACTCCCTTCATGCATTCCTCTGTAATTAGTCCATCGATTAATTCATGCGAGTTTGCTAATTCGCTGCCATATAAATCCCGTTGCTCTGCTCTTTATACTCTGCTGACTCTGTTCCTCGTGTGCATGAAGACGTATTCACTATCATCCGTGCGCCTTTTGTGGCAATCATATCCATTGCGACACCGGCAAAAAATAAAAATAAAATAAAAATACAACAAAGCTTTATTAATTAACCAGTGGGAATACACTTTACACAATTCGTGAGAAAGGCTGAAATATAACTAACACCACGCAACCCTAACCCTACCCCGCCCCCACCCCCGCCCAATCCCGCCACCCCGGCCGGCGCCCGAACCCGCGGCGATGGAGCCCGAGCAGCCGGCGGCCGACCCCGCCGCCGCCGAGCCGGAGGAGGAGGACCAGGAGGACGACGACGAGGAGGAGACGGAGGCGCCCGACGCGGAGCAGGAGGCGGCGGAGGACGAAGAGGACGCGCTTCTCGACCGCGCGCAGGCCCTGATCTCCCGCGTCGTCGAGCAGGAGAGCAACCCCAACCCGCGCCTCATCCACACCCTCGCCACCATGTGCAAGGTCCAGGAGGCCAGGTACTGCGTCACCCGCCGCGGCGGGGAATTCGGCTCCGCCCCGCCGTGGCCCGCGAATTGATCGATTGGTCGGTGTCTAGGGCTTCCCCTCCCCGCGTTCGCGACACGGCTTGTTTCTCTCGCGGGAGAGAGGCATCAGTTGTTCTTCGGCGCCTTCGTGCAAAGTCTTGATAGTATTTTTTTTGTTCTGTTCATATGACATTTATGCCGAAGCAGTGAAGAAAGGCATAAAAGATGGAGTGGTTATGCAAGTCAAGTCCAGCGAGTGGAGTGGAGTGTAGTGGTTGATAAATAAAACAAAAAATAATCGTACTGCTTGCCAGTGTGTCATCATGCGTACAAAGCGGTTGGGGTTGGCCATGTAGACCCTGTATTTTTGTCTGATTTGATCTCGGCAAAATCAGTGATATGTTGTCGAGGTTTTCAGAACCCGGTGCAAGTTTCATCTCTTTGCTTGTTATGTAATCCACAGTAAGTGTAAATGAAGCACCTGCTTGATTGAGACTTGTAGGCTTATAGCACACATGGTGTTTGCTGAGTCACATTGCTCCTGAGACATTCTTTATAAATTCCTTTAGATGGTACTCTGTTCGAATAACATTGATGAGCTAAGAAGCTGCTGCATGTGAAATCTGCTATGTGGTTTACTGTATGGAGCCTCGTGCTTGATCGAGATGTATAGCTCATAATGTTTCTGGTGAATCACATTGCTCCTAATATTTCTCTTTTCGCTGATCATTACCATGTCTATGTCCCCTCACTAGTAGAAAAAGGGCCTATAGTCCCGGTTCATAAGGGCCTTTAGTCCCGGTTCATGAACCGGGACTAAAGGGTCGGTACTAATACCCTCACTCTTTAGTCCCGGTTCTATCCAGAACCAGGACAGATGGCCTCCACGTGGCCTGTCCGCTGAGCCAGCAGGAGGCCTTTGGTCCCGGTTGGTGGCACCAACCGGGACCAATAGGCATCCACGCGTCAGCATTTCTTTGGCTCTGGTTTTTGTTTTTTTTTTCAAAAGAGGGGGGGTTTGGGGGGTTTTGGGGGGTTAATTTAGGTGTTTCATATATTGTGCTATAGCTAGCTAATTAATAGAGAAAAGTGTCCTTTCTTTTGTCCGTGCTTGGTCGACGCTACGTACTATACATACGTATAGAGAGGACTAACTAGACATGCTAGCTAGCTAGTAATTAAGCAAACAGAAGATCGTCATGAACATATATATGCATACAGAGAGAAGTGATATCGACCACCTCTCCTTCTCCGAGAGATTGGTCGAACAACAAGTTCTCATATATCTATCCGACACTACCGGCTACATATATACAATAATTATCTTTTACAATACGGACGCGTGGTCCACATGGTATTCCCCGTCTTCAGCGATCACATAGTCAAGAAAGAATGCCGCCAATTCCTCTTGAATTGCTCGCATGCGATCTGGTGCTAGGAGTTCATCCCGCTGCCGAAACATCTAATTTTAAGAAAGGGGTCAATACATATATATATGAATGAATGAAACTCAACACAAATGATGGTAATAAAATAAAATTGTGAATATTTTATTTACGCACTTCAAATTGTTTGTCGGAGTAGCCCTCTCACAGGTCGTGTGGCGGATGGACTCATAAGCGTAGTATCCACAGAAATCATTCCCTTGTTCCTGCCACAACCACTTTACAAGAAACAGAGGTCAATCAAACTGATAATTAGCAAGCACATGCTAAATGGTATTGATGAAACTAGCGCTTGAATCACTAGGAGATCGCGTGGAATATGCTAATATATAGTACTTACTTTGGTGTCTAAATTGCAGCTTCTTGGTAGTCCCGGAGCTTTTTGGTGAATTTTCCCAAGCCCTGCCATACAAAGAAAACAATTACTTGATATCAGAAATGGACAAAGTTGCTGATATGGTGGATAATGATCGATTTAACTTACTTCTCGAGCATTTCAGTCATTTCCGCATACTCTTTGGGATCTTTTCGTCTAGAGTCTAAGACAGTTACTACTCCTGCTCAAGCTTAATCTCTAGGAGAATATAGTGGAACCTGCGCGCATGCATAACTCATCAATATTACATTTCTATAACCTGGACTAAATAAGGAAACCGAATATGCCACAAGACAGTAACACTCACGTGTAGTTGTAAGGAAAGAGTATTGTATTTTGTGTTCATTTATTTCCAACGATCGTAGCAAGTTGGCCTCGGTTTCCTTGGCACGATATTTAACCTCATTTGCATCGATGAGATATGTGTTAATGAACCCAATATCACCCACTTGTTTTTTCTTCATTTCTGCGATCTTCAATCTGCATAATATAGTGAGGATATTTATAAATACATGCAATAAAAGAGCTGAGTTATATAGAGATACTTAATGACAGAAGTAGTACTACTTACAGACAGTAGCAGGTGACCGTTGCTTTATCGAGGGCCAATTGATTGAAAAACTGATAGAACTCCTCAAATGGAATAGGCAACAGTTCAATTCCAAGGAGGTCATGCTCATTTTTAACTCTCAAATACAAAGTATTCCTCCCCTCAGACTCTTTGCAGGTTTTCATGTACCAATCATGCAATCTTCGCATCATCGTTGTTAGAGAGCTTTCATCTTTGACGAGAGGCTTCCCGTACTCGTATCTTTGTATCAGCATCCGTGATAGCATCCACGGGATAGCTGGCAGGAGCCATCAAGGCATGCTGCTCTGGCTGAAGCAGCTCGGTGGAAGCCACGCTGCTTCTCCGCTGAGATGGCGGGGTAGCTTCGGGGGAAGCTTCGGCAGGTCGTTTGTTGTGATCTGCTGCTTCTCGTTCCTCTAGCCCCATTACTCTTGCGTGCAGCGCCTGCATTAGGCTCTGCTCCAGTTTCTTCCTCCTCTCATGGGTTTTGTAACCCCTGCGTCGAAATCCAGCCTTCCACGAAAGGGAGCTGGCGTGCCTCGTGTCCGTCCAGGTGCTCAGATTCCCGAGGGCCATTGTGAGCTCGTCCTTCTCCTGTCTGGAACAAACTTCCCTTGCTGCGCTGCTTCGATATAATGCTTAAGCCTCTTGACTGGTATGTCCAATTGTTCGTCCGTCCAAATGCACTTCCCCGTTATAGGGTCCAAGGATCCGCCGGCCCCGAAGAACCAAGTCCGGCAACGGTCTAGCCAGTTCATTGTCTCGGGTTCGATCCCTTTATCAAGCATATCATTCTCAGCCTTGGCCCACTTAGGCGGGCTATGAGGTAGCCACGACCCGTGCGATGATGAAGCTTCTTCTTCGCAGCATTTCTCTTGTTTGTCGCTGACATCTTTTTACTCTTTTCCGATGTCTTGTAGGCCACAAATGCGGGCGATCATCTCGATCTTCTCATATTTGCCCGTGAATTCTGGTGTCTCATTTTTCTCGACATACGTATTGAGGTCTTTCTTCCAATTCCTGAATAGTTCTGCCATCTTCTTAAGAGCAAAAGACTTGATTAATGGCTCTATTACTGGCTTCTCCGGATCATCCTCTGGCGGTAGGGTAAAATTTGACTTCAGCTCAGTCCAAAGATCATTTTTCTGCATATCATTGACACAAGACACCTCAGGGTCTTCGTTCTTAGGCTTATACCATTGGTGGATGCTGATCGGGATCTTGTCCCTAACCAGAACCCCGCACTGAGCAACAAGTGCCTTCTTTGTCCGGTAGGGTTCAATCGGTTGGCCGTCGCGCGCGATTTGTATGATCTCAAACTTTTCATCCGAGCTCAACTTTTTCTTCGGGCCTCGTCTCTTTACCGAAGTTGTGCTCGATCCGGAGGGCTAGAAAAAAGAACAAAGACGAGAGTTAATTAATATGTGTACATATATACCAAAACAAAGACAAGAGCTAGTCAGCACAGGCTTAACTAATATATATACCTGGCCGGACTCGGTTTGGTGATCACCGGAGCCGTCCTCACGGTCTACTTCTTCACCCTCTCCTTCTTGCACAGGCATTGGGTCATCGGAGCCATGTAAATCATAGCCAGCTGCTTCTTCACCCTCTCCTTCCAGACCATCGTTGTCGGCGTTGAGAAACATCATCGAGGAGGCGGCATCACTTCCGTGTGCGATTATGTCCCTCAACAACGCTTCTTGTGCTTCGTCTCGGGGTGTCCATAGTTTCTACAAATATTTACAACATGACAATTATTATTCAAACATGACAGATATGGATATATTAGTGCCAACGTAGAACTAGCTAGCTAATCACAGATAAGGAATCATATTAGTGGCCTCGACGCTGCTTCTCTAGGGTTTGGGGTGGCCTCGACAGCGTAATATCGACCCCCACGTGTTGAAGCTATCGGGAGGGGTCGGCGTTGAACAGTACATCTATGTCCCACAAGTGGCGTGGGCATCGGCGCCCATGTAGGGTAGAGGGTCGTGGATCGCCGAGCGGTCGAGGTCAAGGGTCGAAGATCGCCGAGGGTCGGGAGGTTGCCTAGTGTCAAAGGATTCAACAAAACCATGTCTTCATCATTAAGTAATGTAACAGGTGCATGATGATGCGAAGCTCTCAAAGTTGTTTTGGAGCGGAGTCCCAGATAGGATAATTCGCTTTTTGGTACAAAGTTCAGCAAAAAGGCAAATTATCCTATCCGGGACTCCATTCCAGAACAACTTTGGAGGACTTCGTACCATCATGCCATGGTTACTTCCGGCTAATGATGAAGCAATGGATTTCTTCAATACTTTGACACTATCGGTACCCCCCTATCGGAAAAGGAAGAAAGGAAGAAGAAGAAGAAGAAGAAAAAAAAAGAAGAAAAAAAGAGGAGAAGAAGAAAGAATAGAGGAGAAGAAGAAAAATAGAAAAAATTCTATTTTTCTTCTTCTCCTATTCTTCTTCTTCTCTTCTTCTTTCTTTTTCCTCTCATTCTTTTCTTCTTCTTCTTCTTCCTTCTTCCTTCGGATCCTAGAACCCTCGAACCTCGACCCTAGAACCCTCGAACCCTAGAACCCTCGAACCCTCGACCCTAGAACCTCGAACCCTCAAACCCTTGTGCCTCGAAACCTCGACCGGCCTCGGCGACCCTCGACCCTCAAAACATTGACCCTTGACCGGCCTCGGCGACCCTCGACCCCTCTGTGACCCTCTCGACCCTCTAGCCTAGTTCCCGACCGTCGACCCTCAGCGATCCTCGACACCCTCGTTCCCGATAAAAAAAGAAGAAGAAGAAGAAGAAGAAGAAGAAGAAATGAGAAAGAAAAGAAGAAGAAGAAGAAGAAGAAGAAAAAAGAAGAAGAAAAAAGAGAGGAGAAGAAGAAGGAAAAGAGGAGAAGAAGAAAAAATAGAATTTTTCTTCTTCTCCTCTATTCCTTCTTCTTCTCCTTTTTCTTCTACTTCCTCTTCTTATTTTTTCTCCTCTTCTTCTCCTTCTTCCTTCTTCCTCTTTTATTCTTTTTCCTTATTTTCCTTCTTCCTCGACGACCCTAACTCTAAACAGTACAACTTCCTCGACGTCCCCGCCTCTCTCTAATGAACAAAATAAAATCTATGAATAAAAAAACATCATATTCTATGAACAAAAAAACATCATATTCCATCCACATCGATCCATGCATACATCATATATATGATCATATCTATGAACAAAAAAAATTCATATGATCATCTATGAACAAAAAAAATCACATATATCCATACATCAATATATATACATTTATGAAAAAATCATGAACATTTATGAAAAAAAAACATGGAGGCGGCGGGGGGGGGGCAGGTTGTGCTGGGGCTCATCAGGCGGAGGCGACGGCGAGGTCGCGCGACGGGGCGGCGGGGAGGCGGAGGCGACGGCGAGGTCGGGAGGCGGAGGCGACGGCGAGGTCGGGAGGCAGGGCGGCGACGGCGAGGTCGGCGAGGTCGCGGAGGCAGGGGCGGTGACGGCGAGGGCGCCGCGACGGGGCCAGGGACGGCGACGGCGAAGGCGGCGAGGGCGAATCTTGGTGCGGCGGCGACGACGCGAGGGGGCAGCGGCGGCGGCGACGGGCGGGCAGACGGCAGCGACGACAGGCGTGGCGACGGCGGCGACAACGGCGCGGCGGCAGCGATGGTGACGACAGGCGTGGGCGGCGGCGACGGCGTCGGGCGGTGTCGGGAGGGAAAATCGCGATGAATCTGAAATTTCCCAAGTGCTTTCTTATATAGCAGGGCATTAGTCGGTTGGTGCCATGACCGGGACTAATGCACCCTTTAGTCCCGGTTGGTGCCACCAACCGGGACGAAGGCCAAATTTCAGCAGCCCAAAAGGCGGAAGCGGCGACCTTTGGTCGGTTGGTGGCACCAACCGGGACTAAAGGGGTGCATTAGTCCCGGGTCGTGGCACCAACCGGGACTAAACCACCCTTTAGTCCCGGTTGGTGCCACACCAACCGGGACCAAAGGCCTGTGCTGCCCCGAACCCAAATATTTAGTCCCACCTCGCTAGTTGAAGGGCGCCGGCACTGGTTTATAAGCGCTGGTGTGCCTCCCCTTTCGAGCTCCTCTCTAATGCAGGCTTTCGGGCCTAATCTTGCTACTGCCTGTGGGCCTATTGGGCCTCTGCGGGCCTGAATCCTGGCCCATGTAGGGTTTCTAGTCGTATTCAGGCCGTGGGGGCCGTGGTGGCACTTTTTTTGCTTTATATTTTATTTCTTTTTGCTTTTAGTTTTAGAAAAAATATAAACTTTCTATTAGTGCCATTAGTTTTAAAATTTGAAAACACTTTTTTTGTTTTCTTTGTTGCTTTATTTATTTTATTTTGTTTCTACTTACAAAAAATACTTATTGTTGCTATTTTATTTTTTCAAGTTTTTTGTTTTGTTTTCTGCATTATTTATTTTCTTTTGGTTTTTGCTTTATTTTTATTTCTTTTTGCTTTTAGGTCAGCAAAATTATAAACTTTCTGTTAGTGCTTTTAGTTTTAGAAAAATATAAACTTTCTGTTTGTGCCATTAGTTTTAAAATTCAAAACACTTTTTTGTTTTCTTTGTTGCTTTATTTATTTTATTTTGTTTCTACTTACAACAAAATGCTTATTGTTGCTATTATTATTTTTTTCAAGTTTTTTGTTTTGTTTCCTGCATTATTTATTTTCTTTTGGTTTTTGCTTTATTTTTAATTCTTTTTGCTTTTAGGTCAGCAAAATTATAAACTTTCTGTTAGTGCCATTTGTTTTAAAACAATTATAAACTTTCTGTTTGTGCCATTAGTTTTAAAATTCAAAAACACTTTTTGTTTTCTTTGTTGCTTTATTTATTTTATTTTGTTTCTACTTACAACAAAATGCTTATTGTTTCTATTATTATTATTATTTCAAGTTTTTTGTTTTGTTTCCTGCATTATTTATTTTCTTTTGGTTTTTGCTTTATTTTTAATTCTTTTTGCTTTTAGGTCAGCAAAATTATAAACTTTCTGTTAGTGCCATTTGTTTTAGAACAATTATAAACTTTCTGTTTGTGCCATTAGTTTTATAAAATTTGAATTCTTTGAAATTTGTGTGAATCACAAGTTTGTGAGCTCAACAAGGCGTAGAAGGACGGGCTTATAAACCGGTGTGGCGCCCTTGGTTGGCGAGGTTTTCAAATTCATAGTTTTCAAATGAACTCTGAAAAAGTTGGCATAGCATGTTCATGTACAAAACGGACAATGGTATCACACTCGTGTGTTACAAAGTTGGCATGGTATCATCATAATAGTTGCGGGAGAAAGTCTTCACTTTTTCTTCGCTTGTGTCGTTTGCTTATTGCGCCGTAACCATGGATAATCTTCATCGTTTATCAGGATGCTTGGGTCAGCCTTGACTTTGAAGGGGGGAATTTCATGAAACTTTTCATACTCTTGAGACATGTCTGTCTTGCCCTCCACTCCCAGGATGTCCCTTTTTCCTGAAAGAACTATGTGGCGCTTTGGCTCATTGTATGATGTATTCGCTTCCTTATCTTTTCTTTTCCTCGTTCTGGTAGACATATCCTTCACATAGATAACCTGTGCCACATCATTGGCTAGGACGAACGGTTCGTCGAGTGTACCCAAGATTTTTCAGATCCTTGTTGTCATTCCGCATTGTGGGTCTACCTGTACCCGCCTCCGACAGATTGACCCACTTGCACTTAAACAAAGGGACCTTAAAATCTACTCCGTAGTCAAGTTCCCATATGTCTACTATGTAACCATAATATGTGTCATTTCCTTGTCGGTTGCTGCATCAAAGCGGACACCACTGTTTTGGTTGGTGCTCTTTTCATCTTGGTCAATCGTGTAAAATGTATTCCCATTTATCTCGTATCCTTTGCAAATCATTACAGTCGAAGATGGTCCCTGGACAACAAGTACAACTCATCACAAACAGTGCTGTCACCTCCGAGACGTGTTTCCAACCAACTGCTGAAAGTCTGATGTGTTCACATGTAATCCGATCGTCGACCGCTCCGGGTGTTTGGAGCGCAGACTGTTCTTGTGTTCATCGACATACGGGTCACCAAGGTAGAGTTCTGTAGAACTGTGTAGTGTGCTTGAGACCAAGAATATCCGTCCTGCATATTATTGAGTCTCTTCCAAGCGTGTTTTTTCAGTCAGTCTCCCCTCATACCGCGATTTAGGGAGACCTATCTTATTAAGGCCAGGAATGAAGTCAACACAAAACCCGATGACATCCTCTGTTTGATGGCCCATGGAGATGCTTCCTTCGGCCTAGCACGGTTCTGAACATATTTCTTTAGGACTCCATGAACCTCTCAAAGGGGTACATATTGTGTAGAAATACGGGCCCCGAATGACAATCTCGTCGACTAGATGAACTAGGACGTGCGTCATGATATTGAAGAAGGATGGTGGGAACACCAGCTCGAAACTGACAAGACATTGCGCCACATCACTCCTTAGCGTTGCTACGATTTCTGGATCGATCACCTTCTGAGATATTGCATTGAGGAATGCACATAGCTTCACAATGGCTAATCGGACGTTTTCCGGTAGAAGCCCTCTCAATGCAACCGGAAGCAGTTGCGTCATAATCACGTGGCAGTCATGAGACTTTAGGTTCCGGAACTTTTCTCGACATATTTATTATTCCTTTATATTCGACGAGAAGCCAGTCGGGACCTTCATCTTGAGCAGGCATTGAAAGAATATTTCTTTCTCTTCTTTCAGAAGAGCGTAGCTGGCAGGACCTTCATACTGCTTCGGAGGCATGCCCTCTTTTTCGTGCAAGCGTTGCAGGTCCTCCCGTGCCTCAGGTGTATCTTTTGTCTTCCCATACACGCCCAAGAAGCCTAGCAGGTTCACGCAAAGGTTCTTCGTCACGTGCATCACGTTGATCGAAGAGCGGACCTCTAGGTCTTTCCAGTAGGGTAGGTCCCAAAATATAGATTTCTTCTTCCACATGGGTGCGTGATTCTCAGCGTCATTCGGAACAGCTAGTCCGTCGGGACCCTTTCCAAAGATTACGTGTAAATCATTGACCATAGCAAGTACGTGATCACCGGTACGCATGGCGGGCTTCTTCCGGTGATCTGCCTCGCCTTTGAAATGCTTGCCTTTCTTTCGACATTGATGGTTGGTCGGAAGAAATGGACGATGGCCCGGTACACATTCTTCCTGCAGCTTCCGGTATATACTATCGGTGTCAAGTAAACAGTGCGTGCATGCGTGGTATCCCTTGTTTGTCTGTCCCGAAGGTTATTGAGAGCGGGCCAATCGTTGATTGTCACGAACAGCAACGCCTTTAGGTCAAATTCCTCCTTTTTGTGCTCATCCCACGTACGTACACCGTTTCCATTCCACGGCTGTAAAATTCCTCAACTAATGGCCTTAGGTACACATCAATGTCGTTGCGGGTTGCTTAGGGCCTTGGATGAGAACGGCATCATAATGAACTTCCGCTTCATGCACATCCAAGGAGGAAGGTTATACATACATAGAGTCACGGGCAGGTGCTGTGATTGCTGCTCTGCTCCCGAAAGGATTAATGCCATCCGCGCTTAAAGCAAACCATACGTTCCTTGGGTCCTTTGCAAACTCATTCCAGTACTTTCTCTCGATTTTTCTCCACTGCGACCCGTCAGCGGGTGCTCTCAACTTCCGTCTTTCTTACGGTCCTCACTGTGCCATCGCATCAACTTGGCATGCTCTCCGTTTCGAACAGACGTTTCAACCGTGGTATTATAGGAGCATACCACATCACCTTCGCAGAACCCTCTTCACGGGAGGCTCGCCGTCAACATCACCAGGGTCATCTCGTCGATCTTATACGCAATGCACCGCATACGGGCATGCGTTCAGATCCTTGTAGACACCACGGTAGAGGATGCAGTCATTAGGGCATGCATGTATCTTCTCCACCTCCAATCCTAGAGGGCATCGACCTTCTTTGCTGCGTATGTACTGTCGGGCAATTCGTTATCCTTTGGAAGCTTCTTCTTCATTATTTTCAGTAGCTTCTCAAATCCTTTATCAGGCACAGCATTCTCTGCCTTCCACTGCAGCAATTCGAGTACGGTACCGAGCTTTGTGTTGCCATCTTCGCAATTGAGGTACAACCCTTTTTTGTGATCCTCTAACATGCGATCGAACTTCAGCTTCTCCTTTTGACTTTCGCATTGTGTCCTTGCATCGACAATGACCCGGTGGAGATCATCATCATGGGGCACATCGTCTGGTTCATCTTGATCTTCAGCAGCTTCGCGTTGCAGCACCATCGTGCACATCGTCAGTGCAACTTGATGTTCGATAGCATCACCGTATTCAGGGGGCACATAGTTGTCATCGTACTCTTCTTCCTCGCCGTCTTCCATCATAACCCCTATTTCTCCGTGCCTCGTCCAAACATTATAGTGTGGCATGAAACCCTTGTAAAGCAGGTGGGTGTGAAGGATTTTCGGTCGAGTAAGACTTCAGATTCCACATATAGGGCATGGACAACACATAAAACCATTCTGCTTGTTTGCCTCAGCCACTTGAGAAAAGCATGCACGCCTTAATGTACTCGGAGGTGTGTCTGTCACCGTACATCCATTGCCGGTTCATCTGCGTGCATTATATATAATTAAGTGTGTCAAAATCATTATAGAACATCATGAATAGATAATTAAGTGACCAAATTAATAGAAGTTCATCATCACATAAAACCAAAGTACATACATAGTTTTCATCTAACAACATAAAGCTCTGCAGAGCATCTAAATTAATTAAACCATACATTGAAACTATGTAAAACATTTCAATGTGAAAACAAATACGATCATAATCGCAACCAAGGTAACAACTGATCCAACGGCATAATGATACCAAGCCTCGGTATGAATGGCATATTTTCTAATCTTTCTTATCTTCAAGCGCATTGCATCCATCTTGATCTTGTGATCATCGACGACATCCGCAACATGCAACTCCAATATCATCTTCTCCTCCTCAAGTTTTTTATTTTTCCTTCAAGAAATTGTTTTCTTCTTCAACTAAATTTAACCTCTCGACAATAGGGTCGGTTGGAATTTCGGTTCAACAACCTCCTAGATAAATAAAATCTATGTCACGTTGGTCGGCATAATTTTCGTAAACAATAAATGAACCAATAGTTATGAAAAGATAATATATACCACATCCGAATCATAGACAGGACGAGGGCCGACGGGGGCGGATACCAAAACCATCGCACTATATAAGATGTAATAATTTAAGTAAGAAAATAATACAAGTAAGAATATTTTCCTTTCAGAAAGAAGATAAGAACAAGAGGCTCACCACGGTGGTGCTGGCGATGAGATCGGCTGGTGATCGACGGCGGTGAAGACGGGACAGGCGTGACGGACCGCTAAACCTAGACAAATATTGAGGAAAATGGAGGTTAGAGGTTGAGCTTGAGAGGAGAAAGCTTAAGTAGTGTGGCTCGGGCATTCCATCGAACACCTTGTGTGCATAGGAGGTGAGCTAGAGCACCACCAAGCCCCTCCCCTCGGCCGAAAAAAAGCAGAGCAGTGTGCTCTGCTCTTGCGCGAGGGGCTATATATAGGCAGCACTATTGAAGCCTTTGGTCCCGGTTCATGCCACCAACCGGGACCAATAGTGGTGGGCCAGGAGCGAGGCCCATTGGTCCCGGTTCGTCCCACCAACCGGGACCAAAAGGTCCGGACGAACCGGGACCAATGGCCCACATGGCCCGGCCGCCCCCAGGCTCACGAACGGGATAAATGCTCACATTAGTCCCGGTTCTGGATTGAACCGGGACTAATGGGCAAAACAGGCCTCAACGATAGCCCCTTTTTCTACTAGTGCCTGCAAGCACCTGCAGGAATGCGCCAGTGATCCGTCCTTCAATAACACAAACACAAGGGGCTCCCATACTATAGGCAAGCTGGCGAGTTTGATCAGGGTGCGTCTTCTTCTTCTTTTCTGCGTCCATCGGCCTAATAACCTGAGCCTTACCTGTTTATTGCTGAGATTAATCGTTACCTATGGGCCAATGCATGAAAGAGATCGAATCAGATTTGATTATGTAAACCAAAAAATATGGCAAAGTGATGTGTTGTGCAAAAACATGTTAAGGTTTGAAAGAGCTGCGTTTTTTAATTTGTGTAGCATAATGAGGGATCGCAAGTTGCTAGAAGACAGTCCACATCTTAGTGTGGAGCAACAATTGGTATGTGAACTTGACATGTGTGGTTGTCAAGTATGTGAACTTGACATGTATGGCTCTATTGCACTCTGATTGCTTTTGGGAAACCTATGTTATATGTGTTGTTGAAACATGTGTTATATGTGTTGTTATGTTGTCTTTCCTGAAAATATCTATTGTTATGTTGTCTTTTCTGAAAATACAAATGAAATGCTGCCAAAATTTTGAATTTATGTCATTCCATTTTTCATTTTGTTCTTCCAACCAAACAGTGGAACGGAACCAACCCATTCCGCTCTTTTGCTCCTACTACAACTCCCCACCCCTAGCGCCGCCGGCTGCCGCCATGGCCCCGCGGTGATAGTTAATGCTATAACTCCTTGCATTGTTCGCAGAGTGAAACTTTGAAGCAACACGCTAATCAAGTCAAGGAGATGGAATTCACAGATATGATAAACATGATAACGTCCCTTGAGGTATGGCTATATATCATAGATGATTGGCTATATATCATATATGATTGAATGTGGAACATTTAGAATCAAGTTGGCTAATTTTTTTCCTTCAATGTTACAGGAAGATTGTTCTGACCAAATTGAGTTGATAGAACCAGTGAGAATTCAGGTTTGTTTCATATCTTTGCACATGGATGTTTTTTCTTTATTCTTAAAATCAATCACCTCATGAAGCATACGGGCCTCAATACAAAAAACACGTCATCAAGAGTACGTCGCGATGTGGTTAGCCTAAAAAAAGTTATGTCGTGAAAATCAACAAAGAGCGTAATCAATTGTTATTTAGCTTAGAATAGGACCGAAATAATATGCTCCCCCAGCCATAAAGCAGAGTATCTTCCATAAAAAAACAGAGTATCTCCCCTCACTGTAAAAAACAGAGTATTTAACTTTGCTACAAAGCAGCTTGTGAAGCACAGAAAATGATTTTCATCTCCAGCAAGCACTGGAGGCATTGCTCCTGAAGGGCATTCACTATTGTATATGTATGTATCATTAGATTACTACTTAATTGAACAAACTTTCACCCTTTTACACTATTTACAATATAAAGCACGATTTGAAATCGAACAGGAGTAGAGTACTTGGTTTCTTTGAGATATAAAACATCAAGCCTCGTATCTAGGACCAACACTGCATAGGTGTAAAGGTAGAAATAATTTGTACTCTTTACATCGTAGCCAGAAGGGATAGTTATTATGCACATGTAAATTTCTGAAGTATGAAGCAACAATAATATGCAAAAAGCTATATAATGAGATAATTGTAATGACTTACTCTCTTCAACCCTTGTGATCCCATAGAGTATATTTGTTTTTAATATTTGTGTGGTGCAGGATCCCATAGAGTATATTTATATTAAACTCTTTTATTTTTAATAATTAATTAGTTTACCACAAATTATATATTTTTTTGTAATACAGCTTATAAGTATATAATTGTTTTTAATTTTACGTTTTTGTTCTCTTTAAAAGTACGAGAAAATAAGCATTTCTAAGATAATGTTAAGCATTCTCTAATGTGTGACCAAAGAGGTTCTCACAAGTACAAAGAATGAAATATTATCATTACAAATGCTCATTTTGTGTTAATCTTAAAATGTATTATGATATATCTATATGTTGTGACATCGAAATATCTCAATATTTTAGTAGAAAATTGTCCCAAGATTGGAGGATCAAACATAACATATAAATATAATTTCCTAAACATAGGTACATATGATGGATAATATTCACAGATAAATTCGTTACTGAACTTAATATAATATAAGAATTTATATGAAGTGGCATCCAAATACCTAAATATCTTGGTAGAATATTCTATAGCTACCCTGACAAAGGACCCACTAGAATACATGCAAGCCTGTTATCTATATAATGAGCAGGTATACAATAGAAATATCCAATTAGAAGTCATACCGAGTTATTCCTATGAGGAACTAGGAACAGTATGAATATATGTAGAGGTGAAGCTCGAATACTAGCTGGCTAGCTCACCACTTCATGTGCTTGCCGGTAAGATTTAGGGCCTTTCTCTCCAGATAGAGGACATAATATAATACATTCTTGTTAGACTTCATATTTAAGCTCTGTAGTGCCATATTTTTGAATTTGAGCGACACAATGCCCTAGAACACCATGGAGATAACAATACCTAATAAATGAAGGTGACATAAAGTCATACACTAAATGGCTAAAATATGACTATATCCATGAGAACTAAGAAAAGGTCTAGTATAATGAAAACCTCAGACATCAAGTGGTGTAACTTCTAAAGAATAGTTCATACAAAATTCCTAATGTGTACCAATATTACCAATCCTCTGACATTCATCACAACAAAGAATAAAATTTCGAGCATCTGTTAAATCCTGCATATGTATATCTGCACATGGTACCAATCTTGTCCATATCTGCCCAGCTTACTATACTATGTCAGAAGAAACTCAAGAGATAGTATACATCATGGAACTTACTGCTGGAACCACATGTACATGGAAAGAGATGCGGTTTTTCATCAGTTTTGCTAACTGTGTTAACTTGCTTCTGGGCAAATACACACATGCACCAAGTTCTGCACGATACAAACTATCGATGCACACTCTTAACAAGACAACATTATAAAGAAATTGTTGGTAATAATTTTCTTTGCTCCAGTGTTCGTAATATAGTTTTTGTTATTTAAAATAGGTCTTCATACTATGTCACAATTGTGTTATTGCAACAGAGACTCCTCGGTCATGTTCTGCGTGATCAGATGGATCGATATTGTGAAATTTGAATTATTATCTATCCTGATACCGACTTATGATGGATATCCTTGATGTCTACTACACAACCTTCTTCTTGTAGACATTGTTGGGCCTGCAAGTGCACAGGTTTGTAGGACAGTAGCAAATTTCCCTCAAGTGGATGACCTAAGGTTTATCAATCCGTGGGAGGCGTAGGATGAAGATGGTCTCTCTCAAGCAACCCTGCAACGAAATATCAAAAAGTCTCTTGTGTCCCCAACACACCCAATAGAATGGTAAATTGTATAGGTGCACTAGTTCGGCGAAGAGATGGTGATACAAGTGCAATATGGATGGTAGATATAGGTTGTTGTAATCTGAAATAATAAAAACAGCAAGGTAACTAATGATAAAAGTGAGCGTAAACGGTATTGCAATGATAGGAAACAAGGCCTAGGGTTCATACTTTCACTAGTGCAAGTTCTCTCAACAATAATAACATAGATAGATAATATGACAAGCCCTCAACATGCAACAAAGAGTCACTCCAAAGCCACTAATAGCGGAGAACAAACGTAGAGATTATGGTAGGGTACGAAACCACCTCAAAGTTATTCTTTCGGATCGATCTATAAAAGAGTTCGTACTAGAATAACACCTTAAGACACAAATCAACCAAAACCCTAATGTCACCTAGATACTCCATTGTCACCTCAAGTGTCCGTGGGCATGATTATACGATATGCATCACACAATCTCAGATTCATCCAACCAACATAAAAGTACTTCAAAGAGTGCCCCAAAGTTTCTATCGGAGAGTCAAGAACGTGTGCCAACCCCTATGCATAGGTTCCCAATGTCACGAAACCCGCAAGTTGATTACCAAAACATACATCAAGTGGCACATGATATCCCATTGTCACCACAGATGATCACGCAAGACATACATCAAGTGTTCTCATAAAAGACTCAATCCGATAAGATAACTTCAAAGGGGAAACTCAATTCATCACAAGAGAGTAGAGGGGAAGAAACATCATAAGATCCAACTATAATAGCAAAGCTCGGGATACATCAAGATCGTGCCATAGAGGAACACGAGAGAGAGAGATAGAGAGAGAGAGAGAGAGATCAAACACATAGCTACTGGTACATACCCTCAGCCCCGAGGGTGAACTACTCCCTCCTCGTCATGGATAGCGCCGGGATGATGAAGATGGCCACCGGTGATGGGTTCCCCCTCCGGCAGGGTGCCGGAACAGGGTCCCGATTGGTTTTTGGTGGCTATAGAGGCTTGCGGCGGCGGAACTCCCGATCTATCTTCTGTTCTGGAAGTTTTAGGGTATGTAGGTATATATGGGTGCAGGGGGTACGCCGGTGGACCTTCGGGGTGCTCACGAGGTAGGGGCGCGCCCAGGGGGGCGCCCCCAACCCTCGTGGGCAGCCCGGGAATCCCCTGACGTGCACTCCAAGCCCATCTGATTGGTTTCCTTCCAAAATCAACTTCTCCAGTTGATTTCGTTCCGTTTTGACTCCGTCTGATATTCCTTTTCCTCGAAACACTGAAATAGGCATAAAACAGCAAATCTGGGCTGGGCCTCCGGTTAATAGGTTAGTCCCAAAAATAATATAAAAGTGGATAATAAATCCCAATATTTCCTAAAACAGTAGATAAAGTAGCATGGAGCAATCAAAAATTATAGATACGTTGGAGACGTATCAATCCTCGATCCATTTCTCCATAGAGTTCACCATGAATTCGAATTATAACCCGAGAGAAGGAGGGGAGGAGGAAGAAGACGTAGTCCTATCCACTGTCTGCCTAGCCATATGTCGATAGCCAACCATTATAGAATTGGGAAGGGGCACTCAATCAGCCAGTTGGCCTAAAGCCAATTTGGGCTGATGGCGCACATATATAGGGGATCAATCATAGTCCTTTCGATAAGTAAGAATGCCGAACCCAACATGGAGCAGAAGGAAATGACAAGCGGTTTTCAGCAAGGTATTTTCTACAAGCACTGAAATTATCGGTAACAGATAGTTTGGTAGCAACGTAATTTGTAACAAGTAACATGTAACAATAGTAGCAAGGGTGCAATAAGGTAACCCAATCCTTTTTGTATCAAAGGACAGGTCAGAACTTTCACTTATAGCAAGTAAAGCGTTCTCGAGGACACATGGGAATCCATCTAGTCACTTTCATCATGTTTATTCGATTCACGTTCGTTACTTTGATAATTTGATATGTGGGTGGACCGGTGATTGGGTGATGTTCTTACTTGAAAAAGCCTCACACTTATGATTAACCCCTCGCAAGCATCCGCAAGTACGAAAGAAGAATTAAGATAAATCTAACCATAGCATGAAACGTATGGATCCCCCCGCAAAAAAAATATATGGATCCAAATCAGCCCGTTACGGAATAGCGCATAAACTAGGGTTTAAGATTTTATCACTCTAACAACCCATCATCTAATTAGTACTCCATAATGCCTCCCCTTAGGCCAAAGTATGGTGAAGTGTCATGTACTCGACGTCTACATAATACCACTAAGGGAATCACAACGTACATATCATCAAAATATCAAATGAATACCAAATTCACATGATTACTTATTACCGGACTTCTTCCATGTCCTCAAGAACAAAAGTAACTACTCACAAATCATATTCATGTTCAATATCAGAGGTAAAAGGCGCACCTGAAAAACCTAAATCTAACAACTCACATATCTCCAAGGTGTCTTTGAAGGCCAACATCTGTCTTTCTAGGTATAGAAGTCAAGAAGGTAAAGGATAGTATAACTCTTTCACAAGAAAAATATGCTAATGACATTCTAAAGAGAGTAGGATTGGAAAACTGGAAGCCTGTAAGTACACCAATTTCAACTTTAGAAAAACTTACAATTGATAATGGAGAAGCACTTGGACCTGAGGATGCAATAAACTACAGAAGTGTTGTAGGTGCATTGAAATATTTGACTCTTACTCGTCCTGACATTTCTTATTCTGTGAACAAAGTGTGTTAGTAGTTATATGCACCTACCACTATTCGTTGAACAGTAGTCAAAAGAATTGTGAGCTATCTCAAATTGTTAGAAGGACTTGGACTAAAAATTGCCCAGTCTTCTTCTATGCTTGTGTCTGCCTATTCTGATGCAGATTGGGCAGGATGTGCTGATGAGAGACGATCCATAGGTGGGTTTGTTGTATTCATGGGAACAAATCTTATATCATGGACTGCAAGAAAACAGGCCACCGTCTCAATATCAAGCATTGAGGCTGAGTATAAAGCTCTAGCAAGTGCTACACATGAAGTTGTGTGGATTCAGATGTTGCTTTATGAGCTAGGAATTCATACTCCACAAGCTGCAAGGTTATGGTGCGATAATATTGGTGCAACCTATCTTTCAGCTAATCATGTTTTTCATGTACGTACAAAGCACATTGAGGTTGCTTTTCGTTTTGTCAGAGGAAGAGTACCTCGCAAGCTACATGCCATAAGGTTCATACCAACTCGTGATCAACTAGCTGATGGCTTCACAAAGCCTCTTACCATGAGAAGGCTTAACGAGTTTAAGTATAATCTAAACCTTGATGTTTCTTAATGTTTAGATTGAGGGGGAGTGTTAGAACAATTGTATAGGGATAGGACTAGCTTTTAACTTGTAATTCTTTTCGATCTCTTCTTCTGTTTCCTCTCCTCATTACCGACCTTCTTTGGACAATCTCTGTACGATTGAACTGCAGCTTGTAAGCCACGACATCTTCTATATATATACAATGCGGCCCGAGAAAAGGCTTTAACGCTTCCCAACTTATTTGACATACCCGTGTTCCGAACGATGATTAACACGGGCTTTCAATGATAAATTTGCTTTGTTGCATCACGTGCACGTCAGAAATGTACACACCAGGCCACATTGAATAGGACATGTAGTTCAGCTAGGTAGCTCATAGAACAGCGACGGCCGAAGATTTTATTTGATTTGACGGCGACGTTGTAGCATGCATACAAAAACAAGGAGAGCTCCATGTGCATATAGTATGTGACAGTGCTTCGCAGGCCGGCCAAGTAATGAGCGAACTAATAATTAATTAGTCGAGCACGTTCTGCTCGTGCCGGAAATGAACGTGCAAAACTAGGCAGTAGGACACGTACGTATCGCAGCATGTCTAGATTGGCCGGCTGAACAAAATGCATGGCACGGTGGAAAGAGTGGACGTGGCACCACCGAAGCTGTTGGTGTTGGTTTTCTCGTGATCGTGGAGCAAGCAAGCGAAAGTAACTAATTGCGTACATGCAAGGAAGGAAGCTACCCATGTCTACGTACGCGGCGGCCAGTGGCCGGCCGGTCGCGTGCTCCACCGCTCCATCGCCGTGTTTAAGTGTGTGCGACCATCTGTGTCCGTGCGGTAAGTACAGGTGGTGACGGAACCCCTTGCGGTAAGGTGTAGTCCAGCTGAGCCTTCTTCATCATGCTTGATACCACAACTCACAGATAGGTTCTTTGGCAATTTCTGAACAAGAAAAACATATCAATTAATAAATAGCCTCGCACATACTCTTGCAAATATATTTCTATTAAGTCTAAATTTCTACACTATCAAAAGACACAGTACTACGCATTTGTACTAATTAATCATGAATTCTACTAATATGTATATATGGATTATCTATACTATTAATAGTTCCTTGGATTCTACACTAATAAGCATGTGATCAGACTCTACACTAAAGCATATCATCGACTAGATTCCACAAAGCATATCATTGGACTCTACACTAAGCATATCATCGGATAATTTGCATTTGTAAGTATAACAATAAAGCATATATATATCATCAAATTACTACAGTCAGTATAACATACCATTTCATGCCGATCAACCATGGTACTTGTCAGGCGGGTCAAGAATGGCACCCCGACAAAGTCATCACGTGGCGGAATTATGTCCCATAGGTTGCACACCTCCTCCTCGCTCAGCCTCATTCTTTGAGCTATGATGGCTTCATGAAGTGCGTTCTCATCATCTTCATCGAGTGGGTCCTCATTATCTTCATCATCTTCGTCATCTTCCACCAGGTTGAGATAAATGACAGCCAGCTTGGGTCTTTCTGCTCTGAAGAAGAAGCTGATCAACTCACCACCAGTAAGACGCATGCGGGCGAGGAAACGGGCCCATTCATCTCCTCCAATATGCGACATATTGCGTCCTTTCTCGACCTCCATAGTGTACGGCCCCCCAGGAGCCTCAAATGGCACAGTGTCTCCTGTCAGCTTGTTGAATTTCAACCTCACATTGCATGTGACGATCTGTGTAAAAAAGCAAAATGACACAATGCAGTAATGCCAACACTAAAAATAAAATAGTTGTTAATACTGCCGCATGACGAAAACTCGGCTGGAAGTAGATGCCGAACAGCTTGCCAGTTGCAAGGCTGCTGGCGCACCTTTACTTGCACAGTCGACATAGTGGTGGTGGTGGTGGCGCCATTTTCCTAAAGCAATATGAGCAAAGGATTAACGATCCACTTCACAGGAAAGAAAAAAAGTAGCATGTGATATTTTTGGTTCTTCCGCGAGAAGCAATTTGATGGACAATTATAATCCTAAGATCTAGTAACATATTAGATGACAACGTACCACCTACATTTTGCCAAAAAATAACTTATTACAAAAAAACAAAAGCATCTACCTATCCATGTACAGAAAAAAATAACAATAAAATGGTGCATACTAAATCAACTAAATCAACTAGCCTACTAAATCAACTAGCCTACTAAATCAACTAAATCAAAATGTTCTAAATCAACTAAATCAACTAGCCTACTAGATCAACTAAATCATATCAACTAAATCAAAATGTTGCATATGAACTAGCCTACTAAATCAAAATGTAGCAGGGAGGAGGGAGAAGGAGGGCGACTCGAGGAGGGAGAAGAGAGTAGGACGGAGGAGGAAGGCAGAGCGAGGAGGGGCCGGTCGGCGGCGAGTGGAGGGAGGACGGAGGAGGAAGGCGGAGCGAGGAGGGGCCGGCGAGCGGCGAGTGGAGGGAGGACGGAGGAGGAGGCCGGTACCGAGTCTAGCGAGGAGGAGGAGGTGACAGCGGCGCAGAGGGAGGAGGCGCAACGGGGGAGGACCGGCGCGGGGGGTTGAGGGGGAGATCCAGTGAGTGTGTGAGTGTGAGTGGATCGGATAGAGGAGAGTGGGGGGGGGTGGAAGATGGAACGGCTTAGCAGTAGCGCCTTTCACAAAGAACGCGCTACTGCTATGTGTCAGCATGTGCAAAAATACATTGATCATCAATGATCTTTTTGTGTACAATCTGAATTGTCAATAGGAATCCTCACTGGTTTAAGAACCGGTGAGGATTCCTATTACGGCCATAGATCCTACACATAGAATTCAATGAAGACCAAGTGCTTATGAAAGTTTGAGAAGTAACATATTTAAGGTGGTAGAAACTCTGTTCACGGAGCGAGGTGGGACTAAAATTTTGTAATAAACTTAGCAGTAGCGGTTATTATGGAAATGCGCTGCTGCTATGATCCGTAACAGTAGCGCTGTTCGTGATAACGCGCTGCTGCTAGAACTAGCCTCGCGGCGGCGTCGTGGGAATTATTGCAGTAGCGCGTCTTGG
Organism: Aegilops longissima; assembly: GCA_021605205.1. Classification (NCBI taxonomy): domain Eukaryota; kingdom Viridiplantae; phylum Streptophyta; class Magnoliopsida; order Poales; family Poaceae; genus Aegilops; species Aegilops longissima. The sequence continues at coordinate 656,081,541 of CM038681.1, read as the reverse complement.
AACGGGCGCGCTACTGCTACATTTATTTCAGCAGCGAGTTTTGCTTGCGCGCGCTACTGCTACGTAGCAGCAGCGCCTTATTTTAAAGCGTGTTGCTGGTAAGATTCTGTGTATAGACTTTTCCCTAGTAGTGTAAAACTTGATGTTTCTTAAGGTTTAGATTAAGGGAGAGTGTTAGAACAGTTGTATAGGGATAGGACTAGCTTTTAACTTGTAATCCTTTTCTATCTCTTCTTCTGTTTCCTCTCGTTGTCATTACGGACCTTCTCTAGACAATCTCTGTACGATTGAACTTCAGCTTGTAAGCCACGGCATCTTCCATATATATACAAAGCGGCCCGAGAAAAGGGTTTATCGCTTCCCAACTTATTTTACGTACCCGTGTTCCAAACGATGATTAACACGGGCTTTCAATGATAAATTTGCTTTGTTGCATCACGTGCACGTCAGACATACACACACCCGGCCCCATTGAATGGGACATGTAGTTCAGCTAGGTTGCTCATAGAACAAGGACGGCCGAGATTTCATGTGATTTGACGGCGACGTTGTAGCATGCATACAAAAACAAGGGGAGCTCCCTGATGTGCATGTAGTATGTGACAGTGCTTTGCAGGCCGGCCAAGTAATGAGCGAACTAATAATTAATTATTCAAGCACGTTCTGCTCGTGCCGGAAATGAAGGTGCAGAAGTAGGCAGCAAGATCGCGGGATGCCTAGATTGGCCGGCTGAGCAAAATGCGTGGCACGATGAAGAAAGACAGGAACGGGCGGACCGAAGCTGTGCCTGTGGGTGTTGCTTTGCTTTGCTCGTGGAGCAAGCGAAAGTGAGTGAAAAGGAAAGGCAACCGAACAACTAACCGCATACCTGCAAGGAAGGAAGGAAGGTACCCACGTCATGCGCATTCAGCGGCTGCGCCTCCGCCGCGCGGCCGCCGGGCTACCTCGACCCAATCACCGAGGAGGAGGACTCCGATGCCGACGACGCCCAAGTCCCCGCCCGCTCGCCCAGCACCCACGGCAGCAGCAGCAGCACGAGAGCGGCGGTTCTTGCCCCAAGCCTTGGATAGGCCTGGTCTCAAGGATAGCTCGATTAGTTAGACACGATTAGTTAGACTAGCGAGCCCGTGTCCTATATATCTAGGTGTCATATATGTACTCTCGTCCAGTTCATGCATGTTCATGTAATTAGTCCATCGACGTAATGAATTCGCGGGTGTTAGCAATTTCGCTGTGAATCGCCAACAAATTGTACGGATTGCCAAAAGGAATCGAACAAGCTTCCACTTCTTAGCACGCATACGCCACAAATCTGCCATGTCAGTAAAAATTCCCCTTGCTCTGCTCTTGATACTCTGCTCATCTTAACCTAGACTTGTTCCATATTCGCTATCACCTGCCTTCATTGTGCATTTTGCGAATCTCATGTCCATCACGGCAACCAGCAAAAGAGGGGGAGGATACAACAAAAGCTCAGTGGGCGCTAATTTATCCTTGGATAAAGGAGAATGTACCGGACACAACCGGCAGAGGCACCTATTTTTTTTTCGAAACGGAGGCAAAAGATTTGCCTCTTCGATTAATTAAGAAGAAGAGAATCGCCCAGTTAATTAACGAAAAACCGGGCGAAAACCGATACATATAGACTACATGCGAACTACTCGCTAAGAACCAAACTCCATAACCCCACGATCAACCCGACAAATACACATAACATGTAACAATCATGAACCCTCACACTTCTATGCCTCAAAGAAACCCCCAACAAAACCAAGGTTGCATACATTAAACGCCACCAAATCCACGAAGATGGAGGACAATGGGACTGAGTATCCTCCATTAAGCAGCCGCTGACGCCTTACCAATGACACCACTCTTCTTGCCTATGGTCCTGAGAGCCTTCTTCACCTTCTTTATTTTACCCGTAGAAACCTCCTCCGCTAGGAGGCAAGCAATCGCCTTGCCAGACCCAGGAGAAGCTACCTCCAAGGAGGCGAGCAAGCGGCCAAGCTTTTTCAGAAAGACTACCTCGTCAATACGTGCCATCATAGCATCACGGTCAAAGATGGGCGATCGGATGGGCTTCGTCACCTTAGAGTTAGGTGCCAAAGCACCTACCTCATCACCTGCAAACGCCACCTGGTCAACAACCTCAGGTGAGAGAGCAATAGTAGCAGCCAAACCTCCACAGTCCATAAAGTCGGGCGTCTGAATGGGCTCCAACGATGACGGAGAGGTCGCGATCGACATCACCAAGTTCCCTCCAAGCGGCCCCATCTCCTTAGGAAGCACCATCGAAATAGGCGAAGTAGGCTCCCCGCAAACCTTCTGGAGCTCAGGCATAATCTACAGCACCGGAGCCACGACCTCGACAACAACTTCACTCCCAGAAGCAATCGGCACGGCAGGCAACGGCAACCGACAGGATGTAGCACGAGGGGAGAGATCTCCATACATGCATGCTTCCCCATCGACAGAACCAACCTGAATCTCGGGCAGCAAGGACACATCGGGCACAACCCCAATCTGAAGCTCAGGCAGCGAAGACACACCCGGCACCACCTCTAGTTTGGCGAGAGCGGCCTCCGCCCTCCCCAAAACTTTCCCGGCTCGCACTAGGCAATCACGAAGCTCGATGCGAAGCAGCTCGGTCTCCTCCGCCAACCCAACTTGCTCAGTCGAGATAGGTTGGAACTGCACATCTGTCATGAAGACATCATTGATGGATGCAGGTGATGGAGCAGGACATTGGAGTGGCGAAGCATGGGCATGCTTCTCAGCACGGCAGAAGCGGGCGATGTGGCCGGATCGAAGACAATCCGTGCATCGAATTGAATCCCTACAAGAGTATGCTCGGTGACCTCGACAGAGGCACCAAAAACACCTGTCTCTCAGCCACGCCGGAGGGGGACTCCGCCCATTGACAGCAAGGCGACGAAAAGCAGCAGGAGCCGAGCGGCGCCCTCTCGAGACGAGCTGCCAACCTCCCAAAGCATTCTCGCATGGAGCCATAGGAACTGTTGACGCCGCCACCCGGTCGAAGCATCCTCGCCAATTTCCCCAGCCTGGACGCACCGAAGGCGCCTGAACGACGAGCCCTTCGCTCGCAACAGCGGCGAGAGGAGCTGAAGCTGCGTCCAGAGAAGCTGCCACTCCCCCCTCGCCATGGATGATGGAGCAACGGGAGACATGCGTTGAGCCGAGCACAGCCGGAGCCGGTCGAGAGACGGGATCCAGATCCGCCTGATCTGGATCGAGCGGTGGGGAACCGATGGGGCTTGTCGCCGGTGGCTTCAGCAGGTGGTCGAAGGCGGCACCGGCAAAGCAGGCGGGGGTGACGGATGGCTGGGCCAAAGAGCTCGCCGCTGCAGCCGGAGCGGAAGCCGCTGCAGCCTTCGGGGAACGCGGGAGGGAGACCTGCCGGCCGCCGTTCTCCAACCGGAGCCGACAGGCCGGAGGCAGTGGCCGCGGGCGCGGGGTCGGAGGCGCTGGCAGTGTGGCCGTCGCCGGTGGGGTCTGGTGGAGGGGCGCGGGGGCCGCGACAAGGTGGACGGGGCGGCGGCGGCGGAGGTTGGTTGGTCGGCGAGACGCAGGCGCCTGACGCCGGGCCAGCCTTGCGTCTGGCGAGAAGGCATGGCGAGCCCGGCGGCGAGCAGGGGCGGTGAGCGACGGGCAAGCGGCCGACGATGACGGCGCAGCCGTCGCGGACATGGGGCCGCCACGGACGCGGCTTCCCGCAGCTTCCACACGGGCTGCTCGAGCACGACGAGCAGCAAAGCTGGGACGGGCGGCGAGCGGACGGGGCGGAGCTTCCAGATCCGGGGCCGCCGGAGGCAGGGGAGGTTGGAGGAAGGAGATCAGCCCGGCAGCGGCGCCGCGCGGTCGCCCGTCGCGGGCGTGCTCATGTCGCGGACCGCGGGTGCAGAGGCACCTATCACTTTACACTAAGCCCGTGGAAGAAAACATATAGACTAGCACATCTTCACTATATCTAAGCCATGTGGTACTAGTAGCATTTACTCCCTCCGTTCCTAAAAATTTCTCTTTCTAGAGATTTCAATAAGTGACTACATACGAAGCAAAATGAATAAATCTACACTATAAAATATGTCTATATACATCCGTATATGGTAGTCTATTTGAAGTCTCTAAAGAAATAAATATTTAGAAACGGAAGGAGTATAATCGTCCACCATGCATTTACTCTTCTTTGAGCGCCCAAGGCCCACAACCGTTATATGTTTGGTGGGTTGCAGCGATGGGAGTGTTTCTGTTGTTAAACGTACCATATAGGTCGACGAGTGAAATCACCCCAGAATTTTTCAGTTTCTTGAACGAAAAACCCTACACAGAAGAACAAGGAATTCACGTATTTTATCAAGTCAAATGACACATCTAGATGAGGTGCTGAAAATTCTTTCCCAACAAGAGTTAAACCCTAATTGAATAAGGATGTGTCACTGCGACCCTACCATTGGACTATTGCCCATTTCACAAAAACTAACAGCAGAAGAAAACCTAGTGTTTTACTTAACATAAACTAAGGCACGACCAAGGATGAAAGATTGAGCACATTATCTTGCAAAGCAGGAAAAAGGGATGACATCTTCAATAGAATGTCCCGGTACTTATATTTGACATCTCATTGACCACCAAACTATTGTCTGGGAGAAAATCCACTAGCCGCAAAACACAATACTCAAGAACAATGCCTTCACAAAGAGAATTCAAACCGAGAAAAGTATATTTCGTCCTTCGATTTTACCAATTGTTTAGAAACGGCCCTTCAACTTCAGAACTAGAAAAACTTAGTCCCTCCTACTGATGACACTAGATGAGTTTCAGCCCTCAGGTTGGTTTGACCCGCTCCTCCTCCGATGAGAGTGGGGGGAGGGGGAGGTGAGGTGGACGATGATGAGACAAGATCAACAATCAAAACCATGCCAAGTTGGCGCAAAACCACTCAAAGCAACCAATGGATGTAAAGTGTCCGGTTGAAGTTGAGGGACCATTTTCAAACTATCGTGGGCACCCGTTTTGATTGCACATTTGCTTCTGGTGTAGGCACATGTTTTGCGTGGAAATATTTTGGTCAAAACATATCAACGTGGGATATAGTTTCAAAGATCTCGGCGCTAGAAATCCAACGATAAAAATGGTTCGCAATTTGGACGCACGGTTTAATAAATAAAATATTTTAAACAACCGATCTATGAAGAAAAACTAGCAGGTTGTACACATATATTGCGTTACTTGTGGCAACCTGAGAAGAAAGGTGGGAGTGTGCGAACGTCTTTTTTTTGAGGGTTTGTGCGAACGTCTTTCAAAAAAGTATGTGTCGAAGACGTTGCTGCTGGGCCTGCACGCACCCCGGCCCAGAGACTTCGGGCCTGCGCACAGCCGGCCCACACAGCCCATGGCCCGCGAGCGAGAAGGGAAAACCTGGCCCTGGGCGCTAGAAAGTTGCGTGTCCGGCTCCCCCACCAGCGCCGAGCCGCGCTGCAACGCCACCTCGCCTTTCCCTTCCCTTCTTCCTCCTCCCTTTCTCTCTCGCCAGCCACCATTACCGCCGCCGCGCCACCCACGCAACCCTAACCCTACCCCGCCCCCACCGCCCACCCCGCCGCCCCGGCGGCGCCCGAACCAGGGCGATGGAGCCCGAGCAGCGGGCGGCCGACCCCGCCGCCGCCGAGCCGGAGGAGGAGGACCAGGAGGACGACGAGGAGGAGGAGACGGAGGCGCCCGACGCGGAGCAGGAGGCGGCGGAGGACGGAGAGGACGCTTCTCGACGCGCAGAGCCCTGATCTCCAGCGTCGTCGAGCAGGAGAGCAACCCCAACCAGCGCCTCATCCACACCTCGCCACCATGTGCAAGGTCCAGGAGGCCAGGTACTGCGTCACCCGCCGCGACGGGGAATTCGGCTCCGCCCCGCCGCGGCCCGCGAATTGATCGATTGGTCGGTGTCTAGGGCTTCCCCTCCCCGCGTTCGCGACACGGCTTGTTTCTCTCGCGGGAGAGAGGCATCAGTTGTTCTTCGGCGCCTTCGTGCAAAGTCTTGATAGTATTTTTTTTGTTCTGTTCATATGACATTTATGCCGATGCAGTGAAGAAAGGCATAAAAGATGGAGTGGTTATGCAAGTCAAGTCCAGCGAGTGGAGTGGAGTGTAGTGGTTGATAAATAAAACAAAAAAATAATCGTACTGCTTGCCAGTGTGTCATCATGCGTACAAAGCGGTTGGGGTTGGCCATGTAGACCCTGTATTTTTGTCTGATTTGATCTCGGCAAAATCAGTGATATGTTGTCGAGGTTTTCAGAACCCGGTGCAAGTTTCATCTCTTTGCTTGTTATGTAATCCACAGTAAGTGTAAATGAAGCACCTGCTTGATTGAGACTTGTAGGCTTATAGCACACATGGTGTTTGCTGAGTCACATTGCTCCTGAGACATTCTTTATAAATTCCTTTAGATGGTACTCTGTTCGAATAACATTGATGAGCTAAGAAGCTGCTGCATGTGAAATCTGCTATGTGGTTTACTGTATGGAGCCTCGTGCTTGATCGAGATGTATAGCTCATAATGTTTCTGGTGAATCACATTGCTCCTAATATTTCTCTTTTCGCTGATCATTACCATGTCTATGTCCCCTGCAGGCACCTGCAATGCGCCAGTGATCCGTCCTTCAATAACACAAACACAAGGGGCTCCCATACTATAGGCAAGCTGGCGAGTTTAATCAGGGTGCGTCTTCTTCTTCTTTTCTGCGTCCATCGGCCTAATAACCTGAGCCTTACCTGTTTATTGCTGAGATTAATCGTTACCTATGGGCCAATGCATGAAAGAGATCGAATCAGATTTGATTATCTAAACCAAAAAATATGGCAAAGTGATGTGTTGTGCAAAAACATGTTAAGGTTTGAAAGAGCTGCGTTTTTTAATTTGTGTAGCATAATGAGGGATCGCAAGTTGCTAGAAGACAGTCCACATCTTAGTGTGGAGCAACAATTGGTATGTGAACTTGACATGTGTGGTTGTCAAGTATGTGAACTTGACATGTATGGCTCTATTGCACTCTGATTGCTTTTGGGAAACCTATGTTATATGTGTTGTTGAAACCTGTGTTATATGTGTTGTTATGTTGTCTTTCCTGAAAATATCTATTGTTATGTTGTCTTTTCTGAAAATACAAATGAAATGCTGCCAAAATTTTGAATTTATGTCATTCCATTTTTCATTTTGTTCTTCCAACCAAACAGTGGAACGGAACCAACCCGTTCCGCTCTTTTGCTCCTACTACAACTCCCCACCCCTAGCGCCGCCGGCTGCCGCCATGGCCCCGCGGTGATAGTTAATGCTATAACTCCTTGCATTGTTCGCAGAGTGAAACTTTGAAGCAACACGCTAATCAAGTCAAGGAGATGGAATTCACAGATATGATAAACATGATAATGTCCCTTGAGGTATGGCTATATATCATAGATGATTGGCTATATATCATATATGATTGAATGTGGAACATTTAGAATCAAGTTGGCTAATTTTTTTCCTTCAATGTTACAGGAAGATTGTTCCGACCAAATTGAGTTGATAGAACCAGTGAGAATTCAGGTTTGTTTCATGCCTTTGCACATGGATGTTTTTTCTTTATTCTTAAAATCAATCACCTCATGAAGCATACGGGCCTCAATACAAAAAACACGTCATCAAGAGTACGTCGCGATGTGGTTAGCCTAAAAAAAGTTATGTCGTGAAAATCAACAGAGAGCGTAATCAATTGTTATTTAGCTTAGAATAGGACCGAAATAATATGCTCCCCAGCCATAAAGCAGAGTATCTTCCATAAAAAACAGAGTATCTCCCCTCACTGTAAAAAACAGAGTATTTAACTTTGCTACAAAGCAGCTTGTGAAGCACAGAAAATGATTTTCATCTCCAGCAAGCACTGGAGGCATTGCTCCTGAAGGGCATTCACTATTGTATATGTATGTATCATTAGATTACTACTTAATTGAACAAACTTTCACCCTTTTACACTATTTACAATATAAAGCACGATTTGAAATCGAACAGGAGTAGAGTACTTGGTTTCTTTGAGATATAAAACATCAAGCCTCGTATCTAGGACCAACACTGCATAGGTGTAAAGGTAGAAATAATTTGTACTCTTTACATCGTAGCCAGAAGGGACAGTTATTATGCACATGTAAATTCCTGAAGTATGAAGCAACAATAATATGCATGGATAATCACATTGCAAAATTATACACAGCAAGGGTGTCATGGCTTTTCATCCCAGCGAGTACCAGCCTGGGTCAGTTACTGCTTGTCCATGTTGTTCACCTCCCAGCTGAGCCCAGATACATCAATATGTGTTTCTATCCATTGGCCCAATTCAGTGGCTCGCTTTGGCGCAATCGGTTGCAACATAATTACAGTGTATAAATCAGTGTGATGAGAAATGAAAAAAAAGAATGCCTTTTTAAACTGTAGATGATAAGGTACAACTTCATATGTAGTTATGCACGGAAGAATAGAGCAGGTAGCATGCCTCGTTATTCTCTTGAAAATCGATAGCAGTCAGCCTATAATAGGAGTTCAACCTCTAGATTTATATATCATTAGTAGCCCATGACTTAAGAGAACCATAGCAAATTGATGGCGAATTCGTGAATGAACTTGTGTACCTGTTTATTAATTAGTATATCACACGTAGAGTTTCCATAAAGCAATTTTCTTCCAATTTCAAGTAATCTACTTAACTATCTTAGGAGCAATAGCACTTTGATGATGTAAACTGAAGTCTCGCCTGAAGCCTGATGCCAATATGCTTGCATGACAGTTCTTCAGCATTTCCAGTTTTCTAAGATGAAGGGAAATACTGGCAGATGGCAATATGCTAGCTTGCCCGGTAGTTTGTATTTTACAACACTACATATGTCAGCCACTCCATGAGAAATAAACAGAGCTAATAAGGAAGACTACGAAAGCACACTGTAGCTCCTTGCTTGATTATATAGGCATATAGGCGTATACAAATGCATGTGGCTCCTTGCTTGTAATCACAAGTGAGTTGAAGAAATATAAACATAGCTTGTAACCACCGTGAGTTGAAGAAATATGAATGTAAGGCACCTTAATTACCTTCTAGTGGCTATCCAATCAGCTTTCACATATGCGTGTCTTGCTAATCCATCAATCAAACCAGTGATTCGAGTTGGCTTTGGCTACCTACATTACTATAAGATTCAATACATCTCAAGACAAGTGAGGTTTCCTACATGCAGGTATTGCTGTCTACCAAAGGCACGGCTAGGTGAAATATTGGTTTCAGAATTTTATAGTCTGACATTACCCTATTTGTTAAGAGGGACGCCTCAAACATTAGTTTCAGTATCTGCTAGTGGTTTATATATCTTGACCAAGGACCATCTCAATATCTGACATGACCCTGTTTGTTAGAGGGACAAATGATCCACCTATTTCTTCATACATGTAGGCATCACTCACAACTTCTTAGCTTTTGAGATAACACGAACATGTTTCCGAACATTTTATCTGAGAACTTGAAAATCTAAATTAATAAAAACGAGCAAGCCGTTTCCAGGCTCATAACTACAAGGATTTTATTTCAACTCGCAGGAAAGAATAATTGATATAGAAATTCTCAATGTATACTGTTTACAAAGGTTTTAATCAATCTACCATTCGACCCACGTCATATATTTGTGTCAGAACAAAAATATTGTAAAGAATTATTTATTCTCCACTTGATCTAAAAAACCATTCATCCTCCATTGAAATTGTAATCTGCACCAAATTAATCTCACAACACAACTTAGAAGTCAAAACACCGAATGAATGATGGCTGTGTCAAAGGACAAGGCAAGGAAGATCTGAGTAATGGGAAAGAATGGCATAGCTTACCAAAAATTCTGAAATGCAAGAGCAACACACGCGACACACACGGGCAAGAACATGAAGAAAACAAACGAGAGAATGGAGATCAAGGCACCTGTAACTGCAGACAGGACGTGGAAGCATTGCTGCAGGTATGAACAGAGCAGAACATAGTAGCTCCCCGTCAACCACTACACCAGATCAGGCCATCTCGGAGATGGAGTTCCACTGGAACTGGAAGAGGATGTGGGTGTGGACCACGTAAAGGTCCTCTGGAAGCAAATCTTACTTGAATATCTCTTTTTGAAAATCAGACAACCTGTCATAAACATCAAAGGAGCAAGTATCAGAATCTTCACGGAGTATGTGCTGTAAAATAGCACTATAACTGCAAGTAAAATAACAGTGGTAATGTATAGACATGTTCTTTGTTGTCAACAAAATAGTTAGCAAAACATCTTTCAAGATTCCGCTTACATTTACCTGACCTTGAAAATATTTTCTATCAATAGTAACTGTTATGGCGCGAGAGGGCCGGCCGGGGGCCTTTTGCTCACGGCCAGGCAAGAGGGAAGGGATTTCCTTCTTAATTCTTGCTTGATTTGATTGATACATCTCCTCTCTCTTTATATAGAGATGTTTACTTGACTCCCAAGCAAGGCTTACTTGACCCCTAAGCAAGCGACCCTTATCTCTAATTAACCCTAAGACTAACGGGCTATACCGCCAGCCCAGGCCCATTACATACTCTAACACTACACCCCACCTGGACATGAAGCTTGTCCTCGAGCTGCAGCCTAACCAACTTATAACCATGACTCGACGCAACACAAACCTAACACCTAAAAATAAGCCTTTTACATCTTGGCTTGTGTTATTACTCTCAACCTGAAATAGGATGAGACGCTTTATTTTGGACGTGCACGTGTACAGTCACCTGGACCCCATGGACACCACCTGGAAAAAAGGAGTTCATGTGTATGGCTGTTGGTCTGCACTGCACAAGGAAGAGTGGAGGGCTTGCGATGGAGAATGACGAGGAGGGATGTGCCCCCCAACCGCCGATGTCGCAGATTTTGAGGTCACTGCCCGTGGGGAAAACAACATGCACGCCTCCCGTGGGGGAAACCGCATGCCCAAGATCCCCGACGCAGCGGACAAGATCGAGGTCCTTTGCACAGCGAAGGGCAACTTGGAGGAGCGGCAGCTGCAGACCACGCATCTCCCGCACACGCCGATGCGCTAGAAGGCCGCGCACAGCAGCCTGCAGCCTCACCGCCGCCGACACGTGGTAGGTAGCGATCCAAGACGGAAACGGTGACGGCGACGGCGGGGACTTGATCTGCTGGATGTGGACGCCCTGGGATGGCGGCGGCGCTGATGGGAACGAGGTCATCGCAGTCCCGTCGTAGGGCATCCCATACTGTGCAGCGGAGCTGACCGGCGGTGGCTGCTGCAGTGGCAACGGTTGCTGTGGTGTCTGACGGCGGTGGCTGCTGCAGCTGCAACGGCTGCTGTGGTGTCACGTCGGGCAGCGGTAGTGGCTGCGGCGGAGCGCCAGGCACGGCGGAGGCCGCCAGGAGCGGCGGCTGCCACTTCAGCCAGGGCTGGGTGGTGGTGGCGATGGATGGCAGTTGCAGCGGCCTGGTGAGCGCGGCGAAGGCTGCATGGCGCGGCGGCTGCCACGGCAGCCACGACGTCGCGGGAGCGACGATGGGCGGCGCAGCCGGGTGTGGCCTGTAGGACCCGGCCAAGAACAGGTCGATCTCCTGGACTGCCTGGGTTAGGTCCCGCAGCACCCCGAACACCTCCTCCGGGGTGAGGACGGCGGGGGCGGGCGCGACGGAGGATCCCGGCGCGGACAGGAGCGGGGCGATGGTCGTGGTGGTCGCCGGAGGCGACGAGGTGACCGGCAGCAGAAGAGACGGGCTTGGCGGTGGTGAAGACATGATCGAACCGAAGTTAGCTGATACCAAATTGTTAAGGCGCTGCTAGAAGGAGGGCGCGAGAGGGCCGGCCGGGGGCCTTTTGCCCACGGCCAGGCAAGAGGGAAGGCATTTCCTTCTTATTCTTGCTTGATTAGATTGATACATCTCCTCTCTCTTTATATAGAGAGGTTTACTTGACTCCCAAGCAAGGCTTACTTGACCCCTAAGTAAGCGACCCTTATCTCTAATTAACCCTAAGACTAACGGGCTATACCGCCAGCCCAGGCCCATTAGGCCCATTACGTACTCTAACAGTAACATACTTTAATTTTGTTAGTTAAAACTAATGTTGGTTTCTACAGTCCAGAACATCGATCTAATTTTTTGACAACAATGCAGGTAATGCACTCAATGAGTGATCAAAAGAAAATTGTGAAGGACCTAGAGCTACGTCTAATGGAAGCTGAGCAATTGCGCAAAAAGCTATATAATGACATAATTGTAATGACTTACTCTCTTCAACCCTTGTGATCCCATAGAGTATATTTGTTTTTAATATTTGTGTGGTGCAGGATCTTAAAGGAAATATTCGTGTTTTCTGCCGAGTACGACGTTTAACCTCAAACACTAGTAGAAAAAGGGCCTATAGTCCCGGTTGGTGAGGGCCTTTAGTCCCGGTTCATGAACCGGGACTAAAGGGTCGGTACTAATACCCTCACCCTTTAGTCCCGGTTCTATCCAGAACCGGGACAGATGGGCCTCCACGTGGCCTGTCCGCTGAGCCAGCAGGAGGCCTTTGGTCCCGGTTGGTGGCACCAACCGGGACCAATAGGCATCCACGCGTCAACATTTCTTTGGCTCTGGTTTTGTTTTTTTTCAAAAGGGGTGGGGTTTGGGGGTTTTGGGGTTAATTTAGGTGTTTCATATATTGTGCTATAGCTAGCTAATTAATAGAGAAAAGTGTCCTTTCTTTTGTCCGTGCTTGGTTGACGCTACGTACTATACATACGTATAGAGAGGACTAACTAGACATGCTAGCTAGCTAGTAATTACAAACAGAAGATCGTCATGAACATATATATGCATACAGAGAGAAGTGATATCAACCACCTCTCCTTCTCCGAGAGATTGGTCGAACAACAAGTTCTCGTATATCTATCCGACACTACCGCTACATATATACAATAATTATCTTTTACAATACGGACGCGTGGTCCACATGGTATTCCCGTCTTCAGCGATCACATAGTCAAGAAAGAGTGCCGCCAATTCCTCTTGAATTGCTCGCATGCGATCTGGTGCTAGGAGTTCATCCCGCTCAAACATCTAATTTTAAAAAGGGGTCAATATATATATATATATATATATATGAATGAATGAAACTCAACACAAATGATGGTAATAAAATAAAATTATGAATATTTTTATTTACGCACTTCAAATTGTTTGTCGGAGTAGCCCTCTCACAGGTCGTGTGGTGGATGGACTGCAAACGTAGTATCCACAGAAATCATTCCCTTGTTCCTGCCACAACCACTTTACAAGAAACAGAGGTCAATCAAACTGATAATTAGCAAGCACATGCTAAATGGTATTGATGAAACTAGCGCTTGAATCACTAGGAGATGCGCGTGGAATATGCTACTATATAGTACTTACTGGTGTCTAAATTGCAGCTTCTTCGGTAGTCCCGGAGCTTTTTTGGTGAATTTTCCCAAGCCCTGCCATACAAAGAAAACAATTACTTGATATCAGAAATGAACAAAGTTGCTGATATGGTGGATAATGATCGATTTAACTTACTTCTCGAGCAATTCAGTCATTTCCGCATACTCCTTGGGATCTTTTCGTCTCGAGTCTAAGACAGTTACTACTCCCTGCTCAAGCTTAATCTCTAGGAGAATATAGTGGAACCTGCGACGCATGCATAACTCATCAATATTACATTTCTATAACCTGGACTAAATAAGGGAAACCGAATATGCCATAAGACAGTAACACTCACGTGTAGTTGTAAGGAAAGAGTATTGTATTTTGTGTTCATTTATTTCCAACGATCGTAGCAAGTTGGCCTCGGTTTCCTTGGCACGATATTTAACCTCATTTGCATCAATGAGATATGTGTTAATGAACCCAATATCACCCACTTGTTTTTCTTCATTTCTGCGATCTTCAATCTGCATAATATAGTGAGGATATTTATAAATACATGCAATGAAAGAGCTGAGTTATATAGAGATACTAATTAATGACAGAAGTAGTACTACTTACAGACAGTAGCAGGTGACCGTTGCTTTATCGAGGGCCAATTGATTGAAAACTGATAGAACTCCTCAAATGGAATAGGCAACAGTTCAATTTCAAGGAGGTCATGCTCCTTTTAACTCTCACATACAAAATATTCCTCCCCTCAGACTCTTTGCAGGTTTTCATGTACCAATCATGCAATCTTCGCATCATCGTTGTTAGAGAGCTTTCATCTTTGACGAGAGGCTTCCCGTACTCGTATCTTTGTATCTGCACCTCCAAGAAATCAAATTGTACATCGTCGGGCAGGTAATCTTCAGGATTGCCACAACCGGGCACCATCCTCGGATCGACGATGTCGCTAGCACGCACCTTGATCGGGGGGCACGATTGCTTCGCTTGTTCGCCGAGCTGGGCAATTTTTTCCCAGCTCGTCGTTCTTTCATCCTTTGATCACTGACAGTACTTCCCGATCTCTCCGCTTCGGCAAATGCCTTTCCAATAATGCGCTCATAGTTGCCTTTCGGCGGAGACTTGGGTGGTTTTGTCGGGGCAGCGAGTGCGCTTCGCTTTGACCGGATCTACCTTCTCCTCCGGAGGTGGATGTCTCTTTGCTTTCAACCCTTGAAACCAGTCATCCACCGGTCCGCACGATCTTCGCGTTTTCCTCCTCGCTCCTCTCAGACGGTAACTTCTCCGAGTCTTGAGAGAAGGACCGAATCAGATCTCCTCCGCCTTTGGCGTCTTGCTAGACGCCGGCAGAGCGACGGAGCGGATGTCTTCTTTCCTTGCTTACGAGGCGGAGGAGAAGTACTACGACGCCCGGAGCAGCCGGAGCGGGCGGCGGGTCTCTTCCGCCCTTGCCGACGAGGCGGAGAAGGAGGAGGCTGGCTGCCGGACGCGCGCGTGCAGGCGGAGAAGGAGACGGAGTGCCGCCACGCGCCGGAGAAGGAGCCGCCGAGTGCCCTGATCGTCACTCGCCGGAGGAGGAGGCGGTGGAGGAGGCGGAGTGCCCTGACTCGCCGGAGGAGGAGGAGGAGGCGGAGGCGTCCAGTTCGGAAGGTTGATGAGATCCTTCCGCCATAGGCATGGAGTCTTCAGAGCGAGAACCCAGCCGATACTCCCTTCACCGGTAGGGTGGTCAAGCCGAGCTCCTCAAATCCCTCCGTTATTTCATCGACCATCACCTTAGCATATCCTTCTCGAATCGGCCGGCAGTGAAAAGTTGAGTCGGGTTTAGTAGGATAAACAGAGCCAACAGCCGCCTTGACCTTCAAATTGCTCCATTGCGCCATAAGGTGGCAACTTTCAGCATCCGTGATAGCATCCACGGGATAGCTGGCAGGAGCCGTCAAGGCATGCTGCTCTGGCTGAAGCATCTCGGTGGAAGCCACGCTGCTTCTCCGCCGAGATGGCGGGTAGCCGGGGAAGCTTCGCAGGTCGTTGTTGTGATCTGCTGCTTCGTTCCTCTTCTCGTTCCTCTAGCCCCATTACCCTTGCGTGCAGCGCTGCATTAGGCTCTGCTCCAGTTTCTTCCTCCTCTCATGGGTTTTGTAACCCCTGCGTCCGAAATCCAGCCTTCCACGAAAGGGAGCTGGCGTGCCTCGTGTCCGTCCGTGGTGCTCTGGATTCCCGAGGGCCATTGTGAGCTCGTCCTTCTCCTGTCTCGAACGAACTTCCCTTGCTGCGCTGCTCGATATAATGCTTAAGCCTCTTGACTGGTATGTCCAATTGTTCGTCCGCCCAAATGCACTTCCCGTTATAGGGTCCAAGGATCCGCCGCCCCAAGAACCAAGTCCGCAACGGTCTGGCCAGTTCATTGTCTCGGGTTCGATCCCTTTATCAAGCAGATCATTCTCAGCCTTGGCCCACTTAGGCGGGGCTATGAGGTAGCCACCGACCCGTGCGATGGTGAAGCTTCTTCTTCGCAGCATTTCTCTTGTTTGTCGCTGACATCTTTTTACTCTTTTCCGATGTCTTGTAGGCCACAAATGCGGGCCATCATCTCGATCTTCTCATATTTGCCCGTGAATTCTGGTGTCTCATTTTTTCGACATACGTATTGAGGTCTTTCTTCCAATTCCTGAATAATTCTGCCATCTTCTTAAGAGCAAAAGACTTGATTAATGGCTCTATTACTGGCTTCTCCGGATCATCCTCTGGCGGTAGGGTAAAATTTGACTTCAGCTCAGTCCAAAGATCATTTTCTGCATATCATTGACACAAGACACCTCGTGGTCTTCGTTCTTAGGCTTATACCATTGGTGGATGCTGATCGGGATCTTGTCCCTAACCGAACCCCGACCGAGCAACAAATGCCTTCTTTGTCCGGTAGGGTTCAATCGGTTGGCCGTCGCGATTTGTATGATCTCAAACTTTTCATCCGAGCTCAACTTTTCTTGGGCCTCGTCTCTTTACGAAGTTGTGCTCGATCCGGAGGGCTAGAAAAAGAACAAAGACGAGAGTTAATTAATATGTGTACATATATACCAAAACAAAGACGAGAGCTAGTCAGACAGCTTAACTAATATATATACCTGGCGGACTCGGTTTGGTGATCACCGGAGCCGCCCTCACGGTCTACTTCTTCACCCTCTCCTTCTTGCACGGCATTGGGTCATCGGAGCCATGTAAATCATAGCCAGCTGCTTCTTCACCCTCTCCTTCCGGACCATCGTTGTCGACGTTGAGAAACATCATCGAGGAGACGGCATCACTTCCGTGTGCGATTATGTCCCTCAACAACGCTTCTTGTGCTTCGTCTCGGGGGGTGTCCATAGTTTCTACAAATATTTACGACATGGCAATTATTATTCAAACATGACAGATATGGATATATTAGTGCCAACGTAGAACTAGCTAGCTAATCACAATAAGGAATCATATTAGTGGCCTCGACGCTGCTTCTCTAGGGTTTGGGGTGGCCTCGACAACGCTTCAAGGGTTAGGGGTGGCCTCGAGAACGCTTCAAGCTAGGAGGGTGCGTAATATCGACCCCCCACGTGTTGAAGCTATCGGGAGGGGTCGGCGTTGAACAGTACATCTATGTCCCACAAGTGACGTGGGCATCGACGCCATGTAGGGTAGAGGGTCGTGGATCGCCGAGCGGTCGAGGTCAAGGGTCGAAGATCGCCGAGGGTCGGGAGGTTGCCTAGTGTCAAAGGATTCAACAAAACCATGTCTTCATCATTAGGCGAAAGTAACAGGTGCATGATGATGAAGCTCTCCAAAGTTGTTTTGGAGCGGAGTTCGAGATAGGATAATTCGCTTTTGTTAGAAAGTTCAGCAAAAGGCAAATTATCCTATCCGGACTCCATTCCAACAACTTTGAGGACTTCACCATCATGCCATGGTTACTCCGCTAATGATGAAGCCATGGATTTCTTCAATACTTTGACACTATAGGAACCTCGACCTGAAACCTTCGACCCTTGACCCCTTAACGACCCTCGACCCTCTACTCTAGTTCCCGACCCTCGACCCCTCGGCGATCCTCGACACACTCGTTATATCGACAACGACGCAACATACATATACATGGGAAAATAATGTTATCGGGAGGGGTATCGTACCCCCCTCGTGTCAAAGTTTCTTCTTTCTCCTCTATTCTTTTCTTCTTCTCCTCTTTTTTTTTCTTTTCTTCTTCTCCTCTTCTTTTCTTCTTTTCCTCTCATTCTTTTCTTCTTCTTCTTCCTTCTTCCTTCTTCCTCTTTTCTTCCTTTTCCTTATTTTACTTTTTCCTCTACACTAACCTAATTAAAATGCACTAACCTAATTAAAATTGTAACTTTCTATATATGAACAAAAACTAAACTAATAAAAATAAAAAACATATACATTATAGCCACATACACATATACATCACATATGAACAAAAAAATAAACTAATAAAAATAAGGAAAAGGAAGAAAAGAAGAAGAAGGAAGAAGAAGAAGAAGAAAAAAAAAAAAGAAGAAGAAGAAAAGAATAGAGAAGAAGAAAAAATAGAAAAAATTCTATATTTTCTTCTTCTCCTCTATTCCTTCTTCTTCTCCTCTTCTTTTCTTCTTTTCCTCTCATTCTTTTCTTCTTTTCTTCCTTCTTCCTTCTTCCTCTTTTCTTCCTTTTCCTTATTTTACTTTTTCCTCTACACTAACCTAATTAAAATGCACTAACCTAATTAAAATTGTAACTTTCTATATATGAACAAAAACTAAACTAATAAAATAAAAAACATATACATTATAGCCACATACACATATACATCACATATGAACAAAAAAATAAACTAATAAAATAAAAAACGGGCGGCTCGATGGCGGCGGCTCACAACGGGGCGGCGGGCGAGGGCGACGGGCGGCGGCGAGGGCGCGGCGACGGCGACGACGGGCTCGGGGCGGCGCGGGGGGGCGACGACGGGCTCGGGCGGCGCGGGCAGGGCAGGGCGACGAGGACGGCGGGCTCGGGCAGGGCGACGACGGGCTCGGGCGGGCAGGGCAGGGCGTGGCGCGGCGACGACGGCGTGGCGGCGACGACGACGGCTGGGCGCGGCGGGCGGCGTCGAAGAACAGCGCTGGCGGCGACAAGCAGAAGCGGCGACGACGGGCAGGGCGACGACGGGCGCGCGGACGGCGCTGGGCGGGCGCGAACGGCGGGCAGCGGATGGCGTCGATCTGGCAGCTCTGGCGGCGTCGATGAGCTCAAGGCCGTCGGGGAATCTGGCGAGGAGATGTGAAATTTTCACAAGTCCTGGTTATATAGCAGCAGGCATTGGTCCCGGTTCGTGGCACAAACGGGACTAATGCCCCTTTAGTCCCGGTTGGTGCCGCCAATCGGGACCAAAGGCCTGTTTTCAGCAGCCCAAAGGGCGGAAGCGGCGGACCTTTGGTCGGTTGGTGGCACCAACCGGACTAAAGGGGGCATTAGCCCTGATTGGAGCCCGAACCGGGACCAATGCCCCTTTAGTCCCGGTTGGTGCCACCAACCGGGACCAAAGGCCATGTGCTGCCAGCGCCAAATGTTTAGTCCCACTCGCTAGTTGAGAGGAGCCGCA
Organism: Aegilops longissima; assembly: GCA_021605205.1. NCBI lineage: Eukaryota > Viridiplantae > Streptophyta > Magnoliopsida > Poales > Poaceae > Aegilops > Aegilops longissima. The sequence continues at coordinate 656,062,439 of CM038681.1, read as the reverse complement.
CCAGTTTATAAGGTGCGGTGCGGCTCCCTCTCGAGCTCCTCTCTAAAGCAGGCTTTCAGGCCTATCTCGCCACTGTGCTGTGGGCTCTTTGGGCCTTCCATGGGCCTGAATCCTGGCCCATAGGGTTTCTAGTCGTATTCAGGCCGTGGGGGCCCAAGGTGGAACTTTTTTTTGCTTTATATTTTATTTCTTTTTGCTTTTAGTTTTAGAAAAAATATAAACTTTCTGTTAGTGCCATTAGTTTTAAAATTTGAAAACACTTTTTTGTTTTCTTTGTTGCTTTATTTATTTTATTTTGTTTCTACTTACAACAAAATACTTATTGTTGCTATTTTTATTTTTTCAAGTTTTTTGTTTTGTTTTCTGCATTATTTATTTTCTTTTGGTTTTTACTTTATTTTTAATTCTTTTTGCTTTTAGGTCAGCAAAATTATAAACTTTCTGTTAGTGCTTTTAGTTTTAGAAAAATGTAAACTTTCTGTTTGTGCCATTAGTTTTAAAATTGAAAACACTTTTTTGTTTTCTTTGTTGCTTTATTTATTTTATTTTCTTTCTACTTACAACAAAATGCTTATTGTTGCTATTTTTATTTTATTTTTCAAGTTTTTTGTTTTCTTTTCTGCATTATTTATTTTCTTTTGGTTTTTTCTTTATTTTTTAATTCTTTTTGCTTTTAGGTCAGCAAAATTATAAACTTTCTGTTAGTGCCATTTGTTTTAGAACAATTATAAACTTTCTGTTTGTGCCATTTGTTTTATAAAATTTGAATTCTTTGAAATTTGTGTGAATCACAAGTTTGTGAGCTCAACAAGGCGTAGAGGGACGGGCTTATAAACCGGTTTGAGCGCCCTTCGGTTGGCGAGGTTTTCAAATTCATAGTTTTCAAATGAACTCTGAAAAAGTTGGCATAGCATGTTCATGAACAAAACGGACAATGGTATCATACTCGTGTGTTACAAAGTTGGCATGGTATCATCATAATAGTTGCGGGAGAAAGTCTTCACTTTTTCTTCGCTTGTGTCGTTTGCTTATTGCGCCGTAACCATGGATAATCTTCATCGTTTATCAGGATGCTTGGGTCAGCCTTGACTTTGAAGGGGGGAATTTCATGAAAGGAATCAGCGGCCATCTCTTATCCAATGAGTGCAAATAATATAGCCTATGGGATCTTAGATTTTGATGGAGCAAATGATGGAGACATTGGGATTATGAATGGAGGAACAACAAAAAAGACATTCAAGTTTAACAGAGTCTACACCCCAAAGGATGAACAAGGTATCTCTTGGTACTATGGAGCCTGTACTAGCTTTTTGTTGTCTTTCACAACTGTTCTTACAATGGGAATGTTCCTAATTCTAGTTTACACTTCCGAGTAATATTGGAGTTTACAATCATAAAATTTTCTACAGTCCAGAACATACTTTAATTTTGTTAGTTAAAACTAATGTTGGTTTATACAGTCCAGAACAGCGATCTAATTTTTTGACAACAATGCAGGTAATGCACTCAATGAGTGATCAAAAGAGAATTGTGAAGGACCTAGAGCTACGTCTAATGGAAGCTGAGCAATTACGCAAAAAGCTATATAATGAGATAATTGTAATGACTTACTCTCTTCAACCCTTGTGATCCCATAGAGTATATTTGTTTTTAATATTTGTGTGGTGCAGGATCCCATAGAGTATATTTATATTAAACTCTTTTATTTTAAATAATTAATTAGTTTATCACAAATTATATATTATTTTCTTTATAATACATCTTATAAGTATATATTATTGTTTTTAATTTTACGTTTTTTGTTCTATTTAAAAGTACGAGAAAATAAGCATTTCTAAGATAATGTTAAGCATTCTCTAATGTGTGACCAAAGAGGTTCTCACAAGTACAAAGAATGAAATATTATCATTACAAATGCTCATTTTGTGTTAAACTTAAAATGGAAGACATACTTTCTATGGTGATTTTAGTTTGATATATTACGTAATTTCTTTCTCTGGCCCTTAGAAAATCCAAAACATCAACTCATCAATAAATAAAGTTGTGTTGTTGAATGTATTATGATGTATCTATATGTTATGACATAGAAATATCTAAATATCTTGATAGAAAATCATACCAAAATCGGAGGGATCAAACATATCAAACATATAAATAGCTTTTCCCTAAACGTAAGCATATATGATGGACCATATTCACCAATAAATTCAATTGTGATACTTAATATAATATAAAAATTTATATGCAGTGGGATCCAAATACCTAAATATCTTGGTAGAATATTTTGTAGTTACCCTGACATAGGATCCACTAAAATACATGCAAGACCGTTATCTATATAATGAGCGGGTCTAACAATAGAAATATCCGAATAGAGGTCATACCGAGTTGATCCTAGGAGGAACTAGGAACATCATAAATAGATATAAGTGAAGCTCGAATTCTGGATGCCTTTGCGCTCCCTAGCTAGCTATGTCGTGCCCCATAGCAACATCTATGTCGAACCCGTTCCATTGCCGCCGCGAGCCTCGTCTCCAGCGACGATTCCAACCTTCCTCGGCAGACAGATGACCACCAACAGTCGCAACTTGGTCCCAGCTCTTCATAGAGCCCATCTGCGCAACAAATGGTTGCCAGAACAGCGAACCCGAGCCCCTCCACCATGGTTTGGGTCACCTGCGGTTAATCGCCGATGTAGCCGCGTGTACTTTGTCACACTCCCCACCCTCCAAAGGTGCCTAGAGGACAGGCCAGACGCAGCAAAGCGACGCCCCAGGAGCGGATTCCCTATGAGCAGGGGGGACAGGAGACGACCATCTGAAGGCACATCACGACCTACAGGTAATATCGGCGAGACCCAGGAAGGTAACCCGATTGGGAGTCAGAGGATCCATAGTACCGGCAGCCTCCCGAACTTCATATTCATCATTTTCTAAAGAAAGAGTGAGAGGGATTTCTTTATGATTAGTTTAGGGTTATTTAGGAGAATATCCAATCCGGTGCCCAGACTTAGATGAGCCAAGTGAACAGTAACATGATTAAAAATACAAAAAGAACAATAAATTTAAAAAAAATGCAATCGCCTAGGTGGCCGGACCGGACGACTCATCCTTCCAGCGCTTTACTGCGCGCCTCAGCCAACACGACGCCGTGCAGTAAAGCGCTGGAAGGATTCTATTTGATTCAATCACAGCTTGGTTCACAACCACGATTCTATTTGATTCGAAGGCAACGTTTTTTATTTGCGAGATAATTCGAAGGCAACTAACGTCCCAAAACAAGTGAGATTTGACAGTGCTATGCAGGCCGGCCAATTAATCGAGCACGTTCTATTCGTGCCCAAAAATAAACGTGCCAAGCTGTCTACCAGGCCACGTATGTATGTGTGTACATCCACGTGCACGTTGGTGTGATTGGTGTAGAGGAGTGGGCGGCTGAACAAAATGCGTGGCACCATCGAAAAAGACAGGAAATAACGTACGTGGCACAAATGAGTTAAGCAGTTCGTCGCCGGCTTGACCAGGCCGGCTGCGGTCTCCCTTCACAGTCCACCGCCCAGCGCACAAGCACAGCGAGCGGGCACGTGCTTGATCGAAGCCTAGCTACGAAGACTCCACCCATCGCTGATCCATGGCCTCCGTCGCCCACTTCACCGCCGACGAGGCGGCTCCGCCTGAGACCCTCCACGTCATGCGCCTGCAGCGGCTCGCCCATCTCCTTTGTACTTAGATAGGTACTACTCCTGTAATTAGTCCATCGATGTAATGAATTCCTGCGAGTTAGCAATTTAGATGCCATTCGCCAACGGATTGTACGAATCGCCACTAGGAATCGAAAAAAATTCGACTTCTCAGCACGCATACAACACTAATCTACCATGCCAATAAAAATTATCCTTGCTCTGCTCTTGATAGTCTGCTCATCATAACCTGAGACTCTATTCCCGTCTGCCTCAAGACGTATTCACCATCATCAGCCTTCACTGTGCATTTTGCGCCACTCTTGCCCATTTTGGCAACAGCATACAAGAAACGAAAAATACAACAAAGCTCGGTGACGCGCCAATTCGTTCTTGGGATACAGGAGAATGTAACGTACCAATCTGGCACTGCTTGACACTAACTGATACGTGTGTGGTGGGTTACGCTGATGAGGAGTGTTTTTGTTGTTGAAGACACGATATAGGTCGACGTATGAAATCACCCCCCAAAAATTCAGTTTCTATTAAAAGACCTACAAAAAAAATCCAACAGCAATGAAGCCGGGTGAATTTTTTTGAAAGTGAAGGCACACCTAGCTGAGGTGCCAAAAATTCGCTCCTAACAAGAGTTAAACCCTAAAGAAGGATAGGGAATATACCTGGCCATATGTCGGGCCGAGCCTAACAAAGCCGGCTGCAAAAAATCTAGGCTCGACCCAGCCCATCAATGGAAAAGCCCGTCGGACCCATCAATGAAAACGCACGGTGTGTTGCTGCGGCCCTACCATCGGAGTATTGTCCACTTCCCACAAACTAGCAGCAGGCGAAAACTCAACTCAACTAAAAAAAAAAAGAGCAGCAGACGAAAACCATGTGCTTTTCTTGACATAAAACTAAGGTGCGGCCTTGGCTCATTTTAATGATGAAGATGTGAATGAACCAAACAAAGGCGCCAGGGTTTGGGGCAGGGTTTTTTTGTATTCTGCAGCAATGGAACGGTACCTAACAAAGATACACACAGGTACATAGGAGATTTTGTTCATGCACCTTGCAAAACACGTACGCATACAAGCAACCAACCATGCACCTGTATGCGCGCACACACTGCTTCTAGATGCTTTTGGGTTGAGAAAAGATTGTGTTACTTTTTGGGCGAACGATAGGCGCCGGCGGACCGGCCGAAATTTGGGCCGGTCCCCGCGCATGCGTTGGATTAGATCAATAATACCCGTCAGATCTTATCCCCACATTATCCTCTAAGCAAAAAACGCTTCGTCCTCGTGCCTCCTTCCATCTCTCACGCAACCGTTGACCAGTAGCTCGCGGCCATGGCGGAGACTGCGCTCGCCGCCGCCCGCGCTTGCCGGCCATCGGTGACATCCGCGCTTGTCCCCATCGCCACCCGCGCTCGCCGGCCGTCCGGGCTTGTCTCGTCGCCATCGTTGACACTTGAATGGTTCCAGCAAAGACAGATGCTGGTCGTAGCAATTTTTGCAGTGGATGCAGCTCCGCCTCGCCATTGTTGCCGACGCTTGATTGGTTCGAGCAGAAAACACATGTTGTTCGTAGCAAAAAATTGTTGTGAATGCAGCTCCGTGTCATTGTTGTCGCCGGCGCTCGACTGGTTCCAGCAAAAAGACATGTCGGTCCTCGTCGCCGGTCCCCACCCTGGCCGGTCTTCCTCGTCATTGGTTCCCACCCTCGCCGGTCGTCCTCGTCACTGCCTCGACCCATGCATGCAACAGCTACACCTACGGTTTTCAGCTCTCAGCGGCTCCGGTTGTAGCTCCGCCGCCCCTCGCCGTTGATGCTCGTTGAACGGAATTGCGTCGACGACTCCCACCAGCCAATCACGCCGTTGAATGGATGTAGCAAAAAACTTCGTCGGTCGTAGCAAAACCCAACTACGGTTGCAGCAAAATCGCCGTCGCGAGGTCGCAACTCTGCCTTGATGGATGTAGCAAAAAAATTCGCTGGTGGTACCAACGGCCAATTACGGTTGCAGCAAAATTGATGTCGGCGCTCGTCGCAGCTAAGCTGTGAAGCATGTAGCAAATAATGATGTCGGTAGTTGCAAAAACGGTTGCAGCTAATGTCGTCGCCGCCGACCTAGGTCGCAGCTAATCCGTACATGGTTGTAGCAAAGAAACTCGCGGGTGGTAGCTTTTTTCCATAGCCGGTTGCAGTAAAAAAATGTCGTCGCCGCCGCCGGGATTGCGGCACCATCGTGAAGGATGTAGCAAATGACGTTGCCGGTGGTAACAATTGACGGTTGCATCAAAAACTATGTCGCCGCCGTCCTGGGTCATGCCCTCGCCGTATTTGGTTGTAGCAAATTCTGCCACGGGTCGATGCTCCTTCGTCACCTGGTTCCAGCATCTCACATCAACGGTCGCAACAACCCCCCTCGCGACGCTAGTTTAATCAGTTTCACTCAGGCCGCGCATCGCCTGAGCTCATAGTTGTAGCGACCATGGCTGCATACAGTGTTTTCCTTCCTAGCATCGGAAACGAATGGAGCAGGGATGCACAAGGGCTCGTGTGCCTGGGTTGGAGCAGCTTTGGTGAGGGTCCTCTTGGGTGGGCGGAGCTTGGGCAGACGAGGGCCATGGCGGAGGAGCAGGATTTGCTTGTGGGAGAGCGCGAGGAAGAGGAAGAAAAGTGACTGGATGGATAAGGATTGGTTATGGGCCCTAAAAAAAGGTTGGTTGGGCCTATGCGGAAGAGTGGGCGGCGCACCGGTTTAAAACGTTTCCCTACTTTTTGTAGGCGTACTAGTGTCTACTAGTAGCATCGTTAACATTTAGACGAGGGCTAGCTGAGCTGAGTAGGAGTAGTAGAAATTAAAAATAAAAGCAACAAAAAGAGGGGGCCAAGATTTTGGATTTTTCAAGATTGTGATTCAAAAGCCACGTCCATCCTTTAATTAACCGGAGCTATATGGCTCAATTAGGCCAAAACAGGTGAGCTTTTCGTGGCAAGTATGTATTTGCATATTAATTAAGGCTGGTTTAGTATAGAGTTGGAAGTGAGTATATGATTGAGAAGAAGTAATTAAGCACGTTTTGCATGCCCGTGCCTGAAACTGGCGAGTTAGGCGACGTAATGTGTAGCATATGAATATATGATTGATGCAGAGAAGTGGCCGAGGTAGAAGAGGAGACGTGCGTGCGTGGCGCGATCGTACAGGAACCACACCAGTGTACTGTAGTCATCATGGCCCCTGCCCAGAGATCCTGCATGCTCGGCCGCTTCGCCACGGAAGAGGCGGCCCCGCCGGAGACCCTCCACGCCGTGCGCCTGCAAGATTTGCTCTGCCGAGAGATCCTATGCAGTTACCAAACACAGGGCATTTGGCGGTCATAACCTCTAAGATTTGCTCCGCAATAGTTACAATGTCTCATCCTTGAGAATAATGGATTCTGGATACTTCTACGCGAGAACTATAAAAGATGTCAGCATGTTAATGCACGACCTCCACATTTCAGGTTAGGAACTTAACACTACAACAACTTCATTGAAAGCTTTACTTTCTCAGCACCTCACTCAAGAATATAGCATCCACGAAATCCTTGCAGCCAACCGCTTCCAAAAATGAAGATTCATATGCAACAATGCCAGGATCACCAGAAAGAATCCTAAAATAAAAAAAACCAAATTAATACATCTCCTTGAAATAAAATAAGTTAATAATCTGATTTCATTCTCCCTAGAAAAGCATCAGATCTAGGCAAAGATAGTAGAGAGCCAACCAAGGGAACAGAAAAAAAATACCCCCTTCGACAGCATGCCGACGGCCAAGACGACGTCCATGCCATGGCAACACAGACGATTCGACACCTTCATCCAAATGTGCAACCTAGCAAATCAACTGCGGGAATCCCACAAGCATCTCAACTAGCGCAGGCACGTGAGGAAGCCATCGCATAAGACCTAGGAGGAGAGTAGATCGAGGACTGTTGACAACTTGAGGAGGAGAACTCTTGCAGTTCAGGAGAAGCAACGGTCAGAGTGGGAGAGAATCGGGGGAGTGAAGAGGGCGCTCGCCGCTGCCTCCGCAAGATGGATCGGAGGCAGCTCAACTTGGGCCGTCTTCTTCTTGGAGGAGCACGAACACAAGGACAACGGTCCGGTGCTCCCACTGTGTGGTCGAACAGGAGGTGTCGACGACCGGCGACGGATGGCGGCTCGGCCTCCCCTGGTCGTTCTCCTCCTTCCCACCGTGCTCCTGCTCCTGTTGCGGCTCTTGTCTTCGATGGTGGCTGCGCCGGCTTGGAAGAAGGGGTGGTCGGGGTCGGCGTGAAGGGGCTCGAACCGGACCAATGAGAGGTTGCCGATGGAGCACCGCGCCACGGCGGAGAAGGAGGAGGGGGTGGGCCGCCCACCGAGGGTAGGCGGTGGCGATGGTGTGGCGGCGGTGGACGGGGAGGATGGGAGAGAGATGTGCGGGAGAGGGAAGTGGATGAGAGATCGACCGATTGGGGAGGAGGCAGCGAATAGGAGAAGGGCACATGTTGACCTAAGACGTGAAATGACCAAAACACCCTCGGCTGGGCACGGGAATAACTACGGTGGCATGAGATATTTACGTGACGGGTGAAACTGTTCATTGCTAAAGGAACCGGGATCGATCTGACGGCCCAGCTCGTCCCCCTACTTGATCGGACGGCCGAAAATGCATTAGAAAAATCGATCCGACGGCCGAGAGTGCCTAAGCTCTGAGGAGCCTCGGTGGATGCTTTGTTTCTTCTTTCTGGATTAGCTAGTGTCAGGCCCAAAACGATTTTGCAAGAAGGTAACATGAGCCAAGGGCCGAGGCTGCACGTACGGATCCACTGGCTGGACATCACGTACTTAATCTATTCTTCGATTCCCTAAAAAAACGTACTCTATTCCTAAAAAAGAGAAAATCACGTACTCTGTAATCTCTACTCAGAAAAAACGTACTCTGTGATCAATCAATGCACACACACGCACACACGCGTTGAGGCGACGCACTAGGGCTTCGTTCTCGCCCGGCCGCCGGGCGTCGCGCCGTCTGCCCTCTTTAATTAGCCAGCAAAGGGCATTTCTAAGGTCTTGTACAATGGGAGGTGCTTAGGAGAGGTGCTTAGATAAATAAATTAAACTTTCTTTAAGCACCAGTACTTATTTGTACAGGATAAACGCTTAACTAAGCGTCTCCCTGTAGAAATAGGCACCGGTGCTTCAGAAAACCCGGTTGATTTTTCTAAGCATCTCTCTAAGCACCTCCCATTGTACAAGGCCTAACCGGTCTCCTTAAAAACAACGGAGAATCTGATAGAGTAACTGTTAGTGGAGTATTTTTACTCCACCGAGTTTTTGCCAGACTTAGCCGATCTCATAATGAAGCTACTAGTTTCAGTGGCGAAGATAGGAAGGACAAGGGCCTTGCCCCCCTAACATCTCTGTTGGCTACTAATTTGGAGATGAACAATGCATAATTTGGGTTTTTTTCAAACAGCCGACCCCTGAGTTGGCAGTTATCAGCGGAAAAAAAAAGAAAAATCTAGTATTTTTTTGAACCCTAACCCGAATTGTGGTAGTTTTATGATATTTACTCTTAAAAGATGGTTAGAATCACATTAACTTTATTGTTTAGTTATTGCTAACAGATGAAGCCGTATATCTACCTGCTCTTCTCACCGCGGCTGCCCTGACAAGCCTGCTTGTCTTCACGTTCTGGGCGGCACACAAGCGGTACACTTTCAGCTTCTGGGTGTCCTTCCTCGTTTCCAGCTCGACGGTTGTGATAGTCTATGTCGTCAGCAAGGTAAAAACAACATCTCTGCGCCGTTTAGTGTTTGAAATTTGAATCCGTTCTAATTCTAACTAGGGATGAACATGATTGGTAGACTGGGTCAGTAGGCAGCACGTGTTTCAAGTGCATCTCCACGTGAGGTCATTGGCGAGGCTCGAGGTCACCGACGTGTTGGGGAACGTATCATGCAATTTCAAAAAAATCCTACGATCACGCAAGATCTATCTAGGAAATGCATAGCAACGAGAGGGTGAGAGTGTGTCTACGTACCCTCATAGACCGAAAGCGGAAGCGTTAGCTTAACGCGTTTGATGTAGTCGACCGTCTTCGTGATCCAACCGATCGAGCACCGAACGTACGGCGCCTCTGAGTTCTGCACACGTTTCAGCTCGATGACGTCCCTCGAACTCTTGATCCAGCAGAGGGACGAGGGAGAGTTTCGTTAGCACGACGGCGTGGTGACGGTGATGGTGATGTGATCCGCGCAGGGCTTCGCCTAAGCACTACGATGCTATGATCGAGGGAGTAAACCGTGGAGTTGGGCACCGCACACGGCTAAGAGAATAACTTTTGTGATTTGGGTTGCCCCCCTGCCCCCGTATATAAAGGAGGGGAGGAGGAGGCCGGCCACCAAGGGGGCGCGCCAAGGGGGGGGGGAGTCCTACTAGGACTCCACTCCTTGTAGGATTCCCCCCCCCTCTTTTTCCTTCTCACGGAGGGGGAAAGGGGGAAGGAGAGGGAGTAGGACAAGGAAAGGGGGGTGGCGCCCCCTTCCCTAGTTCAATACGGCCTCCTCCCTTGTGGGAGCGCACCAGCCCCTTGTGGGCTGGTTAGCCTCCCTCCTATGGCCCATATGGCCCATATCTTTCCCCAGGGGGTTCCGGTAACCCCTCCGGTACTCCGGTATGTACCCGATACACTCTGGAACCCTTCCGGTGTCCGAATACTACCTTCCAATATATCAATCTTTAGCTCTCGACCATTTCGAGACTCCTCGTCATGTCCGTGATCTCATCCGGGACTCCGAACAAACTCCGGTCACCAAAACACATAACTCATAATACAAATCGTCATCGAACGTTAAGCGTGCGGACCCTACAGGTTCGAGAACTATGTAGACATGACCGAGACACATCTCCGGTCAATAACCAATAGCGGAACCTGGATGCTCATATTGGCTCACACATATTCTACGAAGATCTTTATCGGTCAAACCGCAATGACAACATATGTTATTCCCTTTGTCATCGGTATGTTACTTGCCTGAGATTCGATCGTCGGTATCATAATACCTAGTTCAATCTCGTTACTGACAACTCTCTTTACTCGTTCTATAATGCATCATCCCGTAACTAACTCATTATTCACATTGCTTGCAAGGCTTATAGTGATGTGCATTACCGAGAGGGCCTAGAGATACCTCTCTGATACTCGGAGTGACAAATCCTAATCTCGATCTATGCCAACCCAACAAACACCTTCGGATACACCTGTAGAGCATCTTTATAATCACCCAGTTACGTTGTGACGTTTGATAGCACACAAGGTGTTCCTCCGGTATTCGGGAGTTGCATGATCTCATAGTCAAGGTGTTGGAAATATGCCCTAGAGGCAATAATAAAAGGATTATTATTATATTTCCTTGTTCATGATAATTGTCTTTTATTCATGCTATAATTGTGTTATCCGGAAATCATAATACATGTGTGAATACATAGACACCAACATGTCCCTAGTAAGCCTCTAGTTGACTAGCTCGTTGATCAACAGATAGTCATGGTTTCCTGACTATGGACATTGGATGTCATTGATAATGAGATCACATCATTAGGAGAATGATGTGATGGACAAGACCCAATCCTAAGCATAGCACAAGATCGTATAGTTCGTTTGCTAGAGCTTTTCGAATGTCAAGTATCTTTTCCTTAGACCATGAGATCGTGTAACTCCCGGATACCGTAGGAGTGCTTTGGGTGTACCAAACGTCACAACGTAACTGGCTGACTATAAAGGTATACTACAGGTATCCCCGAAAGTATCTGTTGGGTTGACACGGATCGAGACTGGGATTTGTCACTCCGTATGACGGAGAGGTATCTCTGGGCACACTCGGTAATGCATCATCATAATGAGCTCAATGTGACCAAGTGGTTGGTCGCGGGATCATGCATTACAGTACGAGTAAAGTGACTTGCCGGTAACGAGATTGAACGAGGTATTGGGATACCGACGATCGAATCTCGGGCAAGTAACGTACCGATTGACAAAGGGAATTGTATACGGGGTTACTTGAATCCTCGACATCGTGGTTCATCCGATGAGATCATCGAGGAGCATGTGGGAGCCAACATGGGTATCCAGATCCTGCTGTTGGTTATTGACCGGAGAGTCGTCTCGGTCATGTCTGCGTGTCTCCCGAACCCGTAGGGTCTACACACTTAAGGTTCGGTGACGCTAGGGTTATTAGGAAGACTTATATGTGATTACCGAATGTTGTTCGGAGTCCCGGATGAGATTCCGGACGTCACGAGGAGTTCCGGAATAGTCCGGAGGTAAAGATTTATATATGAGAAGTTGTCATACGGTCACCGGAAAGGTTCGGGGCATATCGGTATTGTACCGGGGCCACCGGAGGGGTTCCGGGGGTCCACCAGGAGGGGCCACCTCTCCCGGAGGGCCTTATGGGCTGTAGGAGGAAGGGAACCAGCCCAAAGTGGGCTGGGGCGCCACTCCCCCCTAGGGCCCATGCGCCTAGGGTTGGGAAACCTGAAGGGGCACCCTTGCTTGGGGCAAGCCCTCCCTTGGCCGCCCCCTCTAGATCTCATCTAGAGGGGCCGGCTGAAGGAAATATGCCCTAGAGGCAATAATAAAGTTATTATTTATTTCCTTATTTCATGATAAATGTTTATTATTCATGCTAGAATTGTATTAACCGGAAACATAATACATGTGTGAATACATAGACAAACAGAGTGTCACTAGTATGCCTCTACTTGACTAGCTCGTTAATCAAAGATGGTTATGTTTCCTAACCATAGACAAAGAGTTGTTATTTGATTAACGGGATCACATCATTAGGAGAATGATGTGATTGACATGACCCATTCCGTTAGCTTAGCACCCGATCGTTTAGTATGTTGCTATTGCTTTCTTCATGACTTATACATGTTCCTATGACTATGAGATTATGCAACTCCCGTTTACCGGAGGAACACTTTGTGTGCTACCAAACGTCACAATGTAACTGGGTGATTATAAAGGTGCTCTACAGGTGTCTCCAAAGGTACTTGTTGGGTTGGCGTATTTCGAGATTAGGATTTGTCACTCCGAATGTCGGAGAGGTATCTCTGGGCCCTCTCGGTAATGCACATCACTTAAGCCTTGCAAGCATTGCAACTAATGAGTTAGTTGCGAGATGATGTATTACGGAACGAGTAAAGAGACTTGCCGGTAACGAGATTGATTTGTAAGGATGTGTTTCTTCTTTTGAATTTATTTGTGTGCATTTGCCATTCTGTGTGTTTGGCAAAAAGAGAAGCATCATTATGTGCTTATATGCTAGCATTGTTCGATTGAAGGCAACATTTACATTTCTGTTTCATCTCTTACTGTGCATTAATGCTTGTGCCCATGTCAGTCGCTGACTTGGTTTCATGATAGTACCTCGATCGTCAATGACTAGTGTATCGGCACTAGTGTATGGTAGATTTGTTTAAACATATTATTCAGGTATGTCACACCATTTGTTTAGAAATCGACGATTGATGTCATGTGTGAGCTATTTAAGTAGGTCTTACTGTTTTTGGTTTGAACTGACATTTTTTATTTAAGTTTGAACTGACAATTGTAATTCTGTCATATATGCAAGCATTGTTATTTCTTCTAAATTGATGAAACCTAGTTCCTTTTATGCATCTAGAAATATTCTTCAGATTCTTTGTGCTGCTCTTTTTGGGGACAGAATGCGTATAAGGATTTCCGAAGCAGAGGACGGGTCATTGAAAGTTGGAGGTGCCTGAAATCAAGTGCCCAACATGAAGAGGTACTGCACTACTTTTTCGTTACAGCTACCCGAGCATAATAATAAGCAAAATGTTCTACCATCAATTAGCAACTTAACATGCATAGAAACTAACCAGAAAACATTTTCTTAATTTCAGACTCATTTCCATACAAGTAGTACATATGGGACCCTTGTCGAGGTCTTCCTGACCATGTAACTCCAATCTTCCAACAGTTACAGCATATTCTGAAACCACGAAACTTATGAAATCCTTCAATTTATTTCCTGCATATGTGCGATTCATAACAACCTAGTACCTTCTCTAAAGTAAATTAAAATCTGTTGCTCAACCACTTTAGGTTGTAGTATGGTTAAACTCCTTGGAACAGCCTACTCAAACATTTATGTATGCTATACATATAGATATAGGTCTGTCATGGTTAACTTGAATATCCAGTGGAAGGCCATTCGACCATTATTTGTGGGGAGTTCCCTCCATTGACACAACTGATGTCTATTCCACAGATCCTAGTTGCCCAGAATCCGGATGCATGTGTCATGCCCAGCTTATCCACGTAGCTAATACTGCATCATGCACTCGTTGTGTTTGTGCCCTGAAGTATATGCTCTTCCACTGCACTCTCTGCACACCTACTAGTAACATTACAATCTCAAATACAATTTTACCCTCTGTAGTTTCCAAACTTTACACAGTTCTAGTCTGTTAATACTTAGTTTGAGGGTACTTTTACTTCTTCTTTTCTGAGTTTTTTAGAGTACTTTTATTGTCCTCTGTAGGTTTGCACTTTGTGTCTTTGTGTCATGTCACACCTTTGACAGTAGAGGATCTTTTGACCATGATAATTTCTCCTGGAGCCTATTTCTCTTTTGATCAAAAAGTACGGCTAGGTGGGCCTGTAGCCCATCAACCACACTATCTTCTACTCCCTCCATTCCAAAATAGATGAACCAACTTTGTACTAAAGTTAGTACAAAGTTGAGTCATCTATTTTGGAATGGAGGGAGTACCATTATAGGGCAATATACTGTCGAGGGGCGGGAGAGGATGATACGTTGGCCCATCTCTGATATCCATTTCCACACTGCTCGGCTAGGGAATTAGTACCCCTAAAAAAAGCTAGGGAATTTATTGTACATAAATGTTAAAATGTTGCAACATTTCAAAACATTTCGCAAATATTTTTACTGCATGAATACATTATTCAAATATTTTCCCATGGTTTGACAAAAAAAGTTGCAAAAACCATCGCAATATTTTTTAAATCACATGCAACAAAAAAGTCCTAGAGGAACCAGCAAAAGTTTGTGGAGTCTGCCCTCCTTGAAACTAAGCTTCTTCGAACTAGGTATCAGATCGATTTGTTGATCGACCGGTTCAGCGTTTCCAGCAATTTACTAGTTTTGCCTCATTTTATTTCGAATGATGAAAACTCAACACAATGTAACCAAAAGCGCTGCATCTGTTTCACATGCTCATCTTGCATGTCGATCAGTTCCTGGAAAATGGTTAATTACAACAGTTGAAGAAGAAGACAGACTCATCAGATCACCGCTCTTAGTTCCCGACCAGAGACGTCAAGAATGCCAACCCTGCGATCACAATCATAATGTTAAGGAAGTAGTTGGACTGCATAGGCTTATCCGGGCTGCCTCCAAGCCCCTCGTACTCCGCCCTGATCTTCTTCTTCATCGTGTCGGATAGCTCTCTCTGCAAAAATTCACACACAAACAATTTCCAAATATTTCAAAGATACTCACAGAGCCACCCATTTTTAAATTTTGGCGCACTACTTCACTAGCATGCTGCGTCCAAACAGCTTAGAGCCAGGCATAGATTATATAAATGTAAACCTTCTTGTAAGAGTATTTGGCGGCAACGAAGGGCTCTGGCTGCGGTCCTGCGCCATTAGTATCACTCGCTGGTGCTGGATCAGCAACCACCTTCTCGTCGGTTACCGCGGCACCCTTGTCATCGTCCAACGAGAATCCCTTCAGGGTAATATCATATCATCCATCAGGTTTTACCAAAGAGCAGCTAGGAAAAGTTGGCCATAAAAATTGCCATGTCGAATGGAATAGCCTCTTAGGTTACCGCCCCAATAAAGATGTAAACTACCTTTATGCTACGTTTGCTCTTTAGGCATGGACAAAGGATGGTGGGCTCACCTCAGGAGGATCAAACTTTGAACCAAGGTTGCTCAGTTTAGCATGAGCTTCAGCATAGTCTTTGAAGAATGCATCCTGGTCCTCTGCGTACTTCTCCGCATACACCTGCGTGTGCGCAAAACGTGAATTTAGGTATTGCTATTTCATAGCGTCATCACCAGCCATAAAGTGAGAGCAATCAGGTTTACCTTGAATGATGGGTCATCAAATAGTGCAGCATCTGTAGGCAATACTAGAAGCTCCTGATCCCTTTGCTCTTTTATGTCCTGAAAGCATTGTTCGCATCTCAAATAACCGGGCCTCCAATGAAAATTTTAATCGGTAAAGCATGAAAGAAAATGGGGCCGACCTTGAAGTAACTGTTATCAAACTTCAACCATTCAGCCGTCCACGATTGCCCTCCAGGTTCACCAGGCCCATCCTTCTGTAGACGCACAATGATAGTAAGAGCTTAGTTGTGGCCGACCGGTTGAAACTAATAAGAATCAAGTAAGATATGGTTGCGAAGATTTTTAAAGCACAATTTGGGTTTTGAGTTTCGACTCCTAATTGGAAAACATACTGTATATTTTGTTTCTGGCTTTCCCCAACCGCTCCTGTCAGGGCGTGACCTTCCAAGTGTGTGTGCTCCGGACAATGCGACAATTTCCTGCACAAACACCTCAAGTTATCGGCAACACGCGGGCAGACATGATTGTTTTCTTTTCAAGTTCCTCGCATCGTCCCACACCTTGTCATCAAGGCCCATCCTATAGAATACCTCCCTAAGGTGTTCAGCAGGTATACGTGGGCCGGCATCTGCGTAGCACGTACATTCAGCATCAGCCAGTTTATTCACCTTGAGAAGTACTCTCCCAAAAATGCAAATTCAGACATTTAAACACAGAAGAAGACATCGCTGCTAAAATGATGAATTTGGCAGAAACACTAACCAGGAAGCCTCCCCTCGGGTGGACATTGCTCAGGTGCTGTGATATCTACCCGCCCATACTTCATCGGAAGTTTCGGGCCACCGGCTTCCTGGAATAAGATTGACAAATGAAATTAGTACATACATACATAGAATCTACTTGTCATTCTGACAGAATAACCTAGTAAGATACTTGAGCAGAGGAAACACACAAACCTCAATTGCTGTAGCACTCGCCAACTGAAACAAATCTGCGTAGGTGATACCTGGGTATTTGTCCTTGATTGGTTGAATAAGCTTTAAAGCACTAGTAAGACCTGGCAACAAAACATCCAAGTATGTTAGCTACTACCCTGCACTTGGCAAGGTAAAAGGCTTGAGGCTCAAAATTAGTCTGACAAAATACCAGCATTGGCTCCATGACTCAACTCAGGATCAAATCTTAAGCTTCCGTCGGCTCCACCTCTCTGTGGCCACTCCTCGATATTTTTGTCATATGTACCTGAATCATGCCACCCCAAACGGACCTGAGCATAATAGAAAAAAAATTAGCACCTGCATACGATATGTGACGGCATGTATACGATGATCGGAATTTTTAGGTTTTTTTCCTAGAATTGACGATATCCTCCCTTCACTCATTTCTGCAAGAAGATACTTGTTTCGTATCATCTGACTTATGCTCATCTCCAGCAGGTATCAATGGTATTGCACCCTTAACTCCTGTAAGTGTTAGGGAGCCTCTCCTGGACTCCTACTGGGTTGTTGTTTGCACTCTCATCTGACTCCCTACGCACGTTGGTCGGTGGACTCCTATCACAGCTCGGTGAATCTCTTCTCTGATGAGGGCAAGGTAGAATAAATAAAAAAAAACAGAGCAACGACAACGACAGAGAGCACACACACACACACAGGTCCTTTTCTTTTTTCCAGAGTTGTGCACTTTGACAATTCGGCTGCTGATAAGACTATACTGACAAACAAACAATTACCCGTGCCGCCTGCTGGTGCATGC
The DNA here is from genome assembly GCA_021605205.1 of Aegilops longissima. Lineage (NCBI taxonomy): Eukaryota > Viridiplantae > Streptophyta > Magnoliopsida > Poales > Poaceae > Aegilops > Aegilops longissima. Next base: position 656,044,842 of record CM038681.1, on the reverse strand, counting down.
AGGATGCACGCAGACGCATACGAGACTTTGCTTGTTGGCGACAACAGTGAGTCGATCCAAGGAGAGCATCCTACTCCGAGCGTTGATCATGTGATCCTGTGTACTCATCTCAACTCCGTTTGATAGTTTCGATGATGCCAAGATTCCAAGAAGCAAAGCACACAGGTGAACACAAAAAAGACGCTGCCGAGTGCCACGCGGACTAGAAACCACAGAGGCACGGGTGGCTGCGGCGTGGCGCGCCAACTGTTTTCGTCGTCGCCCCTTGGGATCAATGCCAGGCAGCAGCCGGCGGCCAGCCCAACAATCCCCAGTTTCACCGCCACCACCGCCGGCGGACGAGCTTGTCCCTCCCTACTTTTGCGCTCATAAAACGGCAAGTGAAGAAAACATTTGAGGAAGACAAGCTAAATTATTGATTCAGTAATGGTAGTAATATGGTTTTTGAGCGATCTGATAGAGATGCTCTGACGAGTGACGACTCAAACTTTGCTCTGTTTCAGTTTGGGTATGCAATGCAATATACTTATATACGGTCAGTTTGTTAGCAGGCAGGAATACGATGATCGATTTGCAGCCTAGAGACTAGAGCTGAAGAGTACCAGGATAGGGTGGCAGTAGGTGGTTTTGAGGATCTCTTTGATGTCCTCCCGCGCGCTCTTGAGCTGCGCGGCCTCCGACGCCGCCATGCATCGCACCACCCGCAGCCGTGGCAGCACATCGCCGGCGCCACCGCGCACTCTCCTCGCAGCCTTCCTTGCGCAGTTGGGTAGAACCAACGTCAGCAAGCAGCTTGCTGTCGGTAGGTCCAATCGAACTTGCTGGACGTACAGGAAGAGGAGAGAACCGACGTACCTGTGAGAAGCGCGAGGGCGACGGGCGGGGGCGGAGCCTGGAGGCGACGGCGGCGCGGCGGGTCGACGAGGAAGGCGAGGCCGCGCTGGGGAGCAGGGAGGCCGAGGACGCGAGGCGCTCCGCCATGGCCGGGGTTTGGAGTGTCGGGAGACGAGAGCCGAGGAGGGAACCGAACAGTGGAGGCGGAGTGAGGTGGCCAGCGAGAGGCTCCGGGTGAGAGAGAGAGAGAGGAGGGAAGGAGCCTAATCCAGGGCCCCCAATGGCGGCACGACGCGTGGCGCGGGAATGCACGAGAATACGCGGGAGAACCAACCGCTCATGCAACGCAACCCGCAACAAACAGCCGATCGCACGAGAAGGCGTCCCGACCAGGCCACCAGCATATTCATTCGTACTGATCCTCCTCCTATGCTCAGTGCTCTGCTTTTCACCTGAAACTCTGCTTTTGACCTGAAGAAACCCTGCTCAGCTCACTATGAGCGGCGCTCTCGGTAACCAACATATATATTGATAGAAATTCTCAAATAGATCCTTTAAATATTAATAAGGTATTATCAATCATATGGACAGGGAACACCCCCTATAAAAAATAAAGAGAATAAACAATGTTGAATATTTAAGAAAGTTAAAAAATAAAAAAAAATCAAAAGAAATAATGAATAAGCAATGTTGAATATTTAAGCAGCCTTGGCATGTATGTACGCATACGCTGGCAAGGATTCTTGAAGGCAGAAGAAAGCTCTGAAGGCTAATCGCATGAAGATCTGTATGGCCGAAGAGCAAAGACTGGTACACAGAGGCCAGCCAATTATTCACCGAGAGACAATGCCACGTGAAGAAAGCAAAGATTCCTGAAGATTGAAGCTTGTCGACACTCTCTCGCACTTTTCTATATTATTAGAAGGACACGCATGTACCCTAGTAGGGCACGTGTCCATACTACCGTGTGTAAAATAAGTGAAGGAAGGCTCCCGAAGGCCTCCCTCGCAGGCACCCCTCGCGGCTATAAAAGGAGACGCTGGGCTCAAGGAAAGAACACAAGACGGGAGAGCACGAAGCACTCAGAGTATCAAGACTCTCCACCAGAGCACCGTTTCCTTCGTAGTTTAGCCACCACCACTACTAGTAGAATAGCCAAGAAGGCGCTTCGATCGCCAAGAGTTTGAAGGTAATTTCCTAGTTGTGTGTAATCCCTTCGGGGCTTCCCGAAAGGGAAAACCATATGTAAATTATGTTGTGGAAATGATGTAATTTCTTGATTCACTTGGTATTTTTATTTATGAATTTATGGGACGAGTTCTTATGCTAGGGATCCTATATGAGAAACCTCTGCGTGTGTAGTTCTCTGTGTAGCCCAGAGTGGTGTTTGAATGAGAACCTTATGGCTATAGAAAAGTGTTCCCTTCGGGTGGAACTGCCTGGGAAGACGATAGGAATTTACCCCATAAATTTACAATTAAAACTCCTAAGTAAACGTAACTAGCTACATCTGATACAACATAATAAAAAATATGGTGAGTACTGAGTAGGATTTTTACACCTCTGCGTACATCGTCAGCAGAATTGTTGGCCTCGCCAGCCCAGAATAGATCATGTATCAAATATATAATAAAGTTAGAACATGAAGGTAATCATATTGAATTAAATATTACTGTGAATAGTGGAATACTATTCCAAATAGTGTATTCAATAGTGGAGCACTATTGTGAATAGTGCCCTACCTAGTGAATAGTAAATACTATTCAAGATAAAAAGCATACATGTCTACCACTTTCACCAAATCCCAAATTAACCTAATCAAAATCTAATCACATATTAAGCTAAATAAAGTTATTTAATAATTAATTTTATTCCATATATTGTTGGTATCAGGTCTAGTGTTTAACCATTGAAAGGTTAAAATATTTAAACTTAGAAGTTAGCGCAGGAAAAGTAATAAATACTAAGGAAAATTTAAATATAAGGTGTAGAATAAATCCCTTAGAAGAGCATATCTGGCATACATCTCATAGCCAGTTAAGTGCAGTCGTTGATTTGATATATAACTTTTACATATCTTGGGGAAAAAGACAAGATAATTTAGACCAAAAATTTGAAATTTTATTGAAAGAATACCAAAAACTTGCAGATAAGTATTCAGGGTTGAATAATAAAATTGATTTAGCTTTACATAAGCTAGAGGAAGCAAAATCAAGACAGAATACAGTTTGCAAGAATAACGATTATATTAAAGAGAAAGTGTTATCAATAGGCCGTTACCTAAGTAAAGGCAAAGAGTCACTCCCACGCACTGAATCAAGACAAGATATACTTGAAATAAAAAAGTTGGTGCAAGAGGTTAAAAACTTTGATTATCTCATAATTATATGAGTGAATATACTCAAGCATTAAACGAAGTAGCTAAATATCTGTCACCTCCTGTCGGATTCTCCGATCACGACTCTCCAAAGGAAGATTCCAAAGTTATAGTAAGATAAAATAACACCATCCTCCAGTTATGAATCCAGATTTTAGATAAAGTAAATAGTGTTCAAAGCAACAAAGAAATTGTGCTTTCATCATCCGGAATAGTTGCCTCTGCTAGAAATATTAACTCAGAAAAATGGACGTATCTAAAGGCTTCCTTAGAAGAGACAAAACCCTCCAACTAGTAAGACAAGATTCAAGACCTCTGGCCATGAAGCATAGATTATCATGCAAAGCTGATGATATTGATAGCATTGAAGAAGTTATAGATATACAAAGAGATCTAGAAAGATATCAAAAAGATACCCTAAGAAAAATAAAACCGCAACAAGTATATCATATGGGTATGTTTGAAAGTAAGAGTGGTCTATACAGAATATCTCGAGAAGTAGAATTAAGTGTGTTAACACACCCAGTAAATTTAAGAATTGTAAGCAAAAATATTGAAAATGAACTAAAATATTGTGGTTATAAATATATTCATCAAGGTATGTATATCATAGGAGTCAAAGGTATGACAAGAAAGAAATTAGGTGCAAAGGTTTTAATAACATTATTAGATAGAAGATGGGAATCAGTAGACAAAGCAGCATTAGAATTTTTAGAAGGAGACATAAATGAAAATAGATTAATAACCTATAAAGCTCCAGACCTAATGATGCCCGTAAAAGAATTTATTGAAAAAATGAGTTTTGGTTTCCAAACTAAAGGTTATGAAGATTTTAAAGGAACAAATTTGCTAGTAAGCATAGAATTTATAGGAAGGCTCACTAATAGAAGTAGCTCCAGATATAGAGTGAATGTGAATGACGTAATTGATAGTATGCAATCAAAAGGTATTAAAATTATGAATCCTCTTAAAATTGGCTGTGAAGAAAGAGCGGGAGAAGAATGGAAGATAGGAGAATTAATAGAGAAAAAAGAATTAAAGCAACCTGAAAGCTACATAAGCTATCAAAATTGTGAAGGAAGTAGCAGTATTCGATTTATGAACTATAAAGTTGCATCAATAGAAGACTCTGAATCATTTATGTCAGAATCGGAAATTAATGATGATAAGAATAAAGGTATATCTGAATGTATGGAAAAGGCTAATTCAGATGATGAAATAATTCATTGGGAAAAGAAGCTAAAGCATATTGAATGGGAATATAGTCATTCTATGACAAAGGATTGGCCAAAAATTAGAGAAAGAGAACTATTTATCATTAGAGAAATTGCAAGGTTAAAGAAACTAAAAAATGTTAAAATTTCCGCCGCTAGTAGTTCAAGCCTGGAAGATAAAATTATAGCATCCGCAGAAAGAAAAGCAAATGCTATCATTAATAAAAATTCTATCATTAATAATAATAATAAAGATAAGAATATTATTCAAAAAGAAGAAGTTATTAGTGAAGAAGAGCAATGGGATATCAATAATAAGTTATTATTAGAAAGTTATGAGGAGGAGGAAGAATTAATAAAAGAAATGTGGTTAGAAGATGAAAGATATGATGATTCAGAACAAAATAGTGATTTCTATAACTCACTAGATGATGTGGGACTACATAATTTAGACAATGCAATGGAAGCCATGGAAGTAAAAAGTAATGGTAAAAGAAGAAGGGGATATGGAGAATCATCTGTATTTGGATACTCCCCTTTTTGACTTCCCAACATCATTAGGCATGCCCATTGTGCATGGGAGTTGACTGGCCTTTTGACCTTGCTTCATCTGACCCTAGCGGAGTTAAATTATCCCCGCAAACTAACCTCCAGCTGGAAACCGCAAAAATCAAACCTAGGCCATTGGATCTACAATTTAGGGACTCATTTGGTTTACATGGATTTTGTAGGAATTCTATAGGAAAGGATTCTTGTAGGAAAATTTTCTTTCGAGCCCTTCGGTTTGAACGGATTGAGTCTTATTCCTATGTAGAATTGATTCCTATCCTTCACATTTCAAAGCAATAGAACACTAGTTAATACCTAATGAAAAATATTCTATCCTATGAACTGAATGTCATCTCTTTTCCCATAGGAATCGAGATAAATGTCTTTTCATTTTCCATGACTTCCCCATTCATACAATATTTCTATTCCATAAACCAAAGGGGGTCAGGGATTATCCATCTACCATCCATTTACTTTTTAAAATCACTTTGTGGGGAACAACAAGCTTTTTGAAGGAAATATGCCCTAGAGGCAATAATAAAGTTATTGTCTATTTCCTTATATCATGATAAATGTTTATTATTCATGCTAGAATTGTATTAACAGGAAACATAATACATGTGTGAATACATAAACAAACAGTATGTCACTAGTATGCCTCTACTTGACTAGCTCGTTAATCGAAGATGGTTATGTTTCCTAACCATAGACATGAGTTGTCATTTGATTAACGGGATCACATCATTAGGAGAATGATGTGATTGACTTGACCCATTCCGTTAGCTTAGCACTTGATCGTTTAGTATGTTGCTTTTGCTTTCTTCATGACTTATACAAAGTTCCTGCAACTATGAGATTATGCAACTCCCGTTTACCGGAGGAACACTTTGGGTGCTACCAAAGCGTCACAACGTAATCTGGGTGATTATGAAGGTACTCTCAGGTGTCTCCAAAAGTATATGTTGAGTTGGCATAATTGAGATTAGGTTTTGTCACTCCGATTGTCGGAGAGGTATCTCTGGGCCTTCTCGGTAATACTCATCACCTAAGCCTTGCAAGCATTGTAACTAATGAGTTAGTTATGAAATGATGTATTACTGAGCGAGTAAAGAGACTTGCCGTAACGAGATTGAACTAGGTATTGGATACCGACGATCGAATCTCGGGCAAGTAACATACCGATGACAAAGGGAACAACGTATGTTGTTATGCGGTTTGACCGATAAGGATCTTAAGTAGAATATGTAGGAACCAATATGAACATACAGGTTCCGCTATTGGTTATTGACCGAGAATAGTTCTAGGTCATGTCTACATAGTTCTCGAACCCGTAGGGTCCGCACGCTTAACGTTACGATGACAGTTTATTATGAGTTTATAAGTTTTGATGTACGAAGTTTGTTGAGTCCCAGATGTGATCACGGACATGACGAGGAGTCTCGAAATGGTCGAGACATAAAGATCGATATATTGGAAGCCTATGTTTGGACTTGAAAGGTTCGGGTGAAATCGGGATTTTACGGAACACCGGGGTTACGGAACCCTCCGGGGTCAATGGGCCTTAATGGGCCATAAGGGAGAAGAGGAGGGCCGGCCAGGGCAGGTCGTGCCCCCCCTCCCCCCTTAGTCCGAATAGGACAAGGAGAGGCGGCGCCCCTTCCTCTTCCCCCTCCCCAAGTCCTAATCCAACTAGGAAGAGGGGGAGTCCTCGGTGGGAGTAGGACTCCTCCGGCCGCCTCCTCCTAGGGCCGGCCGCACCCCCTTGCTCCTTTATATCTGGGCAGGGGGCACCCCATAACACACAAGTTGATCTACGGATCGTTCCTTAGCCGTGTGCGGTGCCCCCTCCACCATATTCCACTTCGGTCATATCGTCGCGGAGCTTAGGCGAGGCCCGCGCCGGTAGAGTCATATCGTCGCGGAGCTTAGCGAAGCCCTGCGTCGGTGGAGCATCATCATCGTCCACCACGCCGTCGTCTTGTGGAACTCATCCCGACGCTTTGCTGGATCGGAGCCCGGGATCGTCATCGAGCTGAGCGTGCTGAACTCGGAGGTGCCGTGCGTTCGGTACTTGGATCGGTCGGATCGTGAAGGCGTCGACTACATCAACGCGTTGTTATAAGCGCTTCGCGCACGGTCTCACGAGGGTATGTGGACATACACTCTCCCCTCTCGTTGCTATGCCATCACCATGATCTTGCGTGTGCGTAGGAAATTTTTTGAAATTACTACGTTCCCCAACAGTGGCATCCGAGCCAGGTTTTATGCGTTGATGTCATATGCACGAGTAGAACACAAATGAGTTGTGGGCGATATAAGTCATACTGCTTACCAGCATGTCATACTTTGGTTCATCGGTATTGTGAGATGAAGCGGCCCGGACCGACATTACGCGTACGCTTACGCGAGACTGGTTTCACCGCTTCGAGCACTCATTGCTTAAAGGTGACCGGCGGGTGTCTGTTTCTCTCACTTTAGTTGAACCGAGTGTGGCTACGCCCGGTCCTTGAGAAGGTTAAAACAGCACCAACTTGACAAACTATCGTTGTGGTTTTGATGCGTAGGTAAGAACGGTTCTTGCTCAGCCCGTAGCAGCCACGTAAAACTTGCAACAACAAAGTAGAGGACGTCTAACTTGTTTTTGCAGGGCATGTTGTGATGTGATATGGTCAAGACGTGATGCTATATTTTATTGTATGAGATGATCATGTTTTGTAACCGAAGTTATCGGCAACTGGCAGGAGCCATATGGTTGTCGCTTTATTGTATGAAATGCAAAAGCCATGTAATTGCTTTACTTTATCACTAAGCAGTAGCGATAGTTGTAGAAGCAATAGTTGGCGAGACGACAACGATGCTACGATGGAGATCAAGGTGTTGCGCCGGTGACAATGGTGGTCATGACGGTGCTTCGGAGATGGAGATCACAAGCACAAGATGATGATGGCCATATCATATCACTTATATTGATTGCATGTGATGTTTATCCTTTATGCATCTTATCTTGCTTTGATTGACGGTAGCATTATAAGATGATCTCTCACTAAAATTATCAAGAAGTGTTCTCCTGAGTATGCACCGTTGCTAAAAGTTCAGAGTGCCCAGACACCACGTGATGATCGGGTGTGATAAGCTCTACGTCCATCTACAACGGGTGCAAGCCAGTTTTGCACACGCAGAATACTCAGGTTAAACTTGACGAGCCTAGCATATGCAGATATGGCCTCGGAACACGGAGACCGAAAGGTCGAGCGTGAATCATATAGTAGATATGATCAACATAGTGATGTTCACCATTGAAAACTACTCCATCTCATGTGATGATCGGTTATGGTTTAGTTGATTTGGATCACGTAATCACTTAGATGACTAGAGAGATGTCTGTCTAAGTGGGAGTTTTTAATATGATTAATTGAACTTAAATTTATCATGAACTTAGTACCTGATAGTATTTTGCTTGTCTATGTTTACTGTAGATAGATGGCTCGTGTTGTTGTTCCGTTGAATTTTAATGCGTTCCTTGAGAAAGCAAAGTTGAAAGATGATGGTAGCAATTACACGGACTGGGTCCGTAACTTGAGGATTATCCTCATTGCTACACAGAAGAATTACGTCCTGGAAGCACCGCTGGGTGCCAGGCCTGCTGCAGGAGCAACGCCAGAAGTTGTGAACGTCTGGCAGAGCAAAGCTGATGACTACTCCATAGTTCAGTGTGCCATGCTTTACGGCTTAGAACCGGGTCTTCAACGACGTTTTGAACGTCATGGGGCATATGAGATGTTCCAGGAGTTGAAGTTAATATTTCAAGCAAATGCCCGGATTGAGAGATATGAAGTCTCCAATAAGTTCTATAGCTGCAAGATGGAGGAGAATAGTTCTGTCAGTGAACACATACTCAAAATGTCTGGGTATAATAATCACTTGATTCAACTGGGAGTTAATCTTCCGGATGATAGTGTCATTGACAGAATTCTCCAATCACTGCCACCAAGCTACAAGAGCTTCGTGATGAACTATAATATGCAAGGGATGACTAAGACAATTCCTGAGCTCTTCGCAATGCTAAAAGCATGGAGGTAGAAATCAAGAAAGAGCATCAAGTGTTGATGGTCAACAAGACCACTAGTTTCAAGAAAAGGGCAAAGGAAGAAGAAGGAAACTTCAAAAGAACAGCAAGAAAGTAGCTGCTCAAGAGAAGAAACCCAAGTCCGGACCTAAGCCTGAAATCGAGTGTTTTTTACCGCAAGCGACGACTTTGAAGCGGAACTGCCCCAAGTATTTGGCGGATAAGAAGGATGGCAAGGTGAACAAAGGTATATGTGATATACATGTTATTGATGTGTACCTTACTAGAGCTCGTAGTAGCACTGGTATTTGATACTGGTTCTGTTGCTAATATTTGCAACTCGAAGCAGGGACTACGGAATAGGCGAGCAACGGCAAAGGACAAGGTGACGATGCGCGTGGGAAACGGTTCCAAGTCAATGTGATCATGATCGGCACGCTACCTCTACATCTACCTTCGGGATTAGTTTTAGACCTAAATAATTGTTATTTGGTGCCAGCGTTGAGCATGAACATTATATCTGGATCTTGTTTAATGCGAGACGGTTATTCATTTAAATCAGAGAATAATGGTTGTTCTATTTATATGAGTAATATCTTTTATGGTCATGCACCCTTGAAGAATGGTCTATTTGTTGGAAATATGCCCTAGAGGCAATAATAAAAGCATTATTATTATATTTCATTGTTCATGATAATTGTCTTTTATTCATGCTATAACTGTATCATACGGAAATCGTGATACACGTGTGAATACATAGACCACAATACGTCCCTAGTGAGACTCTAGTTGACTAGCTCGTTGGTCGATGTGATATTCATGGTTTCGACTATGGACATCGATGTCATTGACAACGGGATCACGTAATTAGGAGAATGACGTGATGGACAAGACCCAATCCTAAGCATAGCACAAAGATCGTGTAGTTCGTTTTGCTAGAGCTTTTCCAATGTCAAGTATCTCTTCCTTAGACCGTGAGATCGTGTAACTCCGGATACCGTAGGAATGCTTTGGGTGTACCAAAGCGTCCACAACGAATCTGGGTGACTATAAAGGTGCATTACAGGTATCTCCGAAAGTGTCTGTTGGGTTGACACGGATCGAGGCGAGGATTTGTCACTCCGTATGACGGAGAGGTATCACTGGGCCCACTCGGTAGTGCATCATCATAATGAGCTCAAAGTGATCAAGTGTCGGTCACGGGATCATGCATTATGGTATGCGAGTAAAGTGACTTGCGGTACTTGAGACTGGACGAGGTATTGGGATACCGACGATCGAGTCTCGGGCAAGTAACATACTGTTGGGGAACGTAGTAATTTCAAAAATTTTCCTACGATCACGCAAGACCATGGTGATGGCATAGCAAAGAGAGGGGAGAGTGTCCGTTCACGTACCCTCGTAGACCGAAAGCGGAAGCGTTATAACAACGCGGTTGATGTAGTCGTACGTCTCCACGATCCGACCGATCCAAGCACCGAACGTCACGGCACCTCCGAGTTCGCACACGTTCAGCTCGATGGCGATCCCGGACTCGATCCAGCAAAGTGTCGGGATGAGTTTCCAAGACGACGGCGTGGTGACGATGTTGATGCTCCACCGACGCAGGGCTTCGCCTAAGCTCCCATGACGATATGACTTCTCCGGCGCAGGGCTTCTCCTAAGCTCGCGACGATATGACCGAAGTGGAATATGGTGGAAGGGGCACCGCACACGGCTAAGGCAAGATCCGTAGATCAACTTGTGTGTCTTGGGGTGCCCCTGCCCCGTATATAAAGGAGCCAAGGGGAGGTGGCGGCCCTAGGGGAGGCGCACCAGGAGGAGTCCTACTCCCACGGAGTAGGACTCCCCCTCTCCTAGTTGGACTAGGATTGGAGGAGGGAAGAGGGAAGGCGCCGCCCCCTTCCTTGTCCTATTCGGACTAGAGGGGGGGGGCGCAGCCCACCTTGGCCTGCCCTTCCTCTTCTCCCATGGCCCATTAAGGCCCATAGACTTCCCGGGGTTCCGGTAACCTCCGGTACTCGGTAAAATCGATTTCACCGGAACACTTCCGATGTCCAAATGTAGGCTTCAATATATCAATCTTTATGTCTCGACCATTTCGAGACTCCTCGTCATGTCCGTGATCACATCCGGGACTCGAACAACCTTCGTGCATCAATACTTATAAACTCATTATGAACTGTCATCGAAGCGTTAAGCGTGCGGACCCTACGGGTTCGAGAACTATGTAGACATGACCTAGAACCATTCTCGGTCAATAACCAATAGCGGAACCTGGATGCCCATATTGGTTCCTACATATTCTACGAAGATCTTTATCGGTCAAACCGCATAACGACATCGTTGTTCCCTTTGTCATCGGTATGTTACTTACCCGAGATTCGATCGTCGGTATCCAATACCTAGTTCAATCTCGTTACGGTAAGTCTCTTTACTCGTTCCGTAATACATCATCTCACGACTAACTCATTAGTTGTAATGCTTGCAAGTCTTAAGTGATGTGCATTACCGAGAAGGCACGAGATACCTCTCCGACAATCGGAGTGACAAAACCTAATCTCAAATCGCCAACCCAACAAGTACCTTTGGAGACACCTGTAGTACTCCTTTATAATCACCCGATACGCGTTGTGACGTTTGGTAGTACCAAAGTGTTCCTCCGTAAACGGAGTTGCATAATCTCATAGTTATAGGAACATGTATGGGTCATGAAGAAAGCATTAACATACTAAACGATCAACTGTTAAGCTAACGGAATGGGTCATGTCAATCAGATCATTCAACTAATGATGTGACCTTGTTAATCAAATAACAACTCCTTGTTCATGGTTAGGAAACATAACCATCTTTGATTAACAAGCTAGTCAAGTAGAGGCATACTAGTGACATACTGTTTGTCTATATATTCACACATGTATTATGTTTCCGGTTAATACAATTCTAGCATGAATAATAAACATTTATCATGATATAAGGAAATAAATAATAACTTTTATTATTGCCTCTAGGGCATATTTCCTTCAGTCTCCCACTTGCATTAGAGTCAATAATCTAGATTACAAAGTAATGATCCTAACACCCATGGAGTCTTGGTGCTGATCATGTTTTGCTCGTGGAAGAGGCTTAGTCAACGGGTTTGCAACATTCAGATCCGTATGTATTTTGCAAATCTCTATGTCTCCCACTTGGACTTGGTCCCGAATGGAATTGAAGCGTCTCTTGATGTGCTTGGTCCTCTTGTGAAATCTGGATTCCTTTGCCAAGGCAATTGCACCGATATTGTCACAGAAGATCTTCATCGGTCCCGATGCACTAGGTATGACACCTAGATCGGAAATGAACTCTTTCATCCAGACTCCTTCATTTGCTGCTTCCAAGCAGCTATGTACTCCGCTTCACATGTAGATCCCGCCACGACGCTTTGTTTAGAACTGCACCAACCGACAGCTCCACCGTTTAATAAAAACACGATCCGGTTTGCGATTTAGAATCGTCCGGATCAGTGTCAAAGCTTGCATCGACGTAACCATTTACGACTAGCTCTTTGTCACCTCCATATCGAGAAACATATCCTTAGTCCTTTTCGGTATTTCAGGATGTTCTTGACCGCTGTCCAAATGATCCACTCTGGATTACTTTGGTACCTTCCTGCCAAGCTTACAGCTAAGCATACGTCAGTCTGGTACACAGCATTGCATACATGATAGAGCCTATGGCTGAAGCATAGGAACATCTTTCATTTTCTCTCTATCTTCTGCTGTGCTCGGGCATTGAGTCGACTCAATCTTACACCTTGCAACACAGGTAAAAACCTTTCTTTGCCTGATCCATTTTGAACTTTTTCAAAACTTTATCAAGGTATGTGCTTTGTGAAAGTCCAATTAAGCGCCTTGATCTATCTCTATAGATCTTGATGCCCAATATGTATGCAGCTTCACCGAGGTCTTTCATTGAAAAACTTTTATTCAAGTATCCTTTTATGCTATCCAGAAATTCTATATCATTTCCAATCAATAATATGTCGTCCACATATAATATCGAAATGCTACTGAGCTCCCACTCACTTTCTTGTAAATACAGGCTTCTCCAAAAGTCCAGACAAACCCATATGCTTTGATCACACTATCAAAGCGTTTATTCCAACTCCGAGAGGCTTGCACTGGACCATAAATTGATCGTTGGAGCTTGCACACTTTGTTAGCACCCTTTGGATCGACAAAACCTTCTGGTTGCATCATATACAACTCTTCTTCTAGAAATCCATTCAAGAATGCGGTTTTACATCCATTTGCCAAATTTCATAATCATAAAATGCGGCAATTGCTAACATGATTCGGACAGACTTAAGCATCGCACTGGTGAGAAAGTCTCATCGTAGTCAACCCTTGAACTTGTCGAAAACCTTTTGCAACAAGTCGAGCTTTGTAGACAGTTACATTACCATCGGCGTCAGTCTTCTTCTTAAAGATCCATTTATTTTCAATGGCTTGCCGATCATCGGGCAAGTCAACCAAAGTCCATACTTTGTTCTCATACATGGATCCCATCTCAGATTTCATGGCTTCCAGCCATTTTATGGAATCTGGGCTCACCATCGCTTCTTCATAGTTTGTAGGTTCGCCATGGTCAAGTAACATGACTTCGAATAAGATTACCGTACCACTCAGTGCGTATTTTACTCTGGTTGACCCACGAGGTTCAAGAGCAACTTGATTTGAAACTTCATGATCATCATCATTAGTTTCCTCACTAATTGGTGTAGTTGTCACAGAACCATTTCTTGTGATGAACTACTTTCAAATAAGGGAGCAGATACAGTTATCTCATCAAGTTCTACTTTCCTCCCACTCACTTCTTTCGAGAGAAACTCCTTCTCTAGAAAGGACCAATTTAGCAACGAAAATCTTGCCTTCAGATCTGTGATAGAAGGTGTACCCAACAGTCTCCTTTGGGTATCCTATGAAGACACATTTTCGATTTGAGTTCGAGCTTATCTGGTTGAAGTTTCTTTACATAAGCATCGCAGCCCCAAACTTTAAGAAACGACAACTTTGGTTTCTTGCCAAACCACAGTTCATAAGGCGTCGTCTCAACGGATTTTGACGGTGTCCTATTCAACGTGAATGCGGCCGTCTCTAAAGCATAACCCCAAACGATAGCGGTAAATCGGAAATAGACATCATAGATCGCACCATATCTAGTAAAGTACGACACGACGTTCGGACACACCATTTCTCCGTGGTGTTCGGGTGGCGTGAGTTGCTAAACTATTCCACATTGTTTCAAATGTAAACCAAACTCGTAACTCAAATATTCTCCTCCACGATCCGATCGTAGAAACTTTATTTTCTTGTTACGATGATTTTCCACTTCACTCTGAAATTCTTTGAACTTTTCAAATGTTTCAGATTTGTGTTTCATTAAGAAGATATACCCATATCTGCTCAAATCATCTGTGAAGGTGAGAAAATAACGATACCCGCCGCGTGCCTCAACATTCATTGGACCACAAACATCAGTATGTATGATTTCCAACAAATCTGTTGCACGCTCCATAGTTCCGGAGAACGGCGTTTTTGTCATCTTGCCCATGAGGCACGGTTCGCAAGTACCAAGTGATTCATAATCAAGTGATTCCAGAAGCCCATCAGTATGGAGTTTCTTCATGCGTTTTACACCGATATGACCTAAACGGCAGTGCCACAAATAAGTTGCACTATCATTATCAACTCTGCATCTTTTGGCTTCAATATTATGAATATGTGTATCACTACTGTCGAGATTCAACAAGAATAGACCATTCTTCAAGGGTGCATGACCATAAAAGATATTACTCATATAAATAGAACAACCATTATTCTCTGATTTAAATGAATAACCGTCTCGCAATAAACAAGATCCAGATATAATGTTCATGCTCAACGCTGGCACCAAATAACAATTATTTAGGTCTAAAACTAATCCCAAGGTAGATGTAGAGGTAGCGTGCCGACTGCGATCACATCGACTTTGGAACCATTTCCAACGCCAAGATCGTCACCTCGTCCTTAGCCAATCTTCGCTAATCCGTAGTTCCTGTTTGAGTTGCAAATATTAGCAATGTAACCAATATCAAATACCGGTACTCTGCGAGTATTAGTAAGGTACACATCAATAACATGTATATCACATATACCTTTGATCACCTTGCCATCCTTTTATCCGCCAAATACTTGGGGCAGTTCCGCTTCCGGTGTCGATCTGCTTGCAGTAAAACACTCGTTTCAGGCTTAGGTCCAGACTTGGGTTTCTTCTCTTGATCAGCAACTTTCTTGCTGTTCTTTTGAAGTTTCCTTCTTCTTCCCTTTGCCCTTTTCTTGAAACTAGTGGTCTTGCTGACCATCAACACTTGATGCTCTTTCTTGATTTCTACCTCCATGCTTTCAAGCATCGCGAAGAGCTCAGGAATTGTCTTAGTCATCCCTTGCATATTATAGTTCATCACGAAGCTCTTGTAGCTTGGTGGCGTGATTGGAGAATTCTGTCAATGACACTATCATCCGGAAGATTAACTCCCAGCTGAATTAAGTGATTGTTATACCCGGACATTTTGAGTATGTGCTCACCGATGAACTATTCTCCTCCATCTTGCAGCTATAGAACTTATTGGAGACTTCATATCTCTCAATCCGGCATTTGCTTGAAATATTAACTTCAACTCTGGAACATCTCATATGCTCCATGACGCTCAAAACGTCGTTGAAGACCCGGTTCTAAGCCGTAAAGCATGGCACACCGAACTATAGAGTAGTCATCAGCTCTGCTTTGCCGACGCTCACAACTTCGGCTCAAGATCTGCAGCAGCCTGTCACCCAGCGGTGCTTCCAGGACGTAATTTTTCGTGCAGCAATGAGGATAATCCTCAAGTTATGGACCCAGTCCGTAATTGCTACCATCATCTTTCAACTTTGCTTTCTCAAGGAACGCATTAAAATTCAACGGAACAACAGACGAGCCATCTATCTACAAGAAACATAGACAAGCAAAATACTATCGGTACTAAGTTCATGATAAATTTAAGTTTAATTAATCATATTAAAAACTCCCACTTAGACAGACATCTCTCTAGTCATCTAAGTGATTACGTGATCCAAATCAACTAAACCATGTCCGATCATCACGTGAGATGGAGTAGTTTCAATGGTGAACATCACTATGTTGATCATATCTACTATATGATTCACGCCGACCTTCGGTCTCGTGTTCCGAGGCCATATCTGTTATATGCTAGGCTCGTCAAGTTTAACTGAGTATTCGCGCGCGCAACTGTTTTGCACCCGTTGTATTTGAACGTAGAGCCTATCACACCCGATCATCACGTGGTGTCTCAAAGACGAAGAACTTCCGCAACGGTGCATACTCAGGAGAACACTTCTTGATAATTTTAGTGAGAGATCATCTTATAATGCTACCGTCAATCAAAGCAAGATAAGATGCATAAAGGATAAACATCACATGCAATCAATATAAGTGATATGATATGGTCATCATCATCTTGTGCTTGTGATCTCCATCGCCAAGCACCGTCATGATCACCATCGCCACCGCGCGACACCTTGATCTCCATCGTAGCATCGTTGTCGTCTCGCCAACTATTGCTTCTACGACTATCGCTACTCCTTAGTGATAAAGTAAAGCAATTACATGGCGTTGCATTTCATACAATAAAGCGACAACCATATGGCTCCTGCCGATTGCCGATAACTCGGTTACAAAACATGATCATCTCATACAATAAAGTATAGCATCACGTTTGACCACATCACATCACATCATGCCCTGCAAAAACAAGTTAGACGTCCTCTACTTTGTTGTTGCAAGTTTTACGTGGCTGCTACGGGCTGAGCAAGAACCGTTCTTACCTACGCATCAAAACCACAACGATATTTCGTCAAATAGACTCCGTTTAACCTTCTCAAGGACCGGGCGTAGCCACACTCGATTCAACTAAAGTGAGAGAGACAGACACCGCCGGTCACCTTTAAGCAACGAGTGCTCGAGCGGTGAAACCAGTCTCGCGTAAGCGACGCGTAATGTCGGTCCGGGCGCTTCATCTCACAATACCGCTGAACCAAAGTATGACATGCTGGTAGGCAGTATGACTTGTATCGCCCACAACTCACTTGTGTTCTACTCGTGCACATGACATCAACGCATAAAACCTGGCTCGGATGCCATTGTTGGGGAACGAGTAATTTCAAAAATTTCCTACGATCACGCAAGACCATGGTGATGGCATAGCAACGAGAGGGAGAGTGTCCGTTCACGCACCCTCGAGACCGAAAGCGAAGCGTTATAACAACGCTGTTGATGTAGTCGACGTCTCCACGATCCGACCGATCCAAGCACCGAACGACGGCACCTCCGAGTTACGCACACGCTCAGCTCGATGACGATCCCGGACTCGATCCAGCAAAGTGTCGGGATGAGTTCCACAAGACGACGGCGTGGTGACGATGTTGATGCTCCACCGACGCAGGGCTTCGCCTAAGCTCCGCGATGATATGACTTCTCCGGCGCAGGGCTTCTCCTAAGCTCATGACGATATGACCGAAGTGGAATATGGTGGAAGGGGCACCGCACGGCTAAGGCAAGATCCGTAGATCAACTTGTGTGTCTTGGGGTGCCCCTGCCCCAGATATAAAGGAGCCAAGGGGAGGTGGCGGCCCTAGGGGAGGCGACAAGGAGGAGTCCTACTCCCACCGAGTAGGACTCCCCCTCTCCTAGTTGGACTAGGATTGGAGGAGGGAAGAGGGAAGGCGCGCCCCCCTTCCTTGTCCTATTCGGACTAGAGGGGAGGGGGCGCAGCCCACCTTGGCCTGCCCTTCCTCTTCTCCCATGGCACATTAAGGCCCATAGACTTCCGGGGTGTTCCGTAACCTCCGGTACTCGGTAAAATCGATTTCACCCGAACACTTCCGATGTCCAAATGTAGGCTTCCAATATATCAATCTTTATGTCTCGACCATTTCGAGACTCCTCGTCATGTCCGTGATCACATCCGGACTCGAACAACCTTCGTGCATCAATACTTATAAACTCATTATGAACTGTCATCGAACGTTAAGCGTGCGGACCCTACGGGTTCGAGAACTATGTAGACATGACCTAGAACCATTCTCGGTCAATAACCAATAGCGGAACCTGGATGCCCATATTGGTTCCTACATATTCTACGAAGATCTTTATCGGTCAAACCGCATAACGACATCGCCGTTCCTTTGTCATCGGTATGTTACTTACCCGAGATTCGATCGTCGGTATCCAATACCTAGTTCAATCTCGTTACGGTAAGTCTCTTTACTCGTTCCGTAATACATCATCTCACAACTAACTCATTAGTTGTAATGCTTGCAAGGCTTAAGTGATGTGCATTACCGAGAAGGCCTGGAGATACCTCTCCGACAATCGAGTGACAAAACCTAATCTCGAAATACGCCAACCCAACAAGTACCTTTGGAGACACCTGTAGTACTCCTTTATAATCACCCGATTGCGTTGTGACGTTTGGTAGTACCAAAGTGTTCCTCCGTAAACGGAGTTGCATAATCTCATAGTTATAGGAACATGTATGGGTCATGAAGAAAGCATTAACATACTAAACGATCAACTGTTAAGCTAACGGAATGGGTCATGTCAATCAGATCATTCAACTAATGATGTGACCTTGTTAATCAAATAACAACTCCTTGTTCATGGTTAGGAAACATAACCATCTTTGATTAACAAGCTAGTCAAGTAGAGGCATACTAGTGACATACTGTTTGTCTATATATTCACACATGTATTATGTTTCCGGTTAATACAATTCTAGCATGAATAATAAACATTTATCATGATATAAGGAAATAAATAATAACTTTTATTATTGCCTCTAGGGCATATTTCCTTCACATACCGTCTGACAAAAGGAATAGAATACGGGGTTGCTTGAACCCTAGACATCGTGGTTCATCCGATGACATCATCGAGGAGCATGTGGGAGCCAACATGGGTATCCAGATCCCGCTGTTGGTTATTGACCGAGAGCGCGTCGGTCATGTCTCAAGATGTCTCCCGAACCCGTAGGGTCTACACACTTAAGGTTCGGTGACGCTAGGGTTAATAGGAAGACTTGTATGTGATTACGAATGTTGTTGAGTCCCGGATGAGATCCCGGACGTCACGAGGAGTTCGGAATGGTCCGGAGGTAAAGATTTATATATGGGAAGTCGTCAAACGGACACCGGAAAAGTTTCGGGTCATATCGGTATTATGGAGGGTCCACCGGAAAGGTTCCGGAGGACCATCGGGAGGGGCCACCCCTTTCGGGGGGCCACTTGGGCTGCGTGGGAGGCAGCCAGCCCCTGGTGGGCTGGGCGTGTTAGGGAACGTAGTAATTTCAAAAATTTTCCTACGATCACGCAAGACCATGGTGATGGCATAGCAACGAGAGGGAGAGTGTCCGCCCACGCACTCGTGAGACCGAAAGCGAAGCGTTATATTAACGCTGTTGATGTAGTCGACGTATTCACGATCCGACCGATCCAAGCACCGTTACTCCGCACCTCCGAGTTCTTGGCACACGTTCAGCTCGATGACGATCCCCGAGCTCCGATCCAGCAAAGCGTCGGGAAGGAGTTCCGTCAACCGACGACGGCGTGGTGACGATCTTGATGTTCTACCGTCGCAGGCTTCGCCTAAGCACCGCTACAATATGACCGAGGTGGAATATGGTGGAGGGGGCACCGACACAGCTAAGGAACGATCCGTAGATCAACTTGTGTGTTCTAGGGTGCCCCCTGCCCCGTATATAAAGGAGCAAGGGGAGGGCGGCCAGCCCTTGGGCGCACCAAGGAGGGGGAGTCCTCCTCCTAGTAGGAGTAGGACTCCCTTTCCTAGTCCTACTAGGAAGAGGGAAGGGGAAGGAAAGAGAGGGAGAGGGAAGGGGGCTGCGCGCCCCTCCTAGTCCAATTCGGACTCCCCATGGAGGGGGGCGCACCACCTCCTGGTGCAGCTCTCTCTCCCTCTTGGCCCAATAAGGCCCATAACTTCCCGGGGTTCGGTAACCCTCGGCACTCCGGTTTTCTCCGAAACTTCGGAACCTTTCCGTGTCCGAATATAACCATCCAATATATCAATCTTTATGTCTCGACCATTTCGAGACTCCTCGTCATGTCCGTGATCACATCCGGGACTCGAACTCCTTCGGTACATCAAAATACATAAACTCATAATAACCGCATTGAAACCTTAAGCGTGCGGACCCTACGGTTCGAGAACTATGTAGACATGACCTAGAACTATTCTCGGTCAATAACCAATAGCGGAACCTGGATGCTCATATTGGTTCCTACATATTCTCTGAAGATCTTTATCGGTCAAACCGCATAACAACATACGTTGTTCCCTTTGTCATCGGTATGTTACTTTCCGAGATTCGATCGTCGGTATCCAATACCTAGTTTAATCTCGTTACGGAAAGTCTCTTTACTCGTTCCGTAATACATCATCTCACAACTAACTCTTTAGTTGCAATGCTTGCAAGGCTTTATGTGATGTGTATTACCGAGAAGGCCTAGAGATACCTCTCCGACAATCGGAGTGACAAAACCTAATCTTGAAATACGCCAACCCAACAAGTACCTTTGGAGACACCTGTAGTACTCCTTTATAATCACCCGATTACGTTGTGACGTTTGGTAGTACCAAAGTGTTCCTCCGTAAACGGAGTTGCATAATCTCATAGTTACAGGAACATGTATGGGTCATGAAGAAAGCATTAACATACTAAACGATCAAGTGTTAAGCTAACGGAATGGGTCATGTCAATCAGATCATTCAACTAATGATGTGACCTTGTTAATCAAACAACAACTCCTTGTTCATGGTTAGGAAACATAACCATCTTTGATTAACAAGCTAGTCAAGTAGAGGCATACTAGTGACATACTGTTTGTCTATATATTCACACATGTATTATGTTTCCGGTTAATACAATTCTAGCATGAATAATAAACATTTATCATGATATAAGGAAATAAATAATAACTTTATTATTGCCTCTAGGGCATATTTCCTTCAGTCTCCCACTTGCACTAGAGTCAATAATCTAGATCACATCACCATGTGATTAACATCGATAGTTCACATCATCATGTGATTAACACCCATAATTCACATCGCCATGTGACCAAGACCCAAAGGGTTTACTAGATTCAGTAATCTAGTTCTCATCGCTATGTGATTAACACCCAAAGAGTACTAAGGTGTGATCATGTTTTGCTTTGTGAGAGAATCTTAGTCAACGGGTCTGCCACATTCAGATCCGTATGTATTTTGCAAATCTCTATGTCAACAATGCTCGCACGGAGCTACTCTAGTTAATTGCTCCCACTATCAATATGTATCTAGATCGAGACTTAAAGTCATCCAGATCGGTGTCAAAATTTGCATCGACGTAACCCTTACTGATTTAACCTTTTCACTTCCATAATCGAGAAACATATCCTTATTCCATTAAGGATAATTTTGACCACTGTCCAGTGATCTATTCCTAGATTACTATTGTATTCCCTTGCCAAACTCAGTGTAGGGTATACAATAGATCTGGTACACAGCATGGCATACTTTATAGAACCTATGGCCAAGGCATAGGGAATGACTTTCATTCTCTTTCTATCTTCCGCCGTGGTCGGGTTTTGAGTCTTACTCAATTTCACACCTTGTAACACAGGCAAGAACTCTTTCTTTGACTGTTCCATTTTGAACTACTTCAAAATCTTGTCAAGGTATGTACTCATTGAAAAAACTTATCAAGCGTCTTGATCTATCTCTATAGATATTGATGCTCAATATGTAAGCAGCTTCACCGAGGTCTTTCTTTGAAAAACTCCTTTCAAACACTCCTTTATGCTTTGCAGAATAATTCTACATTATTTCCGATCTACAATATGTCATTCACATATACTTATCAGAAATGCTGTAGTGCTCCCACTCACTTTCTAGTAAATACAGGCTTCACCGCAAGTCTGTATAAAACTATATACTTTGATCAACTTATCAAAGCGTATATTCCAACTCCGAGATGCTTGCACCAGTCCATAGATGGATCGCTGGAGCTTGCACATTTTGTTAGCTCCTTTAGGATTGACAAAACCTTCTGGTTGCATCATATACAACTCTTCTTTAATAAATCCATTAAAGAATGTATTTTTGACATCCATTTGCCAGATTTCATAAAATGTGGCAATTGCTAACATGATTCGGACAGACTTAAGAATCGCTACAGTTGAGAAAATCTCATTTGTAGTCAACACCTTGAACTTGTCGAAAACCTTTCTACGACAAGTCGAGCTTTGTAGATAGTAATACTACTATCAGCATCATCTTCCTCTTGAAGATCCATTTATATAATATGGCTTGCCGATCATCGGCAACTCCATCAAAGTCCACACTTTGTTCTCATATATGGATCCCATCTCAGATTTCATGGTCTCAAACCATTTCGCGGAATCTGGGCTCATCATCGCTTCCTCATAGTTCGTAGATTCATCATGGTCTAGTAACATGACTTCTAGAATAGGATTATCGTACCACTCTGGTGCGGATCTTACTCCGGAAGACCTACGATGTTTGGTAGTAACTTGATCTGAAGTTTCATGATCATCATCATTAACTTCTTCACTAATTGGTGTAGAAATCACTGGAACTGATTTCTGTGATGAACTACTTTCCAATAAGGGAGGAGGTACAATTACCTCATCAAGTTCTACTTTCCTCCCACTCACTTCTTTCGAGAGAAACTTCTTCTCTAGAAAGGATCTATCTTAGCAACGAAAAACTTGCCTTTGGATCTGTGATAGAAGGTGTACCCAATAGTTGCCTTTGGGTATTCTATGAAGACGCACTTCTCCGATTTGGGTTCGAGCTTATCAGGTGAAACCTTTTCACATAAGCATCACAACTCCAAACTTTAAGAAACGACACTTAGGTTTATCGTTAAACCATAGTTCATACGGTGTCGCCTCGACGGATTTAGATGGTGCCCTATGTGAATGCAGCTGTCTCTAATGCATAACCCCAAAACGATAGTGGTAAATCGGTAAGATACATCATAGATCGCACCATATCCAATAAAGTGCGTTTATGACGTTCGGACACACCATTATGTTGTGGTGTTCCATGTGGCGTGAGCTGTGAAACTATTCCACTTTGTTTTAATTGAAGACCAAACTCAGAACTCAAATATTCATCTCCACGATCAGATCGCAGAAACTTTATTTTCTTGTTACGATGATTTTCCACTTCACTCTGAAATTCTTTGAACCTTTCAACTATTTCAGACTTATGTTTCATCAAGTAGATATACCCATATCTGCTCAAATCATCATGTGAAGGTTAGAAAATAATGATACTTGCCACGAGCATCAACACTCATTGGATCGTATACATCGGTATGTATTATTTCCAATAGGTTTGTTGCTCGTTCCATTGTTCCGAACAATGGAGTTTTAGTCATCTTGCCCAAAAGGCACGGTTCGCAAGCATCAAATGATTCATAATCAAGTGATTCCAAAAGTCCATCAGCATGGAGTTTTCTTCATGCGCTTTACACCAATATGACCTAAACGGCAGTGCCACAAATAAGTTGCACTATCATTATTAACTTTGCATCTTTTGGTTTCAATATTATGAATATGTGTATCACCATGATCGAGATCCAATGAACCATTTTCATTGGGTGTGTAACCATATAAGGTTTTATTCATGTAAACAGAACAACAATTTATTCTCTTACTTAAATGAATAACCGTATTGCAATGAACATGATCAAATCATATTTATGCTCAACACCAAATAACACTTATTTAGGTTCCACACTAATCCCGAAATTATAGGGAGTGTGCGATGATGATCATATCAATCTTGGAACTACTTCCAACACTCATCGTCACATCCTTCAACTAGTCTCTGTTTATTCGCAACTCCTGTTTGAGTTACTACTCTTAGCAACTGAACCAGTATCAAATACCGAGGGTTGCTACGAACACTAGTAAAATACACATCAATAATTTGTATATCAAATATACCTTTGTTCACTTTGCCATCCTTCTTATCCGCCAAATACTTGGGGTAGTTCCGCTTCCAAAGGACCAGTTCCATTGCAGCAAAAGCACTTAGTCTCGTGCTTAGGTCCAGACTTGGGCTTCTTCACCGAGTAGCAACTTGCTTGCCGTTCTTCTTGAAGTTCCCCTTCTTCCCTTTGCCCTTTTCCTTGAGACTAGTGGTCTTGTCCATCATCAACACTTGATGCTCTTTCTTGATTTCTACCTTCGTTGATTTCAACATCACGAAGAGCTCGGGAATCGTTTTCGTCATCCCTTGCATACTATAGTTCATCACGAAGTTCTAGTAACTTTAGTGATGGTGACTAGAGAATTCTGTCAATCACTATCTTATCGGAAGATTAACTCCCACTTGATTCAAGCGATTGAAGTACTCGGACAATCTGAGCACATGCTCACTAGTTGAGCGATTCTCCTCCATCTTTTAGCTATAGAACTTGTTGGAGACTTCATATCTCTCAACTCGGTATTTGCTTGAAATATTAACTTCAATTCCTGGAACATCTCATATGGTCCATGACGCTCAAAACGCCTTTGAAGTCCCGATTCTAAGCCGTTAAGCATGGTGCACTAAACTATCAAGTAGTCATCATATTGAGCTAGCCAAACGCTCATAACGCCTCGCATCGCTCCTGCAATAGGTCTGTCACCTAGCGGTGCATTAAGGACATAATTCTTCTGCGCAGTAATGAGGATAAACCTCAGATCACGGATCCAATCCGCAATATTGCTACTAACATCTTTCAATACAATTTTCTCTAGGAACACATATGAAAACATAGGGAAGCAACAACGCGAGCTATTGATCTACAACAAACATAGACAAGCAAAATACTATCAGGTACTAAGTTCATGATAAATTTAAGTTCAATTAATCATATTATTAAAGAACTCCCACTTAGACAGACATCTCTCTAGTTATCTAAGTGATCACGTGATCCAAATCAACTAAACCATAACCGATCATCACGTGAGATGGAGTAGTTTTCAATGGTGAACATCTTATGTTGATCATATCTGCTATATGATTCACGTTCGACCTTTCGGTCTCCGTGTTCCGAGGCCATATCTGTATATGCTAGGCTCGTCAAGTATAACCTGAGTATTCTGCGTGTGCAAAAACTGGCTTGCACCCGTTGTAGATGGACGTAGAGCTTATCACACCCGATCATCACGTGGTGTCTCGGCACGATTTAACTTTGGCAACGGTGCATACTCAGGAGAACACTACTTGATAATTTTAGTGAGAGATCATCTTATAATGCTACCGTCAATCAAAGCAAGATAAGATGCATAAAGGATAAACATCACATGCAATCAATATAAGTGATATGATATGGCCATCATCATCTTGTGCTTGTGATCTCCATCTCGAAGCACCGTCATGATCACCATCGCCACCGGGCGCGACACCTTGATCTCCATCGTAGCATCGTTGTCGCCTCGCCAACTATTGCTTTACGACTATCGCTACCGCTTAGTGATAAAGTAAAGCAATTACATGGCGCTTGCATTTCATACAATAAAGCGACAACCATATGGCTCTCGCCGATTGCCGATAACTCGGTTACAAAACATGATCATCTCATACAATAAAATATAGCATCACGCCTTGACCATATCACATCACAACATGCCCTGCAAAAACAAGTTAGACGTCCTCTACTTTGTTGTTGCAAGTTTTACGTGGCTGCTACGGGCTGAGCAAGAACCGTTCTTACCTCACATCAAAACCACAACGATATTTCGTCAAATAGACTCCGTTTAACCTTCTCAAGGACCGGCGAGCCACACTCGGTTCAACTAAAGTGAGAGAGACAGACACCCGCCGGTCACCTTTAAGCAACGAGTGCTCACAGCGGTGAAACCAGTCTCGCGAAGCGTCACGCGTAATGTCGGTCCGGCCGCTTCATCTCACAATACCGCTGAACCAAAGTATGACATGCTGGTAGGTAGTATGACTTGTATCGCCCACAACTCACTTGTGTTCTACTCGTGCATATGACATCAACGCATAAAACCAGGCTCGATACCCTTGTTAGGGAACGTAGTAATTTCAAAAATTTTCCTACGATCACGCAAGACCATGGTGATGGCATAGCAACGAGAGGGGAGAGTGTCCGCCCACGCACCCTCGAGACCGAAAGCGAAGCGTTATATTAACGGTTGATGTAGTCGACGATTCACGATCCGACCGATCCAAGCACCGCATCCGCACCTCCGAGTTCTTGGCACACGCTCAGCTCGATGACGATCCCCGAGCTCCGATCCAGCAAAGCGTCGGGAAGGAGTTCCGTCAAGACGACGGCGTGGCAGGACGATCTTGATGTTCTACCGTCGCAGGGCTTCGCCTAAGCACCGCTACAATATGACCGAGGTGGAATATGGTGGAGGGGGCACCGACACGGCTAAGGAACGATCCGTAGATCAACTTGTGTGTTCTAGGGTGCCCCCCCCCCAGATATAAAGGAGCAAGGGGAGGGCGGCCAGCCCTTGGGGCGCACCAGGAGGGGGGAGTCCTCCTCCTAGTAGGAGTAGGACTCCCTTTCCTAGTCCTACTAGGAAGAGGGAAGGGAAGGAAAGAGAGGGAGAGGAGAGGGAGGGGGCTGCGCCCCTCCTAGTCCAATCGGACTCCCCATGGAGGGGCGCACCACCTCCTGGTGCAGCCCTCTCTCCCTCTTGGCCCAATAAGGCCCATAACTTCCCGGGGTTCCGTAACCCCCAAGCACTCCGGTTTTCTCCGAAACTTCCGAACCTTTCCGTGTCCGAATATAACCATCCAATATATCAATCTTTATGTCTCGACCATTTCGAGACTCCTCGTCATGTCCGTGATCACATCCGGGACTCGAACTCCTTCGTACATCAAAATACATAAACTCATAATAACCGTCATTGAAACCTTAAGCGTGCATGGACCCTACGGTTCGAGAACTATGTAGACATGACCTAGAACTATTCTCGGTCAATAACCAATAGCGGAACCTGGATGCTCATATTGGTTCCTACATATTCTACTGAAGATCTTTATCGGTCAAACCGCATAACAACATACGTTGTTCCCTTTGTCATCGGTATGTTACTTTCCCGAGATTCGATCGTCGGTATCCAATACCTAGTTTAATCTCGTTACCGGAAAGTCTCTTTACTCGTTCCGTAATACATCATCTCACAACTAACTCTTTAGTTGCAATGCTTGCAAGGCTTTATGTGATGTGTATTACCGAGAAGGCCTAGAGATACCTCTCCGACAATCGGAGTGACAAAACCTAATCTTGAAATACGCCAACCCAACAAGTACCTTTGGAGACACTGTAGTACTCCTTTATAATCACCCGATTACGTTGTGACGCTTGGTAGTACCAAAGTGTTCCTCCCGTAAACGGAGTTGCATAATCTCATAGTTACAGGAACATGTATGGGTCATGAAGAAAGCATTAACATACTAAACGATCAAGTGTTAAGCTAACGGAATGGGTCATGTCAATCAGATCATTCAACTAATGATGTGACCTTGTTAATCAAACAACAACTCCTTGTTCATGGTTAGGAAACATAACCATCTTTGATTAACAAGCTAGTCAAGTAGAGGCATACTAGTGACATACTGTTTGTCTATATATTCACACATGTATTATGTTTCCGGTTAATACAATTCTAGCATGAATAATAAACATTTATCATGATATAAGGAAATAAATAATAACTTTATTATTGCCTCTAGGGCATATTTCCTTCAGGGCGCACCCCCTCCCCTTGGCCCATGCGCCTAGGGTTGAGGGGGGAACCCTAAGGGGCGCCCTTGCTTGGGGGCAAGCCCCTCCCTTGGTCCCCCCTCTAGATGCATCTAGAGGGGCCGCCCTCCTCCCTTCCCTATAAATAGAGGGGTGAAGGGAGGGCTGCACACACCATTGAAGGCGCAGCCCTCCCTCCCAACACCTCTCCTCCTCCGCGTAAGCTTGGCGAAGCCTCGCGGAGCTTGATCACTCCATCCGCATCACGTCGTCGTGCTGCCATTGGAGTTGTCTTCCTCAACCTCTCCTTCCTCCTTGCTGGATCAAGACGAAGGAAACGCCGTCGTCCGTACGTGTGTTGAACACGGAGGTGCTGTCCGTTCAGCAGTTGGTCATCGGTGATCGGAATCACGTTGGGAACGTCTTCATCATCACCACTCCCTCGAACGCTTCCGTACTCGATCTACAAGTGGTATGTAGATGCAAACTCTCTCTCTTGACTCGTTGCTTAGTAGAACTCATAGATGGATCTTGGTGAAACCGTAGAAATTTTTTAATTTTCTGCAACGTTCCCCAACAGTGGCATCATGAGCTAGGTCTATGCGTAGTTCTCTATTGCACGAGTAGAACACAATTTAGTTGTGGGCGTGGATCTTGTCAATTTACTTGCCGCTACTAGTCTTATCTTGCTTCCGCGGTATTGTGGGATGAAGCGGCCCGACCAACCTTACGTGACGCTTACGTGAGACCGGTTCCACCGACTAACATGCACTAGTTGCATAAGGTGGCTGGCGGTGTCTGCTCTCCTACTTTAGTTGGAGCGGATTCGTGAAAAGGGTCCTTATGAAGGGTAAATAGAAGTTGAAAAGATCACGTTGTGGTTATTCGTAGGTAAGAAAACGTTCTTGCTAGAACCCAATTGCAGCCACGTAAAAGATGCAACAACAATTAGAGGACGCCTAACTTGTTTTTGCAGCAATTGTCATGTGATGTGATATGGCCAAGTTGTGATGAATGATGAATGACATATTGTGATGTATGAGATCATGTTCTTGTAATAGGAATCACGACTTGCATGTCGATGAGTATGACAACCGGCAGGAGCCATAGGAGTTGTCTTTATTTTGTATGACCTGCGTGTCATTGAAGAACGCCATGTAACTTACTTTACTTTATTGCTAAACGCATTAGCCATAGAAGTAGAAGTAGTCGTTGGCGTGACAACTTCATGAAGGCACAATGATGAAGATCATGATGATGGAGATCATGGTGTCATGCCGGTGACAAGATGATCATGGAGCCCCGAAGATGGAGATCAATGGAGCTTTATGATATTGGCCATATCATGTCACTACTATATAATTGCATGTGATGTTTATTATGTTTATACATCTTGTTTACTTAGAACGACGGTAGTAAATAAGATGATCCCTTACAACAATTTCAAGAAGTGTTTCCCCTAACTGTGCACCGTTGCTAAAGTTCGTCGCTTCTAAGCACCACGTGATGATCGGGTGTGATGGATTCTTACGTTCACATACAACGGGTGTAAGACAGATTTACACACGCGAAAACACTTAGGGTTTACTTGACGAGCCTAGCATGTACAGACATGGCCTCGAACACGGAGACCGAAAGGTCGAACATGAGTCGATAGAAGATACGATCAACATGAGAATGTTCACCGATGATGACTAGTCCGTCTCACGTGATGATCGGACACGGCCTAGTCGACTCGGATCGTGTAACACTTAGATGACTAGAAGGATGTCTAATCTGAGTGGGAGTTCATTTAATAATTTGATTAGATGAACTTAATTATCATGAACTTATTCTAAAATTTTTGAATGATATGTCTTGTAGATCAAATGGCCAACGCTCATGTCAACTTGAACTTCAACGCGTTCCTAGAGAAAACCAAGCTGAAAGATGACGGCAGCAACTATACGGACTGGGTCCGAACTTGAGGATCATCCTCATAGCTGCCAGAAACAATATGTCCTAGAAGGACCGCTAGGTGACGCCCCGTCCTGCAGAACCAAGACATTATGAATGCTTGGCAGTCTCGTGCTGATGATTACTCCCTCGCTCAAAGGCGGCATGCTTTACAGCTTAGAACCGGGGCTCCAAAAGCGTTTTGAGCATCACGGAGCATATGAGATGTTCGAGGAGCTGAAACTTGTTTTCCAAGCTCATGCCCGGGTCGAGAGATATGACATCTCCGACAAGTTCTATAGTTGTAAGATGGAGGAAAATAGTTCTGTCAGTGAGCACATTCTCAAGATGTCTAGGTTGCACAACCGTATGACCTAGCTGAATATTAACCTCCCTGATGAGGCGGTCATTGACAGAATCCTACAGTCGCTCCCACCAAGCTACAAGAGCTTTGTGATGAACTACAACATGCAGGGGATGGTAAAGACCATTCCTGAAGTGTTCTCTATGCTGAAGTCAGCCGAGGTTGAAATCAAGAAAGAACATCAAGTGTTGATGGTCAATAAGACCACTAAGTTCAAGAAGGGCAAGGGCAAGAAGAACTTCAAGAAGGACGGCAAGGAGGTTGCCGCGCCCGCAAGCAAGTTGCCGGAAGAAGTCAAAGAATGGACCCAAGCCCGAGACTGAGTGCTTTTATTGCAAGGGAGGGTCATCGAAGCGGAACTGCCCCAAATACTTAGCGGACAAGAAGGCCGCAACACCAAAGGTATATTTGATATACATGTAATTGATGTGTACTTTACCAAGACTCGTAGTAACTCCTGGGTATTTGATACCGTGCCGTTGCTCATATTTGTAACTCACAGCAGGAGCTGCGGAATAAGCGGAGATCGGCAAAGGACGAGGTGACGCGCGCGCCGGGAATGGTTCCAGAGTCGATGTGATCGCCGTCGGCACGCTACCTCTTCATTTACCCTACGGATTAGTTATGAACCTTAATAATTGTTATTTGGTGCCAAGTTTGAGCATGAATATTGTATCTCGTATCTCGCTTAATGCGAGATGGCTACTCATTTAAATCCGAGAATAATGGTTGTTCTATTTATATGAGAGATATGTTTTATGGTCATGCTCCGATGGTCAATGGTTTATTCTTAATGAATCTCGGTTTAGTATTACACATGTTTATAGCGTGAATACCAAAAGATGTAAAGTTGATAACGATAGTCCCACATACTTGTGGCACTGCCGCCTTGGTCACATTGGTGTCAAGCGCATGAAGAAGCTCCATGCTGATGGACTTTTGGAGTCTTTAGATTATGAATCGCTTGACACATGCTAACCATGCCTCATGGGCAAGATGACCAAGACTCCGTTCTCCGGAACAACGGAGCGAGCAACCAAATTGTTGGAAATCATACATACCGATGTGTGCGGTCCAATGAGCATTGAGGCTCGCGGAGGATATCGTTATGTTCTCACTCTCACAGATGACTTGAGTAGATATGGTTATGTCTACTTGATGAAACACAAGTCTGAGACCTTTGAAAAGTTCAAGGAATTTCAGAATGAAGTAGAGAATCAACGTGACCGAAAGATAAAATTCTTACGATCAGATCGTGGAGGAGAATATTTAAGTCACGAATTTGGTACACACTTAAGAAAATGTGGAATCGTTTCACAACTAACGCCACCTGGAACACCTCAGCGTAACGGTGTGTCCGAACGTCGAATCGCACTCTATTGGATATGGTGCGGTCTATGATGTCTCTTACCGATTTACCGCTATCATTTTGGGGATACGCCTAGAGACAGCTACATTCACTTTCAATAGGGCACCGCCTAAGTCCGCTGAGACGACACCGTATGAATTATGGTTTGGGAAGAAACCTAAGCTGTCGTTTCTAAAAGTTTGGGGATGCGATGCTTATGTCAAGAAACTTCAACCTGAAAAGCTCGAACCCAAGTCGGAAAAATGCGTCTTCATAGGATACCCTAAAGAAACCATTGGGTATACCTTCTACTTAAGATCCGAGGGCAAGATCTTTGTTGCCAAGAACGGATCCTTTCTGGAAAAAGAGTTTCTCTCGAAAGAAGTAAGTGGGAGGAAAGTAGAACTCGATGAAGTACTACCTCTTGAACAGGATAGTGGTGCAGCTCAGAAAATGTTCCGTGATGCCTACACCAACCGAAGAGGAAATTCATGATGATGATCAAGGTACTTGGATCAAGTTGCTACTGAACTCAGAGGTCCACAAGGACACGTTCCGCACTGTGAGTGGTACGGCAACCCTGTCCGAAAATCATGTTGTTAGACAACGGTGAACCTTCGAACTATGAAGAAGCGATGGCGGGCCCAGATTCCAACAAATGGCTAGAAGCCATGAAACCGAGATAGAATCCATGTATGAAAACAAAGTGTGGACTTTGACCGACTTGTTCGATGATCGCGAGCGATAGAAAACAAATGGATCTTTAAGAAGAAGACGGACACGATGGTAATGTCACCATCTATAAAGCTCGACTTGTCGCTAAGGGTTATCGGCAAGTTCAAGGGATTGACTACGATGAGACTTTCTCCCGTAGCGAAGCTGAAGTCCGTCCAATCATGTTAGCAATTGCCGCATACTATGATTATGAGATATGGCAGATGGACGTCAAAACAGCGTTCCTTAACGGATATCTTAAGGAAGAGCTGTATATGATGCAGCCGGAGGGTTTTGTCGATCCTAAGAATGTCGACAAAGTATGCAAGCTCCAGCGATCCATTTATGGGCTGGTGCAAGCATCTCGAGTTGGAACATTCGCTTTGATGAGATGATCAAAGCGTTTGGGTTTATCTGAGACTTATGGAGAAGCTGCGTTTACAAGAAAGTGAGTGGGAGCTCAGAGCATTTCTCATATTATATGTAGATGACATACTTTTGATGGGAAATGATATAGAATTCTTGGACAACATTAAGGCCTACTTGAATAAGTGTTT
Source organism: Aegilops longissima (assembly GCA_021605205.1). Classification (NCBI taxonomy): domain Eukaryota; kingdom Viridiplantae; phylum Streptophyta; class Magnoliopsida; order Poales; family Poaceae; genus Aegilops; species Aegilops longissima. The sequence goes on along the minus strand of CM038681.1, from coordinate 656,012,001 downwards.
TTCAATGAAGGACCTTGGAGAAGCTGCTTATATATTAGGCATCAAGATCTATAGAGATAGATCGAGACGCCTCATAGGTCTTTCACAAAGCACATACCTTGATAAGATTTTGAAGAAGTTCAAAATGGATCAGTCCAAGAAAGGGTTCTTGCCTGTGTTGCAAGGTGTGAGATTGAGCTCAGCTCAATGCCCGACCACGGCAAAAGATAAAGAAGAGATGAGTGTCATCCCCTATGCCTCAGCCATAGGATCTATTATGTATGCCATGCTGTGTACCGGACTGATGTAAACCTTGCCGTAAGTTTGGTAGGAAGGTACCAAAGTAATCCCGCAAGGAACACTGGACAGCGGTCAAGAATATCCTGAAGTACCGAAAAGGACAAAGGACATGTTTCGTTTATGGAGGTGACGAAGAGCTCGTCAGAAGGGTTACGCCGATGCTAGCTTCGACACGATCTGATGACTCTAAGTCACAAACCGGATACGTATATATGTTGAATGGTGGAGCAGAAGCTGGTGCAGCTGCAAGCGAAAGCGTCGTGGCGGGATCTACATGTGAAGCGGAGTACATGGCAGCCTCGGAGGCAGTGCATGAAGCAATTTGGGTGAAGGAGTTCATCACCGACCTAGGAGTCATACCCAATGCGTCGGGGCCGATCAAACTCTTCCGTGACAACACTGGAGCTATTGCCCTTGCCAAGGAGCCCAGGTTTCACAAGAAGACCAGCACATCAAGCGTCGCTTCAACTCCATCCGTGAAAACGTTCAGATGGAGACATAGAAATTTGTAAAGTGCATACGGATCTGAATGTCGCAGATCCGCTGACTAAACCTCTTCCGCGGGCAAAACATGATCAACACCGTAACTCTATGGGTGTTCGATTCATCACAATGTAACTAGATTATTGACTCTAGTGCAAGTGGGAGACTGTTGGAAATATGCCCTAGAGGCAATAATAAAAGCATTATTATTATATTTCATTGTTCATGATAATTGTCTTTTATTCATGCTATAATCAGTATCATACGGAAATCGTGATACACGTGTGAATACATAGACCACAATACGTCCCTAGTGAGCCTCTAGTTGACTAGCTCGTTGGTCGACGAGATAGTCATGGTTTCTCGACTGTGGACATCGATGTCATTGATAACGGATCACGCCATTAGGAGAATGACGTGATGGACAAGACCCAATCCTAAGCATAGCACAAAATCGTGTAGTTCGTTTTGCGAGCTTTTCCAATGTCAAGTATCTCTTCCTTAGACCGTGAGATCGTAACTCCCGGATACCGTAGGAATGCTTTGGTGTACCAAACGCCACAACGTAATCGGGTGACTATAAAGGTGCATTACAGGTATCTCCGAAAGTGTCTGTTGGGTTGACACGGATCGAGACAGGGATTTGTCACTCCGTATGACGGAGAGGTATCACTGGGCCCACTCGGTAGTGCATCATCATAATGAGCTCAAAGTGATCAAGTGTTTGGTCACGGGATCATGCATTACGGTACGAGTAAAGTGACTTGCCGGTAACGAGACTGAACGAGGTATTGGGATACGGACGATCGAGTCTCGGGCAAGTAACATACCGTCTGACAAAAGGAATAGAATACGGGGTTGCTTGAACCCTAGACATCGTGGTTCATCCGATGACATCATCGAGGAGCATGTGGGAGCCAACATGGGTATCCAGATCCCGATGTTGGTTATTGACCAGAGCGCCCCGGTCATGTTCAGATGTCTCCGAACCCGTAGGGTCTACACACTTAAGGTTCGGTGACGCTAGGGTTAATAGGAAGACTTGTAAGTGATTACCGAATGTTGTTCGAGTCCGGATGAGATCCCGGACGTCACGAGGAGTTCCGGAATGGTCCGGAGGTAAAGATTTATATATGGGAAGTCGTCAAACGGACACCGAAAAAGTTTCGGTCATATCGGTATTATGGAGGGTCCACCGAAAGGTTCCGGAGGTCCACGGGAGGGGCACACCTTCGGGGGCCACTTGGGCTGCGTGGGAGGCAGCCAGCCCTGGTGGCTGGGCGCACCCTCCCTTGGCCCATGCGCCTAGGGTTGAGGGGGAACCCAAGGGGCGCCTTGCTTGGGGGCAAGCCCCCTCCCTTGGCCGCCCCCTCTAGATGCATCTAGAGGGGCCGCCCTCCTCCCTTCCCCTATAAATAGAGGGGTGAAGGGAGGCTGCACACACCATTGAAGGCGCAGCCCTCCCTCCCAACACCTCTCCTCCTCCGCGTAAGCTTGGCGAAGCCTCGCGGAGAACAGTCACTCCATCTGCATCACGCCGTCGTGCTGCCATTGGAGTTGTCTTCCTCAACCTCTCCTTCCTCCTTGCTGGATCAAGACGAAGGAGACGCCATCGTCTCCGCACGTGTGTTGAACACGGAGGTGCTGTCCGCTCAGCACTTGGTCATCGGTGATCGGAATCACGTTGGGAACGTCTTCATCATCACCACTCCCTCGAACGCCTGCACTCGATCTACAAGTGGTATGTAGATGCAAACTCTCTCTTGACTCGTTGCTTAGTAGAACTCATAGATGGATCTTGGTGAAACCGTAGAAAAATTTTTAATTTTCTGCAACGTTCCCCAACACTATTCTTGTTGAATCTCGACAGTAGTGATACACATATTCATAATGTCGAAGCCAAAAGATGCAGAGTTGATAATGATAGTGCAACTTATTTGTGGCACTGCCGCTTAGGTCATATCGTGTAAACGCATGAAGAAACTCCATACAGATGGACTTTTGGAATCACTTGATTATGAATCACTTGGTACTTGCGAACCGTGCCTCATGGGCAAGATGACTAAAACACCGTTCTCCGGTTGTATGGAGAGAGCAACAGATTTGTTGGAAATCATACATACAGATGTATGTGGTCCGATGAATGTTGAAGCTCGTGGCGGATATCGTTATTTTCTCACCTTCATAGATGATTTAAGCAGATACGGGTATATCTACTTAATGAAGCATAAATCTGAAACATTTGAAAAGTACAAAGAATTTCAGAGTGAAGTTGAAAATCATCGTAACAAGAAAATAAAGTTTTTACGATCTGATCGTGGAGGAGAATATTTGAGTTACGAGTTTGGTCTACATTTGAAGCAATGCGGAATAGTTTCGCAACTCACGCCACCGGGAACACCACAGCGTAATGGTGTGTCCGAACGTCGAATCGTGCTTTACTAGATATGGTGCGATCTATGATGTCTATTTCGATTTACCGCTATCGCTTTGGGGTTATGCTTTAGAGACGGCCGCATTCACGTTAAATAGGACACCGTCAAAATCCGTTAAGACGACACCTTATGAACTATGGTTTGGCAAGAAACCAAAGTTGTCGTTTCTGAAAGTTTGGGGTTGTGATGCTTATGTGAAAAAGCTTCAACCTGATAAGCTTGAACCCAAATCGGAAAAATGTGTCTTCATAGGATACCCAAAGGAGACAATTGGGTATACCTTCTATCACAGATCCGAAGGCAAGACATTCGTTGTTAAGAATGGATCCTTTCTAGAGAAGGAGTTTCTCTCGAAAGAAGTGAGTGGGAGGAAAGTAGAACTTGATGAGGTAACAGTACCAGCTCCCTTATTGAAAGCAGTTCATCACGTAAATCGGTTTCGTGACACCTACACCAGCTTAGCGAGGAAGATAATGATAATGATCATGAAACTTCAGATCAAGTTGTCACTGAATCAGAGATCAACCAGAATAAAATCCGCACTGAGTGGTACGGTAATCCTATTTCGAAGTCATGCTACTAGATCATGGTGAACCTATGAACTATGAAGAAGCGATGGTGAGCCCAGATTCGCAAAATGGCTTGAAGCCATGAAATCTGAGATGGGATCCATGTATGAGAACAAAGTATGGACTTTGGTTGACTTGCCCGATGATCGGCAAGCAATAGAGAATAAATGGATTTTAAGAAGAAGACCGACGACGGTAATGTTATGTTTATAAAGCTCGACTTGTTGCAAAAGATTTTCGACAAGTTCAAGGAGTTGACTACGATGAGACCTTCTCACCCGAAGCGATGCTTAAGTCTGTCCGAATCATGTTAGCAATCGCCGCATTTTATGATTATGAAATATGGCAGATGGATGTCAAAACTGCATTTCGAATGGATTTCGGAAGAAGAGTTGTATATGATGCAACCGAAGGTTTTGTCGATCCTAAAGGAGCTAACAAAGTGTGCAAGCTCCAACGGTCAATCTATGGTCCGTGCAAGCCTCTCGGAGTTGGAATAAACGCTTTGATAGTGTGATCAAAGATATGGTTTTATACAGACTTTGGAGAAGCTCAGATTTACAAGAAAGTGAGTGGGAGCTCAGTAGCATTCCTAATATTATATGTGGACGACATATTGTTAATTGGAAATGATATAGAATTTTTGGATAGCATAAAAGGATACTTGAATAAAAGTTTTTCAATGAAGGACCTCGTGAAGCTGCTTACATATTGGGCATCAAGATCTATAGAGATAGATCAAGACGCTTAATTGGACTTTCACAAAGCACATACCTTGATAAGGTTTTGAAAAAGTTCAAAATGGATCAGGCAAAGAAAGGATTTTACCTGTATTACAAGGTGTGAAATTGAGTCGACTCAATGCCCGACCACAGCAGAAGATAGAGAGAAAATGAAAGATGTTCCTATGCTTCAGCCATAGGCTCTATCATGTATGCAATGTTGTGTACCAGACCTGACGATGCTTAGCAATAAGCTTGGCAGGAAGGTACCAAAGTAATCCAGAGTGGATCTTTGGACAGCGGTCAAGAACACCCTGAAATACCGAAAAGGACTAAGGATATGTTTCTCGTGTATGGAGGTGACAAAGAGCTAGTCGTAAAGGGTTACGCCGATGCAAGCTTTGACACTGATCCGGACGATTCTAAATCGCAAACCGGATCGTATTTTTATTAAACGGTGGAGCTGTAAGTTGGTGCAGTTCTAAACAAAGCGCCGTGGCGGGATCTACATGTGAAGCGGAGTACATAGCTGCTTGAAGCAGCAAATGAAGGAGTGCGGATGAAGGAGTTCATTTCCGATCTAGGTGTTATACCTAGTGCATCGGGACCAATGAAGATCTTCTCGTGACAATATGGTGTAATTGCCTTGGCAAAGGAATCCAGATTTCACAAGAGGACCAAGCACATCAAGAGACGCTTCAATTCCATTCGGGACCAAGTCCAAGTGGGAGACATAGAGATTTGCAAGATACATACGGATCTGAATGTTGCAGACCCGTTGACTAAGCCTCTCTCACGAGCAAAACATGATCAGCACCAAGACTCCATGGGTGTGAGAATCATTCTTGTGTAATCTAGATTATTGACTCTAGTGCAAGTGGGAGACTCAAGGAAATATGCCCTAGAGGCAATAATAAAGTTATTATCTATTTCCTTATATCATGATAAATGTTTATTATTCATGCTAGAATTGTATTAACAGAAACATAATACATGTGTGAATACATAAACAAACAAGATGTCACTAGTATGCCTCTACTTGACTAGCTCGTTAATCAAGATGGTTATGTTTCCTAACCATAGACATGAGTTGTCATTTGATTAACGGGATCACATCATTAGGAGAATGATGTGATTGACTTGACCCATTCCGTTAGCTTAGCACTTGATCGTTTAGTATGTTGCTTTTGCTTTCTTCATGACTTATACAAAGTTCCTGCAACTATGAGATTATGCAACTCCCGTTTACCGGAGGAACACTTTGTGTGCTACCAAACGTCACAACGTAACTGAGTGATTATAAAGGTACTCTACAGTTGTCTCCAAAAGTATATGTTGAATTGGCATAATTCGAGATTAGGTTTTGTCACTCCGATTGTCGGAGAGGTATCTCTGGGCCTTCTCGGTAATACTCATCACCTAAGCCTTGCAAGCATTGTAACTAATGAGTTAGTTATGAAATGATGTATTACAGAACGAGTAAAGAGACTTGCCGGTAACGAGATTGAACAAGGTATTGGATACCGACGATCGAATCTCGGGCAAGTAACATACCAATGACAAAGGGAACAACGATGTTGTTATGCGGTTTGACCGATAAGGATCTTCAGAGAATATGTAGGAACCAATATGAACATACAGGTTCCGCTATTGGTTATTGATCGAGAATAGTTCTAGGTCATGTCTACATAGTTCTCGAACCCGTAGGGTCCGCACGCTTAACGCTACGATGACAGTTTATTATGAGTTTATAATTTTGATGTACGAAGTTTGTTCGAGTCCCGGATGTGATCACGGACATGACGAGGAGTCTCAAATGGTCGAGACATAAAGATCGATATATTGGAAGCCTATGTTTGAACTTGGAAAGGTTCGGGTGAAATCGGATTTTACCGAACACCGGGTTACGGAACCTCCCGGGGTCAATGGGCCTTAATGGGCCATAAGGGAGAAGAGGAGGGCCGGCCAGGCAGGCCGCGCGCCTCCCCTTAGTCCGAATAGGACAGGAGAGGGGCGCGCCTTCCTCTTCCCTCCCCAAGTCCTAATCCAACTAGGGGGGGGGAGTCCTACTCGGGCTGAGTAGGACTCCTCCCGCGCCTCCTCCTAGGGCCGGCCGCACCCCTTGCTCCTTTATATCTGAGGCGGGGGCACCCTATAACACACAAGTTGATCTACGGATCGTTCCTTAGCCGTGTGCGGTGCCCCCTCCACCATATTCCACTTCGCTCATATCGTCATGAGCTTAGGCGAAGCCCTGCGCCGGTAGAGTCATATCGTCATGAGCTTAGGCGAAGCCCTGCGCCGGTGGAGCATCATCATCGCCACCACGCCGTCAGGTTGACGGAACTCATCGATGCTTTCTTTGGATCGAAGCCCGGGATCGCCATCGAGCTGAACGTGTCTGAACTCGGAGGTGCCGACGTTCGGTACTTGGATCGGTCGGATCATGAAGGCGACGACTACATCAACAGCGTTGTTATAACGCTTCCGCTTACGGTCTACGAGGGTATGTGGACATACACTCTCCCCTCTCGTTGCTATGCCATCACCATGATCTTGCGTGTGCGTAGGAAATTTTTTGAAATTACTACGTTCCCCAACACTTTTCTCTTAAAAGAATGTGGAACAATAACCAGCTCAGGGTTGGTTGCTGGTATGCAAAAACATGAAGCGGTCGACAACCTACGTTTCAAAGTTGACGGATCACATTTTGCTTTATAAATACTACCCACTGAGTGGTAAATTTTCATGGCATACTTTTTCTTGCCGAGTTCGGCCTAGTATAATTTAGCCCAACTTTGAATCAGGTGCACATGGTAAGTAGTGTATGCATCGAGAGTTCCTAATTGGCGCTTATAGCGCCCGTCGGACTATTGGCGCTCACACGCGTGCTATATGGTCCACAGACCACAAGACCTATTGACCATAGATTGTTAACCACTGCCATTGACCGACCATTAACCTTTAACTTTTGGGAAAAAGTTTACGAATTTGGAAAAAGATGAAAAAACTTTGGGACTTCAAAATAAATTCACAAACTTGAACAAGTTCATGAATTTGAAAAATCACAAATTTGAAAAAAGTCATGGATTTGAGAAATGCTTGCGAATTCAAAACAGTACATGAATTTAAGAAAGGTTCATGAATTTAAAATATGTAGCAAAATTGATTTTTTTTGCAAATTAAGAAATTAACCAAAAAAGTAAAAGGTTTAAAAAGAAAAATAAATAAATAACCAAAGAAAAACTGGTCAAACAAAACACAGAGAAGAACTAGCGAAAAAACCTAAATAAACTAGCTATTTTGTTTAAGTGGGACCTAAATAAACTAGCTGGACGCATGTAGATGCTTCCAAAAATCAGAGATCTTACATGGGCCGGTCCATATAATCGAGCGGGGGCGCCCTGTACGAGAGCTTCTATTGGGCAATTCCGATTGGGAGCTCCTAGTCAGCGCTGCTGGCGCCTGTTAACGAGCTGGCGCCTGCAGCGTCGCTGGTATGGGCCGGCCCAACGCGTGCTTGCACTTGTTCCCTGTTGAAGTGAAAAAACAATAAAACTGAGGATCGTTGTGGAATCGAACTCAGGATCGCATTGTAGCAAGTGCATCTCACTAACTTCATCGAATTCGAAGAAACTTCATTAGATTCAAAAAAGTTCAACAGTTTTGAAAAAAGTTCATCGGTTTTGAAAAAAGTTCATCGAATTCAAAAAAATTCATCGAATTTGAAAAAAAACTTCATCAAATGTCGAAAAAAGTTCATTCGATTTGGCCAAAAGAATAGAAAACAGAACAAAATAGTTCCAAATAAAGAGAAAATGGAAAAGAGAAAAGAGGGAAGGAAATAGAAGAAAAACATGAAGAAGGGCAATTGTGCAGAAGATATGGCAAGTGTCTGGTGGTTAGTGCAGTCTCCCCTCGAGCAAGAGCTTGCTGGTTTGATCCATCCTAGCGCACCTTCTTTTTTGTTTTAGAAAACAGATAAGAGATAGCAAGATGGGCCGAGCCGAACTCGATGCACCGTTTCCTATTTGGCGCATATGCGCCGGTTCGCGAAATCACTAATTAAGGAGTACTACTTGCGGAGATCACTCCAACTTTTCCAGGTTGCGACCAGTGGCGCGCTGCATGTGCGCCACTTGTCGTAACCTGGGTGTTTTTTCCCTTTTTTCATGGATCCGTTTATTCAAAACGTTTTATCTCTTAAACCGTGCGTCCAAATCTCAAACCACTTTCGCCACTGGATTCCCCGCGTCGAGATCTTCAAAACTAGATCCCATGTTGATAGGTTTTGTCGAACTTTTTTTTCACGAAAAAACTGGACGAAAAAACCGTACCGGAAACACGGGTTTTTTTCCTTTCCGAAAGAGGCACGCCCGTACCTCTGACGAAATCACAACCGTGCCTCTCGTGGAAGCAAAATCATGCCTCTCGCGAAAGAAAAAAAACAGAAAACACATTTTTTTTTCCTATTTGAAAGAGGCACGCCCGTGCCTCTCGCGAAGGCACAACTGTGCCTCTCGCGGAAGCAAAACCGTCCGTGACTCTAGCGAAAGCACAACCGTGCCTCTCGCGAAAGGAAAAACCGTGCCTCTCGTGAAAGGAAAAAAAAATAGAAAACACGTTTTTTCCTTTTCCAAGAGGCACGGCCGTGCCTCTCGCGAAAGCACAACCGTGCCTCTAGCGAAAACAAAACCGTGACTCTCGCGAAAAAAATGTGTTTTATTAAGCAAAAAAATATTTTTTCGAAATTTTTTTTTGGGTCAAAAATCAAGGGAAGACCGGTGGAAAACCAAAACGTAGAAAAAACCCAAAAAAACCGTTTAAAAAGCCGAAAATGCGTGCGAAAAAAATAAAAAAACATAATCTGGAGGGAGCGCCCAGAGCGCGACACGTGGTGAATAGCTGAAAGCGTGCCAAATGGCACTGATCGTTGCGAGGCTCCCGAAGGAGCGCTCGTTAATTAGTTGCTCCTGCCGGTTCGCCTGCGGGTGTTTTCAATTGGGCGGGCCCGTTCCATTCGTTTTTCTAGTATTTTGTATCGCAAAAAGTGTACGGAGACACGGATTCAAACACGCGACCGGCTTGTTGCAAGCGCACCGCTATAGCCACCAGGGGCACCCGCCCACGAGTGTATATTAAGTTCACTTTATTCTTTTTTACTTGTTCTTTAGTCGGTTTCTTCTCTTTTTTTCTTTTTTTTTATTTTTTTCTTTAGTGCGTGGTTTTTTCAAACTCGGTGAACTTTTTTCAGAAGCAATGAACTTATTTTCAAATTTGATGAACTTCTTGTACATTTGATGAATTTTTTTTTAAAACTCAATGAAATTTTTTCAAATTTGATGTAGGTTTTTTGCCAGATCGGTGAACTTTTCCCAAAATCCATGAACTTTTTTCAAAATTGATGAACTATTTCCAAATTTGAGGAACTTTTTTTTAAATCCGTTGAACTTTTTCAAAAATGTTGAACTTTCTTTCAATATGATAAACTTTTTTAAAACATGGATGAAATTGTTTTCAAATCCATGAACTTTTTCTCAAATTAGTGAACTTTATGTAATTTTCTTGAACTTTTTTTGTTTCACGTGGACTTTTTCAAGTCTTTGGACTTTTTTCAAACTCATGAATTTTTCTTAAATTAGTGATCTTTTTGAAGTTTCGTGAACATTTCTCATTATTGGTGAACTTTTTTGAATACGCAAGCCTTTTCTTTTTTGAAACAATTTCGCAAACTATTTTTAATCTGTGAACTTTCATTTTTTGGAACAATAGCAGGTTCGAGGTACTTCATTTCGCAAACAAATTTCGAGGTACTTCTGACCACAATAGCAGGTTGGTCTAGTGGTTAGCCTAGCGGGTTTAGATAGCAACGACGCAAGTTAGCGTACAGCAGAACACCTAAAAAAAAAATACGAGACTTCGTGAGAATCGAACCCAGGACCTCCACTCGTCAAAAAAGTACTATTACCAGTTGAGCTACCACACATTGTTAACTACAGTGTTGCGCGAACTTCTTAAGAATGAAAACCAGCGCGGATACAATTTTTGAAAAAAAAAATAGAACAAATATTTTTTTTTGAAAAAAGGAGAATTTTCTGAAACATGAACATTCAAAAACTCAAACATTTCTAAAAGAACGGGAACTTTAATAATGAAAATTGATAGAAACACGTTTTTTTAAACTCTCAAAAAAATGAAAATGCGAACATTTTTTAAAATTCAACAGAAAATTGGAACACAAACAATTTTTGAACTTCTGGAACAAAATTTGAAAACATGATTTCTATTTTCAAAACTTGAGCATTTCTTTGTAATTTCGAACAAAATTTTAAAACGCGAATATTTTTTGAAAAACTGGAACTGTTTTTTGAAACTCCGAACAAAATTTGAGAATAAAAACATTTTTTAATTTTCTGAACAAATATTGAAACGGGAACATTGTTTGAAACACTCGAACAATACTGCAAAACATGAACAATTTTTGAGAAAAATAACAATTTCTAAAAACTGGAACATTTTTTGAAACACAAACACTTTATGAAATCATGAACATATTTTGAGAATGCGAACAATTTTTGAAAGACGAATTTTGTAAGCAAGAAAATTTTCTGAAAATTCCTGAATATATTTTAAACACGAACTTTTTAAAAAAATAAAAAAATAGAACACGTGAACATTTTATGAAATTAGAAACAAAAATTTTAAAATTCCAAACAAAATTTGAAAACACAAACGTTTTCGCAAATTTTGAACTTTTTTTAAAAGCACGAACATTTCCAAAAAATGCGAACATTTTTTGATTAAGAAAAAGAAAAAGAAAAAAAAAAGAAAATCAAAACAGAAATAGAAAAAGAAAGGAAAATAAAAAAAACGTTTCAGAAACCTTCTAAAAAGTTCCTAACACCAGGAAAAACCAGCTGGGAACCTCTAGAAGGTTCCTAAAACCGGAAGTGTTGAAACGGTTAAACGGGCCGGCCCGTTGCGTCGCTGCTCGGTCGCTCGCCTGTGCGAAGTGCCGGCAGTTTGACGCATCGCGCGACAAATAGGATTTAACGCCCTGTATAGTATACAAACTGAAACGGCGCAACATGGCAGATCCAGAAGGCGTGTCTAGTTGAGCTCGAGCCATCTTGCTTTTCTTTCTGTTTGTAAAAAAAAGGCATATGCATCCCGTAGCATTTGACGAAATCACTAGTTAAGGAGTACTCGTTGCAAAGATCACTCCCATCTTCTTAGGTTGCAACAAGTGGCACGCTGCATGTGCACCACTTGTCACAACCGGGGAGTTTTTCCTTTTTTCGTAGATTCATTTATTTAAAATGTTTTATCTCTTAAACCATGCGTCTGAATCTCGAACCGTTTTCACAGTTGGATTCACCGCGTCGAGATCTTCAAAACTAGATCCCATGTTGATAGGTTTTGACGAACTTTTTTTTACGAAAAAAACCAGACAAAAAACCGAACCGGGAGCACAGGGTTTTTTCCTTTCCGAAAAAGGCACGCCTGTGCTTCTCGCGAAATCACAACCGTGCCTCTCGTGGAAGTAAAACCATGCCTCTCACGGAAGGAAAAAAAGAAGAGAAAACATGTTTTTTTTTCGTTTCCGAGAAGGCATGGCCGTGCCTCTGGCGAAAGCACAACCATGCCTCTCGCGGAAGCAAAACCGTGCCTTTCACAAAAAAAAGAAAACACGTATTTTTCCCGTTTCCGATAGGCACGACCGTGCCTCTCGTGGAAGTAAAATCATGCCTCTCATGGAAGGAAAAAAAGAAGAGAAAACATGTTTTTCTTTCCGTTTCCGAGAAGGCATGGCCGTGCCTCTGGCGAAAGCACAACCATGCCTCTCGCGGAAGCAAAACCGTGCTTTTCACGAAAAAAAGAAAACGCGTATTTTTCCCGTTTCCGATAGGCACGACCGTGCCTCTCGTGAAAGCACACCCATGCCTCTCGCAGAAGCAAAACTGTGCCTCTCTCGGAAGAAAGAAAAAACAGAAAACGCGTTTTTCCCGTCTCCGAGAGACACGGCCGTGCCTCTCGCGAAAGCACAACCATGTCTCTCTCGAAAGCAAAAGTGTGCCTCTTGCGGAAGATAAGAAAAACAGAAAACGCGTTTTTTCGTTTCCGTTAGTCACGGCCGTGGCTCTCGCGAAACCAAAACCGTGCATCTCGCGGAAGCAAAACCGTGACTGTCGCGAAAAAAATGCGTTTTTCACGCAGTTTTTTTTGCGAAATTTGTTTTTTATTCCAAAAGTTAAGTAAGACAGGTGAAAAACCAAAACGTCAAAAAAAGCCGGAAAAAAGTTTAAAAAACCGAAAACGCGTGCGGAAAAATAGAAAAATAAAATTTGGAGGGAGCGCCCAGAGCGCGACATGTGGCGGGCGGCTGAGAGCGCGCCAGGTGGCGTTGATTGTTGTGAGCCTTTCAAAGGAGCGCTCGTTAACTAGTTGCTCTCAGCATTTGAACCAACGACTAGGAGGTTCTTCACTCTTTTCTTCTTGTGTCTCTTTCTTTTTCCTTTTTGATTTTTCTTTCTTTATTGAGAACAATTTTGTTTGTTCTTTTTTCTGTTTGCCACTTGAATGTTTTTTAAAATCGATGAATTTTTTCCAAAACCAATGTACTTTTTTTAAAATTGATGAACTTTTCTTTAAAACCGATGAACATTTTTCAAAATTGATGAACTTTTTGTTCAGAATTGGTGAATTTTTTCGGATTCGATGGACTTTTTTCAAAATCGATGAATTGTTTTCAATTACAATGGACTGTTTTCAAGTTGGATGCAATTTTTTTCAATGTCGATGAACTTTTTTCAAATTTGATGATTTGTTTTTCATATTTGATGAGCTTTTTTTCCAAATTTGTCAACTTATTTTGAAATTTCATGAACTTATTTTCAATTTTGTGAATTTTCTCAAATTCATGAACTTTTTTCAATTTGTATGAATCTATCAATTTTTTGATTTTTTTTCAAAATTTGTTGTTTTAAAAAGTTTTTGAATTTCTTTTCAAAGTTTACATTTCTTTCCATATAATCTATATTAAGGTGGTATATCTTAATGTTGTACTAGAAGAAGCTCAAATAGGGCTCTTTCCTGGTAATTGTCGTCAAGACGAGCTCCATCTAGTGGTTATTGCACCTTTCTTCTTCGTGTTGCTTTCTTTAGCCGGTACTGGGCCAGGCCATTACATGCCCCTGCGAGTGCCAGCAGCTCCAATCGGTGCTCACAGCGTCGAATAGGAGCTCCCGCGTCGGCCGCTAGCTTCGCTAGACGTCGGCCGCTCGATCGCTAGGTCGCTACTTAGCCGGCTATACACTGGCTTTCTCTAAAAGAAAGCCTATACACTGGTTCCCCTTTTTTTAGGTGAAAACTTGTATTACTCAATCATAAGAGCCTTACACTCACCAAGAGCAAAAGAAAAATCAACTTCCGGGCCAGACCCTAACCAAGTCATGGTTCTGCCTTGTGATAGCTCATCTTGAGATAGAGCATAGCTCATCCGTACCGGATCTACTCCACGTGAGGGACTGTGCCTCCTCGGAGAAGATCCCTTCGGCTTCAAGGCCTCCATCCGGAGAAGACAATCAAGACCTCCTCACGGAGAAGAACGGCTACTCTTGTATCTTTCCTTTATTGATTTTGAATCTTGTGTTACCTTATGCTTTCGGTGATCTAGCCCTTGTGTGATTGATTACTTGTCGGGTGAGTGATTCTCTCTCGTTTCTCCCCGTGATTCCCATTGTGTTCTTCCGCGCGTTCTCCGTGTTTCTCCGTAGGATCCACTCCAAACGTGAAAGATTCGGCCCCATAGGGTTCCGCCCTACATACCTCTAGCAAACTCGGTTAAAAATTTACTATTTGCTAAAAAAACTAAACTGTCACTAACATTATTCTGAGTATGATTAACATGAGCAATACAAGAATCACGACGAGGCAAAAGATGCCATTTTTCCTTGCTGGGAGAAGCGTAGATTGATATATCCTCTTCCTGGCATTGGATCGACTTGATGTCAACTATGTAATCCATCTCAGTTATGATAGGTAAGTTAGTTCTCTGTAGGTCGAAAGAGAGACCTTCCATGCACGCACACAATTCAGCTTCGACAGCCTCAATACATGAAAATAGCCCCCTACAGGATGAGAATATGACCTTAGCCTTGCCATCTATTATACATTGGTTCCTTGTAAGTGCGCTTGGAAAAATACTACCGGTGTAAAAAACCCGGCTATGATCTATTAAGTTTGAAGATTCATGAAGTCGAAATTATTTGTAAATTTTAAATGTTCTTCAATCTACGAAAAGTTCAGGAATTTGACATTTTTGAAAATTTGAAAAAGTCTGTGAATCCAAAATATATTTACAAATTTGAAAATGTTCGCACATTTGGTAAAATGTTTGTGAGTTTGAGAAATCTTTGCATTTTTTTTGAATTTTTTGAATTCTCTAAGTGTCCAAATACGTTATCGTGGAAAACGAGTTTCTCCAACATAGAAGAGTTTGTGTGCTTTTTATTTTCACATGAGTTTCACATATGTGATGGTTGGTTGGGAGGGTGCGGCAAATGACTCTAGAATCTTTCTGGATACAACCACTGAACCGGAAAATGGCCACTATCATCACTGAGAAAATATATATCTTGTGGACTCAGGCTCTACGTTTATGCCTTAAGGTCTTTCTCCTTACCGTGGGGAGCGGTACCACCTGCGTGATTCTAGAGAAGAAGGCGGTGTCCCGACCACAAGGCGGTCAAATTCCAATGGTGCTTGCTAGCCAGTAGAAGAGGGAGTGCGCCAAGTTAAAAAACAATAGGAAGCGGGCTCCATGAGCGATGAATACGAAACGCGCTCAAAAAAAAAAACTAAACGAAAAAACAGAAGAAGAAAAAAGAGAAACATCGAGCTTTTCGACACAAAACGGCCCGTGTTCAAATCCAGAACAGCAGCAGTATTCCCTAGATCAGTCTCCCCTCTCCCTCACTCCGCTCCGCACTGCAGAATCCAATCCGATCCAATCCATCGAGCTCTCGTAATCGACTCGCACACCGTCCCATCCCAGCTCCCACTCACCCACAGCGAGGAACCAACCCGAGGAAGAAAGAAGCCATGGCTGAGCTGCTGCTCGTCCACCTGCCGGAGGTGCTCGAGCGCCTCAGCCGCCGCGGACGCCGACCACCGCGACCACGCCCACCACCACGCCGCGCACGCGCACGGGCACGGCCACCCCCGCCCGCAGATTGGGGGCGTGGGCGTGGGCGGCGGCGCGCCCGTGGACGGACATCGTGGAGACCCCCGGCGAGTACGCCTTCCTGCTCCACGTCCCCGGCCTCTCCAAATCCGACCTCCAGCTCCAGGTACGTGCGTGCGCCGGTCGGCCCCGTTCCCCGCATCTCTTGGACCGAACTCGTCAACTCGGCCAGGGGTGGCGCGATTGACTAACGTCTGCGCACGCTGTGAGTGAGCAGGTGACTCTGGAGGAGGACAACGTGATGGTGATGAAGAGCGCCAGCAACGGCGGCGCCAACGGGAAGCGGAAGCGGGAGGAGGAGGAGGAGGCGGACTGCCGCTACATCCGGCTGGAGCGCCGCGCGTCGTTCGCGCGCAAGTTCCGGCTGCCGGAGGACGCGGACGCGGGCGCTGTGGCCGCGCGCTGCGAGAACGGCGTGCTCACCGTCACCGTCAAGAAGCAGCCGCCGCCCGAGAAGAAGACCAAGTCCGTCCAGGTCGCCATCGCCTGATCGTTCGAGCCTTCCTTCAGTCACGCGAACTTTCGGTACCTCGTCGGCGTTTGTCGTCACTGATCATTCCAGCAGTAGAGTAGTGTGGCGAGTCTGGTAGATTTGGGTCTTCTCTTGTGGTCGCATGCTCTGTTCGTGGTCGTGTTTTGTGAATCTTGCTGTGAATGGAACTATGGAGCACGAATTGTTAGCTGTCGGATCAAAATCTGTATCTAACCCCGCTTGATCGAATGCAGCCGCGTGCCTGGATTCAGTATCAGGATTCATACGCTTTTTCACGTAATCTTAGCGGAAAATAGAGTGAGAATTCTGCTTCGTTCCCTTCAGCGATCAGCGACCTCACAATCTGTCAACCCCTCAAATTAACTCTGTTCTCAAGGTGTCATGATCTAAATAAATCCAGAACAAAGTGAATCTTCGTGTAGTAATTGAAATAAACTCAAAAACAGATACTCATGTCCTCCTTATGTCAGGAGTAAAATGCACAGAACAACAAGATTAAATGCATAGACGCATTGATGCTTCACACCGGAGACCAGACCCAAGTTAATAGCAACATGGTTGTTGCTTCACCACATATCCGAGCTAATGTGATGGTACTTCTATTCAAGGTGGGAGAATAACGTGCTTCTATTTAACGTGAGAAGAAAGATAGAACATGGCCATTAGTCATTCTTCGAAACCTGGGCCGAGTCAGCCGAGCAAGGAGTGGAGTAGAGCTTCACAGCCACCTGTAGTTGCTTTTGCAATGTTGTTCACATCCTAGGACTTGGAAGCATCAGGATCTTTTGGTCAAGTTTCTCGCCAATTCCCTGCACAAAAAGGTCAAAGTATGTGAATATGTCCCCGCACAAAAAAAGTATGTGGATTTGTGTTCGTGACCAGACTATCGTACTCTCGATGTACTTTAGTGCAACCTGACATTGCACACCGTAAGTTAGGTCCCTCCTTGGAATGAGAACAGTATGTTAGGTCCCTCCTTGGGGAATGAGGAGAGGTGGCCTCGTGCTCTCACGATCCTCTAGTTGCTGTTGACATACATCTCCTTGTTGTCGGTGCGGGCGCGATGAAATTTGATATGCATTTCTTCTCAAGAATGCATGATGTTTAAAAGGTCCTAGCTCAATCCACGGGTGGTGAAGACAACGAGAGAATGTGAAGTGGTGTATGCAAGTGCAGTTAGGTTAGATCCTGCATCAAACAGCACAAGAGAGAATGTTGCAGAAGGTTTTGGAATAGGGATTACATAAAATTTGAAAATACAAACACAAAACATTTATATCACTCGCATATTACATTTGATCATCTGAAGAAGCTCGATATGATTACCGAAAGCTCCCAAACAAAAACTGAATTTAGAAAAATGTTTCAAAAAGTGTTCACGAGTCCGCAAAATGTTCCTGAATTCAGAAATGTTTGCAATTAAAAAAAAAGGTTCTCAGACTAAAAAGCATGAATTCAAAAAATGATCATAAATTTGAAAAATGTTCATGACTATATAAAAATGGTGGCGAAATCAAAAAGGTCCGCGAGTTTGAAAAATATTCGTGAGTTCAAACTTCTTCAATTATTTATAAATATTCTTAAATTCAAAAAATATTTTTGAATTTAAAAAATGAATAAAATATTGAAAAATCGTCACATATTTGAAAAAAAAAACAATTTGAAAATTCCTCTGTTTTCAAAAAGTTTGTGAAACTCAAAATTGTTGTTTCGCTCTGCTTGGGTCAGGATTAGTAGGTGTACCATGTAATCTTGGCATGTTGTTTCGTTCACCGTTGAATTGGGCACTCCACAATATATCAACTCTTACGTGTCTTACGGCATCTTCAACGGTGACCCGTAAATTTTCTCCCGCATCCGTCTACGGATAGAGGGATCAGCCCACAAACACAAATGCGGGAGTCCGACATCCAACGTTGCCTACATACATTTTACGAACAACCGGGCAGAATTTGTTCAAAGTTGGCCAGATTTTCATTGAAACCGAATGAAGTTAATGCAAACATGACGGATTTTCATTAGATTTTAAATATTCAGAACAAAAAATAAAAACTGTCCCGACCCGACCCTAGACCTACCCTACAGCGGCATCCGTCGCCCACACCCTTGTCGTCTCCACCGCTGTCTCCATGAGCATCGGCGATAAGACCGATGAAGTGAAACTGCGGTCTCCGGCAAGAAAGAGTAGAACACGGGAGACGGACAGGCCCACATGGGACATAAGGCCCTGCCGCCTCCCGTGCCCTACTCATCCTTGCGTATTGGAGGCGCAACTGGCGTTGTTCTTGTCCACGATCGCCTGTAGCTGCGCCTCCGCGGAGGGCGCTTCCTGGCGAGCGGCGGCTTGAGAGCGGGCCGCTCATAGAGCGCACACTACTCCGAGATGAAGTTGGGGTTCGCCGTGGCCATGGCCGCCACCGCCTCCTCGCTCACGCGCTCGCCGTCGATCTGGCCCTCCGCCAACCAGTGCTGCTCTAGGACGAGAAGGTTGTATTCTGGCACGATTGACTAACGTTTGTGCTCTGAATGAATGAACATGTGACTCTGGAGGAGGACAACATGCTGGTGATGAAGAGCGCCAACGGGAAGCGGAAGCGGGAGGAGGAGGAGGCGGACTGCCGCTACATCCGGTTGGAGCGCCTTCATGCGCAAGTTCGGAATGCCGGAGGACGCGGACGCGGGCGCCGTGGCCGCACGTGCGAGAACGGCGTGCTCACCGTCACCGTCAAGAAGCAGTCGCCGCCAGAGAAGAAGACCAAGTCCGTCCAGGTCGCCATCGTCTGATCGTTCGAGCCTTCCTTCAGTCGCGCGAACCTTCGCAGTACCTCGTAGGCGTTTGTCGTCAGTGATCGTTCTAGCAATAGAGTAGTGTGTCGAGCCTGGTAGATTTGGGTGTTTTCCTGTGGTCTCATGCTCTGTTCGTGATCTAGCCGGAGATAGTTGTGGTCATCTTTTGTGAATCTTGCTGTTAATGGAACTATGGAGCATGAATTGTTAGCTGTCGGATCAACCTCTACATTCTCACCCCGCTTGATCGAATGCAGCCACGTGCCTGGATTCAGTATCAGGATTTCATACGTTTTTCACGTAATCTTAGCGGAAAATAGGGTGAGAACTATGTTTCGTTCCCTTGAGCAATCAGCGACGACACAATCTGTCAAACCTCTCTGTGAGTTCCACAATCTATCAAATTAACTCTGTTCTCAAGTGTCAATGATCTAAATAAATCCAAAACATAGTGAGTGAATCTTTAGTGTAGTAATTGAAACGTCATGGATACCATGCCCTCCTTATATCAGGAGTAAAATGCACGGAACAGTAAGATTAAATGCATAGAAGCATTAATGCTTCACACCAGACCCAAGTTAATAGCAATTGCTTCACCACAGATCCGAGCTAATGTGATAGTACTTCTATTCAAGGGTGAGAGAATAGTGTGCTTTTATTTAACGCGAGAAGAAAGATGGAACATGGCCATTAGTCATTCTTCGAACCTGAGCCAAGCAAGGAGTAGAGTATTGCTTCACAGCCACCTGGAGTTGCTTTTGCAATGTTGTTCACATCCTAGGATTTGGAAGCATCAGGATCTATTTGGTCAAGTATTAGTGACCAGACTAGCATAATCTTGACGTATTTTAGTGCAACGTGACACTGCACACTCCCTGTTACTGACCAACCTAGCATACTCTCGACGTATTTTAGTGCAACGTGACACTGCACACAGTAGTTTAGGTCCCTATTTGGGGAATGAGGAGAGGTGGCCGCGTGCTCTCATGAACCCCTAGTTGTTGCTGACAGGCATCTCCTTGTTGTCGATGCGGGCGTGATGAAATTTGATACGCATTTCTTCTCAAGAACGGCGTGAAGTTCAAAAGGTCCTAGCTCTATCCACAGGTGGTGAAGATGACGAGAGAATGTGAAGTGTTGCATGCAAGTGTAATGTGAGTGTAGTTAGGTTACGATCCTGCATCAATGAAACATCACCGGAGAGAATGTTGCAGAAGGCTTTGGAATAGAGATTAGATATAATTTGAAAATACAAACACAACAACATTTATACTCGTATATTACATTTGATCATCTGAGGAAGCTCGATATGATTATCGAAAGCTCCCAACAAAAATTGAATTTAGAAAATATTCACAAGTTTGAGAAAAATGTTGACAATTTCAAAAAATATTTCAAAAAGCGTTCAAGTCCGCAAAATGTTCTTGAATTCAGAAAATGTTTGCAATTTCAAAAAATGTTCTCGAACTAAAAATCAGGAATTCAAAAAATGATCATAAATTTCAAAAAAAGTTCATGGCTATCAAAAAATGTTGGCGAATTCGAAAAGGTCCGTGAGTTCGAAACTTCTTCAATTTTTTATAAATATTATTGAATTCAAAAAATATTTTTGAATTTAAAAAATGAATACAAAGTTTAAAATCATCGCATATTTGAAAAAAATACCAAATTAGTTGTGGTTGTGTTTTGTGAATTTTGCTGTGAATGAAACGATGGAGCACGAATTGTTAGTTGTGGTATCTCTGCATGTATCTTCCGGTATATATTCAGAACCGTGCATACTGCTCTGCTTGGTTCAGGATTCGTAGGTGTTCCATGTAATCTTGGCATGTTGTTTCGTTCACCGTTGAAATGGGCACAATATATCAACTCTTATGTGTCTAACGGTATCTCCAACGTCGACCAGTAAATTTTCTTCCGCATCCATCCACGGATAGGGGGACCGGTCCACGAACAGAGATACGAGAGGGATGCTGCCTGCATACATTTTACGAACAACCGGACGAAATTTGTTCAAAGTTGGCCGGATTTTCATAAAAATCGAATGAAGTTAATGCAAACATGACGAATTTTATCAGCTTTCAAACAGTTAGAACAAAAAAAACGTCCCGACCTAACCCTAAACCTACCCTACGGAGTCGTCCGTCGCCCACGTCCTTGCGTCTCCACTGCCATCTTCATGAGCTCCGACAATAAGACCGATGAAGTGAAACTGCGGTCTCCGGCAAGGAAGAGTACAACACGGGGGACAGACCGGCCCACATGGGACACAAGGCCCTGCCGCCTTTCGTGCCCTGCTCATCCTTGGACGAGTCCACGCCTTGTCCGACGTTGGTGGACGTGAGGTCCATGATGAAAATGGTGGCGCCCGCGCTATCATCGTCCTACCAGGCCGCCTGATGGTTCGTCAGTGGCACGCAGGAGGCCCAGCTGGCATTGTTCTAGTCCACGATCGCCTATAGCTGCGCCTCCATGGCGGGCGCTTCCTAGTGAGCGGCGGTTTGAGCGCGGACGGCCTCGTTGAGTGCATGCTGCTCTGCGACGAAGTTGGGATTTGCCATGGCCATGGCCGTCATGGCCTCCTCGCTCACGCGCTCTAGGAGGAGAAGGTTGTACGTCTGTCCCTCCTATGTCCGCTGGAAAGCCGACATGGGCGCTGACACAGGATGCTCCTCCGCCATGGCGGCGTTGTAGTGCGCGTGCACCTGTTCCATGGTGAAGCCGACGTGCACAGGTGCGAGCTCCGGCGGGGTGTCGTCGGAGCCTGTCTCCATCGCGGGGTCGTCCTCGTAGTCGGAGACCTCAGGCGAGCTGGTCGGCAGACCAATCTCAATCCGCCTGGCACGGCGGCTCCGCCAGGCGGCCAGCTCGTCCTTCGTCTCCATCGATAGGCTCTCCCATAGAGCGTTGCCACCTCCAGTCATGGCGGATGCGGTGGCAGGGAGGAGGTGTGGAGCGGTTGGTGTTGTGGCGTGGAGTAAGCTGGGTGTGTCCACCATTAAATAACGCGTTTCAGTGAAACCAGGCGTCCAGGTGCGTCAATGCGCGGTGTCGGAGAGGGTTTCTCGGCCGACAAGCTTGCTTAATGGCGGCATACAGACGGACAGGGCATTGAACGGGCGTGGTAGATAGCCGTCCCGTCCCGTCTAGCAAACGCGTCTCTGACATTGAACAAGTGCGTCCATCGGGGACGCGTCATGGGCGGCGCCCTCGATCAGTGCGCCGCTTCAATGCCGGCGCCAGTGAGCGGCTTCAATGGGAGCGGCCGCTCTACAACTCATGAATGCGGGCAGCTGTTGCCGGGCGAGGGAGGACGGTTTTGGGTGGGACCGGGTGGTCAGAAGCGGGCGTAGGTGCTGTCCGGACGACCAAGCCCCCACACGTTTGTCTTCTGTTTGCGGGAGAAAGTGTGTCCAGATCGCTTTTCAAACCGATGCAGGACAGTATTGGATGGCGCAACACGCCCGAAGCGCATGGTCTGAACGTATGCGGGCGATTTAAGGGTCGCCGTTGCAGATGCCCTTACTGCCTTCATGAAGAAGTTCAAAACAGCCCAAAACAAAGGGCATCTTAAATGTATCATCTAAAGAAACTTGAATATTACCCGAAAGCTTTTAAAGCAGCCCTGGATGCTTACGTGCTCTTTATGGCATGATTAAAATGCATAGAACCACCACGATTAAATTGAAATGCATACAATCAACGTGGTTGTTGCTTCACATCGGATCGAAATTAATGTGATTGTGCTCCTACGACATGATTAAAATTGTATAGAACCACCATGATTAATAAAAATGCATAAAGACAACATGGTTGTTGCTTCATATCAAATCCGAGTTGGGGGCGGTTAAAGGTCACTTGACTGAAAACATAATTCGGGCAGTTGGATCAGTCAACTGACCACAAGCCTGTGCCGTTTTGATAGAATTGAGATCCAACTCGAAGCGTGTATAAAAGCACGTCGACTGTTTGGCAAGTCCATTAACAACGAATCTAGCAAGTCCAATAGGAAGAGTGTCCAAACAATGCTTTCTGATTGTGAAAATACATACGAACAGGAAAAACATAGAAAACCGAAGGGAAAAGGGAAGGTTATTGGGTAACACATACAAACAGGAAGCAAGTTATGTGCAAGTTTGGACACTCTTTACAAACAGGAAAATACACCATATATATAAACAAGAAGCAAGTTATGTGCAAGTTTGGACACTCTTTACAAACAGGAAAATATATACTACTTCAGATATATTGCATACACAAAAATACCTAAAAACCCAACTTAAAGGAAAAAAAAGGGGAAACACATACAAGCAGGAAAAACATAGAAAAACAAAGGGAAAAGGGGATGGGCTGGGCGGTAAACATAACGGGCTTCAACCCAGTAGCAAATCGACTGGCCCAAATATATGGCCAGTCAAAAAATATTAGCCCAAACCAGCTCAAAAACTGGCCATAAAAAACACAACACGAATCTCAAAGCTAGAATCAACGATCATAAAATCGACTAACCCAAATTCAAAATTCAGGCAACCTACATGTAGCTAAAGTGGTCCGAGTTAATGTGATGGTACCTCCTATTTAAGCATAGAAAATAGTGCTCATTCAATTGTAAAAAGAGAAATGGAACATGGGCATTATTCATAAAAGAAGTCATTCTTCAAATCATAGCCAAGCAGGAAATAGAGTCCAACGCTTCACACTTAGTTGGAAACTTGGAATTGCTTTTAGAATGTTATCGATCTTTATCTTATGTCTTGGAAGCATCAGGATTTACGAGTGCACATCCACTCAGGTTCGTACTAGCATACCCTCACCAGTGGCGGAGCTAGACCAAAACCATTGGGGAGGGGGGGGCGAAACGTAAATGACAAAGAGCTGGGGGGGCAAAGGCTAATTTTCACCTCATCTTGGCCCTTCAAAAAAAAATTCTTCAGGGTTTTTTCCAAAGCTGGGGGGCCACGGCCCCCCTCGGCCCCAACATAGCTCCGCTGTTGACCCTCACTATACTTCAATGGCACATGACACTGTGCACAGCAGGTTTGGGTCTCTCCTCGGGGAGAGGTGGCCTCCCGCTCTAATGTGTCGTGAGTGCCTGCTAGGCTATTCTGAAGTAGTGGGAACCTTACTCCAAAGGTCAGTATAGAGCAAAATACGCTTACGATGCGTAGTTCACTGGAAGAATTCATCAACCTCACTTGGTGTAAGTATGGAAAACAAGGGTTGAGAATAAGATCAAGTTGTACATGTGGCTACATTGCCAAATGGAAATTGGACGGCGGATTGGTTGGATAAACGAGGGTGGCTTTGCAATGTAGTTTGCACCTTTTGTGATTAGGCTCCTGAAACGACATTGCACATCCTACTTGGCTACCTACTCGAAGGAGGTATGGATCAAGGCGCATTGCATTCACCCACAAAAGGCCGATATTTCTTTGGCGGCCAACATTGTTAAATCACGGAGGCGCAAACTCAACTCAAATGGACCAAAATAGTCGAGAAGTAAGCAGCTGACATTTGTGGTCTGCATGGCATGACACTTGCGGAAAAAACAGAACAAACATCTCTTTGAGCAAAAGAAGATTGAACTGTAGGCCTTGACCAACGATTTTGGCCTCTTAGGAGAGACATTTAGGGAGTAGTTCATTTGGTGTTGTGCTGACTAGACATGCTTCTGATCTCGTGGTCTTCTCACTGATACCCTCTGTAATCCTGTCTTGACTGTACAGTTTTTCCCTTTCTAATAAAAACAAAGTAGTGATTACTGTAGAAGATCCAACGTTTTCTGGAATGAAATAAGAAATAATGATGAAACAAACGATCACTCTGTACTAGTAGTGAAATAAATATCACTTGTTGAAGTCATGATTATCCAATTTTCAAAAAATATTGTTTTTCTCCACACCTACTTAGATAGTACTTTGTGATTAACCTAATTAACCAAACCATATAGCTCATCTCTCTCTCTCTCTCTCTCTCTCTCTCTCTCTCTCTGTGTGTGCACCGACACGATCTATCAGCTTCTCTCTATGTCATTTTCTACCACTGTCCTCTGTGGCTTATGTTGGTCAGCCAACAAATGAAGAAGAAAATGCTATATTAACTATGATCATCTAAATAAACTCAACCAAAGGACATCTTAACTATGAGCACATAAAGAGAATTAACACAATTATCTGGGAGATCTCATGACAGTAAACAGTAAATGCCCCTCTACCCATTATGGCAGGATTAAAATGCATGGAGGCAGATTGGTGGTTGCATGACATCACATCAACGGCTAATGTAATGCTACTCCGTGTGTGTGTGTGTGTGTGTGTGTGTGTGTGTGTGTGTGTGTGTGTGTGTGTGTGTGTGTGTGTGTGTGTGTGTGTGTGTGTGAATCTACCCCTATTTAAAAGCGAGAAGAGCTATGGGACATGAACATTATTCACGGTGTTTCTTCGCGCCTAAGCTGAACAAGGAGTAGAAGTCAGTGATGGCTAGCATATGGAGTGCATAACTGGAATTGCTTTTGCAATGTCGTCAAAGCCAAACGACATCCTAGGACTTGAAAGCATCAGGATTAACGACTACAAGGACTGTACTTTGTACAGAGTAGCGTATCTATGATGGTCAGCTAGAGATAGTCACTTTGTCAACCATGTGTTGCCCATCAAAACAGAATATTGAGAGCGGTGCATTGCCGCTTTCTCCACCAAACACAAGGACTGTACTTTTGGGAGAGGGGCCTCCTCGGGTGGCTACTGGCCGAATCTTTTCCTCACCCTCAATTGTGCAAGATCATTGTTGTCTCTGCAAGTGTGGAGATAATCGGAGCTCCTACTCAAGAATGATACAACATGTTGTGCTGGTTGCAAATCCTAGGTCCAACATCGGAATGGCTCTGCATTCGACATTTTTTGTACAGCATGTGCATACACACGGGGACACAAAGAGTTGGATGGTGCTGGTAATGCGTCAGACACATGTTGTACTAAAATCGTTGTATGTATAGCACAACTCCTCCAACTGTAGGCAGTGAGGTTGCCAAGAAAATGCAGCCACCAAAAGAAAATCAAAACAATTATGTATGTATGTACACAGGGGCATAGCCACGAGAAAAGTCATCGGTGTCAACACAAACAAGTAGCACTAATATGTATCCCCTAAAAAAGCAGCAACAATATATGGCTAAAAATGCTTAACTCGTATTAACTAACATGTCTAAAATGTTTTTACTAACCTCACACACATACGAAATCATAGTTGCCAATATATCACAACAAAATAAGCTCTGATTACGAAAGTAGTTACCTCTCTATTTTTTTTACCTGTACTATCTTTCATGAGTGAAGTGCACTGTAGGTCCCTAAACTATTCGATGGGTGTCAACCAGGTCCTCGAACTATGAAAATCGACATGTGGGTCCTCGAACTATTTTAAGTGTCTCAGTCACGTCCAAAACCTGCCCGACCCAGTCTGACCTACCGTTGACTGTTGCCACGTCGGACAGGGGTAACGGAGGTGGATGGATATTTACAAAAAACACCCTGAATCGTTTCAGATCTCCATTCCCCAGTCCTTGCCTCTTCTTCTCCTTCTCTCCCGATCTCTCTCACGGCGATTTGGGGGCGGCGGCGCCCTGGCGATTTGGTGTGGCCGCACGGAGACAGCGGCGCCTGCCTAGGCGCCGATGGCTCGACGGCGGCTCCTCGAGATCCTCCTCCACAAGACGGTATGTTCTCTCTGTCCCCCAATCGATTTGTGACTAGGGTTAGGATTTGATCCGAATTGGTTAGGGTTAGGTTTGTGCGCAGCTTCCTGATGCTCGATTCCCTCTCTTTGCACGTAGGACCGAACGACGACCTCTTTTCAGTAGAGATTCATCACAGTGGGTTCTTTTGTGGTGACGGCCCAAACAAGACATATGTAGATGAGCGTATTGACACATTTGATTGTTGTGAAGTGGACACATGGTCTCTGCTTTGGATAGAAGATTTTGTTAGGCAGTGTGGCTATGCATATGTCACAAGGTTGGAAGTGTATTGGTTGCTGCCGGAAATCATTGTTTGATGGTCTCATGAGTGCTCGGGTGTGATCTTGACACAAATTATATGATGTCGTGGTCAGCAAGATCAAAACTTTTGAGCTATATGTGAATGATAAAGATCTCGAGAGATCAATCTTGATGATAATGACATTCCAATGGTGGAGGCCCTGAGCTGCCTAAGGTTTTACTCCTACAAAGAGAAAGCCTTTGGATATTCCACCCTTCTATGATAATGTCATCAGCCCCAAATGAGAGCAAAACTTGAGAGAAATTTTGTCGAGAGAGGCTGAGGCATGGAACAAGTAATGCAGGCATCAGTTCACATATGAGAGGAGAAGCAATAGGAGGAGGGCTCAGTTTGAACCAAAAGTTGAAGAGGACAGTTCTGGGGGTGAAGACAGTAGTAGTGGATCAGAGTTTGTGGACTCCGATAATGAGTTCGATAAAGATGATGACAACCTATATGAGAAGTATGTTGATGCAGATGCAGAGGAGGAGGAGCAGAGCAAGGACAAGGACAAGGACAAGGATATTGGAAGCTCAAAGGAAAAGGGAAATGCAAGTAAGGGCAAGAATTTGGTGGAAGAAGAGGAGGAGCTGGACCTCCCAGATTCAGATGAAGAAGGAGGTGAGAACAGTTTGAAGTTCAAAAGTTTTAGGCCTGAAGACATGAAAAATCCTGTGTTCAAAGTTGGAATGGTCTTTTCATCAATTGTAGAGGTTAGGACAGCTTTGGCAGAGTATGCTGTTAAGAACAGGGTAGCTATAAAGACACCAAAAAACGACAAAATTAGAGTGAAAGCTCATTGTGTCCCAGGTTGCCCCTGGGAGTTCTTTGCCTCAAAGGACAGCAGAACAAAGTGCATAATGCTGAAAAAATACATAGATGAGCACACTTGCAGTAGGGAGTGGGAGGTGAAGCAATTCACTGCTAGTTACATAGCAAAGAAGTATGTTGAGAAGGTGAGGACAGATGAATCAATTTCATTGAGAACCCTGGGAAGTAATGTGCAAGAGGATTACAATATGGCAGCCACCAAGAGCAAGCTTGCTAGAGCAAAGAGAGAAGCAATCAGAAAGATTAGAGGAGATGAGCAAAAACAGTACAATATGTTGTGGGATTTTGCAGAAGAGCTGAGAACACAAAATCCTGGTAGCACATTCTATTTGAAACTGAAAAATGGTGTTCTTTTTGACAAATTGTACATGTCTATAGATGCATGTAAGAGGGGTTTTTGTTGGGAACGTAGTAATTTCAAAATTTTCCTACGCACACGCAAGATCATGGTGATGCATAGCAACGAGAGGGGAGAGTGTAGTCTACATACCCTCGTAGACCAAAGCGGAAGCAATCACAACGTAGAGGAAGTAGTCGTACGTTCTCCTCGCGATCCAACCGATCCCAGCGCCGTTACTCCGGCGCCTCCGAGTTCTTGACACACGTACAGCTCGGTGGCGATCCTCGAGCTCCGATCCAGCAAAGCTCCGGGAGAGAGAGTTCCGTCGGACGACGGCGTGGCAGGACGATCTTGATGTTCTACCGACGCAGGCTTCGCCTAAGCACCGCCACGATATGACCGAGGTGGAATATGGTGGAGGGGGCACCGACACGGCTAAGGAGCGATCTCAAGGATCAACTTGTGTGTTCTAGGGTGCCCCCTGCCCCGTGATATAAAGGAGCAAGGGGAGGGCGGCCGGCCCTAGGAGGCGCGCCAAGGGGGGGAGTCCTCCTCCTAGTGGGAGTAGGACTCCCTTTCCTAGTCCTACTAGGAAGAAGGAAGGGAAGGAAAGAGAGGAGAGGGAGAGGGAAGGGGGGCGCCCCCCTCCTTGTCCATTCGGACTCCCCATGGGGGGCGCCACCTCTGGTGCAGCCCTCTCTCTCCCTCTTGGCCCAATAGGGCCCATTACTTCCCGGGTTTCCAGTAACCCCTCCGGCACTCCGGTTTTCTTGAAACTTCCGGAACCTTTCCGTGTCCGAATATAGCCGTCAATATATCAATCTTTATGTCTCGACCATTTCGAGACTCCTCGTCATGTCCGTGATCACATCCGGGACTCCGAACTCCTTTGGTACATCAAAATACATAAACTCATAATATAACCATCATCGAAACCTTAAGCGTGCGGACCCTACGGTTCGAGAACAATGTAGACATGGCCGAGACACGTCTCCGGTCAATAACCAATAGCGGGACCTGGATGCCCATATTGGCTCCTACATATTCTACGAAGATCTTTATCGGTCAGACCGCATAACAACATACGTTGTTCCCTTTGTCATCGGTATGTTACTTGCCCGAGATTCGATCGTCGGTATCCAATACCTAGTTCAATCTCGTTACTGGCAAGTCTCTTTACTCGTTCCGTAATACATCATCTCACAGCTAACTCATTAGCTGTAATGCTTGCAAGGCTTAGTGATGTGCATTACCGAGAGGGCCCAGAGATACCTCTCCGACAATCGGAGTGACAAATCCTAATCTCGAAATATGCCAACCCAACATCTGCCTTTGGAGACACCTGTAGTACTCCTTTATAATCACCCAGTTACGTTGTGACGTTTGGTAGTACCCAAAGTGTTCCTCCGGTAAACGGGAGTTGCATAATCTCATAGTTATAGGAACATGTATAAGTCATGGATAAAAGCAATAGCAACATACTAAACGATCGGATGCTAAGCTAATGGAATGGGTCATGTCAATCAGATCATTCAACTAATGATGTGACCTTGTTAATCAAATGACAACTCCTTTGTCTATGGTTAGGAAACTTAACCATCTTTGATTAACAAGCTAGTCTAGTAGAGGCATACTAGTGACACTCTGTTTGTCTATGTATTCACACATGTATTATGTTTCCGGTTAATACAATTCTAGCATGAATAATAAACATTTATCATGAAATAAGGAAATAAATAATAACTTTATTATTGCCTCTAGGGCATATTTCCTTCAGTCTCCCACTTGCACTAGAGTCAATAATCTAGATTACATAGTAATGATTCTAACACCCATGGAGTCTTGGTGTTGATCATGTTTTGCTCGTGGAAGAGGCTTAGTCAACGGGTCTGCTACATTCAGATCCGTATGTATCTTGCAAATCTCTATGTCTCCCACCTGGACTAAGTCCCGGATGGAATTGAAGCGTCTCTTGATGTGTTTGGTTCTCTTGTGAAATCTGGATTCCTTTGCTAAAGCAATTGCTCCAGTATTGTCACAAAAGATTTTCATTGGACCCGATGCACTAGGTATGACACCTAGATCGGATATGAACTCCTTCATCCAGACTCCTTCATTAGCTGCTTCCGAAGCTGCTATGTATTCCGCTTCACATGTAGATCCCGCTACGACGCTTTGTTTAGAACTGCACCAACTGACAGCTCCTCCGTTTAGTGTAAATACGTATCCGGTTTGCGATTTAGAATCGTCCGGATCAGTGTCAAAGCTTGCATCAACGTAACCGTTTACGATGAGCTCTTTGTCACCTCCATATACGAGAAACATATCCTTAGTCCTTTTCAGGTATTTCAGGATGTTTTGACCGCTGTCCGATGATCCACTCTGGACTACTTTGGTACCTCCTGCTAAGCTTATAGCAAGGCACACATCAGGTCTGGTACACAGCATTGCATACATGATAGAGCCTATGGCTGAGGCATAGGAACATCTTTCATTTCTCTCTATCTTCTGCGGTGGTCGGGCATTGAGTCATACTCAACTTCACACCTTGTAACACAGGCAAGAACCCTTTCTTTGCTTGATCCATTTTGAACTTCTTCAAAATTTTGTCAAGGTATGTGCTTTGTGAAAGTCCAATTAAGCGTCTTGATCTATCTCTATAGATTTTGATGCCCAATATCTAAGCAGCTTCACCGAGGTCTTTCATCGAAAGACTCTTATTCAAGTATCCCTTTATGCTATCCAGAAATTCTATATCATTTCCGATTAGTAATATGTCATCTACATATAATATCGAAATGCTCTGAGCTCCCACTCACTTTCTTGTAAATACAGGCTTCTCCAAAAGTCTGTATAAACCCAAATGCTTTGATCACACTATCAAAGCGTTTATTCCAACTCCGAGATGCTTGCACCAGTCCATAAATGGATCGCTGGAGCTTGCACACTTTGTTAGCTCCCTTTGGATCGATAAAACCTTCTGGTTGCATCATATACAACTCTTCTTCCAGAAATCCATTCAGGAATGCAGTC
Source organism: Aegilops longissima (assembly GCA_021605205.1). Taxonomy (NCBI): domain Eukaryota; kingdom Viridiplantae; phylum Streptophyta; class Magnoliopsida; order Poales; family Poaceae; genus Aegilops; species Aegilops longissima. The sequence continues at coordinate 655,980,748 of CM038681.1, read as the reverse complement.
TTTACATCCATTTGCCAAATTTCATAATCATAAAATGCGGCAATTGCTAACATGATTCGGACAGACTTAAGCATCGCTACTGGTGAGAAGGTCTCATCGTAGTCAATCCCTTGAACTTGTCGAAAACCCTTTGCGACAAGTCGAGCTTTGTAGACAGTAATATTACCGTCAGCGTCAGTCTTCTTCTTGAAGATCCACTTGTTTTCTATTGCTTGCCGACCCTCGGGCAAGTCAACCAAAGTCCACACTTTGTTTTCATACATGGATCCCATCTCAGATTTCATGGCCTCAAGCCATTTTTGGAATCTGGGCTCACCATCGCTTCTTCATAGTTCGTAGGTTCATCATGATCTAGTAGCATGACTTCCGAACAGGATTACCGTACCACTCAGTGCGGTTCTTACTCTGGTTGATCTACGAGGTTCTGTAGTAACTTGATCTGAAGTTTCATGATCAACATCATCGACTTCCTCACTATTTGGTGTAGATGTCGCGAAACCGGTTTCGTGATAAACTACTTTCAAATAAGGAGAAGGTACAGATTACCTCATCAAGTTCTACTTTCCTCCCACTCACTTCTTTCGAGAGAAACTCCTTCTCTAGAAAGGATCCATTCTTAGCAACAAATGTCTTGCCTTCGGATCTGTGATAGAAGGTGTACCCAACTGTCTCCTTTGGGTATCCTATGAAGACACATTTCTCGATTTAGGTTCGAGCTTATCAGGTTGAAGCTTTTCACATAAGCATCGCACCCCAAACTTTAAGAAAGCGACAACTTTGGTTTCTTGCTAAACCATAGTTCATAAGGTGTCGTCTCAACGGATTTTGATGGTGTTCTATTCAGCGTGAATGCGGCCGTCTCAAGAGCATAACCCCAAAGCGATAGCGGTAAATCTGTAAGAGACATCATAGATCGCACCATATCTAGTAAAGTGCGATTCGACGTTCGGACACACCATTGCGTTGTGGTGTTCGGGTGGCGTGAGTTGCGAAACTATTCCGCATTGTTTCAAATGTAGACCAAACTCGTAACTCAAATATTCGCCTCCACGATCAGATCGTAGAAACTTTATTTTCTTATTACGATGATTTTCAACTTCACTCTGAAATTCTTTGAACTTTTCAAATGTTTCAGACTTATGTTTCATTAAGTAGATATACCCATATCTGCTTAAATCATCTGTGAAGGTGAGAAAATAACGATATCCGCCACGAGCTTCAACATTCATCGGACCACATACATGTATGTATGATTTCCAACAAATCTGTTGCTCTCTCCATAGTACGGAGAGCGGGTTTTAGTCATCTTGCCCATGAGGCACGGTTCGCAAGTGCCAAGTGATTCATAATCAAGTGACTCCAAAAGTCCATCAAGATGGAGTTTCTTCATGCGCTTTATACCGATATGACCTAAACGGCGGTGCCACAAATAAGTTGCACTATCATTATCAACTCTGCATCTTTTGGTTTCAACATTATGAATATGTGTATCACTACTATCGAGATTCATTAAAAATAGACCACTCTTCAAGGGTGCATGACCATAAAAGATATTATTCATATAAATAGAACAACCATTATTCTCTGATTTAAATGAATAACCGTCTCGCATCAAACAAGATCCAGATATAATGTTCATGCTCAACGCTGGCACCAAATAACAATTATTTAGGTCTAAAACTAATCCCGAAGGTAGATGTAGAGGTAGCGTGCCGACCACGATTACATCGACTTTGGAACCATTTCCCACGCGCATCGTCACCTCGTCCTTTGCCAGTGCTTGCTTAATCCGTAGTCCCTGTTTCGAGTTGCAAATATTAGCAACAGAACCAGTATCAAATACCCAGGTACTACTGCGAGCTCTAGTAAGGTACACATCAATAACATGTATATCACATATACCTTTGTTCACCTTGCCATCCTTCTTATCCGCCAAATACTTGGGGCAGTTCCGCTTCCAGTGACCAGTCTGCTTGCAGTAGAAGCACTCAGTTTCAGGTTTAGGTCCAGACTTGGGTTTCTTCTCTGATCAACAACTTGTTTGCTGTTCTTCTTGAAGTTCCTTCTTCTTCCCTTTGCCTTTCTTCTTGAAACTAGTGGTCTTATTGACCATCAACACTTGATGCTCCTTCTTGATTTCTACCTCCGCAGCCTTTAGCATTGCGAAGAGCTCGGTATAGTCTTTACTAACCCTTGCATATTATAGTTCATCACGAAGCCTTTGTAGCTTGGTGGCGGTGATTGAAGAATTCTGTCAATGACACAATCATCCGGAAGATTAACTCCCAGTTGAGTCAAGTGATTGTAATACCCGGACATTCGAGTATGTGCTCACCGACAGATCCATTCTCTTCCATCTTGCAGCTATAGAACTTATTGGAGACTTCATATCTCTCAATCCGGGCATTCTGTTGAAATATCAACTTCAACTCTGGAACATCTCATATGCTCCATGGCGTTCAAAACGTCGTTGAAGACCGGTTCTAAGCCGTAAAGCATGGCACACTGAACTATAGAGTAGTCATCAGCTTTGCTCGCGAGACGTTCTTAACGTCGTCGGTTACATCAGCAGCAGGCACGGCACCTAGCGGTGCATCCGGGACGTAACTCTTACGTGCAGCAATGAGGATAATCCTCAGATTACGGACCCAATCCGTGTAATTTCTACCATCATCTTTCAACTTTGCTTTCTCAAGGAACGCATTAAAATTCAACGGAACAACAGCACGAGCCATCTATCTATAAACAAACATAGACAAGCAAGATACTATCAGGTACTAAGTTCATGATAAATTTAAGTTCAATTAATCATATTACTTAAGAACTCCCACTTAGACAGACATCTCTCTAGTTATCTAAGTGATCACGTGATCCAAATCAACTAAACCATAACCGATCATCACGTGAGATGGAGTAGTTTTCAATGGTGATCATCTTATGTTGATCATATCTACTATATGATTCACGCTCGACCTTTCGGTCTCCGTGTTCGAGGCCATATCTGCATATGCTAGGCTCGTCAAGTATAACCTGAGTATTCTGCTGCGTGCAAAACTGGCTTGCACCCGTTGTAGATGGACGAGAGCTTATCACACCCGATCATCACGTGGTGTCTCGCACGACGAACTTTGGCAACGGTGCATACTCGGGAGAACACTACTTGATAATTTTAGTGAGAGATCATCTTATAATGCTACCGTCAATCAAAGCAAGATAAGATGCATAAAGGATAAACATCACATGCAATCAATATAAGTGATATGATATGGCCATCATCATCTTGTGCTTGTGATCTCCATCTCGAAGCACCGTCGTGATCACCATCGTCACCGGCGCGACACCTTGATCTCCATCGTAGCATCGTTGTCGTTCGCCATCTATTGCTTCTACGACTATCGCTACCGCTTAGTGATAAAGTAAAGCAATTACAGGGCGTTGCATTTCATACAATAAGCGACAACCATATGGCTCCAGCCAGTTGCCGATAACCGGTTACAAAACATGATCATCTCATACAATAAAATATAGCATCACGTCTTGACCATATCACATCACAACATGCCTGCAAAAACAAGTTAGGCGTCCTCTACTTTGTTGTTGCAAGTTTTACGTGGCTGCTACGGGCTGAGCAAGAACCGTTCTTACCACGCATCAAAACCACAGCGATAGTTTGTCAAGTTGGTGCTGTTTTAACCTTCGCAAGGACGGGCGAGCCACACTCAGTTCAACTAAAGTGAGAGAGCAGACACCGCCGGTCACCTTTAAGCAACTAGTGCTCGTGAGCGGTGAAACCAGTCTCGCGTAAGCGTGACGCGTAATGTCGGTCCGGGCGCTTCATCTCACAATACCGCCGAACCATAGTATGACATGCTGGTAAGCAGTATGACTTATATCGCCCACAACTCACTTGTGTTCTACTCGTGCATATGACATCAACGCATAAAACCAGGCTCGGATGCCACTGTTGGGAACGTAGTAATTTCAAAATTTTCCTACGCACACGCAAGATCATGGTGATGCATAGCAACGAGAGGGAGAGTGTAGTCTCGTACCCTCGTGAGACCAAAGCGGAAGCAATCACTGGCGTAGAGGAAGTAGTCGACGTTCTCCTCGCGATCCTCGCGATCCCAGCGCCGTTACTCCGGCGCCTCCGAGTTCTTGACACACGACAGCTCGGTGGCGCTCCTCGAGCTCCGATCCAGCAAAGCTCGGGGAGAGAGTTCCGTCAAGACGACGGCGTGGTGGCGATCTTGATGTTCTACCGGCGCGGGGCTTCGCCTAAGCACCGCCACGATATGACCGAGGTGGAATATGGTGGAGGGGCACCGCACACGGCTAAGGAGCGATCTCAAGGATCAACTTGTGTGTTCTAGGGTGCCCCCTGCCCCGTATATAAAGGAGCAAGGGGAGGGCCGGCCGGCCCTAGGAGGCGCGCCAAGGGGGGAGTCCTCCTCCTAGTGGGAGTAGGACTCCCTTTCCTAGTCCTACTAGGAAGAAGGAAGGGGAAGGAAGAGAGGAGAGGGAGAGGGAAGGGGGCGCGCCCCCCCCTCCTTGTCCATTCGGACTCCCCATGGGGGGCGCGCCACCTCCTGGTGCAGCCCTCTCTCTCCCTCTTGGCCCAATAGGGCCCATTACTTCCCAGGGTTTCCGTAACCCCTCGGCACTCCGGTTTTCTCCGAAACTTCCGGAACCTTTCCGTGTCGAATATAGCCGTCCAATATATCAATCTTTATGTCTCGACCATTTGAGACTCCTCGTCATGTCCGTGATCACATCCGGGACTCGAACTCCTTGGTACATCAAAATACATAAACTCATAATATAACCGTCATGAAACCTTAAGCGTGCGGACCCTACGGTTCGAGAACAATGTAGACATGGCCGAGACACGTCTCCGGTCAATAACCAATAGCGGGACCTGGATGCCCATATTGGCTCCTACATATTCTACGAAGATCTTTATCGGTCAGACCGCATAACAACATACGTTGTTCCCTTTGTCATCGGTATGTTACTTGCCCGAGATTCGATCGTCGGTATCCAATACTGTTGGGGATACAACTACGGAGTGTGAACCGCCCCGGAGGGGCCGGTTTACCCTCGTGCGTGATCCAGGCCCATATGGAGGCCTGGAGCCCAGAGGCGAATTAAGGTTCATACATGTAAACCGCCTTAGTATTGTAACTTGTATTGTAAGACAAGAAAGGAGAAACCAAGCCGGACTCTTGTATGAGCCGAATTGGGATTCTGTAAGCCGGCCGGGCGTCAACCCGTGTATACAAGGGGACGACCCGGCGGCGAGTTAGGGACAGAGGATTCGAGGCTAAGGCAAAGCTATTGCTCCCTAGTCGCCGAACCATATCAATCAAACCACAACTGGACGTAGGTTTTACCTTCATCGAAGGGGCCGAACAAGTATAATCCCTGTGTCTTGTGTCCGCATTAACCCCTCTAGGTTAACCCGTACGATGGCCCTGCGACTAAGTCCTTTCATGAGGACATCTGCCGTGACAATTCCACGACAGTTGGCGCCCACCGTGGGGCTATCGCATGATGGTTTGATGATCTTAGAGGGCAAGTTCGAAGGACTCGAAGGCTATGCAGTGGGCCGGATGACTAAAAGTCGTCGCGGCAAACTCTACATCGACGATGCGGACTGGGGCCCCGAGGCCGGCTCGGTTGAGTATGGGTACCGGGTCCCCTTTGGCGGCATACACGTGTTCATCGGCAAGATTGGCGAGTCAGGGCCTGGGCCGGACGTCTGCACCGACCTCGTCGAGACGGCTCAACGGGCGAAGAAGAGCCCTGCCCTAGCTGAACCGGCGGTCAAGCGTGTTTTCGTGGGAGTCGTCCACGGAGGTTGCGAGGGCGGATCGATGTCTGGCGACGAAACCGCCGTTTACTCCGGCGACGAATCGTCGGCCGGAGAAACTGAGTCTTTATACCAGCTGCAGGCTGGCGGATCGAGGCTGTTCCGGCGGTGAGAGTATTCCGGACCCCCTCGATCTACCCAACCGGGTTGGGGTCTTCATGGCGATGCAGGAGGCGCTTCACTCTTGACATGGCGCCTGGTCGCCGGTTCAACAGCGTGATGGCAGCCGGGCGGAGGCCTGTCGCCCACCGCTCAAGTTTTATCGAGCTTTTGACGCATTGGCGGTGCTCATGGCGGAAGCTAATCCGCGGATCAGGACATGCACAACGCAGAGATTGCAAAGGTGAGGGAACAGATCACTAAAGCTAAAGCGGACTGGCGGCCGCAGAGCGAGCGGATGGCGATGGAGCGAGCCGCTTTGGATGCGCAGCTTATAGGCTCGAGCTGGACCGAGTGCATCACGAAGTCATGAAAAGGAAGTAAAGGTCCCGTTTGCCTTCAGTTTTTGAGGGTAGGGAGCTTTCCAATACCCCGAGAGCAGGAACCAAGATGTCTGCCGCTGTTGGTGAACCGCCGAAACACTGGGCGGCGGCGCGCCGTTCAGCCCGTCCGTAGATCTGCCTCGCCATCATACCGGTGCGCCCTGGACCTTGCAGACACCTCCGGTCACTACTCCAACCCGATGGATAATCTTGTAGCGGCTGCGGCACGGTTGAGGCGATTCCAATTGAAGGCGATTCACCACGGCGGTAGAGACCCGCCGGGTTAAGGACTCCTCGGACGGCCCTGGCTCAGCAGAAGCTTACTCGTCTGATCGGGATCGGATCCACTCCACCCCCCGCCCGAGCCGGAGTTATAGCCGACGCGTCGACGAGCCGGCCGTATCAAGCAATGCGCAGCGTGGTCCGCCTCGCGGCAACAATCCGGCAGGCGGCTTTGAGGATGCTCAAGGAGTACTGGACCGCGCCAGGCACGAGGGAAGCCGAGTTAGCCGCACAAGTGGAAGATCATTCGGCGCGCCGTTCGTCTCGACCATCTTGAGCCGGGGTGACGTCCGCTCTTTGGGGTGCCTTGCCTCGTCCCCGCTTTACGCAACGTGCGCTTGCCCAAGGACTTCAAGGGGCCACGCAAGGTGCCAAATTATACTGCCGACTTGGCTCCAGAGGCATGGATAGAAAGCTACGAGATGGCCATGGAGATGCTAGACGTGGATGAAGCAGCATGTGCAAAGTACTTCACAATGATGCTGGAAGGTACTGCCCGGACTTGGTTGAAAAACTTGCCGCCCGACTCTATCAACTCGTGGACACAGTTGCGAACCCGGTTCATCCAAAATTTCAAAGACACCTGTAAACAGCCCATGTCTGTGGTGGATCTGGCGGCTTGCGTCCAGGCGGACGGAGAGTCTACAACCCATTGGGTGCGCCGTGTCTCGGAAGTTTTACATTCTTCAGACCGGATCAACCCTGGTTCCGCGATCATGACCTTGGAAGCCAATTGTCGGTTCGAGCCATTGAAGCTGAAGCTGGGTCGCATGAAGCGTTTTTGTCATGACATGGGCACTCTAATGGGCGTTTTGGTAAAGTACTCTGATTCTGATAGTACCAAGGATCCTGAATCGGAGAATGATGAAGTGGGGAAGGGAAAACAGAGCGGCAATTCGAGGAGCCAGCAGCATCGATCGGCGAGCAATGGAGGGCACAAGCGTAGTTTAACGGCAACATGGGCTTTGTGGCTAACACCAACGCTAGCAGGACAAGGGTCAGCGGCGCCGGGTAGGCAGTCAAACCGGGTGGTCACAATCCGGATCGTTTGAATTTCATATTGAATCAGCCTTGTCCGAAGCATGGGACGAAGGAGGTGCCGGCGAACCACCTTTGGAAGGATTGTTATATTATGCAGGAGTTCAAAAACTCCAACTCTTTCCGGTATGATCAAGGGCCCGGTGGCGGTTCAGGGTCCGCCCCGGGTTACGGTGGAGGAGATACCGCCCAGGATTCGGTGGTAATCCGGGCGGGCAAGGCAATCGAGAATAATCAAGGTAATCGTACGATCGAGAACCTAAGGGGCTACAATCAACAACAGCAGCAGTCGGGTTATCAGAGCAACCCAAAGCAATTGAATGGTGGACAGTACCACGTCTTTACCACCAGCTTGGACCGACGAGACCGAAAACTTCAGAGGCGGGCGGTCAGTGTTGTTGAACTGCCACGCCGCATTACCGCGCTGGTCCGAGCAGCCGATTGTGTGAGCAGAGAGGACCATCCTCCCGGGTTTACAATCCGGTCGATTAGCCCTGGTGGTGGCACCCGGTAGGCGGGTACAAGTTTACCAAGGTTCTTATGGATGGAGGAAGCAGCATCAACATCACGTACTACGAGACTTTCCGACGGATGGGGTTAACAGATAGGCATCTCAGGCCATCCAGTACAGTATTTCACGGAGTGGTGCCTGGTAAGTCGGCATACCCGGTCGGTAAAATAGCTCTGGAGGTAACCTTTGGAGACGAGCATGACTCCAGAACCGAAACGTTGACATTTGAGGTGGTGAAAATTCAAAGCCCTTACCACGCCCTCTTTGGGCGGCCGGCTTATGCTAAGTTCATGGCACGGCCCTGTTATGTTTACTTACAGCTGAAAATGCCGGGTCACAAAGGAACAATAACGGTTCATGGGAGCCGCCGGATCGCTCTGGAGTGCGAGGAAGGTGATGCGGCTTACGCAGAGTCGGTTTGTGCCACGGAGGAGTTAAAGTATTATAAGGATAATGTTGATCCGGCGGATATGACCCCTTTGAAGAAGCCAACTACTGAGCATGATCCGGACTTGAAGTTCAAATCGGTGGTGAGGCGAAGCTTGTTGATTTTGTGCCGGCGAGTCATCCAAGCAGTTCACCATCGGTGCCAATCTGGATCCTAAATAGGAAAGCGCTCATCGAAGTTCATCCGTGAGAATCGGGACATTTTGCATGGAAACCTTCCGACATGCGGGTGTACCGAGGAACTCGCTGAGCACACTCTTAATGTGGACCCAAATACAAACCGGTAAAACAGTTTCTTCGCCGGTTTAACGAGGAAAAGCGCAAGGCCATCGGAGAAGAAGTCGCTAGACTTTTGGCAGCAGGGTTTATCGTTGAAGTCTTTCACCCGAGTGGCTTGCTAATCCGTGTTGGTCCTTAAGAAAATGGCACTTGGCGCGTATGCGTGGATTACACAGATCTTAACAAAGCTTGTCCAGCGGATCCTTTCGCCCTCCCCCGCATTGACCAGATCATTGATGCAACGGCGGGTTGTGAGCGTTTGAGCTTTCTGGATGCGTATTCCGGTTATCATCAGATTAAGATGGCGGTTAAAGACCAGGAGAAAACGGTGTTTATCACCCCTTTTGGAGCCTTCTGCTATGTGTCCATGCCCTTTGGGCTCAAGAGCGCCCAAGCAACTTATCAGCGTTGCGTACAGAATTGTTTACATGAACAGATCGGCCGTAATGTGCACGCCTATGTGGATGATATCGTGGTGAAATCAAGGCAGAAGGAAACATTGATTGAGGACTTAAAGGAAACTTTTGACAACTTGCGGGTGTACAAGATGATGCTCAACCCGCCAAGTGCGTCTTTGGTGTTCCGCAGCAAATTGTTGGGTTTTCGTGTCCAACCGGGGATTGAGGCTAATCCGGAGAAGATTACAGCTATCACCTCCTTAGCTAAGCCAAAGTGCATCAATGATGTCCAACGTTTGGCAGGCCGGATTGCTGCGCTAAGCCGGTTTATCAGTCGCCTAGGAGAGAAGGCTATCCTTTGTACGAGATCTTTGAAGAAGACGGATCAATTCGTTTGGAGCTCACCGATGAGGCATTGAGGATTTAAAGCGGCAGCTGGCCAACCGCCTGTTCTTGCTGCCCCTATTGATGAGGAGCCGCTCTGTTATATGTTGCTGCTAATGCCGTGGCAGTGAGTGTGGCCATTGTGGTGGAGCGCAAGGAGGCAGGGAAGGAGTATCGGTTCAGTGCCGATTTACTACATCAGCGAGGTTCTCATCGAATCTAAACAAAGGTATCCGCATTGGCGAAGCTGGTATATGGAGTTTTTATGGCAAGTCGAAGCTGAAGCAATATTTCCAAGGGCACCCCATTACAAATGGTCGATTCGGCTCCCTTGGGCGATATCATCTTGAACCGGAAGCGGCGGCGGATTGCTAAGTGGGCTATAGAACTTGGGCAGACGGTTTAAGGTATGTGCCCCGGACGGCCGTCAAGTCTCAGGCACTTGTGGATTTCATTAATGATTGGACGGAGTTACAAGCGCCAGAAGAGAAGCCGGATCACACCTATTGGACCATCCATTTTGATGGGTCCAGGCAGTTGGAGGGCTCGGGGGCTGGAGTCGTATTAACTTCCGCACGAGGTGACAAGTTCTGTTATGTTCTCCGTCTAATGTTCCCTTGTACTAACAATGCAGCTGAGTATGAAGCTTTGCTCCATGGTCTCCGGATGGCCAAGGAAATGAATCTCAGCCGGGTTAAATGCTTTGGTGACTCGGACTTGGTGGCCCAGCAAGTATCCGGCACTTGGGACTCCAAAGATCCACTCATGGCTGCATATCGTCGGGAAGTGGATGTTGTTGCAGGACATTTTAAAGGGTATCAGGTGGACCATGTGGATCGTCGGAAGAACGAGGCGGCTGATGCTTTGAGCCGGCTGGGTTCCCAGCGTAAACCGGTCCCGCCCAACGTTTTCCTTGATGTGCTGCACAAACCGTCAGTTAAGCTTCCTGATGAAATTGATTTGGCTATCCTTGATCCGGAGGCTCATTTGGTGGCGGCCTTGCATGTCATCCCGGATTGGACGCTCCCTTATTTGGCATACATGAACCGGGGCGAGTTACCAGAGGATGAGACGTTGGCCCGGCAGATAGTTCGGCGGTCTAAGTCTATGACCATTGTTAATGGCGAGTTGCACCGTCGCGGTGTGTCGAGGCGTTTCAGCGTTGTGTGTCCCTCAAGAGGGCTGTGAGATATTGCGAGAGATTCATGAAGGGATTGTGGTCACCACGCCGGTTCAAAGTCCCAGTGGCCAAGGCATTCCGCCATGGTTTCTATTGGTTGACCGCCCATCTTGATGCGGAGGATTTGGTCGACGATGTGACGGTTGCCAAAAGTTCTCCAGCGTGTTTCATGTGCCAGCCCAAGAATTGAGGATGATTCCAATTACTTGGCCATTTGCGACTTGGGGCTGGATATGGTTGGACCTTTCAAAAGGTCCAAGGATAAGAAGACCCACCTGTTGGTGGCGGTGGATAAGTTTACCAAGTGGGTCGAGGCGAGCCTGTTAGCAAGTGTGATGCAGCCACGGCGGTTCAGTTCATCAAACGGGTGATTTTCGGTTTGGGTTTCCACACAGTATCATCACGGACAATGGCACCAATTTATCCAAAGGAGCTATGAAGGAATTTTGTGAACGAGAGCACATCCGGCTTGATGTTTCTTCGGTAGCCCACCCGCAATCCAATGGTCAAGCGGAACGAGCTAATCAGGAAATTTTGAAGGGTATCAAACCCCGGCTTATGGTCCCTTTAGAGAGGACGCCGGGTTGTTGGGTGGAAGAGCTACCATCAGTGATATGGAGTATTAACACTACCCCAACCGCTCCACTGGATACACGCCGTTCTTTATGGTCTATGGAGCGGAGGCGGTCCTTCCCAGTGATATCCGTCACGACTCGCCTCGAGTAGCAGCTTATGTTGAGGTGGATAGCGAGGCAGCACGGCAAGATGATTTGGACCGACTGGACGAAGAGCGCGATATGGCAGCAGCCCGTTCGGCGGTCTACCAGCAAGATCTTCGTCGGTATCACAGCCGGCGGGTTAAAACCAGAACCTTTCAGGAAGGAGATTTAGTGCTGCGGCTCATTCAAGATCGAAAGATATGCACAAGCTATCCCCACCTTGGGAAGGGCCTTTGTGGTCAGCAAGAATCTATACAACGGTTCCTACTATCTGATTGATGTTCGAGAGCGAAAGGACTCACGACGCCGGAGGAGGAGACCAATGCACCGTGGAACATTGCTCATCTTCGCCTTATTATACCGAGCCATTGGCTCCACTTATGTACATATCAAGACTGTATATATTATGAATAAAAGCAATAAACCGGATCCTCGGCTAAAGCGGGGCATCTGTTTACGTATAAAAGACGGTTTGGGTACATGGAGATGTTGTTGTGAAGCGGCCTCGGTTCAACCCTTAGCCTTGTTTTCGAAACTTTTGTCATTTGGGGGCTTGGTCGTATCCGAACCAATGCAACGCCTCTTGACAAAGTAAAGCCACCAGATCATTTGGGGACATGGTCACGTCTGAACCAGTCACGCCTCTTGGTCGGCCTAAGGCCATAGAATCACTTGGGGCTTTGGTGAACCGAACCATTGCAATGCCACTTGATCGACATCATGCCACGAGTTCAGTTGGGGACTGGCTGACTTGAACCATCGCTTCGCCGTATAGGGGCTTGGTCTGTCCGACCATGGTAACACCATCTGATCCGGCTCAGTACAGCCTTGTCTCGTAAAACGGTTTTTTCTCATTGATTTTATTTCCATGTGGTTTTGATACCTATCATTTGGCTTTTCTTAAACCGGATTTACGTTGTCGATACGTTTTTAAACTGGCGATTTTGTTCCGGTTTGATTTTACTGTTAAACATCCCATTGTGGAGTAACAGGGGGCTTATCATGCCCGGCACGATTTACACGGTAAATCGGTCTTATACAGGGGTTGCCCTCCTTTGACGATGATGGTTTATAAGACCTCCGCTTCGGGATTGGCTACAGCCAACTATGTGCCTGATGCTGGCAGGTATGTTCGTATCACATAATTTTGATCGTATACCTCGGTATTTTCTCATATAAATATCGGTATCAGTCTGGTTGGAGGTGTACACCGCCATGGCGGTTTAAGAACTTGTGATTGCAGGCAAAATATGTTGCAGGATTTACTACAAAAGCCAACGGATCCAGCACCGCCAGGCAAAAGTTTACAGACCAAAGTTGTACCGACATTGTTCAATGAAAGACACTTGCTATCCTATTACAAAAGCCTTTCGAGGCCCGGCGTTTTACGCGGAGTTATGCCTTGAGGCTTTGGATATGTCGCCCGGCTTGACGGATTACGCTGCTTCACCGGGTTGGCGCGAGGTGGAGGGGCGCTGGCGTCGGTTCAGCTTCTTCTTCTTCCTCACCCAAAGCCCGGAAGTCATTGGTAGACCAGTCAATCCGGGTTAAGGCCTGAAAGACAGCTTCTTCACTTATCAGTTCAGCCGGATCAACGTCAGGGGCGTAAGTGTGCTTACGGATTGGAGGAATCAGGCTCGCACTTCCGGATGACAAACTCCACCCGCTTGTTATTAGCGTCATAAAAGATCGGTGAACCTCGGGTTGGCTTCAGCGCCGATTGACTCGCCAACGGACGCACTTCCTTTGTAATCCGTTTGAGCATCGTTATCAAAGGCTTCACCATTCTCTTGAGCACTGGAAAACCTTTAGCTATGTCACCGGATCAAGATCCGCTATCCATGCTTTGGCACGAGTCGAGCGATGGCGTGCCAGCCCGGCTGCGGATCGCTTCATCTCTTCAAGCTGCCCGGAATCATGGACAGCGGTCCAGCGTCTCTCGATCAGGGACGGCGCCGTGTTGTCATATGAAGTGGCGCATATAACCCGCTGGCGCCGGTATATAGCTGCTCAATCGAGTGTCTGAAGCCTTGAGCTTTTTCCGCACGTCGAGCCGGATGAGCAATACGTTTGCCTACACCAGGTTTAGACAGCTCAAGTTAAACCGGCGGAAGCATTAACACAGGCATATTCAGTATAAATTTGCTTACCAAAGATGGCAGAGGTCATGGCATGCACTTGGCGTTTGAGTCCGGTCAGCTCTTCAGTCACCGGTTTAAGGGCCGCCTCAGCTTCCTCCGCCCGCTTTACTAAACCGGCCTTCTCGGTGTCCCAGTTGACCCGCTCGGATTTGTACCACTCCTTCAGCTGTTCCATGGTGGTCAGGGCAGTTTTTAGCTCATCCTTGGCTTTGGTGGCTTCTGTTATTTGGGTTTCCAGATTGCTTCGGAGGTCCTTTAGTTGCACAGCTTGCTGGTGTATTTCATTCTGATGACAAAGGAAGCATGTTAGTGGTTTCATTATACAAGTCCCAAGCTTAATACAAGTATTCAACTTGGCACTTGGGGGCTAATGGCTAGTTGATCTCAATTTGCTATGAAGAGACACACCTTAAGTCCCGGTTTAACTTTACAAAGTTAAACCGACCCTTGGGGGCTACTATGCAGTTAAAATAAAGAAAGGTCAGCTCATTACCTCATAGCGGTCCTTCATGCGGTTTACTAGACCGGCTTCAAAGTCGCGGCTTGTGTAAAGCCGGTTCAGAAAGCCGGAATGAAGCTCTTAGGCAGAGAAATTGTAAAGCCGACATATCAGTCTTCCCCTTGTCCTTGCTCATAATAGTGGAACCTTCTTTGATGCTGTGCTTTGCTAAAGCGACCGGTTGGCTAGGAGCAGTGTAGCCAGTACCTGTCACAATAACATCGTCATTTTCAGCGGTCTTGTTTGGGCTTGCCGTCGTTTTGCTCTGGCTCGGCGGTTCAGCGATCCACGACGCTCGGCGGACGGGTTTGATGGAGCAGGCTGGGAAGTTTCCATTTGGACCTCGGTTCAACTTCCGCGGATCAGCAGTGTCGTCTTTGTACAATTCGCCGAGCTTTCCTTGGCGGCTTCAGGATTTTCGTGTGGTTGTTCGGGGTTTCTCCGGATCAACATCCGGGTAGGATCAAGAGTTTTCGCCTTCTTGCTCAAGCGAGCCTTGGTGCTGCAATATTCAGAATCGGATCAAGACAAATTGACCAAGGTGACGGTGAGTCGAATTGACAAACAGTAATTACATACCTGCGGCGATGTTCGGCGGAGGCAGTTGTGTGGTGGATGAACCGCCAGACGAGTTGGAAGAGGCCTGATAATTGGTCGACGGATTGAGAGGACATCGGAAGAAACCTTTAAGGGATAACGCCAGGAGAGCAAGTCACCTCGCCGACGCTTCCGGATAGGTGTGTCCGTAAACCGGCTGAGGTAACTTTGTGGCCATCGTGCGGGTTGTACGGCGCTCTTCAGCCTGCTGTGTCTTCAAGTTAAGATTTGGATTCAAGTAAGCACAGGAATGGTATTTTTTCACTTTCCGGACGGCGCGACGAATTCTCTTAACCGGTGCAAGATCGGATTCGGAAGAAAGTAAGATTACCTCAACAGGGTCGGCATGGCTGGCTTCAGCATCATCCTGGGAAGAAAATTGTCAGTAAAAAGATTGTAAAAGGGCCAAGCATATGCAGGAAGAAACACAAAGCGGAAAGCCGGTTTACCTCAGCTTCTGATTCTTCGTCCTCCGGCGGATCAGAGGACTCGGCGGTCTTCTTCTTGCCCGTTTTCTTAGTGGCCTTGGACTTTACACGCGGCGCCCGAACCGGTTTGGTTCGTTTCCAGAAGGAGCTGTCGGCCTGAGAAGGAACAAGGATTAACGTGTATCAACGGAGTATTAAGAGCTTGAAAGGCAGTGAGTAGAACTTACCGCCGGCGGTTTGTTGGTGGCACAAAATGGAGCCAACCCGGTTAGGCTGCAGACGGAGATTGGCTCATCGAGCATCTTCTTGACGATCTCGGTGACCTCCTGTTCAGTTATAGGCAGCTCGTGACGCCTTTGAGGATCTTTGAGGCTGCCGGTGTACTCGTGCATCAATCCGGGCCGGCGGCTTAGTGGCAAAACACCCCAAGAGACCCAGCAACGTACAAGATCCACGCCGGTTAAGCCATTGGCCATTAGAGCCCGGAGCTTGATTATTTGCGGTGCGAAGTTCTTCCGTTCCGTGGCGGTTAAGCGGGAAGGCAGCGGATGCTGGTTGCTGAGCCGGTGAGAACGGTAACCCGGCAAGGGGTTTTCGTTGGCAGGGGCAGTGTTCCGGCAGTAGAACCAGGTTTGGTTCCATTCCTTTGGATGGCTGTGGTGCTTGGCGTGAGGAAAATCGACTTCCTTCCTCTTCTGGATTGAAACGCCGCCCAGCTCCGTGTTAGGACCGTCAGAAAACTCTGTGCGGCGGTTCAAATGGAAAAAATCCCGGAACAACTCCACAGATGGTTCCTCTTGAAGATAGACTTCACAGAAGACTTGAAAGTTGCATATATTCGACACAGAATTCGGGCCGATGTCCTGAGGATGGAGTTGCAGACTGGCAAGGACATCCCGGAAAAATTTTGAACCGGGCGGACAGAACCCCCGGTCTAAGTGCTGCATAAACACGATTACTTCTCCGCCATGCTCGGGGAAACTTCGCCCTCGGAACACGCCAATGGAGGACACTTTTGGAGCCAAACCGCCGGTGGTGACATAGCCGTTGAGCTGCGTTTGATGACTCTGGACGGACCCCGTTGCAAGCGGAAAATTGAGGAGCCATTCCGGAAGATTAAAGCTGCGAAAGAAAGGAAGAAAACGGTTCACTTTGTTGAGCGGGTCAGGCGTACGGAATTTTTTAAACCGGCAATTCGGTAGCCGGCTTCCCATTCGGTTTAACTAAGGACTAATGGAGGACGGATTAGCTATCAAAGGTTAAACCGCCGGAAGAGGCAGAGTTGGAAAAGTTGCTAAGTGTATCTGAAACAGGTTTCCCATGCAAATGAGAATAATTTGGATCTACGGAGTTGAGAAGGAAAATTTCTCGACCTATGCAGACCTCCTACGGTCGAGGAGGTTCAGGCCTGTTAAAGTAAAGGATTTGAACAGAAAGGGAAGATGCATAGAGTCGGGTAAAACGGCGAGAGCAGCCACTTGCATAGGATGGCGATGCGGATGAGCCGACGGCCGTGGCGGAGCTAGTATGAAGGATCGACACGAACGCTTACGAGCTATGAGACGAACAGAGTTCTCAGATGAGATCTAGGGTTTGAAGGAAACCTTACCGGACGAGCGGGAACCGCGGAGGAGCGCTGAAACTCTCGTAAGATCAGGTCGATGCAGCGGCCCGGCTTGAAGCGTCGGTCGGAGGTTGAGGGCGACGGCAAGAGCTTCAGGGTCGGCGGGTCGCGAGGAAGAAGAAGAGAGGAAGGAGAAGAAGAGAATGACCCGACCGGTCTATTTATAAGGGACCGGAGTAATCAATGGGCGCGAGAATCGAGGAGTCAAAAGCGGCGGAAGGTGCAGCGGCCGCCTCGATTTCCGGGATAGCCTTAATGAAGGGAATCTTACTGTTTGGATTTTTTTTGTTCAAAATGACGCGTGGTGCCCCGACACGAAGATCGAGGATGATGTCACGGCGGTTCAAGCGGATGGCGGTTTACAAGGGAGATCAAGGGGTTGCTTGAAGGCGAGAAGATTAACCTGAACGGTTCAAGTCAACTGGGGCCTAATGTTGGGGATACAACTACGGAGTGTGAACCGCCTTGAGGAATCGGTTTACCCTCAGGCGTGATCCAGGCCCATATGGAGGCACGGAGCCCAGAGGCGAATTAAGGTCCATACATGTAAACCGCCTTAGTATTGTAACTTGTATTGTAAGACAAGAAAGGAGAAACCAAGCGGACTCTTGTATGAGCGGATTGGGATTCATAAGCCGCCAAGGTCAACCGTGTATATAAGGGACGACCGGGCGAGTTAGGGACAGAGGATTGAGGCTAAGGCAAAGCTATTGCTCCCTAGTCGCGAACCATATCAATCAAACCACAACTGGACGTAGGTTTTACCTTCATCGAAGGGGCCGAACCAGTATAATCCCCGTGTCTTGTGTCCGCATTAACCCCTCTAGGTTAACCCGTACGATGGCCCTGCGACTAAGTCCTTTCATGAGGACATCTGCCGTGACAATTCCACGACAAATACCTAGTTCAATCTCGTTATTGGCAAGTCTCTTTACTCGTTCCGTAATACATCATCTCACAGCTAACTCATTAGCTGTAATGCTTGCAAGGCTTAGTGATGTGCATTACCGAGAGGGCCCAGAGATACCTCTTCGACAATCGGAGTGACAAATCCTAATCTCGAAATATGCCAACCCAACATCTGCCTTTGGAGACACCTGTAGTACTCCTTTATAATCACCCGATTACGTTGTGACGTTTGGTAGTACCAAAGTGTTCCTCCGTAAGCGGAGTTGCATAATCTCATAGTTATAGGAACATGTATAAGTCATGGATAAAAGCAATAGCAACATACTAAGCGATCGGATGCTAAGCTAATGGAATGGGTCATGTCAATCAGATCATTCAACTAATGATGTGACCTTGTTAATCAAATGACAACTCCTTTGTCTATGGTTAGGAAACTTAACCATCTTTGATTAACAAGCTAGTCTAGTAGAGGCATACTAGTGACACTCTGTTTGTCTATGTATTCACACATGTATTATGTTTCCGGTTAATACAATTCTAGCATGAATAATAAACATTTATCATGAAATAAGGAAATAAATAATAACTTTATTATTGCCTCTAGGGCATATTTCCTTCAGTTTTCTGCAAGGATGTAGGCCAGTAATTTGTCTGGATGGTTGCCACCTTAAGAAAAAGCATGGAGGAATACTTCTAACAGCCATAGGAGTTGATCCCAATGACTGCATCATTCCAATAGCCATTGCAGTAGTTGAGGTTGAAAACACCATCACCTGGACATGGTTTCTCAAGACCTTGAAAGAGGATCTGTTAATTCAGAACACTAAACCATGGACAATCATGAGTGATAGGCAGAAAGGCTTGATTAATGCCGTGGACAATATGTTCCCTGATTCGGAGCATAGGATTTGTGTACGACACTTATACCAGAACTTCCATGCCAATTGGAAGGGTGAAACATTAAAGAACCAGTTGTGGGCAATAGCAAGAAGCAACAATATGGCTACATGGAAAAAGAACATGGAGGAGATGAAGGAGATGAATCTAGAAGCATGGGCATATTTGGATGGCCTTGCCCCTAACACATGGTGTAGGGCATTTTTCGAAGAATTACCTAAATGTGATCTACTCCTCAACAACAGTTGTGAGGTCTTCAACAAATGGATACTTGATGCAAGGGAGTTACCAATTTGAGCATGTTGAGGAAGATCAAGGCGCAGATTGATGACAAGATGGTATACAAATAGAAAGCAATGTGAGGATGACTGGTCTCAACTACCATTATGCCCAAAGATCAAGAAAAACTTGACAAAAACATTGAATGGGCAAAAGTTGCCATGAGCGCCCCTCTTGGCAAAGGCGTGTTCAAGGTAATGAGCCGTGAAAATGAATATGTTGTTGATATTCTCAAGAACAAATGTAGTTGCAGAAGGTGGCAGCTGACAGGGATTCCTTGTAGCCATAGTATTGCTTGTTTGAGGTTTGAGAGAATTAAACCAGAGGACAAAGTGGCTGCTTGCTATAGTATTGAGGCATACAGGTTGGCATATGGACATGTCATCATGCCTTGCAGAGATCCGGTGAGTGGCAGAAAACAAATGGTCCTCGATAGAACCTCCAAAGTATGAGAAGAAGGCAGGCAGGAAAAAGAAGAAGAGAATAGTTCACCCTTCAGAGAAGGATGAAGGCACTAGGTTTAGCAAGCATGGAGTAATAATGCATTGCAGTGTCTGCAACTCCACAGAACACAATAGAAGAAAATGCACATACTACATCCATCGATAGAGTGCCTGCACTAGAAAAACTACTGTGATAAGAAATTTGCTTCAAGCACCCTGCACAGGACTCCCAATGCACTGAGATGACCATCACACAGGTATTGAACTAACCATGCTTGAATGCCTACTTGTGTTGTATCCAAATGCAATGAATTGACATGGTTTTACATTTGAAATTAGATACCTGGTGAGGATAGTTCACACACATGTTCGGTGCTGTCAACATTATTCCAAGAGGTTAGCATTTGTTCCAAGGAAATGTTGTTTACATATTTATCTGTTCGGAAATACTTGTTGCTCAAACGGATGTATCCGTGGTGTCAATTGTGTAGGTTGAAGCATCTCAAGTAACACCTGATGCACCACCAGGACCACTTCCTGAGTGCTCTTTCATTGCATCGAGGAGAGATGAGCTGCCAGTGCCCAGGGCTACAGCCAGTGCACAATTTCTGAAGAAAAAGCTACAAACTAAGAAGAAAAAGACAACTCTAAAGCAGCTGTTAGGCAAGCCTTTGTGCCTCCTAGAGCAGCCACTCAAGCCTCCCAAACAGATGCTGCTGTTGGTGTAACTGAAGCAGCAAAACAGGCCAGAAGAACAAAGGCAAAGAAAGTGCATAAAGATTAATGCATAGAGAGAAAAGCTCCTTGAGGTGTTGAAGGAAACCTGAGCTCATGCCCATGTCTTGGCTGTAGGTTTTG
The DNA here is from genome assembly GCA_021605205.1 of Aegilops longissima. Lineage (NCBI taxonomy): Eukaryota > Viridiplantae > Streptophyta > Magnoliopsida > Poales > Poaceae > Aegilops > Aegilops longissima. The sequence continues at coordinate 655,960,481 of CM038681.1, read as the reverse complement.
ATCCACACCTTGTAATAGCGTATGGAGTGCATATGTGTCTTTTGTGAACAACCTGTTATGATAGATGCTACTGTCCCTCTCTTTTGGATGCACTCCTCTTTTGTGACAAAACTTGTTATGCATTCAGCTAATCAATGATGACTGATTTCATGCCAATTATGTATGTCTTTTGTGATAGTGCTTGTTAAAAATGTGATGAAATGCTTGCCAAAATTTGTCATGCTTACACATTCTGGGAATATTGCAAAGCACATTCTGGAAATATTTCATAATGTCATCGCTACATGCACCATACATTGTTCACTGGCAATGTTTCTTGCACATTTGGCAACTAAAAACACATTTCAGCTCCTACTTCATTACAACAGCATACAAGTTCACGGCGAGAATCATGGTACAAACAAGAAGAATCTTCCAACCTATGCCTACAACAAGATCCAACTGAAGCTTGATATCTTCAGCAATCTGGCTCATCTGATTTCCAGGAATGTTGCTAATCTTCTTGACCACACTTTCTACCCTGCTATCTTTCTCTATGAAACTAGCACGAATGTTTGGCTTCGTTCCTTTGGTTGTCATCTCCCTGTCCAGATAGGGCTTGGAAATCATTGCAATGTACTCCACCTCCTCTTCAGGAATATTATAACCATGGCACAAAACAAGATCCAAATATTCATCTATCCAGTGATAGCAGTCACAAGATCCATGTGACCCTCTCTGCCAAAACAAAAAAAAACAAGCAAACAAAGAGCAGAAAATTTGAGAAATCTTATTGATTCGAAAGTGAAGACTAACTCAAACAACGAAAGTGACCTTGTGATTAGGGCATTTGAAGAAAACCCGTCCTGGATTCCTCTCAGATTTGGAAACTAGACGAAGCACTTGCCTCCAGCCGCACGTGCAGCACTTAAGTAGAGGGAGAGATGCACCAGCCTCAGGGTCAGAGGAAGGCGACCAGGAAGAGCTCGCTGACGCGCTCCAGCTCCGAACCATGGCGCCGCCGCCCCCAAATCGCCGTGAGAGAGATCGGGGGAGAAGGAGAAGAAGAGGCAAGGACTGGGGAATGGAGATCTGAAACGATTCAGGGTGTTTTTTGTAAATATCCGTCCACCTCCGTTACCCCTGTCCGACGTGGCAACAGTCAACGGTAGGTCAGACTGGGTCGGGCAGGTTTTGGACGTGACTGAGACACTTAAAATAGTTCGAGGACCCACATGTCGATTTTCATAGTTCGAGGACCTGGTTGACACCCATCGAATAGTTTAGGGACCTACAGGACCTGGTTGACACCCATCGAATTTTTTGTACAGCATGTGCATACACACGGGGACACAAAGAGTTGGATGGTGCTGGTAATGCGTCAGACACATGTTGTACTAAAATCGTTGTATGTATAGCACAACTCCTCCAACTGTAGGCTGTGAGGTTGCCAAGAAAATGCAGCCACCAAAAGAAAATCAAAACAATTATGTATGTATGTACACAGGGGCATAGCCACGAGAAAAGTCATCGGTGTCAACACGAACAAGTAGCACTAATATGTATCCCCTAAAAAAGCAGCAACAATATATGGCTAAAAATGCTTAACTCGTATTAACTAACATGTCTAAAATGTTTTTACTAACCTCACACACATACGAAATCATAGTTGCCAATATATCACAACAAAATAAGCTCTGATTACGAAAGTAGTTACCTCTCTATTTTTTTTACCTCTACGATCTTTCATCTTCAAAATTTTCTTTTATTTATTTTATTTTGTATTTTTATCAGATCTATCTATCAAAACCTATACAATTTAATCTTGCTCGTCACCATTGAGGGATTGACAACCCCTCTACGCGTTGGATTGCAAGTATTTGTTGTTTGTGTGCATGTGTTGTTTACTTAGTGTTGCTTGGTTCTCCTACTGGATTGATAACCTTGGTTTCATAACTGAGGGAAATACTTATCTCTACTGTATTGCATCATCCCCTCCTTTTCGGGAAAATCCCAACACAGCTCACAAGTAGCAGCAACGCCCAACACCACACCCCCACGCACCGCACCACCGCTAGCCCTCATCGTCCCACATAGCCACTGCGACATGACTATGCAGGATCCACCGTGACCCTCGCTGCCGGCTAGAGACACCGACGGGCCATATCCGGCCGTAGCCGGCCAGAAGACGGCATCCCACCACCGCTGCACCACCATGGAGGGCCCATTGGCTGGCGCGAAGACGCGACCCACAGGGCAGGACGGGGAGGGACGAACCCGCCTTTACTCGTCGGAGTAGAGTAGCTAGCGAAGACCAGGAGCCCGTCGACGACACTGCCGCTACCCGCGAGAGACACTGCCAGGGGCCGCCTCGCCAGAGAAGAGCCGCCAGGACGAACCCAGAGGTCCACCGACAACGCCGCCAAGGCCAATGACCTGCCAGGAGCCGCCGAGCCGCACAACAAAAAGGGGAACTTCTTTTTTCATTTTTGATTTAAGTGAAACTTCTTGGTTTCTGTTTTTGGATTTTTCTTTTTCACTTTTTTTGCATTTCTTTTATTCTTTTATTCATTTTGCATGAACTTTTTTTTTCTGCAGAACTTGTATGGCTATTTAGTGAGTGAATGACTGACCAAACAAAAGCCAAGGGAGGGTCACTAATGAGCCACAACCTATTAGTAATCAGGCGGGCGCTAGCACCCGACTCGGCAAGCGTCCTTATGTCGAGAGCAACTAATTAGAGGTACCCCTTGCGGGGAGCTTCAAGGGTCACTTTTGGAGCACACAAGTGGTGCGTCTAGCCGGCGCCACATACCGCGTGCTGGGTGGTCCTCTTGGATTTTTTTCCTTTATGTGTTTTCTGGTTTTAGATTGGGTTTTTCTAATTTTTTTGCTTTTTACTTTTTGTCGGGTTTTCTCTATGTTTTGGATAAAAAATTGTTATTTTTTGCACTGACCAAGTGCTTCCACGAGGAGCACAAATTTGCTTCCGTCTTTGCTTCCATAAAAACACATATTTGGTTCTCATGGAGACATCAATTTTCTTCCGCGAGACACACAATTGTGCTTCTAAGACAGGGGAAATGTAAAACAAATCATGCTTCCAGCAACTGTTTTTTTTTCTTGATTGTCGTTTTTTTTTGTTTTCGCCTCTTTTCGTGCTTTGCATTTTTTGGGTTTTTTGTCTCTGGTTTTTTGTGAAAAAAAATGTTCATTGAAACTTATTGACATGACATGTAGTTCCAAAGATCTTGACATGAGAAAACCAAGCGTGAAAATCATTTGAGATTTGAATGCTTGGCTTTAGATATAAAACATTTTGAATAAATAAATCTACAGAAAAACTACTAGGTTGCGAAAAGTGGTGCACAAGCAGTGTGCCACATGCCAGGACCTGAGAAGGCGGGCGTGACCTTTACAAAGGGTAACCTTTAGCTAGTGATCTCGCCCTATGTCTCGTCTGGCGCGAGACAAAATGACTTCTCACTTCTGGCAGATGCCCAATTGAGCTTGCTGGGTGCATTTTATTTCCCTTTTTTTACGTTATGGATGTCGGGTTTGTTTTATTTCTAACTTTTGCTTCTATTTCGAATTTATATGAATGTGCTATAAAAATAAATTTATGACAAAAGTTCAAAAATGATAAGCGCGCATTAGAAAAATGTTAAACGTGTAAAGAAAAATGTTTCTAATGTATAAGAAAATTGTATAATGTGTATGAAAATAATAGACATCAAAAAATATATGTGACAAAACTATTAATCATGTATATTGAAAATTTTAAATGTGTAGAAAAGATGTTCCTGACGTATTAAAAAGTGTACAGTGTTCATGGGAAACATAGAAATAAAATATATATGTTTAAAAAAATGTTAATCATGTATTTGAAAAATGTTAAAAGTTTATATAAAAAATGTTCCCGATGTATATAAAACATGCACAGTATGCCTGGATTCAGTATCAGAATTCATACATGTTTCATGTAATCTCAGCGGAAAATAGAATGAGAACTTTGTTTCGTTTAGCGATCAATGACTGCACGATCTGTCGACTCCTCTTTGTGAGTTCTACAGTCTATGAATTAACTCTATTCTCAAGAGTCATGATCTAAATAAGTCCAACACAAAGTGAATTGAAAGAAACTCAAAAACGATTATGATTTATGAGGGATGCCCATGTGCTCTTTATATCTGGAGTAAAATGCACAGAACAGCAAGACTAAATGCATAGAAGCAACCCCACAATTTCTTTTGCATAGAAGCATTGATGCTTCACACCAGACCCAAGCTAATAGCAACATGGTTATTGCTTCACAACAAATCCGAGTGTGCTTCTATTACAACAGATCCGAGTGTGCTTCTATTTAACGCGAGAAGAAAGATGGAACATGACCAATAGTCATTCTTCAAAGCAAAGATGGGACATGACCAATAGTCATTCTTCAAAGCCGGTCCGAGCAAGGAGTTGAATCCAGAGAGTCCACAGTTTCACAGCCACCTGGAGTTGCTTTTGCAATGTTGTTCACATCCTAGGACTTGGAAGCATCGGGATCTCTTGGTCAAGTATGTGGGTGTGTCCTAGTGATCAGACTAGCATACTCTTGGTGGTATTTTAGTGCAATGTGACACTGCACACAGTAGGTTGGGTCCCACCTTAGGGAATGGGGAGAGTTGGTCTCCTGCTCTCACGATCCCCTAGTTGATGTTGGCAGACATCTCTTCCTCGTTGTCGGTGTGCGGTGCAGTGACATTTGACAACCGTTTCTTCTCAAGAACGGCATGATGTCCAAAGCTCCTAGCTCTAGCCACAGGTGCTGAAGATGACAAGAGAATGTGAAGTGCTACCTTGAGACATAGTATGAGTGTGGTTACGTTACTAACCTGCATCAATGAAACAACAGAGAATGTTGCAGAAGGCTCCAGAATAGGGATTAGATAGAATTTGAAAATACAAACACAAAAAAATTGATATCACTCATATATTACACTTGATCTTCTAAGGAAGCTCGATATGATTACCGAAAGCTCTCAAACCAAAAATTAAGTTTAGAAAAAATATTCACAAATTTGAGAAAAATGTTCATTATTTCGAAAAATGTTTGAAAAAGTGTCCATGAGTCCAGAAATCTTATTGTATTCACAAAAGTTTGCAATTTGAAGAATGTTCTCGAATTTAAAAAAACCATGAATTGAAAAAATGATCATGAATTTTAAAAAATAGTCATAAATTTCTGAAAATATTGGCCAATTTAAGAATGTTCTTTCCCTCTATCTCTTTATTACGAAAAACCAATTGGCCCTTTCCACCATACATAAGTGAGTTAAAAAAAGCTTGTATGTTCAACTTTTTTCATTGTTTTAAAAAATATTTGTGAATTTAAAAAATATCCGCAAATTCAAAAATGTGTACGAATGTTAGGTAATGTTTGCGAGTTCATACAATTTTCGTATATTTGGAAAACAAATGCGAATTTGAAAATTCCTCTTTTTTCAATTTTTTGGGAAATTCAAAATTGTTCATGGTTTTCATAAAATTCATGATTTTTTTGTGATTTTCAGAAAAGATCACAATTTCTTAAAAAAGTTCTCTGATTTGATAAAAGAGTGAAAAAGAAAACATACAGAAACAAAATGCTGAAACAGACTAATGGGACAACCCATTAGCGCGGCGTAGGTGCACGTTTCATTCGTATTGTTGGGAAACGTAGCATGAAATTATAAAAAATAATCCTACGCTCACGCAAGATCTATCTAGGAGATGAGGGGTAGAGTGTGTCCACGTACCCTCGTAGACCGAAAGCGGAAGTTTTAACTTAACACGGTTGATGTAGTCGGACGTCTTCTGGAGTCAACCGATCAAATACCGAACATACGGCACCTCCGAGTTCTGCACACGTTCAGCTCGACGACGTCCCTCGAACTCTTGATCGAGCAGAGTGTCGATGGAGTCGATGAGTTCTGTCAGTATGACGGCGTGATGACGGTGTTGGTGATGTGATCCGCGCAGGGCTTCGCCTAAGCACTATGATGATACTATCGGAGGAGTAAACGGTGGAGGGGGGCACCGCACACGGCTAAGAGAATAACTGTTGTGTCTTTGTGGTGCCCCTGCCCCGTATATAAAGAGGGAGGGGGAGGCTGGCCACCAGGGGCGCGCCATGGAGTGGGGAGTCCTACTAGGACTCCACTCCTAGTAGGATTCGGCTCCCTTCTATTTTTCCATTTTACGGAGAGGGGGAAGGGGAAAGAGGTGGAGAGGGAGAAGGAAAGGGGGGCCACGCCCCCACCCCTTGTCCAATTCGGATTGGCAAGGGGGAGGGGGCGCGCCTCCTCCTGTGGCCTGCCCTCTCCTCTCCACTATGGCCCATGAGGCCCATTAACTTTCCCGAGGGGTTCCGGTAACCTCCCGGTACTCCGAAAAATCCACGAACCTCTTCGGAACAATTCCAGTGTCCGTATATAACCTCCCAATATATCAATCTTTACCTCTCGGCCATTTAGAGACTCCTCGTCATGTTCATGATCTCATCCGGGACTCTGAACAACCTTCGGTCACCAAAACACGTAACTCATATAATACCAATCGTCATCGAACGTTAAGCGTGCGGACCCAACGGGTTCGAGAACTATGTAGACATGACCGAGACACCTCTCTGGTCAATAACCAATAGCCGAACCTGAATGCTCATATTGGTTCCCACATATTCTACGAAGATCTTTATCGGTCGAACCACAATGTCAACATAGTTATTCCCTTTGTCATCGGTATGTTACTTGCCCGAGATTCGATCGTCGGTATCTTCATACCTAGTTCAATCTCATTATCGGCAAGTCTGTTTACTCGTTCCGTAGTGCATCATCCCACAACTAGCTCATTAGTCACATTGCTTGCAAGGATTCATATGATGTGCATTACCGAGAGGGCCCAGAGATACCTCTCCGATACTTGGAGTGAAAAATCCTAATCTCGATCTATGCCAACCCAACAAACACCTTCGAAGATACCTGTAGAGCATCTTTATAATCACCCAGTTACGTTGTGACATTTGATAGCACACAAGGCATTCCTCCGGTGTCCGGGAGTTGCATAATCTCATAGTCGGAGGAATATATATTTGACACGAAGATAGCAGTAGCAATAAAACTGAACGATCATTATGCTAAGCTAACGGTTGGGTCTTGTCCATCACATCATTCCACTAATGATGTGATCCCGTTCATCATGACAACACATGTCCATGGCTAGGAAACTTAACCATCTTTTGATCAACGAGCTAGTCTAGTAGAGGCATACTAGGGACACGTTGTTTTGTCTATGTATTCACACATGTATCAAGTTTCCGGTTAATACAATTCTAGCATGAATAATAAGCATTTATCATGAATAAGGAAACATAAAATAACAACTTTATTATTGCCTCTAGGGCATATTTCCTTCAGTCCCACTTGCACTAGAGTCAATAATCTAGATTACATTGTAATGAATCTAACACCCATGGAGTCTTGGTGCTGATCATGTTTTGCTCGTGGAAAAGGCTTAGTCAATGGATCTGCAACATTCAGATCCGTATGTATTTTGCAAATCTCTATGTATCCCTCCTTGACCAAATCTCGGATGGAGTTGAAGCGTCTCTTGATGTGTTTGGTATTTTTGTGAAATCTGGATTCCTTCGCTAAGGCAATTGCTTCAGTATTGTCACAAAAGATTTTCATTGGACCCGATGCACTAGGTATTACACCTAGATCGAATATGAACTCCTTCATCCAGACTCCTTCATTTGCTGCTTCCGAAGCAGCTATGTACTCTGCTTCACACATAGATCCCGCCACGATGCTCTGCTTGGAACTGCACCAACTAACAGCTCCACTATTCAATAAAAATATGTATCCGGATTGTGACTTAGCGTCATCCGGATCAGTGTCAAAGCTATCATCGACGTAACCATTTATGACAAGCTCTTTGTCACCTCCGTAAACGAGAAACATATCCCTAGTCCTTTTCAAGTACTTCAGGATGTTCTTGACTGCTGTCCAGTGATTCACTCCTGGATTACTTTGGTACCTCCCTGCTAAACTTATAGCAAGGCACACATCAGGTCTGGTACACAGCATATCATATATGATAGAACCTATGGTTGAAGCATAGGGAATGACTTTCATTTTCTCTCTATCTTCTGCTGTGGCCGGGCATTGAGTCTGACTCAACTTCACACCTTGTAACATAGGCAAGAACCCTTTCTCTGACTGATCCATTTTGAACTTCTTCAAAACTTTATCAAGGTATGTGCTTCGTGAAAGTCCTATCAAGCGTCTTGATCCATCTCTATAGATCTTGATGCCCAATATGTAAGCAGCTTCACCGAGGTCTTTCATTGAAAAACTCTTGTTCAAGTATCCTTTATGCTGTCCTGAAATTCTATATCATTTTGAATCAACAATATGTCATCCACATATAATATTAGAAATGCTATTGAGCTCCCACTAACTTCCTTGTAAATACAGGCTTCTCCAAAATTCTGTATAAAACTGTATGCTTTGATCACTTCATCAAAGCGTATATTCCAACTATGAGATGCTTGCACAAGTCCATAAATGGATCGCTGGACCTTGCATATTTTGTTAGCACCTTTAGGATCGACAAATCCTTCTTTAAGAAATCCATTAAGGAATGCAATTTTGACATCCATTTGCTAGATTTCATAATCATAAAATGCGACAATTGCTAACATGATTCGGACAGACTTAAGCATCGCTACGGGTGAGAACGTCTCATCATAGTCAACTCCTTGAACTTGTCGAAAACCCTTTGCAACAAGTCAAGCTTTATAGACAGTAACATTACCATCAGCGTCAGTCTTCTTCTTGAAGATCCATTTATTCTCTATGGGTCGCCGATCATTGGGAAGATCCACCAAAGTCCACACTTTGTTCTCATACATGGACCCTATCTCAGATTTCATGGCCTCAAGCCATTTATCGGAATCTGGGCTCATCATAGCTTCTTCATAGTTTGTAGGTTCGTCATGGTCAAGTAACATGACTTACAGAATAGGATTACCGTACCACTTTGGTGCGGATCGTGATCTGCCAGACCTGCGAGGTTCTGTAGTAACTTGATCTGAAGTTTCATGATCTCTATCATTAGCTTCCTCTCTAATTGGTGATGGGAACAGATTTCTCGGATGAGCTACTTTCCAAATTGAGAGCACGTACAATTACATCATCAAGTTCTACTTTCCTCCCACTCACTTCTTTCGAGAGAAACTCCTTCTCTAGAAAGGTTCCGTTCTTAGCAACAAAAATCTTGCCTTCGGACTTGTGGTAGAAGGTGTACCCAATTGTTTCTTTAGGGTAACCTATGAAGACACATTTCTCCGACTTGGGTTCGAGCTTATCGGGCTGCATAAGCATCGCATCCCCAAACTTTAAGAAACGACAGCTTAGATTTGCTACCAAACCATAGTTCATACAGTGTCGTCTCAACGGATTTTGACGGTGCCCTGTTTAAAGTGAATGCAGCTGTCTCTAATGCATAACCCCAAAACGATAGTGGTAAATCGGTAAGAGACATCATAGATCGCACCATATCCAATAAAGTGTGGTTACGACGTTCAGACACACCATTACGCTGTGGTGTTCCAGGTGGCGTGAGCTGTGAAACTATTCCACATTGTTTTAAATGAAAGCCAAACTCGTAACTCAAATATTCTCCTCCACGATCAGATCGTAGAAACTTTATTTTCTTGTTACGACGATTCTCCACTTCACTCTGAAATTCTTTGAACTTTTCAAACGTTTCAGACTTGTGTTTCATTAAGTAGATATACCCATATCTGCTCAAATCATCTGTGAAGGTCAGAAAATAACGATACCTGCCACGAGCATCAACACTCATTGGACCACACACATCTGTATGTATTATTTCCAATAAGTCAGCAGCTCGTTCCATTGTTCCGGAGAACAGAGTTTTAGTCATCTTGCCCATAAGGCACGGTTCGCAAGTATCAAATAATTCATAATCAAGTGATTCCAAAAGTACATCTTTATGGAGTTTCTTCATGCGCTTTACACCGATATGACCCAAACGACAATGCCACAAATAAGTTGCACTATCATTATCAACTTTGCATCTTTTGGCATAGATATTATGAATATGTGTATCATCACGATCAAGATTCAACAGAAATAGACCACTCTTCAAGGGTGCATGACCATAAGATATTATTCATATAAATAGAACAACCATTATTCTCTGATTTAAATGAATAACCGTCTCGCACTAAACAAGATCCAGATATAATGTTCATGCTCAACACTGGCACCAAATAACAATTATTCATGTCTAAAACTAATCCCGAAGGTAGATGTAGAGGTAGCGTGCCGACGATGATCAGATCAACCTTGGAACCATTTCCCACGCGCATCGTCACCTCATCCTTAGCCAATCTTCGTTTAATCCGTAGTCCCTGCTTCGAGTTACAAATATGAGCAACCGAACCGGTATCAAATACCCAGGCACTACTACGAGAATTAGTAAGGTACACATCAATAACATGTATATCAAATATACCTTTGTTCACTTTGCCATCCTTCTTATCCGCCAAATACTTGGGGCAGTTCTGCTTCCAGTGACCAGTCCCTTTGTAGTAGAAGCACTCAGATTCAGGCTTGGGTCCAAACTTGGGTTTCTTCTCGTGAGTGACAACTTGATTGTCAGTCTTTTTGAAGTTCCCCTTCTTTTTACCCTTGCCCTTTTTCTTGAAACTAGTGGTCTAGTTAACCATCAACACTTGATGCTCCTTCTTGATTTCTACCTCCGCGGCCTTTAGCATAGCGATAGCTCGGGAATAGTTTTTTCCATCCCTTGCATATTGTAGTTCATCACGAAGCCTTTGTAGCTTGGTGGCAGTGATTGAAGAACTCTGTCAATGACACAATCATCTAGAAGATCAACTCCCAACCGAGTCAAGTGATTATGGTACCCAGATATTCTGAGTATGTGCTCACTAACAGAACTACTCTCGTCCATCTTGCAGCTATAGAACTTGTTGGAGACTTCATATCTCTCAACTCGGGCATTTGCTTGAAATATCAACTTCAACTCCTGGAACATCTCATATGGTCCATGACGTTCAAAACGTCTTTGAAGTCCCGATTATAAGCCGTAAAGCATGGCACACTGAACTAACGAGTAGTCAACAGATCGAGCTTGCCAGGCGTTCACAACGTTAGATTCTGCTCCTGCAGCAGGCCTTGCACCGAGTGGTGCATCAAGGACATAATTCTTCTATGCAGTAATGAGGATAATACTAAAGTTACGGACCAGTCCGCGTAGTTGCTGCCATCATCTTTCAACTTAGCTTTCTCTAGGAACGCATTAAAATTTAAAGGAACGGTAGCACGGGCCATTGATCTACAACATAGATATGCAAAAAACTATCAGGACTAAGTTCATGATAAATTAAGTTCAATTAATCATATTACTTAAGAACTCCCACTTAGATAGACATCCCTCTAGTCATCTAAATGATACGTGATCCAAATCAACTAAACCATGTCCGATCATCACGTGAGCTGGAGTAGTCTTCAATGGTGAACATCACTATGTTGATCATATCTACTATATGATTCACGTTCGACCTTTCGGTCTCAAGTGTTCCGAGGCCATATCTGTATATGCTAGGCTCGTCAAGTTTAACCCGAGTATTCCCCGTGTGCAAATCTAGCTTGTACCTGTTGTATTTGAACGTAGAGCTTCTCACACCCGATCATCATGTGGTGTCTCAGAAAAGAACTTTCGCAACGATGCATACTCGGGGAGAACACTTATACCTTGAAATTTAGTGAGGGATCATCTTATAATGCTACCGCCGTACTAAGCATAATAAGATGTATAAAAGATAAACATCACATGCAATCAAAAATATGTGACATGATATGGCCATCATCATCTTGTGCTCATGATCTCCATCACCGAAGCAACGTCATGATCTCCATCGTCACCGGCTTGACACCTTGATCTCCATCATAGCGTCGTGGTCGTCTCGCCAACCATTGCTTCTATGAATATCGCTACTGCTTAGTGATAAAGTAAAACAATTACATAGCGCTTGTATTTCATAAAATAAAGCGACAACCATATGGCTCCTGCCAGTTGCCGATAACTTTTACAAAACATGATCATCTCATACAACAATCTTTATATCACATCATGTCTTGACCATATCACATCACAACATGCCCTGCAAAAACAAGTTAGACGTCCTCTACTTTGTTTGTTGCAAGTTTTATGTGGCTGCTACGGGCTGCTAGCATGAACCATTCATACCTACGGCACAAAAACCACAACGGTGATTTATCAAGTTTCCTGTTTTAACCTTCACAAGGACCGGCCGCAGTCAAATTCGATTCAACTAAAGTTGGAGAAACAGACACCCGCCAGCCACCTTTATGCAAAACTAGTTGCATGTTTGTCGGTGGAACCGGTCTCATGAACGCGGTCATGTAAGGTTGGTCCGGTCCACTTCATCCAACAATACCGCCGAATCAAAATAAGACATTGGTGGTAAGCAGTATGACGATCACCGCCCACAACTCATTGTGTTCTACTCGTGCATATCATCTACCCATAGACCTGGCTCGGATGCCACTGTTGGGAAACGTAGCATGCAATTATAAAAAATTTCCTAAGCTCACGCAAGATCTATCTAGGAGATGCATAGCAACGAGAGGGGGAGAGTGTGTCCACGTACCCTAGTAGACCGAAAGCGGAAGCGTTAACTTAACGCGGCTGATGTAGTCGAACGTCTTCTCGAGTCAACCGATCAAATACTGAACGTACGACACCTCCGAGTTCTGCACACGTTCAACTCGATGACGTCCCTCGAACTCATGATCCAACAGAGTGTCGATGGGGTCGATGAGTTCCGTCAGCATGACGATGTGATGACGGTGTTGCTGATGTGATCCGCGCGGGGCTTCGCCTAAGCACTACGATGATACTATCGGAGGACTAAACGGTGGAGGGGGGCACCGCACACGTCTAAGAGAATAACTGTTGTGTCTTTGGGGTGCCCCTGCCCCCGTATATAAAGGAGGAGGGGGAGGAGGCCGGCTACCAGGGGCGCGCCATGGAGGGGGGAGTCCTACTAGGACTCCACTCCTAGTAGGATTCGACTCCTCTCTATTTTTCCATTTAATGGAGAGGGGGAAGGGGAAAGAGGTGGAGAAGGAGAAGGAAAGGGGGGGGGCGCACCCACCCCTTGTCCAATTCGTATTGGCAACGTGGGGGCGGCGCAACCTCCTGTGGCCTGCCCTCTCCTCTCCACTATGGCACATGAGGCCCATTAACTTTCCCGGGGGGTTCCAGTAACCTCCCGGTACTCCGAAATATCCCCGAACCTCTTCGGAACAATTCGTGTGTCCGTATGTAACCTTCCAATATATCAATCTTTACCTCTAGACCATTTCGAGACTCCTTGTCATGTCCGTGATCTCATCCGGGACTCAGAACAACCTTCGGTCACCAAAACACACAACTCATATAATACCAATCGTCATTGAACGTTAAGCGTGCGGACCCTACGGATTCGAGAACTATGTAGATATGACCGAGAAACCTCTCTGATCAATAACCAATAGCGGAACCTGGATGCTCATATTGGTTCCCACACATTCTACGAAGATCTTTATCGGTCGAACTGCAATGTCAATATAGTTATTCCGTTTGTCATCGGTATGTTACTTGCCCGAGATTCGATCGTCAGTATCTTCATATCTACTTCAATCTCGTTACCGGCAAGTCTCTTTACTCGTTCCTTAGTGCTTCATCCCGCAACTAGCTCATTAGTCACATTGCTTGCAAGGTTTCATATGATGTGCATTACCGAGAGGGCCCAGAGATACCCCCCCCCCCCCCCCCGACACTTGAAGTGACGAATCCTAATCTTGATCTATGCCAACCCAACAAAGACCTTTGGAGATACCTGTAGAGCATCTTTATAATCACGTAGTTACGTTGTGACATTTGATAGCACACAAGGCATTCCTCCGGTGTCCGGGAGTTGCATAATCTCATAGTCGGAGGAATATATATTTGACACAAAGAAAGCAGTAGCAATAAAACTGAACGATCATTATGCTAAGCTAACGGATGGGTCTTGTCCATCACATCATTCAACTAATGATGTGATCCCGTTCATCATGACAACACATGTCCATGGCTAGGAAACTTAACCATCTTTTGATCAACGAGCTAGTCTAGTAGAGGCATACTAGGGACACGCTGTTTTGTCTATGTATTCACACATGTATCAAGTTTCCGGTTAATACAATTCTAGCATGAATAATAAACATTTATCATGAATAAGGAATAAAATAACAACTTTATTATTGCCTCTAGGGCATATTTCCTTCACGTATCCCCCGACCCATAGGGAATAAGATCTCTAGCATGGTCCAATAGGAGGTCGCTGATACGTCTCCGACGTATCTATAATTTATGAAGCATTCATGCTATTTTATTATCTGTTTTGAATGATTACGAGCTTTATTATACACTTTTATATTACTTTTGGGACTAACCTACTAACCGGAGGCCCAGCCCATATTGCTGTTTTATTGCCTGTTTCAGTATTTCGAAGAAAAGGAATATCAAACGGAGTCCAAACGGAATGAAACCTTCGGGAGCGTGATTTTTGGAAAGGATATGATCCGGGAGACTTGGAGTTCAAGCCAGGAAGGCTCGAGAAGCCAGGAGATAGGAGGCGCGCCACCCTGGCGCGCCCCATGTCTCCTGGGCCCCTCGAGGCTCCCCCGACCGACTTCTTTCGCCTATATAAGTCCACGTACCCTAAAAACATCGAAGACGAAGATAGATCGGGAGTTCCGCCGCCGCAAGCCTCTGTAGCCACCGAAAACCTCTCTGGAGCCCGTTCCGGCACCCTGCCGGAGGAGGAATCCATCACCGGTGGCCATCTTCATCATCTCGGCGCTCTCCAAGACGAGGAGGGAGTAGTTCACCCTCGAGGCTGAGGGTATGTACCAGTAGCTATGTGTTTGATCTCTCTCTCTCTCATGTTCACTCTATGGCACGATCTTGATGTATCGCGAGCTTTGCTATTATAGTTGGACCTTATGATGTTTCTCCCCCTCTACTCTCTTGTGATGAATTGAGTTTTCCTCTTGAAGTTATCTTATCGGATTGAGTCTTTAAGGGTTTGAGAACACTTGATGTAGGTCTTTCCGTGTTTATCTGTGATGACAATGGGATATCACGTGATCCACTTGATGTATGTCTTGGTGATCAACTTGCGGGTTCCACTCATGAACCTATGCATAAGGGTTGGCACATGTTTTCGTCTTGACTCTCCGGTAGAGACTTTGGGGCACTCTTTGAAGTACTTTGTGTTGGTTGAATAGATGAATCTGAGATTGTGTGATGCATATCGTATAATCATGCCCACAGATACTTGAGGTGACAATGGAGTATCTAGGTGACATTAGGGTTTTGGTTGATTTGTGTCTTAAGGTGTTATTCTAGTACGAACTCTTGAATAGATCGATCCGAAAGAATAACTTTGAGGTGGTTTCGTACCCTACCATAATCTCTTCGTTTGTTCTCCGCTATTAATGGCTTTGGAGTGACTCTTTGTTGCATGTTGAGGGACAATTATATTATCTAATTATGTTATTATTGTTGAGAGAACTCGCACTAGTGAAAATATGAACCCTATGCCTTGTTTCCTACCATTGCAATACCGTTTATGCTCACTTTTACCATTTGTTACCTTGCTGTTTTTATAATTTCAGATTACAAATACCTATATCTACCATCCATATTGCACTTGTATCACCATCTCTTCTCCGAACTAGTGCACCTATACAATTTAACATTGTATTGGGTGTGTTGGGGACACAAGAGACTCTTTGTTATTTGGTTGCAAGGTTGCTTGAGAGAGACCATCTTCATCCTACGCCTCCCACGGATTGATAAACCTTAGGTCATCCACTTGAGGAAAATTTGCTACTGTCCTACAAACATGTGCACTTGCAGACGCAACAACGTCTACAAGAAGAAGGTTGTGTAGTAGACATCAGTCGCTTTGAAGCCAATTCTTATTTGGCGCATGTAGCATCATTTATGCGCTTTCTTCTTACACGACGCACACCCTACCAAGAGCTACGTAAGAAATGGGTTGGCTCATGTAGGACTGTTTAACCAGGCATTCCACCATGGCTTTGTGAAGCTTCTAGAAGCTTCCAGCCAGCAGTTTCATCGATAGCTGATCAATGTCGTACTGGCAATGCAGTATGTACAACATGGTCCACTTGCTGCGTTCGAGCCATGGGAAGCAAACATTTTTTTGCCCGTTTTAAATTAAACTAGATAGTGTAGGGGTTCGCCAAAATTTTCAGGAACACTATCAGAAAGTAGATTGACTACTTTCAGAAAATATCGACAAAGACTTTCAACACTAGATTAGTTAGCTTAAAGAACAATAAGTTATTTTTCTTATTATATTTCAAGATATTGGCCTGCTCAATATTTTCTCCGACACTACAAACCGTCCCTGAAAATGGACATGCGTAGTGACGCCCAATACCGTCGGCCAAAAACAGGTCAGAACGTCGCTAAAGTTGCCGAGGGCGCTGACCCAGGAGGAGAAAACCTCGTGACATTGGACTGTCACAGAAAATGATTTTAGGAGATGTTTCCTGTTTCGTCACTAGGGCTTTTGTCACTGAATATAGCAAATTTTGTAGTGAACATATGTACTACACTTGGATCAAATGGACACACAGAGTCGTTGGATGGTGCTGGTAATGCGTCAGACACATGTCCTACTAAAATCGTTGTATGTATAGCCCAACTCCTCCAACTCTGGACAGTGAGGATGCAAAGAAAATGCAGCCACCAAAATAAAATCAAAACAATTACGTGTGGATGTACACAGGGGCAAAGCCAGAAAAAAAGATCATTGGTATCAACACGAACAAGTAGCACTAATGTATCCCCTAAAAGCAGCAATAATATATGGCTAAAATGCGTAACTCATATTATCTAACATGTCTAAAATGTTTTTTTACTAATCTCACACAAATACAAAATCATAGTTGCCAATATATCATAACAAAATAAGCTCCGATTGCAAACGTATTCACCTCTCTACTTTTTTTTACCTCTACCATCTTTCATCTTAAAAAAGTAGTCTATCACATCCTTATGTAGAGTTGAATATACAAGTATTTGCTCCAAGAAGCAGACGATATAGTGGTTCATGAAATCATCACTAATGTGAGTACTTTGAACATTCTTCACTATTTTCATTCTAGAGAAACACCTCTCCTCCGATGCAGTGGCGATGGGACCGCTAATACTAGCTTCAGGAACTGATAGACCAAAGGAAACGCAAGATTCTTATTTGTACTAACCGATATAATTTACATTCAAACCAATGCCCCCTCCCCCACGAACATGATGTAAAAACTCCTTGATGTGTCATTTCTACCTGTTGCATCCTTTGTTCAGGAAACTGATGCAAAGTCTATCTTCAATGTCATCACCTAAAGAAGTTCAAGGAAAGGCCATCTTAACAGTGGCCATGTAAAGAAACTTCAATAAATTACCAGGGAGATCCCTGGACTGTAGATGCTCATGAACTCCTCATGCCATTATTAAGACTAGCAAGTTGCATCTTTCTTGCACATGAGAGTAAGTGCAACTGGATATCCACATGCCACATTATAATACGCAAACATGTAAATTTGAGTCATATATGCATGAAATAAGGTGTAGATTTATCCCATTGATAATCAAATTATAGGTACAATATATTCAATGACAACGTTGGAAGGTGATGCGATTGCTTTGAATCGGAACAAAAACGAGAAAGAAAATAAAATACTAATTCCTTGGAAGTAAAAAGGTAGGAAGAATCGAGGAATATTAGAGTTTAGAATAAATGATAAGTGTTTTGTTCACATAGTCCAACGTAACACTAAAATAAAAATGAATGGCGATCCTTTTAAAAGATAAAAGTTGGATAATTACACAATGAAAGAGTCTAGAATATTATAATATCATTGTTTTGAGGTTTGTGTATATTATAATTGTGCTTAAGTCCAAGTATGGAATCTTCCGGATAGTACATGTCGCAGAATTTGTTGTAGTGAAGAGAATATACAACATCCAGCATTACTTGGATTTGCCACTTCTCAACCATTAAATCAGTTTCATTCGACAACAAATATTAACATATAGTGGTATAGATACATAGAGGCATAATGGTTGTTGTGCCACATCACACCGAAGCTAACATAATGGTACTCCAATTTAAAGGTGAGAAAAAACACCCCTATTTAAACTTTAGAAGATAGATGGACCATATCATTATTCACAAAGAAGCCATTCTTTATACCCGAGCAAAACAAGGAGTAGAGGGTAGAGCTCAGTGATGAATTGCATGGGTAATTTATACACACTTACACTTAGTAGGAATTTCTTTTGCACTGTCCAAGCCCATCGACATCCTAGGTGTTGGAAGCATCAGGATTGATTACTACATTCACTCAAGTTTGTACACAGATAAGCATCAGTAAGATGGTCAGCTAAAGATGGACTCTTTGGCAACGATGTGATGCTCAACGAACTAGAATACTTTGGAACATGCTCCAAACGTTGAAGCTCTACTGGTGGGAGAGGTGGCATCCTACTGTCATGAGCCCCCATGTGGCCACTGGCTAGATCCTCGCTATCATGACCTGGTCGAGTGCGGTGCCATCGGTCCTCCTCATTGAGAATGGCACGTCGTAAGGAATAAGAAGACAACATGTACAGTGTGGCGGTGTTTACGCAACCATTTGTTGGTGGACACGATACAAATAAGAAAGACACAGGATGTGATATGGCAATTTATTGGAAGGAGGAATTAAGTTTTTCATACTCTCATCCCAACCTGTTTGTAGGGAAAGAACTTTCTTGTCAAATATTCGTTCGGCAAGGTTTCAACACATGATGGTTTTGAAGAATCCATCCAATCCATCGATATTTACAAGTCTGAGTCGCACCATCCCTTACCAGTTCCCACCCACGCAGAGGGGAACCAATCAAGGAACAAGAAGGAGAAGCAATGGTTGAGCTGCTGTTCGGCCCTGCCGAGGCTGGCCTCGTCCACCTGCGAGAGGTGCTCGACCACCTCGCAACAGGGGATGCGGACCACCGAGACCACGCCCACCACCATGCCGCACACAGGCTAGGGCACGGTCAATATCACATGCACGTCGGAGTGGAGGTCGTGGCGCACTCATGGATATCATGGAGACCCCCGACAACTACGCCTTCCTTCTAGACGTCCCCGGTCTTCCCAAGCACGACATCAAGGTACGAGCTGCACCACGTCATGGTCGCCCCCATTTCTTCTTGGACCGATCTCGATTCAACATCACCAATGAACTAAAATTTGGGTGTGTACTCATTCTCCTTGACAGGTGACTCTAAAGGGCGACAACGTGCTGGTGATGAAGGGCGCCAACGGGAAGCGGAAGTGGCCGCTACATCCGGTTGGAGCGGAAGTGGCCGCTACATCCGGTTGGAGCGCCGCGCGTCGCCGCGGTTGTTCATGTATAAGTTCCGGCTGCCAGAGCACGCGAGCGCGGGCGCCAGGGCCACGCGCTGCGAGAACGGCGTGCTCGCCGTCAACGTCAAGAAGCAGCCGCCGCCCGAGAAGAATACCAAGTCTGTACAGGTCGCCATCGCCTGATCGAGCCCTTCAGTCAAGTGAACTTTCTGTACCTCATCGACGTCATGATCGTTCTAGCAGTAGCTAGTGTGGCGAGTCTGGTAGATTTGGGTGTTCTTTCGTTGTCTCATGCTCTGTTCGTGATCTAGCCGGAGATTAGGTGTGCTGGTTATGGTCGTCTTCTGTTAATTTTGTTGTTAATGGAACTATGGAGCACGAATTGTTGGTTGTCGTATCAACCTCCACATGCATCTGCCCCGCGTGATAGTATCCGGATTCATACATGTTTCACGTTATCTCAACGGAAAAAAGAATGAGAACTTTGTTTCCTTTCGAAATCGACATGGTTCAGATGACACGATCTTTCAACTCCGACGTCCTGGATGCCCATGTGTGCTACTTATATCAAGAGTAAAATGTAGAGAACCAACAAGATTAAATGCATAGAAGCATTGATGCTTCACACCAGAGCCAAGTTAATAGCAACATGATTGTTGCTTGATAGTACTGCTTATTCAAGGGTGAGAAAATAGGGTGCTTCTATTTAACGAGAGAAGAAAGCTGGAACATGGGCATAAGTCATTCTTCAAAACTGGGCCGAGCAAGGAGTCTCCAGCGCTTCACACCCAGTTGGAATTGCTTTTGCAATGTTGCCGACATCCTAGGACTTGGATTCATCGGGATTTTAGAGTGCATCAACTTGACTTTGTACATAACGGGGCGTCCTTGTGATGCTTAGGTAGACATGGGCTCTTCGTCAAGTATTTGGGTGTGTTCTGGTGAATAGACTAGCATACTCTCAGCGTATTTCACTACAACGCGGCAGTGCGCACAGAAGGTTGGGTCCCTCCCTAGGGAATGCGGAGAGGTGGCCTCCTGCTCTCATGATCCCCTAGTGGTTGTTGGCAGACATCTCCTCCTCGTTGTCGGTGCGGGTGCGGTGACATTAGAGATTTGACAATCATTTCTTCTGAAGAACGACATGATGTCCAAAGCTCTTAGCTCTATCCATAGCCATAGGTGATGAAGACGACGAGAGAATGTGGAGTGTTGGTTGCAAGTATAGTATAAGTGTGGTTAGGTTAATCCTGCATCAATGAAATAGCACCGTGGAGAATGTTGTAGATGGATCTAGAATAGGGACTAGATATAATTTGAAAACACAAACACTATAAAATCTACATCACGTGTATATTACATTTGATCATCTAATGAAGCTCGATATGATTACCGAGAGCTCTCGAACTAAAATTGAATTCAGAAAAATATCACAAATTTGAAAAGGATATTCATGTTCTAAAAAATGTTACAGAATCTGTTCGCGAGTCTGCAAAATGTTTTTGAACTAAAAAAATGTTTGTAATTTCGAGAAATGTTCTCGAATTATAAAATCCTGAATTAAAAAATGTTCACAAATTTCAAAAAGTGTCCATGCATTTCAGAAAGTATTGGGGAATGAAAACATGTCAGTGAGTTCAGAATTTTTTGCGAGTTTGAAACTTGTTCAATTTTTTTAAAAAAATTGTGAATTCAAAAAATATATACAAATGCCAACAAATGTTTGCGATTTAAAAAGGTTCGCATATTTGAAAAATGTACAAATTTGAAAATTGCTCAGTTTTCAAAAAAAATTGGAATTCAAAATTGTTTGATTTTTGAAAAATTCATGAATTTGAAAAAAAAAATCATGATTTTCAAAAAAATCAATTTTTTAGAAAGTTCATGAATTTGAAAAAAAGGAAACACAAAGAAAATAGAAAAAAACACCGAAATAGACCAACGGGCCGACCCGTTAGTGCTACATGAGTGCACGTTTCATCCGTATCCCCCGACTTTATAGGTAATAAGATCTATGGTCCAACAAGTTCTCCATTTGAAGCCAAGTCCTATTTGGTGTCTGTGGTGCCCCTTATAGGCTTTACTCTTACACGGCGCACGCCCTTCCGAGCAGTAGAGTAGTGTGACGAGTCTGCTCTATTCGTGATTTGGCCGGAGATTAGGTGAGCTAGTTGAGTACTTCTGAGCTTGTGGTCATCTTGTATGAATCTTGTTAATGGAACTACATAGAACAAATTGTTAGTTGTTATATCTCTGCATGTATCTTGCCTTGAGTGAAAGCAGCCGGATGTCTGGATTCAGTATCAGTTTCATACGTTTTTCATCTAATCTCGGCAGGAAATAGAAAGAGAACTTTGTTTTGTTTAGCAATCAACACGGTTAAGACTTCAGAAGGCACGATATGTGACCGTGAGTTCCACGATCTATCAAATTAACTTTGTTCTATATTCTCTCAAGTGTAAGAAATCCAAAACTGAGGGAATCTTTAATGTAATAATTGAAAGAAACTCAAAACGATTAAGAGGAAGCTAAAGAGGTCATGGATGCCCATGTGTTGATGTATGCTACTTATATGAATAAAATGCACAGAACCAGGACGATTAAATGCATAGAAGTATTGATGCTTCACACCCGACCGTAGTTAATAGCAAGATGGTTGTTGCTTCATGACAGATCTAACTAATGTGATAGTACTCCTATTGAAGGGTGAGTATAATGTGCTTCCATTTAACGCGACAAGAAAGACGGAACATGGTCATTATATTAGTCATTCTTCAAACCTGAGCCAAGCAATGAGTAGAGTCCAACACTTCACATCTAGTTGGAGTTGCTTTTACAATGTTGTTCACATCCTAGGACTTGGAAGCATCAAGATCTCTGGTCAAGTATGTGGATGAGTGCTGGTGACCAGACTAGCATACTCTCGGCGTATTTTAGTGCAACGTGACACTACACACACTAGGTTGGGTCCCTCCTTGGGGAAGGGGGAGAGGTGGCCTCCTGCTCTCACGATCCCCTAGATGTTGTTGGCAGACATCTCCTCCTCATTGTCGGTGATGTGACATTTGAAAACCATTTTTTCTCAAGAACTGCATGATGTCCAATGCTCCTAGCTCTATCCAAAAGTGGTGAAGACGACGAGAGAATGTGAAGTGTTGCTCGCACGTGTAGTGTGAGTGTGGTTAGGTTACGATCTTGCATCAGTCAAATAGCACCGGGGAGAATGTTGCACAAGGCTCTAGAATAGAGAATAGAGAATTTGAAAATGCAAACACTACAAATTTATATCACTCATATGTTGCATTTGATCATCTAAGGAAGCTCGATATGATTACCGAAAGCTCTCAAACAAAAAATGAATTGAAAAAATATTCTTTAATTAAAATATGTTTTTGAAAAATATGTTTCAAAACATGGTCGCGAGTCCGCAAAATGTTCTTTAATCTAAAAATCTTGCAATTTCGAAAAATGTTATCAAATAAAAAACATGAATTCAGAACATGATAACGAATTTCAGAAAAAGCTCATGAATTTCAAAAAATGTTGATGAATTAAAAAAACTCCGTGAGTCCAAAAAATGCTCGTGTGTTCGAAACTTATTCAATTTTTAAATAAATATTCACGAATTCATTTTTTTAATTTAAAAAAATCTTCATGAGTTCAATATTTGTTCGCATATATAAAAAAATACGAATTTCAAAGCTCGTCTACTTTGTAAAAGTTTGGAAAAATCAATTTGTTTGTGGTTTAAAAAAACATGAGTCTAAAAATTCTTCATGATTTTTTTAAAATCACATTTTTGGTTTTTGGAAAGTGTGCGATTTTGAGAAAATGAAAAAAAAAGAAAAGAAAAACACAGCAAAAAGCTCCAAAACAGACTAATGGAGCAACCCATTAGGGCAGCCTCGGTGAACGTTTTGTCCATACGCCCCGCCCACAGGGTGTAAGTTCTCCAGTCCAATAGGAGCTCATTTTTAAGCCAATTCCTATTTGGCATCTGTAGCGCCACTTATAGGCTTTGCTCTTACACGACGCACACCCTCCCGAGCGCTACCTAACAAATGGGGTGACAATGTAGGTACTATTTAACAAAGAGTCCGACCATGGTTTTGTGAAGCTTCTAGAAGCTTCCGACTAGTTTTGTGAAACTTGTAGAAGCTTTCAACCATTTTTCTTGGTTTTTGTTTTCTGTTTTCCTTTTCTTTTTTCTATTTCTTTTATTCATTTATTCGTTTTGCATGAGTTTATTTCAAATGTGTGATTTTTTTCATATTCATGAACTTTTTCAAATCCATAAATAAATTTTGAATGCACAAAATTATTTCAATTCCATGAAACATTTTCTCATTCATTAACATTTTCCAAGTTTGCTTATTATTTTCTAATTTGTGAACTTTTTTTAGTACATGAACTTGTTTTGATTTGGTATTTTTTTGAATTCATGCACTTTTTGAATTTGTGAACTTTTTGGAGTTCATGAAATATTTTTATTTGCAAAAAATGAACTAATGAACCTTTTGGAATCCAATTTCTTTTCTTGAATTGTTTTGTATTTTTGATTTTTTTTCAAGTGTGTGAACATTTTAGAGTTTTAAACCGATCAGCGGTCGACTGATCAACAAACCGGATCTGTTTTTTTTGTCTGGAACCTGTATGGCTGTTGTGTGAGAAAAGGCTGACCAAACAAATGGCCGAGCTAGTAACACTAATGGGCCGTGAGCCATTTAGTAATCATGTGAGCGCCTGAGACCCTGACTCAGCGGGTACACTAAAGGTTGCCCTTTGGGGGGATCTCCATGGGTCACTTTTGGCGCCTCGGGAGCACGCCAAGTGATGTGTCCAGGCACCGCCACATATTGCGTGCTGGGCGATCCTTTTGAATTTTTTTATTTACATGTTTTAGATGATTTTTTGCCTTTAGCTTTTTGCCCGGTTTTCTCTAGGTTTTGGAAAAAATCACTATTATGTTTGCACTGAAAATAAAATTTGTGCTTCCACGAGAAGCACAACACATATTTGCTTCTCATGGAACTGATTTGCTTCTGCGAGAAAGACATTTGTGCTTCTCGAAAAGGGAAAAAAATATATGATTCCACCATAAGCACATGTTTGCTTCCCGTATAAACATAGATTTTCTTCCGAGATGCTTTTCTCAAAAAATAGAAAAACAATGTGTTTCACAGAGAAGCACAAATTTGCTTACATGGAGGCACAAATTTGTTTCCGCTAGAAGCACAACTATGCTTCTCGGGAAGGAAAACAATATGTTCTTTCATAAGAAGAAAATATTTGCTTCTCGTGCAACCACATGTTTGGTTCCGCAAGAAGCACAGTTGTGTTTCTTGAAAAGGAGGGGGGATATAAAAACCTTGATTCCGGCTTCGATTTTTTTTCTTTTGTTTTTTCTTGATTATCGGTAACTTTTGTTTTTGTTTTTGTATTTTGTTTTTCAGTCTCCAATTGATAACTAGTATTTTATGTGAATTTTTTAATTGAAATCTATTAACAAGGAATCTAGTTTCGAAGATCTTGACGTGAGAAATCCAACGGTGAAAACGGTTTGGGATTTGGATGCACGGTTCAAGAGATAAAACATTTTGAATAAACGAATCTACGAAAAAAGGGAAAACTATCGGTTTACAAATGCCTGAGAAGGTGGGAGTGACCTTTACAAAGGGTAACCCCCTAACTAGTGATTTTGGGTTAGTTTAGTTGGCGTCCACTCCACTACATGCCTGGCCTGGAGGGTGCCCGAAGTTCGAAATTGATGTACACACGACATGGTATGGCCGATGTGCAGCCGACGCAAACTCTACACCGTGAGATTGACTTGAATCTAATTAACAAACGGCCTGATGGGCAACATCGTCTGAGTATCATCTGGAAAGTATCGGCTGCATAGCAATGCTCCCCGAAGTTAGCCTAGTAGTTGTTTGGTTTGTGCCCTGAGAAAAAAAAAAGCTTACTTGGCCTGGCTGCCCCTCCCTTGTGATTAGCCTGGCGATGATAAATGAAATAGATTCCTTAGCCTAGACAAGGTTATTAGCCTGGCTCAGGCAAGCCGAACTGGACGCCTGGACGGCTGCTTGGCATGCAAATATGTGGTTCTGTCCAAACAACAGAAGGTAAATATGATGTGACATATTCTAATACACTAACAAGGCACGACACGAACCAAACAACGCTAGCCTGGCCAAGCAAAAAGGCAGCACATTCCCAGGCCGGGTCAAGGCACTCAATTTTCTCAGGCACATTGTGATGGACAAGAACCAAACACGCCCTTTCTCCTATGTCTCGCCTGACGCGAGACAAAATGGCGCCTCACTTCAGACAGACACCCGATTGGGCCAGCCCGGCGAATTTTATTTCTGTTTTTATACATTTTGGATTATGGCTATGTTTTATTTTAACTTTGGCTTCTATGTACAAAATTTAAAACTGTTAATCCCACATCAGAAAATGTTAAATATGTATAGAAAGATGTTTCTAATGCAAAATAAAATTGTATAATGTGTATGAAAAAATATTCATAAAAATATATATGATAAATTTATTAAACATGTATATAAAAATTCCTGACGTATACAGAAAAATGTACAATGTTTATTATAAAAGTAGACATCAAATAATGTATGTTTAGAAAAATGTTAATTATGTGTTCTAAAATGTTAAACACATATAAAAAATTAGTGCCCGATGTATACAAAAATGAAAAAATTAGACACAATTTGTTTATAAGAATGTTAATCATGCATTTGGCAATGTTAAATGTGTATATAAATAGTGTTCACGTTCTAGAAAAAGATGGTAAATGTGTATAAAAAAGTAGACACAATAAAAGATATGATTAAGAAAATATTAATCATTTATTTAAATAAAATTAAAGATGTAAAAGGAAATTTATAATACGTGCGAAAAATGTAGACATAAAAGAAGCTATTTCGCAATTTTTCTTCAGAAGTGTTGATCATGTATTTGGTAAATGTTGAACTTGTATATAAAAATGTTCCTATGTATACATTTTTAATGTGTATGTACAAGGTTGACATCAAAATATATGTTTGAACAAAATGTTAATCATGTATTTGAAAAATGATCCACGTGCACAGGATAATGATTCAGATGCATACAAAAATATTTTGTGTAATTGAAAAATATTAAAGACTTATAAAAATATATCCATGTTCTATATGGAAATAGGAAGAAAAAATCAATGAGAATCAACAAAACAAACAACAGAACAAAAAAAGTCCAATTTAAGTGAGTGCAAAAGAATGAAAATAGTGAAAACCGACAAAGAATTAAAAAAATATGAAGAAATCCAATGAAAACCTAGAAAGAAACAAAGAAAATGGAAAGCAAATAGAGAAAATAGGAAGCAAAAAAAATTGAAAACGGAGAAAAAAACCGAAGAACAGGGAGAAAAAGAAAGAAAAACTCCAATAGGAACCGAGAAAGAAATGAAAACCCGGTCAAAAACAAAGAAAAGTAGAAAAAAAATGAAAAAAACATGGTGAAACCAGAGCAACAAAGAGCCAGCAGTGAGCAAGCGAGGTACGCAAGAATATGGGCTGGCCCAATACAGTATCTTGTAGGAAATCCTTCAGGCGTGACTTTCTTCCACCATTGAGAGCGAGATATAGGTCCCACATGACTCGGTGTGTGGAGCGATGAGCCTGAGCCCGAGCCCTGAAGCGCTGCTTAGGAGGTCAACGTGTAGACTTAATACCATCGAGGCGAATATATACCTACCCCCTCCGTTTTTGCCTTTTTGGGGACGGGGCATGCGCCGCTCCTGCCGCTCGCCGGGACTACATGGAAATGTGCAACTCTAGAATGGGGACTAGACAAAATTAGAAAAGACTGACACTACAAAAATATACGTCACAACTATACTGAATGTGACCATCGAAAGAAGGTCAAAACGATTACCAGGGAGCTCTCAAGTAATGCATGAATACCAATGTGCTCGTTATGATAATACAAACTGGCCAACAGATTCCATGGTAATTGTATTTGGTATTAGTTTGTTGAGTGCGGTGCAAATCAAGTAAATTGTACATGACCCGATGTTTTCTATAACAATTACAATTAGCAAACAATTATACAATGGGTGATCCTATATTACTTTTTACTAGCAAGCCAAGATTATCAACTTCCCTTAACATGGTATTTTTTTCTACATCCTTCTAGTTGCATAGTATTTAATGATTATCTTAACTATTTATTATAGTTAAGACCTTTTTATGGCATTTAATCGGTTGGACCATAAGGTCAGGAAGATTTTCTCCCACCATGAATTTCAGTGTATTCTTCGGATAGGGCCTCCTTAGGTCCTTTTTACGTAGTCAAATGATTGTCGGTGTTCACTTTTTTTATGGTTTCAAACATGTTGATTTTGTGCATCATGCTATACAGAGGATGGGTATTTGCTTCGTGCAGTTGTATTAGCATGATATAACGATTGAATGCAATATTATTTCATTGAATAAATTTATTGTACTTAAAATACCCAATCAACCACTCATATTTCTCACTATTTGAAAGCGTCACAAGCTGTCTACTCCTCTCCATGATCATATGAAGAAACTTAAAATGGTTATCAGGGAGCTCTACCATTTTTAGAATAGTACATGATCTCCATGTGCTCTTTATGGTCGGATTAAAATGGATGGGAACAACATGGTTGTTGCATCACATCACATCAAACTTAATGTAATACTGCTCCTATATAAGGGTTTAGGAAATGGTACTATTTAAACGTGAGAGGAGAGAGGAAGCATGGTCACTTACCTGAGCTGAGCAATGGGTGGAGACAGTGGTTGCTACTATACGTAATGCATACAAGTTTTACACTTAATTGGACTTGCTTCTGCAATGTTGTCAAAACCTATAGGCATCATAGGACTTGGAAGCCTCAGGATTTACGACCGCATTGACTCACTATGTACACGAAGTAGCATCACCATGATCTCAGGAGCCTAGGGTGGTTGTTGGCGAACATGCTCTCCATCCCATTGTTGGTGTGGGTGTGGTGACCGTGATTAGAGAGCTCCTTCTTGCGAACATCAACGTATGGTACAGTGGTAGAACATCCTATCTCATTATGGTTATATTAAAGTGTTTGGATGCAACACGGTTGTTGCTTCACATCAAATCAATGTTAATGTAATAACACTTCTATTTAAGCTTTAGAAAATAGTACTCTTATTTGGAAAACATGTTGGTGGCGAAGAGCGCCAACAGAAAGTGGGAGCGGGAGGAGGAGGAAGAAGACTGACGGTACATCTGGCATGAGCATCTCTACGGTTGTTCATGCACAAGTTCCAATTGCTAGAGGGCACATATGCGGGCAGCGTCACCACGTGTTGCGAGAACAATGTGCTCATTGTCACCATCAAGAAGCATTTGTCGCCAGAGATTAAGGCCAAGTCCGTCTTGGTTGCCATCATGAGCCTTCAACCACGCGCTTGCTGGTAGTCCCGTGGCAGCCACACTTTAACATCACTCGTTCCACCGGACAGTAAGTAAGCAGGTCTAGTTTTGGCACCCAGCTGACGGGCCTTTACGCGGACTATTGGCGCGAGCGCACACGGAAAAGTGGCATAAAAAGGGCCTCAAATCTATGTGTTTGCGCCAGGAGTTTTTCTGTTTTTGTTGACCGGACTGTGAAGCGTAGAAAGCTGATCCCGTGGAATTCCCCTTTCATGTTATTGTTCTCAATGGACACTAGTAAATGTGTACGTGTAACGCTGGCTGATATTAGGAAAGGTATTACCTGCACGTTGATATTAGATAGGATATCAAATACACATTAATTATGTGATTAGTAAGAAACTGGAATTTGGTATGATACTAATTGCATGCTAAACATATATATTGAGAACTCACCATTGAAGCAATCTAGGTTACTTCATTGACATGGTTTGATGCCCGAGATTAATTAGATATGTCCTTTTGCTCTTTTTAATAGATGAAGAAAACTTTTCCTACTAAATTAGTTTTCTTTGAAATTCCTACAAAAAGTATGATCCAAAGGAGCTAAACAATACTATTTTTCCAATATATTTAGATATCATTTACTGATTAATTAAGGGAACTATTTTATTGCGTCCTTTGTTCAGGAAACTAATGCAAAGGCTATCTTAAATGTTATCATCTAAAGAAGTTCAAAGCAAGGCAATCTTCATTGTGGTCAAAGATGTTAGGAAATATGCAACTTGTATTTTCAGGTGGCCCTAGGCCAGTATATATACATGTACATGTGTGGAATATATGCAGGAAGCCCCTTATACAATAGGGTAAATATGAAAGGTTACATGACTATATATATAATACTCTAACACCCCCCTCAAACTCATGGTGGATTAACAACACTAAGTTTGGAGAGATAGAAGCCATGTTGCGCTCTAGTCTGGGCCTTCGTCAGAAAATCCGCCAACAATAACTCGGAAGGCACATACTGAAGAGCAATAACCTGATCCTGCACACCAGCGCACACATAGAAAGTATCAACACCAATATGCTTGGTGAGCTCATGCTTCATAGGATCGCGCGCAATGCTAATAGCACCTGTACTGTCAGATAAGAGCAGAGTAGGTGTAGTAACAGAAACACCAAAATCCTGAAGTAACCATCGTAACCAAGTCACCTCTGCCGTCAAAAGAGCCATAACTCGTAACTCATCCTCTCCACTCGAACGGGAAACTGCAGTCTGTTTCTTTGTCTTCCAGGCAATGAGAGAACCACCAAGAAAAACACAGTAAGCAGAAAGTGAACGGCAATCGGAGGTATCACTAGCCCACGTAGCATCCGAATAGGCCTGAAGCTGTAAAGAACTGGAGCGAGGAAAGAATAGACGGTGAGAGATCGTGCCCCGTAGATATTGGAGAACACGAAGGAGGTGACTATAGTGAACCGAAGTGGGAGCGGAGACAAACTGACTCAGAATATGAACCGGATAAGAGATATTAGGACGAGTGACAGCTAGATAGACAAGACTCCCAACAAGATGACGATAACGCGTCGGGTCAGGCAAGGGGTCACCATCAGTATCACAGAGGTGAACATTGAGCTCCATGGGAGTCTCAGCAATGCGCTCATCAGTAAGAGCAGCACGAGCAAGAAGATCCTGTATATACTTTTCCCGGGATATAAAAAAGCCATCAGAGGTAGAAGAGACTTCAATCCCAAGAAAGTAGCGAAGTGGTCCAAGATCAGACATAAGAAACTGCTCACCAAGACAGGCCTTTACAAAGGCAATATACTCGGGGTCGTCGCCAGTGATGATCATGTCATCAACATAGAGAAGAAGAAGAGTCCGACCATGAGGAGAAAGGTGGACAAACAATGCTGGATCATGAGCACTCGCTGAAAAACCAGCGGCAGTCACCACATAGGCAAAACGCTCAAACCAGGCGCTGGGGGCTTGCTTAAGGCCATAGAGAGAGCGACGAAGACGACATACCATGCCATCAGGAACAGAATACCCAGGTGGTGGCTGCATGTATACCTTCTCACGCAGCTCACCGTTAAGAAAGGCATTCTTAACATCAAGTTGAGATACAGACCAGTGGCATGCAGAGGCCACGGCAAGAAGTGCATGAATAGTTGTCATATGGGCCACAGGAGCAAAAGTCTCGTCATAATCACGACCATGCTCCTGCTGAAAGCCACGAGCCACAAGACGAGCTTTGTAACGCTCAAGAGAACCATCAGAGCGAGTATTAACCTTGTAGACCCACTTACAAGTGATGGGACAAACACCTGGAGGAAGAGAAACAAGATCCCATGTACCAGTGCGTTCAAGAGTAGCAATCTCCTCTACCATCGCAAACTGCCATTCAGGATGAACAACATCCTCACGATAAGAAGTCGGCTCAAGAACAGCAGCACCAGCGGTTGGAAAACCAAGGCGATCAACAGCCGGAAGCTGACGAGGATGCAAGCCATAGGTAGGCTGAGACAAGGAGGATGGCACATCAGCAGACGCATCCACAGTACATGAACGACGAGTGTAATACTGAGGAAAAGATGGAAGAATACGAGGAGGAATAGCCGAGGTAGAATCGGAAGGTGGAGACAAAGAATCACCGGGGACGAAGGTGCAGAATCCAATGACATGCGAGGTGAGGAAACCGTGGGAGATGGTGGCGGCAAATCGGCAAGCGGTGGAGAAGTAGAGTGAGCAGGGCGGAGAGACAAGGGATCAACTGGAGTGATAGATGTGTCGGGAAAAGTGAGGAAAGAGATATCCTCCACTGAAAAGGTCGAGGAAGATGGACGCAGGTAGAAGGGACGAGACTCATCAAAAGTCACATCCGGAGAAATACACATCCGACGACCGATAGGATCCCAACAACGATAGTCCTTATGCTCATCACCGTAGCCTAAGAAAACACACTCAACAGACTGAGCGGACAGTTTGGCGCGTTAGTGAGGGGCAAGAAGAACATAAAAAACACAACCAAACAAGCTAAGCGTCAAATAATCAGGAGAACGATCAAAGAGACGCTCGAAAGGAACACCACCCTGGAGAGAAGCGGACGGCTGAAGGATGATGAGATAGGTGGAGGTGAAGATAGCCTCGGCCCAAAAATGAGGTGGAAGAGAAGCGGCGATCATAAACGCACGAGCCGTCTCAAGAAGGTGGCGATGCTTTCGTGCAGCCACGACATTCTGAGCATGAGCACCAGGAAAAGAGAACTGTGGAAGAGTGCCCTGCTCAGCAAGAACACCACGCAACATCTTGGAAATATACTCGCCAGCGGAGTCAGCACGGAACACACGAATTGGCGAAGAGAACTGAGTGTGAACCATGGCAGCAAAACGCTTATAGATGGAAAGAATCTCACTGCGAGAAGTCATAAAATAAAGCCAAGTGTAACGAGAGAAATCATCTACGAAAATATTATAGTATCAATGGCCCCCTTTCGAAGCGATGCGAGCCGGACCCCATACATCAGAATGAACTAAATCAAAAGGACGCTGAGACACCGACTCACTAGTAGGATAAGGTAACTGAATCTATTTTCGTAGTCTACAACTGACACTCTAAAGAGACATCTCCTGAGATAGACTCCAGAAGACCTCGACGAACTAATGACGACAAGTGAGACCCACAAAGATGACAAAGTCGATGATGCCACTGCTGGAAGGAGCCGGTAGCTGAAGCGACGGAAGCGGATGGACTGGCGATAGTGGTGGCAGCGGAAGGAACATGAAGCCAGTCTAGCTCCCAGAGACCTTGAGAGTCACAGCGGCGAGGGCCAGCCCCAACCAAAGTGTGCGTTCGATGATCCTAAACAGAACAAGAGTCAACGTCAAGGATGACGCGACAACCAGAATCCGTAAGTTGACCAGCAGAAAAAAGATTCATGGTAAGTCGAGGAACATGAGCAACATCAGGAACAGAGTAAGAAGGTGTGGTAAGATTGCCTCAACTAGCAATAGAAAGAGGAGTACCATCAGCAGTGAGTACATGAACAGGAAAATCAAGCGATTTAAGAGAGGACAGATT
Organism: Aegilops longissima; assembly: GCA_021605205.1. NCBI lineage: Eukaryota > Viridiplantae > Streptophyta > Magnoliopsida > Poales > Poaceae > Aegilops > Aegilops longissima. The sequence continues at coordinate 655,927,407 of CM038681.1, read as the reverse complement.
TGAAGAATGAGAAGACATATGAAAAGAAGCTCCGGAGTCCAGAACCCACGAGGATGTACCTGACTGTGTAGAGGGTGGTTGCTCAGTGCATGAAGCATCCGTCACAGAACCTGCAGTACCCGTTGAAAGAGAACCTGAAGCAGCAAGCAGATGCTTAAGTCGCATAATATCTCGCTCAGTCAAGGCTGTGGCTGGAGATGTCGAAGTAGAAGAAGAAGTCCCTAAAGCTGATGATCGCTCCTTACGCAGTCTTCTTCTGGAAGCACTGATACCCAACATGACCATCCATATTGCTCATTAGCCGCAGTGAGGACAAGACCGACCCTGGCCGCCCGTAGGAGTAGGCAAGAGCGGAGGAGCACTAGAGCGGGATGGAGTCGGTGCAGCAGGTGACATACCAGGAAGTCGAGCAACGAGCATAGAGGGAACCACAAGTAGACCAGCACCACGTAGGTGAGTCTCCTCGGCACGGATCTCAGAAAGTGCCTCCATGAGGGAGATACGACCACGAGCAAACAACTGACCACGCCGGGGCTCAAACTCCTTACGGAGCCGAGATAAGAACTCGTAGACACGATGAAACTCCAAATCAGCCCACACAGCCTGGCAACACTTACGAGTATGGCAACCAGCAGTGCGGAGAGAATCAAGCTGACGCCAGATAGCAGAACTCTGAGCATAGAAATCGTCCACACTAGAGTCACCCTGCTGAAGAGCATGTTCCTGCCGGACCACAGACAGAATAAGGCATCACCAGAGGGCTGATAGCGCTGACGGAGAAGGGTCCATATCTCAGATACGGTAGGTAGCCCCAAGAACTCAGAGGCAAACTGAGGCAGAACACTAGCAGTGAGAACAACTGCGGCACGGGCATCGTCATCAAGCCACTGAGTGTAAGCAGAAAGAGCCTCATGATAAGTCTGAAGAGCCTCCTCATAAGTCGAAACCTGCACATCATAAGCATGGACGGCAGCGTCATCTGCAAGCTTAGCTGCATCCTTGCAGCTTGATCAGCATCGTGAGAAAGAACCGGTGGTGTCGGCGGAGTAGGGGCCACAGGTGGAACCAGACACGGCGGAGAACGAACCTCGCCAGAAAGAACGCCCCAAAGACGAATGGCACGCATATGAATGCGCATGAAGCCAACAAACTTGATGTAGTTAGTGCCATCAAAGATCACCGGACAGCGAGGAACTGCGACATAGCCTGACGGTGTAGACATAATTTTATTTTTATTTTTTTAATCACCGGGCAGACAACAGTACAGACAGAAGGTCCTAGTCAGCCCTCACAGTGGCGACAGCAGATGGATGGGATGAGAGCCAGCAGCAGGGGCCGAATCCCGCAAGAGTGGCAGAGACCAGCAGCAGGGGCGAAATCCGGCGAGGGATGGCCAGATCGGATGCAGGCGACAAATACCGGCGACTAGCAGCCGGTTTCGGCGAGAGGCGGCCGGACCGGATGAGTGCGACGAAGAGCAGCGACTGGCGGCCGGATCGGATGAGGGGCAGCGAAAAACCAGGCCGGCTGCGGAAGATCGATCGCGGGCGGAGGCTCCTGTGCTGACTTGATTTGGATTGATCCGGGCAGGACCTGTAGCTGGCATGATCTGGACGGGAGGGTGTTGAACAACAGCGTGACTGCAGGGAAGGAGAGGAGCGGCCTGGGGTTGACCGGCTGCTACGGTGCTGAGAAAAAGGCAGCGACGACGGCCACGGGGATCAATAGCACGAGTTGCAGCGTGCAAAAAAATTGACTAGTGTAGCGACCTGACCCAAATCGGTCAAATCTCGTATGCATACCATCCCAAGATCATCTTTGGTACTCACGATTACATCGATAAAGTAATCAAAGTTCAATCACACCTGAATATTATTACGGTTCTCATATAGAGTCTTTATTACAAGGGAATAAATTCGCTCAAGGCCAACTCATGAGAAATAAACTAATAACACTGCGGAGCGTCGAAGTAGAGCGAGTCCATCCGACTCAAAGGGCAATCGCCAAGCGCGGAGCGTAGCCTCACTCTGATCGGAATATACCTACGCAACATAAGGCGTTGCAGCCATGTAGGTCAGCTTTTTGAATAAGCTGGCAAGTCATGAAGAACAACAATAATAAACTTACTATCACTATATGCATTTGGCTGTGGAGCTCTAAGTTTCATCATTTTGCGAAAAGCAAATTTTTCCCTACTACAGTGGACTTGCTTGCAAATTACTACAATTGTTGGTAGTTATTGAGATGGTTCCGCCAACCAATATCTCATTCCCAAATTATTAAGTCATAAACCCCTCAAATTAATTCATTAGTTTTAGTGTTGAGATATCCGAATACTTCCAAGTTCCAGAGGCTCAAATTGTCCGTAACCGGGGACACGGCTAATCGATTAGATCTTTAACTCTGCAGAGGTTTGTGCACTTTCCCCGCAAGAATCATTCCCTCCTTTAAAGTCTTCGCACTTCAGGGTGTTTGAAGACTGGACGAATGAAACAGGGTCTTCCAAAGAGTTCTTCTGGCTACTGCCGGTACCCATCCAATCCTACCGTTCTTCTACATCTCGTAGTACCGTCCAGCCAGCGTCACTACTAGGGTCAACCCAGCCAGAGCCCATAATGGCTTGCGGCTGCACAGGTAAGCTTTCGGTCATGGGGCATCCATCCTTCTCTTCGTGGCTGGGTGAAGCTTTCCGCAAGATGTCATGGCACTTCTCCATGCATCCCGGCCAACCACTGGGTTCTCCAGGGTGCCCGTCAACCGTCCTCCACCCAGTAGTGAATTCCGAAGTCCATCTTGATTCTCGTAGTTCATGGGGTTGTCATCATCATTGACTCTCACATCTTGCTTATGAATTTCACTCAACCAAAACTCGTCTACGAGCATAGCAAGGTAAACTACATCGTCCCGGGGTCATGGTAACAAGGGGATTGGTTCATCCTACCACATGATACTACTCAAGTTTAACAACTTCAAATTTTCAACTACTGCATGCATGGTGGGGTGGTGACAATTCTAATGCACAAAAACATAGGTATAGAAATAACATGATCAAAACTTGCCTTGCTGATGATCCTCGTAAGCTAAAGATTCGTAGTAGCAAGCTTCGCACTCCGGAAACTCTACCGAGACAAACAAATCACAATAAGCATATAGCATAGGATCACATAACACAGTAGCATAACAAAAGTAACATAACACACCAAAACAACCAAATCAAAATCCAAAGGAAAACTCAAAGAAAACCAATTCAAAGTTTTTCCCTACTTCAAACAACAACTAAAAGTATTTTTATATAACAAAATTTTCTCAACATAACCTAATCATGGTTTTAGGTTAACTTAACAGAAAAGAGTTCACTAAGCAACTAGGAGCAAAAAGAATTAATTTAAAATCTATTATAAAACTCCTATTAGGCCTAATCCAATTTCTATTAAGAAAATAAAATAAAACTTTTATTAATTATAAATAAAAGTTCATCCTATAAAGTGACAGAAACTATCCTAGAATAATCAATTACATGTTAAAAATAAATTTATTTACTAATTAAATTAATAGGAAAACAGTAGCTAGTTAATTAATTGGGATTAATAAGATTCTGCTTAAATATATTTATTTATTAATCCTAAAATACCCAAGTTAATTTTTATGGTTTGGTAATGCCAAAATAAAGTTGGGACAAAAAGAATCATCCAAAATAATTTTTCTAACTCAAGTTATAGCAGATTTACTATTCTGACTAAAACTAAATTAAAGCAATTTTAATTAATTTTAACATAGCTAAATATATATTCTACAGAAACTTTAGAAAATTTGCAAACCAACAAAAAAAGAATCATCTAAAAATAATAAACAGAATAAAAGATATGAATTTTTTTTAAAACAGAAACTATTCTGCTAAAACAGAAAAACAAAATAAAAGAAAAAGGCCTAATGGGCCTAAACTACGCACTGTGCGTAAAATAACCTAAACGGGCCTAATGGTTAAACTAGAACGGGCCGGGCTAATAAAAATAAACCTAACTAACTAAACCGGAAAGAACCGGGCCGGTCTTTTTATAAAAAACATACCCCTTCGGGGTCTAATCCTAGCCGTAGATGGGGATCGGACGGCGGAGGGGGTTTCCGGCGACCTACCGGAGTTCGGCGACGGCGGCGGCGGCGGCGAGAGTGCGTTGAGGCTCGGTAGTCGGGAGGTCGACGGAGTGGCCGGGAGGATCTTGAGAGCTCGGGAGGCTTCGGTGGAGTCGGGGTGGTCGGGGAGGGCTAGGCGGCGACGGCGACGAGAATGGCGGCGAGAGCTTGGGCTCAGTGAGCTCGGCGGGAGGAGGAGGGTCCGGCGAGGGCTAGGGGAATGGGGTCTTGGGCGAGGGCTTAAATAGCCGGGGCCTCGGCCTAGCCAGGCGATCAGGCGGATCGGGATCCGGATCCTGCGGGATCCGCGATCTCTGCGGCGACAGCGTGGCGTGGGTCGGGGTTGACGATGGGGCGGGCCCAGCTGTCGATGAGAGAGAGAGGGGGGGGGGCGAGAGGCGGCCGGTGCGGAGGGAGTTGAGGCGCTGGGGTGAGTGAGGCCGGCTCGGTCGGTTGCTGGCTGGCCTCTGGGCGCTCGGTGGGCAGTGGCTGGGCCAGGCTGGTGGGGTTGCGGCGCTGGCTGGGCCAGGGGGCCTAGCTGGCGCCTGGGGTGGGTTTCTCTTTTTTAAAATTTATTTTTTAAAATAAAACAAAACAGAGTATAACTTTTAAAATATAAATATTTTATATAGGGTATATATATACCAAAATGATCGGGGAATATTCCTTTCATTTGAACATTTTCCAAAGGCAAAATCAAACTTTATAAAAATCCATTTTTCAAATTCAAATAAAATTCAGATTTGAATCCAAATCTTTTGGCAATGTTTTCCTCTGATATTTTTGGAGTGTCATGTTTACTCCTCTCATACTTTTGATCAAGTATTTATCAGGCTTAGTTTTTGAAATGTTTCCCACTTGCCAAAGTTTGAATTCAAATTCAAAACTCAAATTTCTCTGAAACTCCAAATGGCATTCAAATTCAAACAGGATGCATAGGATGCTTAGCTATAATTGTAAAACATTCCAAATAGGAAATTTGGGATGTTACAACTAGCTCTAATACCATGTTACAAAATATGCAACTTGTACTCTAACAAAAGAAACTTAAAATAAATGCTAAGGGAGATCTTAGGAAAATAGATGCCCATGTACTCCGTGAAGGAAATATGCCCTAGAGGCAATAATGAAGTTATTATTTATTTCCTCATATCATGATAAATTTTTATTACTCATGCTAGAATTGTATTAACCGGAAACATGATACATGTGTGAATACATAGACAAACTTAAAGTCACTAGTATGCCTCTACTTGACTAGCTCATTAATCAAAGATGGTTATGTTTCCTAACCATAGACATGAGTTGTCATTTGATTAACGAGATCACATCATTAGGAGAATGATGTGATTGACATGACCCATTCCGTTAGCTTAGCACTTGATCGTTTAGTATGCTGCTATTGCTTTCTTCATGACGTATACATGTTCCTACAACTATGAGATTATGCAACTCCCATTTACCGGAGGAACACTTTGTGTGCTACCAAACGTCACAACATAACTGGGTGATTATAAAGGAGCTCTACATGTGTCTCCAAAGGTACATGTTGAGTTGGCGTATTTCGAGATTAGGTTTTCTCACTCCGATTGTCGGAGAGGTATCTTTGGGCCCTCTCGGTAATGCACATCACTATAAGCCTTGCAAGCAATGTAGCTAATGAGTTAGTTACGGAATGATGCATTATGTAACGAGTAAAGAGACTTGCCGGTAACGAGATTGAACTAGGTATTGAGATACCGACGATCGAATCTCGGGCAAGTAACATACCGATGACAAAGGGAACAACGTATGTTGTTATGCGGTTTGACCGATAAAGATCTTCATAGAATATGTAGGAGCCAATATGAGCATGCAGGTTCCGCTAATGGTTATTGACCGGGAACATTTCTCGGTCATGTCTACATAGTTCTCGAACCCGTAGGGTCCGCACGCTTAAGGTTTCGATGACAGTTATATTATGAGTTTAAGAGTTTTGATGTACCGAAGGTTGTTCGGAGTCCCGAATGTGATTATGGTCATGACGAGGAGTCTCGAAATGGTCGAGACATGAAGATTGATATATTGGAAGCCTATATTTGGATATCGGAAGTGTTCCGGGTGAAATCGGGATTTTACTGGAGTATCGGGAGGTTACCGGAACCCCCCGGGAGCTTAATGGGCCTACATGGGCCCTAGTGGAAAAGGAGGGCAGCAATGGGAGTGTGGGGCGCGCCCCCCAAGGCCCAAACCGAATAGGTTTAGGGCAACGGGGGGTCGCCCCCACTCTTTCTCCTCCTCTCCCTTTCCTTCCCCTCTCCTAGTCCAACAAGGAAGGAGGGTGTCCTACTCCCGGTGGGAGTAGGACTCCCCATGGCGCGCCCCCCTCCTAGGCCGGCCACCCCCTCCCCCCTTACTCCTTTATATACGGGGGCAGGGGGGTGAGGGAGTCCTGGATTAGGGGGTATCCAGACAGCCGGACAATATACTTTGGCCGGACTGTTGGACCGTGAAGATACAAGACTCAAGACTTCGTCCCGTGTCTGGACGGGACTCTCCTTTGCGTGGAAGACAAGCTTGGCGATCCGGATATTGTATTTCCTTCTTTGCAACCGACTCCGTGTAAACCCTAGCCCCCTCCGGTGTCTATACAAACCGGAGGGTTTAGTCCTTAGAGGGACGATCAGAATCATAATCATCATAGGCTAGCTTCTAGGGTTTAGCCTCTACGATCTCGTGGCAGATCAACTCTTGTAATACCCATATCATCAATAACAATCAAGCAGGAAGTAGGGTTTTACCTCCATCAAGAGGGCCCAAACCTGGGTAAATATTGTGTCCCTTGCCTCCTGTTACCATTAGCCTAAGACGCACAGATCGGAACCCCCTACCCGGGATCCGCCGGTTTTGACACCGACATTGGTGCTTTCATTGAGAGTTCCTCTGTGTCATCGCTGCAAGTCTTGATGGCCCCTTCAATCTTCAACAACAACGTGGTCCAGGGTGAGAATTTTCTCCCCGGACAGATCTTCATGTTCGGCTGCGCCGCTGCGGGCAATTAAGCAGCCATCTGGAGCAGATCGACAGCTACGCCCCTGGCCGTCAGGTCAGGTTCAGAAACTTGAACTACACGGCCGATATCCGCGGAGACTTGATCTTCAACGGATTTTCGCCTGCGCCCGGAGCGCCGGACAGTCACGATGAGCACGGCTTAGACCTGCTGTCGGACAATGCCTGTGGTATCGCCCCTGCAGGAGCCTCGGACCTAAATCCGGAGCAGATTGCGTCGCCCGAGGACGGGTGGATGGACCCCGCCCCAGAGGCCGCACACTCATCAGTGGTAGAGCCGAACACAGGCTTCACCCCCAGGGAGGCCTGTGACATCAGACCCCTGGACTCATATCCGGGTGTAGGTCTCAGTCCGCGCACTCCCGTGCCCGCCGAATCTTGTTGGGCTCCGATAATGGAGTTTACCGCTGCGGATATCTTCCAGTACTCGCCCTTTGGCGACATGCTGAACTCATTAAAGTCTCTCTCTTTGTCAGGAGACTCTCGGCTGAACTATGTCCGGCTCAGGGGGGAAGAAGGCGACGAGGAAATCCGTGGCCCACCCACCACCCACTTTCTAGCCACTGTCGACGATGTATCAGACATGCTTGACTTCAACTCCGATGATACCGACGGTATGGACGTCGGCGCAGGAGACGATTCAGAACCAAGAGGGCGCTGGACTGCCACCTTGTCATATGACATTTACATGGTGGATACGCCTAAAGAAGACGACGGCGACAAACCGGAGGATAAAACCCCTGGACAAAAGCCAAAACAACGGCGCAGACGCCGCTCCAAGTCCAGCAACAGTAAAAATAGCGATAACAGCGCTAGAAAGATCGACACCCCAGTCAACTCCGAAGGCAACAACGACCATATGGACCCAGCAATGGAGCAGGATGAGCCAGGTCACACCGAACACAGCTCGGAGCAGACGCCCGATCACAATGATCCCGTGGGACGAATACATCAAACCGCCCCGGGACAAGAGCACAGTCCGGATGACGATGCATTCATCATCCCGGAAACACGCTTGGAACGAGATAACCTCCACAAAAGGCTTATGGCCACTACGAGAAGTCTAAAGAAGCAGAAGCAAAGGCTTAAGGCCGAACAGGAAACGCTCAATCGCAGATGGAATAAAGTGCTAGACACTAAAGAAAAGTATGGCGACGATCGCCACACAAAGAGCTACCCATAACGCAAGCTGCTGCCAGAATTCGACGATGAGGCCGTTCCACCAAAAAACAATACGGCCAGGAGGCCGGACAAACCACTTCGCAACCGCAATAGAGCAGCTACCGACGCCGCACACGATTTACGCGAGCTCCTGGATAAAAAAAGTCGGCGCGGCTAGGTCCATCTATGGATCTAAAGGACATACCCCGGCGCAGGACTATGGTCACCAAAACGATCATACCGATCGGATACCAGTTCGGGATCAGCACCGGACACAACAACAGCCGACGGCATGCCACAGCACGTCGAGATACAGAGGGGCTGCTCACCCCCTGTGCTTCACCGAAGAGGTGCAGGACCATGAATTTCCACAGGGTTTTAAACCTGTGAACATAGAGGCATCTGACGGAACAGCAGACCGAAGTGCGGATCGAGATTTTATCCTGCATATCCACATGGCTCGTGGGGACGACCTCCATGCCATCAAATACCTTCCCCTCAAGTTGAAGGGACCATCTTGACACTGGTTGAAAAGCCTCCCCGAAAATTCAATTGGAAGTTGGGAGGAACTCGAGGATGCTTTCAGGGCCAATTTTCAAGGGACCTATGTCCGGCCTCCGGATGCGGACAATTTAAGTCACATAATTCAACAGCCCGGAGAGTCCGCCCGCAAGCTTTGGAACAGATTCCTCACTAAGAAGAATCAAATTGTCGATTGTCCGGATGTCGAAGCCTTTGCGGCCTTCAAACACAGTATCCGGGACGAGTGGCTCGCCAGACACCTCGGCCAAGAAAAGCCGAGGACAATGGCAGCCTTAGCAAGCCTTATGACCCGTTTTTGCGCAGGTGAAGATAGCTGGTTGGCCCGTAAAGGCACCAGCGACCCAAGTACATGCGAAATTAGGGATGGCAATGGGAAGCCACGGCGCAATAAAAACAAACGTCAAAACAAGGAAGAGAGTCAGGACAACACAACGGTCAACGCCAGATTCAGGGGCACTCGACCCGGTCAACAAAAGAAGCCATTTAAAGGCAGCAAAGAGGGACCGTCCGGCCTGAACAAAGTCTTGGACAGACTGTGCCAAATTCATGGCACCCCCGACAAACCTGCGAACCACACTCACAGAGAATGCTTGGTCTTCAAGCAGGCCGGCAAATTAAATGCCGAACACAAGGGAAGGGAAACACCAAGCGAAGACGAGGATCAGCCTCACCAGCCGAACACTGGGGGACAGAAAAAATTCCCACCAGAGGTAAAAATAGTAAACAAGATCCACGCGACTCACACATCCACGAGAGGGCACGAATGCGCGCTCAGAGACGCAGACACTGTAGAGCCCGTCGTACCCAAACATAACCACTGGTCGGCTTGTCCGATCACTTTCGATCACATGGACTGCCCGACTAGTATTCGGCGCGGAGGGTCAGATGCATTGGTGCTCGACCCAATAATCGACGGATACCATCTTACTCACGTCCTCATGGACGGCGGCAGTAGTCTTAATCTAATATACCAGGACACTGTCCGCAGGATGGGGATAGACCCATCCAGAATCAGCCAAAGCAACACCACCTTTGAAGGGGTGATACTAGCCGTTGAAGCCTACGGCAGGGGCTCCATTGAACTGGAGGTAACATTCGGTTCCCCCGGCAACTCCAGAAGCGAAGAACTACTCTTCACCATCGCCCCACTCCAAAGCGGCTATCACGCATTGCTTGGGAGAACGGCCTTCGCCCGCTTCAACGCAGTACCGCATTACTGTTGGGGAACGTAGTAATTTCAAAAAAATTCCTACGCACGCGCAAGATCATGGTGATGCATAGCAACGAGAGGGGAGAGTGTTGTCCACAGACCCTCGTAGACCGAAAGCGGAAGCGTGAGAACAACGCGGTTGATGTAGTCGTACGTCTTCACGGCCCGACCGATCAAGCACCGAAACTACAGCACCTCCGAGTTCTAGCACACGTTCAGCTCGATGACGATCCCCGGACTCCGATCCAGTAGAATGTCGGGGAAGAGTTCCGTCGGCACGACGACGTGGTGACGATCTTGATGTTCTACCGTTGCAGGGCTTCGCCTAAGCACCGCTACAATATTATCGAGGACTATGGTGGAGGGGGGCACCGCACACGGCTAAGAGATCAATTGTTGTGTCTAGAGATGCCCCCTTGCTCCCGTATATAAACGAGCCAAGGGGGAGGGGCGGCCGGCCAAGGAGGGGCGCGCCAAGGGGAGTCCTACTCCCACCGGGAGTAGGACTCCCTCCTTTCCTTGTTGGACTAGGAGAAGGAGGGAAGGAGGAGGGAGAGAGGAAGGAAAGGGGGCGCCGCCCCCCTCTCCTTGTCCTATTCGGACTAAGGGGGGAAGGGCGCGCGGCCCAGCCCTTGCCTCCTCTCCTCTTCTCCACTAAGGACCATGTAGGCCCAATAAGCCCCCGGGGGTTCCGGTAACCTCCTGGCACTCCGGTTTTATCCGAAACTTCTCTGGAACACTTCCGGTGTCCGAATATAGTCGTCCAATATATCAATCTTCATGTCTCGACCATTTCGAGACTCCTCGTCATGTACGTAATCACATTCGGGACTCCGAACAAACTTCGGTACATCAAAACTCATAAACTCATAATATAACTGTCATCGAAACCTTAAGCGTGCGGACCCTACGGGTTCGAGAATTATGTAGACATGACCGATAACCATTCCGGGTCAATAACCAATAGCGGAAACTGCATGCTCATATTGGCTCCTACATATTCTACGAAGATCTTTATCGGTCAAACCGCATAACAACATACGTTGTTCCCTTTGTCATCGGTATGTTACTTGCCCGAGATTCGATCGTCGGTATCTCAATACCTAGTTCAATCTCGTTACCGGCAAATCTCTTTACTCGTTACGTAATGCATCATTCCGTAACTAACTCATTAGCTACATTGCTTGCAAGGCTTATAGTGATGTGCATTACCGAGAGGGCCCAGAGATACCTCTCCGACAATCGGAGTGACAAAACCTAATCTCGAAATACGCCAACTCAACATGTACCTTTGGAGACACCTGTAGAGCTCCTTTATAATCACCCAGTTATGTTGTGACGCGTTTGGTAGCACACAAAGTGTTCCTCCGTAAGCAGGAGTTGCATAATCTCATAGTTATAGGAACTTGTATAAGTCATGAAGAAAGCAATAGCAACATACTAAACGATCAAGTGCTAAGCTAACGGAATGTGTCAAGTCAATCACATCATTATCCTAATGATGTGATCCCGTTAATCAAATGACAACACATGTCTATGGTTAGGAAACATAACCATCTTTGATTAATGAGCTAGTCAAGTAGAGGCATACTAGTGACTTTAAGTTTGTCTATGTATTCACACATGTATCATGTTCCCGGTTAATACAATTCTAGCATGAATAATAAACATTTATCATGATATGATGAAATAAATAATAACTTTATTATTGCCTCTAGGGCATATTTCCTTCAGTCTCCCACTTGCACTAGAGTCAATAATCTAGATTACACAGTAATGAGTCTAACACCCATGGAGTCTTGGTGCTGATCATGTTTTTCTCGTGGAAGAGGCTTAGTCAACGGGTCTGCAACATTCAGATCCGTATGTATCTTGCAAATCTCTATGTCTCCCACCTGGACTTGGTCCTGGATGGAATTGAAGCGTCTCTTGATGTGCTTGGTCCTCTTGTGAAATCTGGATTCCTTTTGCCAAGGCAATTGCACCAGTATTGTCACAGAAGATCTTCATTGGTCCCAATGCACTAGGTATAACACCTAGATCGGAAATGAACTCTTTCATCCAGACTCCTTCATTTGCTGCTTCCGAAGCAGCTATGTACTCTGCTTCGCATGTAGATCCCGCCACGACGCTTTGTTTAGAATTGCACCAACTGACAGCTCCACCGTTCAATATAAACACGTATCCGGTTTGCGATTTAGAATCGTCCGGATCAGTGTCAAAGCTTGCATCGATGTAACCATTTACGACTAGCTCTTTGTCACCTCCGTAAACGAGAAACATATCCTTAGTCCTTTTCAGGTATTTCAGGATATTCTTGACCGCTGTCCTGTGATCCACTCCTGGATTACTTTGGTACCTCCCTGCCAAACTTATCGCTAAGCATACGTCAGGTCTGGTACACAGCATTGCATACATGATAGAGCCTATGGCTGAAGCATAGGGGACATCTTTCATTTTCTCTCTATCTTCTGTTGTGGTCGGGCATTGAGTCTGACTCAACTTCACACCTTGTAACACAGGCAAGAACCCTTTCTTTGCCTAATCCATTTTGAACTTTTTCAAAACTTTATCAAGGTATGTGCTTTGTGAAAGTCCAATTAAGCGTCTTGATCTATCTCTATAGATCTTGATGCCCAATATGTAAGCAGCTTCACCGAGGTCTTTCATTGAAAAACTTTTATTCAAATATCCCTTTATGCTATCCAGAAATTTTATATCATTTCCAATTAATAATATGTCATCTACATATAATATCAGAAATGCTACAGAGCTCCCACTCACTTTCTTGTAAATACAAGCTTCTCCAAAAGTCTGTATAAAACCATATGCTTTGCTCACACTATCAAAGCGTTTATTCCAACTCCGAGAGGCTTGCACCAGTCCATAAATGGATCACTGGAGCTTGCACACTTTGTTAGCACCTTTTGGATCGACAAAACATTCCGGTTGCATCATATACAACTCTTCTTCCAGAAATCCATTCAGGAATGCAGTTTTGACATCCATTTGCCATATTTCATAATCATAAAAAGCGGCAATTGCTAACATGATTCAGACAGACTTAAGCATCGCTACGGGTGAGAAAGTCTCATCATAGTCAACCCCTTGAACTTGTCGAAAACCTTTCGCAACAAGTCGAGCTTTGTAGACAGTTATATTACCATCAGCGGCAGTCTTCTTCTTGAAGATCCATTTATTCTCGATGGCTTGTCGATCATCGGGCAAGTCAACCAAATTCCATACTTTGTTCTCATACATGGATCCCATCTCAGATTTCATGGCCTCAAGCCATTTTGCGGAATCTGGGCTCATCATCGCTTCCTCATAGTTCGTAGGTTCGCCATGGTCAAGTAACATGACTTCCAGAATAGGATTACCGTACCACTCTGGTGCGGATCTTACTCTGGTTAACCTACAAGGTTCGGTGGTAACTTGATCTGAAGTTTCATGATCATTATCATTAGCTTCCTCACTGATTGGTGTAGTTGTCACAGGAACCGGTTCTAGTGATGAACTACTTTCCAATAAGGGAGTAGGTATAGTTACCTCATCAAGTTCTACTTTCCTCCCACTCACTTCTTTCGAGAGAAACTCCTTCTCTAAAAAGGATCCGAATTTAGCAACAAAAATCTTGCCCTCAGATCTGTGATAGAAGGTGTACCCAATAGTCTCTTTTGGGTATCCTATGAAGACACATTTCTCCGATTTGGGTTCGAGCTTATCTGGTTGAAGTTTCTTCACATAAGCATCGCAGCCCCAAACTTAAGGAAACGGCAACTTTGGTTTCTTGCCAAATCACGGTTCATAAGGCGTCGTCTCAACGGATTTTGATGGTGCCCTATTTAATGTGAATGCGGCCGTCTCTAAAGCATAACCCCAAAACGATAGCGGTAAATCAGTAAAAGACATCGTAGATCGCACCATATCTAGTAAAGTACGATTACGACGTTCGGACACACCATTTCGTTGTGGTGTTCCGGGTGGCGTGAGTTGCGAAACTATTCCGCATTGTTTCAAATGTAAACCAAACTCGTAACTCAAATATTCTACTCCATGATCAGATCGTAGAAATTTTATTTTTTTGTTACGATGATTTTCCACTTCACTCTGAAATTCTTTGAACTTTTCAAATGTTTCAGACTTGTGTTTCATCAAGTAGATATACCCATATCTGCTCAAATCATCTGTGAAGGTGAGAAAATAACGATACCGCCATGAGCCTCAATATTCATTGGACCACATACATCGGTATGTATGATTTCCAACAAATCAGTTGCTCGCTCCATAGTTCGGGAGAACGGCGTTTTAGTCATCTTGCCCATGAGGCACGGTTCATAAGTACCAAGTGATTCATAATCAAGTGATTCCGAAGTCCATCGGTATGGAGTTTCTTCATGCGCTTTACACCAATATGACCCAAACGGCAGTGACACCAATAAGTTGCACTATCATTATCAACTCTGCATCTTTTGGCTTCAACATTATGAATATGTGTATCACTACTATCGAGATTTAATAAAAATAGACCACTCTTCAAGGGTGCATGACCATAAAAGATATTACTCATATAAATAGAACAACCATTATTCTCTGATTTAAATGAATAACCGCCTCGCATCAAACAAGATCCAGATATAGTGTTCATGCTCAACGATGGCACCAAATAAAAATTATTTAGGTCTAAAACTAATCCCGATGGTAGATGTAGAGGTAGCGTGCCGACCGCGATCAGTCGTAGTCTTGTCGCGTCCGGAAGTTTGTCGCTCACCGGGCCTCGCCGGGACGCGTGGCGCGTCGCGGCAAGTTCCTTGAGATGCCTTGGTTGGCCTTCCCGGCAAGCTCCTCTTGCCGGGGCCTTGTCTCCTTGGCTTGAATACTTTGTTCTTGAATGGCTCCAAAGGAAACACGGAGGACCTTGGCGGTCACCCGGCAAGCCTTGCCGCGGGGTGCTGCAACTGCCCGTGCACAAGTTCGGGATACTAGGGTACCCCTACTCTAGTACACCGACAGGAGCCATCGACTTTGGAACCATTTCCCACGCGCATCGTCACCTCGTCCTTAGCCAATCTTCGCTTAATCCGTAGTCCCTGTTTCGAGTTGCAAATACTAGCAACAGAACCAGTATCAAATACCTAGGTGCTACTGCGAGCATTAGTAAGGTACACATCAATAACATGTATATCACATATACCTTTGTTCACCTTGCCATCCTTCTTATCCGCCAAATACTTGGGGCAGTTCCGCTTCCAGTGTCCAGTCTTCTTGCAGTAGAAGCACTCAGTCTCAGGCTTAGGTCCAGATTTGGGTTTCTTCTCTTGAGCAGCAACTTGCTTGTTGTTCTTCTTGAAGTTCCCCTTCTTCTTCCCTTTACCCTTTTTCTTGAAACTGGTGGTCTTATTGACCATCAACACTTGATGCTCCTTCTTGATTTCTACCTCCGCAGCTTTTAACATTGCGAGGAGCTCGGGAATAGTCTTGTCCATCCCTTGCATATTATAGTTCATCACGAAGCTCTTGTAGCTTGGTGGCAGTGATTGAAGAATTCTGTCAATGACACTATCATCAGGAAGATTAACTCCCAGTTGAATCAAGTGATTATTATACCCAGACATTTTGAGTATATGTTCACCGTGAACTATTCTCCTCCATCTTACAGCTATAGAACTTCTTGGAGACTCCATATCATCAATCCGGGCATTTGCTTGAAATATTAACTTCAACTCTGGAACATCTCATATGCGCCATGACGTTCAAAAGCGTCGTTGAAGACCGGTTCTAAGCCGTAAAGCATGGCACACTGAACTATCGAGTAGTCATTAGCTTTGCTCGCCGGACGTTCTTAACGTCGTCGGTTACATCTGCAGCAGGCCTGGCACCAGCGGTGCTTCGGGGCGTAATTCTTACGTGCAGCAATGAGGATAATCCTCAAGTTACGGACCCAGTCCGTGTAATTGCTACCATCATCTTTCAACTTAGCTTTCTCAAGGAACGCATTAAAATTCAACAGAACAACATCACGAGCCATCTATCTACAACAAACATAGACAAGCAAAATACTATCAGGTACTAAGTTCATGATAAATTTAAGTTCAATTAATCATATTACTTAAGAACTCCCACTTAGAAAAACATCTCTCTAGTCATCTAAGTGATCACGTGATCCAAATCAACTAAACCATGTCCGATCATCACGTGAGATGGAGTAGTTTCAATGGTGAACATCACTATGTTGATCATATCTACTATATGATTCACGTTCGATCTTTCGGTCTCCGTGTTCAGAGGCCATATCTGTATATGCTAGGCTCGTCAAGTTTAACCTGAGTATTCCGCGTGTGCAACTGTTTTGCACCCGTTGTATTTGAACGTAGAGCCTATCACTCCCGATCATCACGTGATGTATCAACACGAAGAACTTTCGCAATGGTGCATACTCAGGGAGAACACTTCTTGATAATTAGTGAGAGATCATCTTAAAATGCTACCGTCAATCAAAGCAAGATAAGATGCATAAAGGATAAACATCACATGCAATCAATATAAGTGATATGATATGGCCATCATCATCTTGTGCTTGTGATCTCCATCTCCGAAGCACCGTCGTGATCACCATAAATCCTTTGGCGCGACACCTTGATATCCATCGTAGCATCGCTGTCGTTACGCCATCTATTGCTTCTCGACTATCGCTACCGCTTAGTGATAAAGTAAAGCAATTACAGGGCGTTTGCATTTCATACAATAAAGCGACAACCGTATGGCTCCGGCCAGTTGCCGATAACTTCGGTTACAAAACATGATCATCTCACACAATAAAATATAGCATCACGTCTTGACCATATCACATCACAACATGCCCTGCAAAAAACAAGTTAGACGTCCTCTACTTTGTTGTTGCAAATTTTACGTGGCTGCTACGGGCTTAGCAAGAACCATTCTTACCTACGCATCAAAACCACAACTATAGTTTGTCAAGTTGGTGCTGTTTTAACCTTCGCAAGGACCGGGCGTAGCCACACTCGGTTCAACTAAAGTTGGAGAAACTGACACCCGCTAGCCACCTCTATGCAAAGCACGTCGGGAGAACCGGTCTCGCGTAAGCGTACGCGTAATGTTGGTCCGGGCCGCTTCATCCAACAATACCGCCGAACCAAAGTATGACATGCTGGTAGGCAGTATGACTTGTATAGCCCACAACTCACTTGTGTTCTACTCGTGCAAATAACATCTACGCATAAAACCTGGCTCGGATGCCACTGTTAGGGAACGTAGTAATTTCAAAAAAAATCCTACGCACACGCAAGATCATGGTGATGCATAGCAACGAGAGGGGAGAATGTTGTCCACGTACCCTCGTAGACCGAAAGCAGAAGCGTTATGTCACATCCCTAGTTCTGGTATGCTCTAGGCTAGCCCTTCATGTGTGCATCATGTTTAAAATTTCATGAAACTTGAAATGGGGATTGATCCAAGCCCTAGCACCAAATGAATTCAATTAGGTTCCATAAAAAAATATTTTCAATGATCCCAAATGCCCTTTAGAAAAGTTCGTGATTTTTGTCAAAGGTGAAAACCTCTGCCAAAAGTCATGCACATATTTCTAGGCCATTCTGGATTTCTGAATTAAATCATATGTTATTTGAATTTGGGCATTTAAATGCTAGTAAATATTTTAAAAGCCCAAATAATCCTAAACTGAAATGTTCCATGTTGGATATATTCTATACAGTGGGCAAGTACAGTTTGGTGATTTTTGAAAGGGTCTAGCTATTTTTAGAAATCCACAAAGATTACAGAATAAATAGAAAACTGTAACAGAATTAGAAAGAGAGAAAGGACTCACCTGGGCCACCTACCTGGCTTACCTGCAGCCCACCTGGCCTGGCATTGCTGGCCCAGCTCACCAGGCCCTCCACCGTCTTCCACCTCGCTCCAGTAGGATGCAGAGCGTGTGCCCGACGCGCGCGCGCCCGTAGCTCGCCACCTCCTGCTTGCTGCTTCGCCTGGCTTCTGCGGGAGACACCATGTGGCCCCCTCGGACCCCTCTCACTCTCCCCCGTGCTCATCCCCTCCCCTGGACCTCTCTCTCTCACCCACCCGAACGGGTTTGTCGCCGCCGTTCGCCACCGCCGCGGCCACCGCCTCCCCCTCGCCTCTCCTACATGCCCAGAAGCTCCGCCACCGTCGCCTACGCCTCTCTGTCGACTCACGCTACGCCAAACGCCTCGAAGCGCCGGCCCTGGCCTCTTCTTCCTCCTCGGGTCGCCGAGATCGCCACTGTCGCCCTGCTCGCTCCGGACCTTCCCCGCGCCCACTGACCTTCCCATCGTGCTCGCGGTGAGCTTCTCTTCCTCCTCCCTCGAACCCCGTTGCTCGCCGCCTCCTCTAGGCCGTAGTTGCGTGGACGCCGAAGCTCGCCGGCGCCGTACCTCATCGCCACCGCGGCCACAGCTGCTGCCACTCGCGTCCGAGCGCTGCCCCATGCTCAGCATGCTCCCAGGAGCCGGGCGCGCCCACCTGTTCGACCTACTGTTCCCCCCAGCGCCAACCCGCACCAGCCCCGAACTCCGGCAGCCGTCGCGGGCTCCACTCCGGCGAACTCCGGCCACCCGACGCCCTCCCGCTGATTCCCCTGGTTGCGCGCGGGCATGGGCTACCTCCTGGTGCTCTTCGCGCGTCCAACCGCAGCCCATAGCGCCACTCCGGCGAGCCACCTCCGCCCTGGGTCATCGCCGTCGTCTAACCGCCGGCGTGCTGACGTGGCACACTTAATTAGCACTAATGACACCGCTAAGCACCCGTTGAGCCACTGCCACGTGAGCCCCTATGCTTGTTTAGGTTATTTTTAACCTCTGTTTAGATTAGTTCATAACTGAAAGGGACCCACACGTCAGAGTTGACCGTGCTGATGTGGCCCTTGACCGGCCCCACATGTCTGTGACCCTAACTAGCACCGTGACATCGACCGAGTGGGCCCGTTGGTCGAGTTTGACTGGACCGGTCGATTGACGGTGACGTCACATGGCCGCCAGTCGACGATAAATCCTTTTCTGGATTTATTCTTATTTGGGAAATTCCAGAAAATAGTGCTAACTTCAAAATTCCATATAAATTCAACCGTAACTCAGAATGAAATAAGTTATATATAAAAATTATCAGAAAAATCAAATCTATCCATCTGTGGTTTCATGCATGTTAAAACACTTTATCCTTGTTGTCTAAGTGAAATAAGTTAATGCACCTTTATGACTTCATAAAATGGGTTTGCATTTGAATCTTTGGTTCAAATGGACTCATCTCAATCTGATCTAGCTTGCATTAGCCCAAAACACATTCATAATGCCATGTCATAGCATGCATCATATTGTGCATTGCATTGATCGTGTTTCTTCTTTGTTTGCCGGTGTTGTTCCCCCTCGGTAGATGTTGTCCCGACGCTGTGATCGTTGACACTGATGAAGACTCAATGCTATCTTCAGAAGTGCCAGGCAAGCAAAACCCCCTTGTTCATTCCGATACAATCCCACGCTCGCTCCTGCTCTATTTTACTGCATTAGGACAACAATGATTCATGTGTTACTTGCTGCGGTAGCTGAACCCCTTTATCCTCTGCATGACCTGTCATTGCCATAGTAAATAGATGAAATCCACTAGCATGAGTAGGAGTTGTTCGAGCCCTGATGTGCCTACTCATTCATGCTTGTTGTCATGCCTACTACTGCTTAGAGTTGAGTCAGGTCTGATTCATCGGGAATGAATTGGAACGTGGTGAACATGTTCTACTGTTGGGAGCTAAGTGTGTGAACACGATTTAGTAAAGGTAGCGGTGAGAGGCCATGTAGGAGTACGTTGTGGGTTGTCTCATTGCAGCCGTCCTCAGGAACTGAGTTCTGTGTTTGTGATCCATGAACAGTTACTACCACACATTGGGTTCCGGTAACTCGACCCCACTCGGCTTATTAATCGCCTCGATCTCTGTCCAGGAGTTGCAACTAGTTTCTGGTGTTGGTAGGATATGTGTTGGAGGCCGTGCGTAGCGCTGACCCTAGGGGTGGGCTATGATGCGGTAGATACACCGTGGCCCGGTGTACCGAGCGCCCGTTTGGTGTCTCGGGAACCCTGCACACATCGTTTGGGGCCGTGAGCGACACCCCGGCCGGATCTCCTTGCGGATGGAACCCGAATAGGCGATAAAACTGGACTAGAGACTTGTGTGGTTAGTCAGGTCGTGGTCGACTCCCTCGCCAGGCTTCCGCTTGAAGGTTGCCGAGATACATGACGTGTACATGGTGGTAAGTGGCGAGAGCGTGTGTGAAGAAGTACACCCCTGCAGGGTTATAAATGATCTATTCGAATAGCCGTGTCCGCGGTGAAGGACTTCTGGGTTGCCTGTACAGTTCATAGACAAGTGAAAGTGGATACTCTAAAATGCGCAAGATAAGCGTGAGTGCTATGGATGGCGTTCTCGTAGGGAGACGGGAGCGGGTCCATAGTGGTGTATTGATATGGTGAATATGTGGACTCGTGTGCGCCACCTCAAAAGAGCTACTTGCAGTCGTAGTTCAGGATAGCCACCAAGTCAAAGCTGGCTTGCTGCAGTCAAACTCCACCACCCCCCTTTGTTGATAATGATGCATATGTAGTTAGTTCTGATGTAAGTCTTACTGAGTACATTTGTACTCACGTTTGCCTATTTTATGTTTTTGCAGAGAGACGTCAGTCTCGCTAGTAGTTCCGCGTGGACTTCGACGTTTAGCTTGATACCTCAGCTACGATCTTGTGCCCTCGGCAGGATCTGGTAGATAATCAGGCTTCTCAGCCTTGTTCATTTGTAGATGTCTGTACTCAGACATGTTAAGCTTCCGCTTGTGCTTTGACTTGTATGCTGTGAATGTTGGGTCATGAGACCCATGTTTGTAATATCTCACTCCTCGGAGCCTAATGAATAAATACTTGAGTCGTAGAGTTATGTTGTGATGTCATGTTGTATTTACACATATCGAGCATATTGTGTGTATGTTTGTAATGCTTGGTATGTGTGGGATCCGACAATCTAGTTGTTTATCCTTGGCAGCCTCTCTTATGGGGAAATGTAGTCTAGTGCTTCCTTGAGCCATAGTAGTCCGCTTCTAGCCAGTTCACGGAGTCCTGCTAGCCCAGCACTACTGCTCAGGACGCTTGACTGGCCGGCATGTGTTTCACTTCGTTCCTGTGTCTGTCCCTACGGGGAAATGCCATGCGGTGACATTCGGAGTCCTGCCTAGCCTGCTACAGCCTGGGTTCCCCGAGTCCTGTTAGCCCAGTGCTACAGCCCGGATTCACACGCTGCTGACCGACATGCTCGAAGTTGATTCATGTATGCCTGTCCCCATGGGTTAGTGCCGCTTTGGGTTCACGACTAGCCATGTCGGCCTGGGTTCTCTGTCATATGGATGCTAGCGACACTATCATATACGTGAGCCAAAAGGCGCAAACGGTCCCGGGCCATGGTAAGGCGACACCCGTGGGAATACCGTGCGTGAGGCCGCAAAGTGATATGAGGTGTTACCGGCTAGATCGATGTGACTTGGAATCGGGGTCCTGACACGTTAGAACAACGCGATTGATGTAGTCGTACGTCTTCACGGCCCGACCGATCAAGCACCGAAACTATGGCACCTCCGAGTTCTAGCACACGTTCAGCTCGATGACGATCCCCGGACTCCGTTCCAGCAGAATGTCGGGGAAGAGTTCCGTCAGCACGACGGCGTGGTGACAATCTTGATGTTCTACCGTCGCAGGGCTTCACCTAAGCACCGCTACAATATTATCGAGGACTATGGCGGAGGGGGGCACCGCACACGGCTAAGAGATCAAGAGATCAATTGTTGTGTCTAGAGGTGCCCCCTTGCCCCCGTATATAAAGGAGCCAAGGGGGAGGAGGCGGCCGGCCAAGGAGGGGCGCGCCAAGGGGAGTCCTACTCCCACCGGGAGTAGGACTCCCTCCTTTCCTTGTTGGACTAGGAGAAGGGGGGAAGGAGGAGGGAGAGAGGAAGGAAAGGGGGGCGCCGCCCCTCTTTCCTTGTCCTATTCGGACTAAGGGAGGGAGGGGCGCGCGGCCCAGCCCTTGCCTCCTCTCCTCTTCTCCACTAAGGCCCATGTAGGCCCAATAAGCCCCGGGGGGGTTCCGGTAACCTCATGGCACTCCGGTTTTATCCGAAACTTCTCCGGAACACTTCCGGTGTCCGAATATAGTCGTCCAATATATCAATCTTCATGTCTCGACCATTTCGAGACTCCTCGTCATGTTCGTAATCACATATGGGATTCCGAACAAACTTCGGTACATCAAAACTAATAAACTCATAATATAACTGTCATCGAAACCTTAAGCGTGCGGACCCTACGGGTTCAAGAACTATGTAGACATGACCAAGAACCTTTCCGGGTCAATAACCAATAGCGGAACCTGGATGCTCATATTGGCTCTTACATATTCTACGAAGATCTTTATCGGTCAAACCGCATAACAACATATGTTGTTCCCTTTGTCATCGGTATGTTACTTGCCCGAGATTCGATCGTCGGTATCTCAATACCTAGTTCAATCTCGTTACCGGCAAGTCTCTTTACTCGTTACGTAATGCATCATTCCGTAACTAACTCATTAGCTACATTGCTTGCGAGGCTTATAGTGATGTGCATTACCGAGAGGGCCCAGAGATACCTCTCCGACAATCGGAGTGACAAAACCTAATCTCAAAATCGCCAACTCAATATGTACCTTTGGAGACACCTGTAGAGCTCCTTTATAATCACCCGATTCGTTGTGACGTTTGGTAGCACACAAAATGTTCCTCAGTAAGCGGAGCTGCATAATCTCATAGTTATAGGAACTTGTATAAGTCATGAAGAAAGCAATAGCAACATACTAAACGATCAAGTGCTAAGCTAACGGAATGGGTCAAGTCAATCACATCATTCTCCTAATGATGTGATCCCGTTAATCAAATGACAACACATGTCTATGGTTAGGAAACATAATCATCTTGATTAATGAGCTAGTCAAGTAGAGGCATACTAGTGACATTAAGTTTGTCTATGTATTCACACATGTATCATGTTTCCGGTTAATACAATTCTAGCATGAATAATAAACATTTATCATGATATGAGGAAATAAATATTAACTTTATTATTGCGTCTAGGGCATATTTCTTCAATTACGCCTATCTCACACTCAAGATGCCCGGTCCACGTGGCGTCATTACCGTTAACAGAAACACAGTGCGCTCCTCACGCGCGGAGGAATACGCGAAGGCTCCAGCGGCCGGACTCTAAGCGGCCTCTAAATACCAGAAAGCATGACTGGTCGTTAAGACCACGGACACGGTTAGACGAGTCTGGCAGCCCGGATAAACCTGAGCTAGGGCATCATGTATGTAATCCCATAGAGGACACCAGGGGCTATAGATATTTAATAAAGCCCCACTGTTGGCTTGACCTTATTAACAGGCCAATATCTTACACTTTTACTATCCATCGCACGCTTACGTTATACTCTTCTACATGAGTTTTTCTTTTTTACAGACACAATTCGTGCGATACCCTTCCAGGACACGGCACAACGGAGACAAAGGCGCAGACGTGCAGCAGGGCCCCGCTCAAAGGTTTCTCTTTAGATTAAGCCCCTGTATAAACTTTTTTTATTGTCTCTTGTTGTTTCCACATCCCATGGGTACACAGAGGGTACTGCCATTATTGGCATTTCGCCACGACAGACTAATGCATGTACCTTGAAATACAGGGTTCATAATGAAAGGGCATTCTTCAGCCCATTTTATGTTGCAAAGTCCGAATACCCTCGGGAGTGTTCGGCGTCACGAGTTTGGCCTTATATGCATCAGCTCCGAATCATGTCTTTGGTAAAATGTTGGGTTTTCCCGGCTCCTGGGTTTGCCGCCTTATGTTCCGTTCTTATCGGCTAAGGCGACCAAAGGAGAACTACTGCGATTGTGCTCTGGTTATTCCGGATGGGCACCTCAGTAGAGAAAGCCGAAAACTGACTGTCATGATACAGCGAGAGACTGTTCAACCACTCGAAGACTTATCAGAATCTTTAGGATTCCTCCGCATTAACAAAGGACCGTTTCCTGGTCATGTACAAACGCGCCCGTATTCGGATGCACGCGAAGGTACCAGGGGCTACATAGTAGCCCCACCATCAAACTCCTAAGTGAAAGTGTTACAGCTATATAGTCCGGTTGCCTAGTTCGACGTGCGATCACCTCCTTAATGGACCAAGACGTTGGATCAAGTGTGATTACGCATATTTTTCGCGAACAGGGGCTGAAGCCAACGACTGCTAACTTTCAGATTACATATATACATAAAAACGGCCGCAAAGGAGGCGCAATAATACTTTCGGGCAAAAAGTATAAATATAGCCTCATAATCAAAATAACATTGTTTTTACAATGACACGATTTGTCACTCGAACATGACATTCTTCGAGCACTGCGCCTTTATTAAGCGAGCACCTGCCGCTACCTGCTCCAAGATGTGCTCGGCCGGACCCTGGCCCCCCGCCAGATTCTGGGTCGCAACGACGGTGGCCTCCATATCTGTCCAGTATGCCTTAACACGGGCAAGAGCCATCCGGGCACCTTCTATGCACGCCGACCTCTTCATGGCATCGATCCGCGATATGGCACCAAGGAATTGTTGCACTAAACCAAAATAACTGTCCGGCTTCGGCCCCTTCGGCCATAGATGGTCTAGTACAGACCGCATTGCAAGACCGGACAGCCTGTGGAGCTCGGCCACAGCAGCCATCTTCTCACTCAAACGCAATTTGCGCGTTGGAGCGCTGAACTGCGACCAGAACAGCTTTTCCACTTCATCATCTTTTTGATCCTCAAAAAACTTGGCTGCATCAGCCGTACTCTTCGACAAATCCGCATAGGCGTATGTAGGACTCCAGCATCGATCCAGAGGAGCGTACTTCGGATCTAAAAACTTCATCCGCAACAAATAGGGGTTTCCAGCCGTGATTTCTCCGGCCTGTCGAAGCTCCTCCCGCGCATCTCTAAGGTCGGAACGCGTCTCCTTGGCCGCATCAAGAGCCTTCTTCAGGTCAGCCTTATTCGCATGATTTTCTTTTTCAAGAAGCTCATAACGGTTGGCGGCATCTTTCAGCTCCACAGCCATTTTGACTATTCTCTCTTCGCTTCGGCGATGAGCAGCCTGTTCGGCTCTCAACTTATCGGCCGCCTTTAGGGTAGCCGTATTACTAGCCCGGGCCTGTTCCTTGGCTAGGGCAAGTTCCGCCCTCAGGGCTTCCACGGCAGCAGCACCGTCTGCAGTCCAAACATATCACATCAATATTATACTCCTTTCAATTTTTCCTATAAATAATAAGGAAAGAAGAGCACATACCTAGTGACTCATTAAGCCGCTCGTTCACAAGCGTGATGTCGGCATCAATGACTCCAATCTGCCTCCTCAGTTCGGAAACTTCAACGGACTGGTCAGCTGCCAGATCCTTAGACACCTGCGCATAAGCACAACGCGATCATTACTTCTAAATATGATCCTCCATTTGCCGCCTAGGGCTGGCAACCAGAGTCTCAGGGGCTACTATCCATATGGAGCACACCTAGCGCGTGTGTCACAGCCAAAAAATTATGTATTTTTCATTACATACCTCAAAGCCTCTGAGTAGGCTCGTAAATGCTTCATTCAAACCGCTTGTGGAGAATGAAATCCTCTCAAGCACCGTCCTCATTAATGAACGGTGCTCCTCCGAGAGAGCAGTTCGCTCCAGAAGACCCGTCAGTGTGTCCGGCCGGACACTGAACTGTGCCGGACCCTTCACATCGCCCCCCGTGGGAGCCGGACGCTCCGGGCTCAGGGCGGCCAAAGGATTAGCTTCTGGCTTCGGCAGATCCGGACTCCTCCGTGACGACACCTCGGGGTCGCCCGCCTCATGAGGCGGAGAGGTTGGTGGGGTCTCACTCTCCATCATCTCCGGAAGGAGATCCCCCGAAGACGAACTCTGTCGAGAAGAGCTGCTAGCCGGACTGCAAAGAATGGATCCTGGTTATTGTTCTCGGAGAAAAGCAGTACCTTCGTGTTTACGATTAACTTACAGCTCGGCTGAGGGCTGGCCCGTAGGCGGGCATGACGCGGTGAGGACGCCCTTCGGGGCAGGGCCCCCTGGTGAAGCTTTCTTCCCCTGTTTGGGCACCTCCGTCTCCAAGTCTTTGGAGGCGGCCCTCTTCTTCCCGCGAGGGGAGGAGGCTTTAGATTCCCCTTCCCGGCTATCCTTCTTTGGGGAGGTAGCGATTCCCCCGGTTTGGATGTGCAAGGTGTGAAGTTCCGCTTCCCTGTTCTCCCCTTCGTCTTTCCCTGAGGGCATTTTGCTTAGCACCCGGCCGAGCATCTTGGCTATGGTGGGACTAGGCGAGCCTTCAGGAAGTGGCGCCGGACACCTGATTATCTCCGCCTTGCTGAGCCATTCCTGGCCACGGAGGATTTTTCAGAATAAGGATTATGATAAATATAAATGAAGTGTTTGGCTTCAGGGTTACTTACTTGGGTATCTGGGCGATTGCAGCTCAGGCCCGCATCCTCGGTGGTGTCCGGACACTTTACTTGTGGTCCGAAGAATAATTTACACATCCCTTCGAGCGTCAGGCCGAAGAAGTGCAGAATAGTCCGCGAACCTTCCGGATTGAACTCCCACATCCGGAGAGGCCGGCATTAGCACGGCAACATCCATCGGATTAGCATTACCTGAATTATGCTGACAAGGCTAAAGTCCCTCTCAAGAAGCACCCGAATACGGCTCTGCAGTATTGGTACATCACTAGCAGATCCCCAATCCCGTCCTACATTGGTCCATGACGCCAGTTGAGAAGGGGGGCCCGGACGGAAGTCGGGGGCAGCCACCCACTTTGTGCCCCTGGGAGTTGTGACGTAAAACCACCTCCGCTGCCATAGATCGGATACCTCTGCGAAGGAGCCCTCTGGCCATGGGGCGTCGGCATTCCTGCTTATTACAGCACCTCCGCACTCCGCGTGTCGCCCCTCAATCATCTTCGGCTTCACATTGAAGGTCTTGAGCCATAGGCCGAAGTGTGGAGTGACGTGGAGAAAAGCTTCGCACACAACGATGAACGACAAAATATGGAGGATAGCGTACGGGGCTAGATCATGAAAATCTAACCCGTAATAGAACATGAGCCCTCTCACAAAAGGATCAAGGGTGAAGCCCAAGCCACGGAGGAAGTGGGAAATAAATACGACGCTCTCGTTGGGATCGGGAGTAGGGATAACCAGGGAGCCTGTGCTTGATGTCGGCAGTCAGATACCCAACCTCCCTAAGCTTCGCAATGTCCTCCTCTGTGACCGTGGAGGCCACCCACCGGACTTGAGGGTTGGATTCGGACATGATTGAGGATCCGAGGTGCTTGGGCTTGGGTTTCGGGTGTTGGAACTCGAGGTGCTAAAAGGCGCAAGGGTGGTGGAAAAGAGCGATAGGCCCCGGCCCCTTTATAAAGGGGATGAATATCAAGCGTCCTCAGCGTAACCGCTCGGGATTTACCTAAAAACACAGAATCATACCAACAGACATTGTGGGGACGCGTGCACCTATATTAATGGAAGATCCCGCGCTAAGGGGAGCACGATCTCTGTTCTGGCAAGGCGTGCCAGTAAAACCGCCTTGCAACGCGTATCGGGGGAGGCCAAGTAAAACCGGTTCGTGTTGGGCCGGGCCACGGGGCAGGAGCGCGCCGTGCAGAAATTGCCAACATATCAGATTTATGAAGTGATATGCTGTGAAAATCATCTTGCAGATCCGGACACGGTTTAAGTGTTCGATAATTACTTTGGACTATTCGGAGAAAGAACCCGCCTTGCAATGTCGAAGACAAACTGCGTGCCGGACTCATCGTCATTGAAGCCTAGTTCAGGGGCTACTGAGGGAGTCCTGGATTAGGGGGTATCCGGATAGCCGGACTATATACTTTGGCCGGACTGTTGGACCGTTAAGATACAAGACTCAAGACTTTGTCCCTTGTCCGGGTGGGACTCTCCTTTGCGTGGAAGACAAGCTTGGCGATTCGGATATTGTATTTCCTTCTTTGTAACCGACTTCGTGTAAGCCCTAGCCCCCTCCGGTGTCTATATAAACCGGAGGGTTTAGTCCTTAAAGGGACGATCAGAATCATAATCATCATAGGCTAGCTTCTAGGGTTTAGCTTCTACGATCTCGTGGTAGATCAACTCTTGTAATACCCATATCCTCAATATCAATCAAGCCGGAAGTAGGGTTTTACCTCCATCAAGAGGGCCCGAACCTGGGTAAACATTGTGTCCCTTGCCTCCTGTTACCATTAGTCTAAGACGCATAGATCGGGACCCCCTACCCGAGATCCACCGGTTTTTACACCGACAGGGGGCACCTCTAGACACAACAATTGATCTCTTGATCTCTTAGCCGTGTGCGGTGCCCCCCTCCATCATAGTCCTCCTCGATAATATTGTAGCGGTGGTTAGGCGAAGCTCTGCGACGGTAGAACATCAAGATCATCACCACGCCGTCGTCCTGACGGAACTCTTCCCCGACATTATGCTGGATCGGAGTACAGGGAACGACATCGAGCTGAACGTGTGCTAGAACTCGGAGGTGCCGTAGTTTCGGTGCTTGATCGGTCGGGCCGTGAAGACGTACGACTACATCAACCGCGTTGTTCTAACGCTTCCGCTTTCGGTCTACGAGGGTACGTGGACACACTCTCCCCTCTCGTTGCTATGCATCACCATGATCTTGCGTGTGCGTAGGAAATTTTTTGAAATTACTACGTTACCCAACACTCCGTATGACATTATTAAAACAAGTAACTTGCATGATTCTTGCACATGAGAGAAGTGCAATCGGATTTCCACATGCCACACTATACGACAGAAACATGTAGATTTGAGTCACATGTTTTTTTTTTCGAAAAGAAGGATAACCCCAGCCTCTGCATCAAACAATACACATACATATATTGTTAATAATGCAAAATTCCACAACCGAACTACATCGACACATAAATAATAGGGCATGTCTCGCGACAGTAACTTCACCAGATAGCCACTAACCCTATATGATACAAGACAAAACCAAAACTAAATGTACACAACTCCTAGTCTACACCTTTAAAAAGGAATCATCGCTTGTGCGCCGATGATGATGAGTTCAACACAAGGTTGAACTCTGATTCTCATTGTCAAAGCCAAGCTTCAATCCACCACCTTCAGCAAGGACATACATAGGCGTGTCGACATAGCGTGCTCAAAGATCTTGTATTTCCACCGGAGTGCATAAAACTCGTCGTTGAAGTCGTCTCTACCGTCATCCCTTATCTGGCTGCCGAATTCCCGATAACCGGATGAGACACATGTGTCACCTGCCGAGCCGCATCTAAAACCCAGTCCGTTGATGGAGGGGACATCCCATACCACCACCAGCCTTAGAAAGGCCGTCACCACCCCGAGATCTGGCCACAGAGTTGTCTACACGATCATCGAGGAATTCACCTTCGAAGAAGAGGGGTCGCCGCCCTGAATCCGGGTGCTAGCAGCGAGCACCCACCATAACGCCAGCCGCTGTCATCGCCCATAACAACAACAGTTGCCGCTGCGACCATCCGATCCGGGCACAAGGGCTCGAATCCCTCGCGCGACGCCACCGGCCAGCCGTGCTCGACCTCCCATCGCTGACGAGCCGGTCACTGCCAGACCCGACACATGCTACAACCAACCTCGCTCCAAAAACTAGCAGGCCCGAGGAACTGAGCCGCCACACCGTCGGCACTGCCACCGGGCCAGCTCCGGCTACCCGCAGAGCTACGACCACTAGCCACCACCAAGGATCCCGGGGCCGTTGCCCCGACATCCACGCTCCGGCATCCATGCTGCCGTCCAGGGCCGACGGACGCGCATCGGCCTAAGGCCTCCCATCGCGAGAGAAGACAGGATGCGACGACAAATGGACTTCAGGAAGATGATGCTATAGCTTTGAACCGGAAAAAATGAGAAAGAAAAAAAATTAATACCAATTCATTGGAGGAAATAAAGGTAGGGAGAATTGAAGAATAAAAGAGTCTTGAACAAATGATAAGTGTTTTGTGCATACAACGTAAATAATAAAACAAATTGTGTTTAGGTTCAAGTACTGAATCTTCCCTCAAAAAAAAGGTTCAAGTACTGAATCTTCTGAATAGTACATGTAGCAGAATTCGGTGTGGTGAAGCTATATTCAATGCCCAACACTATTCGGATTTGCCATTTCTCAACATTGGATCAGTTTCATCCAACTACCAATATTAAAAGTTATTCACACACTATATGGTATAGATGCGCAGAGGCATGAACGGTTGTTGCATCACATCACACAAAAGCTAACATAATAACACTCAAATTTAATGGTAAGGAAAAATATCCCTATTTGTACACGGGAGGAGAGATGGAGCAAATCATTATTCACAAACAAGCAATTCTTCACAACCGAGCCATAGAAGGAGTAGAGCTCAGTGGTGGCTACCATAGATAGTGTAAGCACATTTAACTTAGTAGGAATTTTTGTTGCTTTGTCAAAGCCCAACAACATCTTAGGAGTTGGAAGTATCAGGATTGACAACTACATCGACTCAGGTTTGTACACGGAGTAGCGTCACTATGATGGTCAGCTAACGATGGACTCCTTGACAACCATGTGATGATGATCGAACTAGTATACTTCAGAACGACATGCCATGGCTAGGGCTGGAATTCGAGCCGAGTCGAGCCAGCTCGGCTCGACTCGCTAGAGCTCGTTTCGTTAACGAGTTAGCTCGACTCAACTCGTTACTATAACAAGCTCAAACCCAAGATTGGCTCGACTCGTATAACTCGCGAGCTGGCTTGTTTAACTTGTTAAGCTCGTTTAAGATATAAACATAAAGCCCTCAAATATGATAAAAATGATTATGTATATATTAAACATATATATCACTAAATAATTGTAATTTTCTTGTAACGCGTGAGTCTCCTAGGAGGCTAGGCCTTCAACTGCTCGGCCTTGGGTTGTGCGCCTGGCATGTAGGCTGTTTAGTGGCTGATCTTTCTTTGTATTTGGGAGTGGCTGATCTATTGTATCGAGCCTAATGAGTTACACGAATACTCGTGAGATTGGCTCGTTTAACTTGGTCTATAAACGATCTTAAACTAAAGCTCGGCTCGACTCGTTATTCTTCGAGTTCGAGTCGATTCGAGCCGAGTCACGAGCTACTTGTTTAGCTCGCGAGCTTCGAGCTTTTTTTCTAGCCCTAGTCATGGCGCAATGCCGTGTGTCAGACCTTGAAACTCTACTGGTGGAAGAGGTGGCATCCTACTTTCATGAGCCCCCCGGTGGCTACGGGCTGGCTCCTCCTTTCCGCCGTGGCCTGATCGAGTGCGGTGCCATCAGTGCTCCTTCTTGAGAACATCACATCGTAAGCAATAAGAAGACATCCTGTATAGTGTGGGTGTGGTGTTTACTCTTTGCTGGACCATTTTGTTGGTGGCTGTAGGGACATGACACATGATGTGATATGTTGAAAGAAGGAATTATGAGCCCGGGCTCAGAAAAGGATTTTCGATTAAGTTTTTCATACTCTCCTCTTTGACCTGTCTGCAGGTTATGAATTTTCTTGTGAAATATCGTTCGGCAATGTTCAACACATAATGGTTTTGAAAAATTCATCCAATCCATCGATCTCTTGACATCTGAGTCGCACTGTTCCTTACCAAAGTTTTAAATAGCGGTTTGAGAAGGGTGCCGCTAAATGACCAGCTATAAGATTCATGCAGAACTATCCGATAAAGTTATGAAATATAGCCCCCCTGTTTAAAACAATCTCTAAAAACATTGACTCCCACGAACGCGGCGAGGAACCAATCAAGAAACCATAAGGAGAAGCAATGGCTGAGCTGTTGTTCGCCCGTGCCGTGGCCAGCCTTGTCCACCTGCCGCTGGTGCTCGAGTGCCTCGCCGTCGCGGACGCCGACCACTGGGACCACGCCCACGAACACGCCGCGCACGGGACCAACTGATAGATTGGATCAGAATCTATCAGTTGATTTTTAAATCCGTGTTCTACAGCTCTAAGGTAGCCTCTCTGGTACTCCCTAGTTCCCAAATTTGTTGTTTGTTAATTGAAGTCGATGCCGAGAATTGGTTTTCATAATCCAATCATTGAATAGGATTTGTGTGTTGAAAACTGCACTATCTGTGCTTAATTTCCAGATGACACAAAAATCAACTTTGTAATTGTTGTGGATTGCATTCCAATCGAACCCAATTTTCTCAGTTTGGATTAATGGTTGCTGAGGTATCACCCGAACGGTGTTGCTGTACAAGTATTTTCAAAGTTGAGCAGATATTGTTTTTGCGACTTTTAGCAAATTTCTATTTCGCAAGAACTAGTCTATATTCAGATATGACCAGTTTCTTATTACAACATGAAAGACGTAGATAACTTCATGTTGAATATCTTGATTTGCTTGTTTTCTTCATTTTGTAAAATCGATCATGATTTGTAGCCTAGAAGTTCGTATATGACGTGCTTTGAAGTTCAAATTAAACGGAGAATCCAAGCTATGCTTGTATATTTACCTAATAATAATTAATGAGCTGGCTCTAGGAGTTATTTATACATATACTATTAGGTAATTAGGATGTTCAAGAGCCAAGGGCAATACATAATTTTTTTTATGTTTATATTAAAGGGGCCCCGGGTTTTACTTTCGCCCCGGGCCCCCGAATTGTCAGGACGGACACCATGGCAGCACGCCCGTGGACATCGTGGAGACCCGTGGCGAGTATGCCTTCCTGCTCGACGTCCCCGTCCTCTCCAAGTCCGACATGCAGGTACGTGCGCACACCATGCCATGCTGCCATGGCCGTTCCCCAATTTCTCCTCGGACCGAGCTCGTTACGCCGGTGAACTAACAATGGGGCGTTTACTCATTTTCGTCCACAGAAGTCACTGGAGGAGGACAACCTGCTGGTGATGAAGAGCGCCAGCGGGAAGCGGAAGCAGGAGGAGGCGGACTGCCGCTACATCCGACCGGAGAGCCACGCGTCGCCATGGTCGTTCGTGCGCATGTTCCGGCTGCCGGAGATGGCAGACACAGGCGCCCTGGCCGCGCACTGCGAGAGCGGCGTGCTCACCGTCAGCCTCAAGAAGCAGCCGCCGCCTGAGAAGAAGACCAAGTCCGCACAGTTGGCCATCGTCTGAGCCTCCTTCAGCCCCGCGCTCGCGCGATTGCTAGGGAACAACGTTCAGTATCGGCGCCATCAGTGTGCTCGCAGAGTTTGCTAGCTTTGGGTGTTACTACTACGTAAGTTCTTTTGTGCCCGAATGCTCTGTTGTCTTTTGTGAGAGTTGGCGTGGAATGGAAGTATGGAGCACGAATTGTTGGCGATCGTACATATCTCTAGCTGTACTATATATCTTCGATCAAACCAATGAACGGAAGCAGCCGCGTGCCTGGACCGCGTCAGTGTACATACAGAACCATGCGTTCTATCAGGGTCCATATGTGTTTCACGTAATCTTAGTGGAAAATGGAATGTGCGACTCTATTTCGTTAAGCAATCAGCACGGTTTGAGCGGCACAACCGCACGATCTATCAAACTCCTGGACGTCTCTTACTGCCTCTGTCCTCTGCAGGTTCCACAGGTTGGCAAGGCAAGCAACGACCAAGACGAAGGCTATTTTAAGTGTTATGGTCTAAAGAAATTCAAAAGGCATGTTCAATGTATTATTCCACACTTAAAAGGTTTACCAGGGTGCCATCAGGGTTGTACATGGAGTCATGGATGACCATGTGCTGAGTATGTCAGGATAAATGCATAGAAGCAATAACCAAAATGCATGGTTGTTGCTTCACATCAGATCCAAGTTATAAATGAGAAAATAGTGCTTCTATTTAAAGGGGACAAGAGAGATGGAGCATGGTCATCATTCATAAAAAGAAGTTACACTTCAAACCTGAGCCGAGCAAGGAGTAGAGTCCAGCACATTACACTTAGTTGGAATTGCTTTTACAATGTTGTTGACATCCTAGGCCTTGGAAGCATCAGGATTTGCGAGTGCATTGACTCGGATTTTTACACAAATGGATACTTGTGAAGGTCAGCTAGACATGGGCCCTTGGTCAAATATGTGGCTGTGTATTTGCGGCTGGACTAGCGTAGTCTCCGCATTTTTCACTGTGGCATGACAGTATGCACAATACGTTGGGTTTCTCCTCGGGGAAGAGGTGGCCTCCACAACACGTCCTCGTCACAGATATCCCGGATGCGGTGACCTGGCAGATATACTAGCGTGACATCCTAATGCTATCCGCGGGCAGTGAAGACGATGACGGAATTGAAGTGTTGCTCACATGTACAGCGTGAGCCATTAGCCATACAATACCCCACCCTAACATTGTGTAACGTAAGGAGGATTACACAGGCACAATATTTCAATCGATACCCTTGAATATTCAGTTCAGACGAGCGTTAGTTGGGGAGCGTTGGAATGCCTGTATGCACTTGGTACGGAGATTGATAGATGTTCAATTATCCGATCAACCCGATTCGATGCACTGGAAGTTGGCTAGAAATGGAATGTTTACGGTGAAATCTTTTTATATGGATCTAATTAACTCTGGCCCAATCCCAAGATCGTTACATATTTGGAAGGTTAAGGTCATTTGCGTATTAAAACTTTTATGTGGTTCATACACAAGCAACTGATCCTCACCAAAGACAACTTACTAAAAAGGTGGTGGGTAGGCAGTTCACGTTGTTTTTGTGATCATGATGAGACAATACAACACTTATTCATAGATTGCCCACTGGCGAAATTGCTTTGGAGAACGATCCATATAGCCTTTAACATTACTCCTCCGGTTAACATTGAATCATTATTTGGGACGTGGTTAGATGGGCTTGATCATATTATTGCGGCTCGTATTCGGATTGGAATACGTGCGCTTGTTTGGGCTATATGAAATTGTCGGAATGATATGATTTTTAACAGACAATATATTTTAACTTTCTTGCAGGTCATTTTCAGAGCTACCGCATGGACCCATACGTGGTCCTTGCTCATTCCTACTGACTCCAGGGAGCCATTGGTTACTAGGTGCAACCAGTGGGAGATGGTAGCACGGGCTATATTCCACCGGTTTGGATGGCGGTCGCATAACAGGATAGGAGTCCAGGGAGCTTGTCCTTTACATTGTCATACCGGTTGTGATATTGAGCTTTTACATTTCTTTTCCTTTTTGCTCCGCTTCCGAGCTGTAATACTTTTATACTTTGTGCTACTTCGAGACTGTTTAATAAGATGGATGCATGCATCGTTCCGATGTAGAGGCCGTGGACAAGCCTCCTTTTCCAAGAAAAAAACAGTGTGAGCCTGGTTATCTTACAATCCAACATTAATGACATGCCAGTGAGGGTATGATGCAGAAGGCTCTAGAATAGGGATTAGATAAAATTTGAAAATAAAAACACTATTTTTTCTATGATGATTATATTAAATTCGATAATCTAAGGAAGCTCATAATGATTACCAAGGAGTTTTCTGTCACAATAATGTATGTTTTTTTTAAAGACAATTGCCCGACTTTATAGATAAAGCCATCAGAGTACGATACCAAAACCAAAGCCTCACAACAACACCCACGCAGGGCAGCTAGGAAGGCAACAGTTTGGTTGGCACAGAGACCCAAATAAGATAAAGGGGCACGCAGGCCACCACCTACGCAGCAAAAGGGAAGGCAGCTACAACGAAGCGCCATCGGCTCGAAAAGATAGCAAATTGGCAGACGCCCGCACTGTGTTGATCAACATCTCCAGGCCGTTACGATCTGCTGATTTAGTCAATAATTTCCACTGCTGCAAGAGTATAGACATTTTAAATAGGACATCAATGGGTTTGTTTGGGAAGACACCCTCGATAGTAAACTTGTTCCGAATGGTCCAGAGGGCCCAGCAGAGGGCGCCTAACCTAGTCCAAAATAAGCTCCTGGACCAACCACTCAGGCCGGCTGTCAAAATCCGAATATCAGCAAAGGAACCAGGAGCCCAAGAGGTAGAGTACCATGATCGAACGCAACCCCAAACCAACATAGCTAAGTCACACTTAAAGAAAATATGGTTAGTGTCTTTGAGAGAAGAACACAGAGCACAATGGGCAGAGCCTGGCCCATTCCTTTTCTGAATCTGGTCGGCCGAGGGCAGCCGGCCCCTGAAGGCCTGCCAAAGGAATATTTTGATCTTAGGGGGAACCCTAGCCATCCAGATTCGCTTGAACTTCGAGGTAGTGGAACCAGAGATAATACAGTTATAAAGGGACTTGACCGAAAACTTCCCAGACACGGTGGACACATGCTCGTTGTGGCAGATTAAAATACATGGATGCAATGAAATAAATGGTTAATGTAGTAGAATACTCTTATTCAAGCTTGCGATCATAGTCCTCCTATTAAAAGGTGAGAAGAACGATGAAACATTACCATTAATCAGAAAGAGACATGAGTTGAGCAAGGAATATATCTCGGTGGTTCCTAGCGTACGTAATGTTCGCAAGTTTTTCCCTCAGTTGGAATTGCTTTTGCAGTGTCACTGAAACCCATAGATATCTTAGGATTTAGAAGCATCAAAGTGTATTTCCAATTTTTGGAGTGTTTCTTAGAATAATGGTGTTTGATTAATATATATTTTCTTCTCCTTTAAAAAATGATAACACTCCCATGTAAGCATGAGAAAACAATCTCCTATTTAAATTTTAGAAGACAAATGGACCATCATATAACCATTATTCACAAAGCCACTCTTTGCACCCGAGCCGGCCAAGGTTTCATCTTGCCCCTTGACAGGCACCCCATTTACTTCACATTTCTTTTGTAATCATCACAAAGAGTACCATCATGTAATAAAAGCGAAAAAACATATCACAATTCTAGGAGTATGCCTGCCCGTTCGACGCCCCCGGTCCGTCCAAGCCTAACATTAGGGGGGATTTGTGGCACGTAGGTGCAGGAGCACCGACATCATTTTTCTTTTGGCTTGTGATGTCTACGTCGAGGACCAGCATGTCTATCCTGACCTAGCAGTCGACGAGTGAACGACGACTACTGCCAGCCAGCGCTCAGTATGATGGCAACTACCATTCAATACCATGGCCTTAGCAGGCTTCCAACGGCTGCAACCACAAAACTCGCAACAGACCAGCTGCGCTGTCACCGAGGCAACAACGGAGATGGAAACAAGATTTGATAAAGGTGAATTAGAGAATAGGTCTTAATTGCTTTGAGATTCGATTTGTTGTGTGTCAGCAAGGGAGGTGGTCTAGCGATATGTAAAATCAAGATACCGGGGTTTAGGATTTTTCTCCTCCAAGTGACGGTAATGAAGACATCTCTTACTCATGAATGACGTGTTGCATGCATGTATAGTGTGAATGTGGTTAGGTATCAATCCAACAATAAAGATAAATGAATGGAGAACATGATGGAGACGACTATAGAATGAGAACTAGATAAAATAAACAGTACAAAATTTAGGCTACGATTTATCTTAAATATGATCACCTGAATAAACTCAAAATGATTACCACGGAGCTCTTAGAACATCGTATGCAGTGGCGATTCCACTAGGGAGGCTCCAATAGGCTAAGCCTACCCTCCAAAATCATATTTAAGCTAAACATACCACTTGACAAATATATTCTGGTGCTTTACATGCAACAATTGCACTGCATTTGCTAATTAGAGTTAGGAAATTTATGTATTAAGAGTTAAGCCTACCCTCCAATGTCCTGCTAGATTTGCCACTGGTTGTATGGATGCACATATGCTCGTAGGATATGCTCGGACGCGGTACGCATTGTTACATCGCATCAAATCAAAGATAATGTGATAGAACTCCTATAAGCATGTGATAATAGTACTTTTATTTAAACATGAGAAGAGAGATGGCATTCCAGGAATCTGTAGAATGATAATAGTACTTTTATTTAAACATGTCTCTCTTGATTGCTTCCAAGAATCTAAGTTGGCATTCGTGGATGCGGCAGTGGTGTCTCAGACTCTTGGCCCTGTTTTTGATGGTTTTGATTTCTTGCCAGCAGACGGCACTAGAGGCGGTATTTTGCTGGCCTGGAGATCAGACAGATTACGGGTGGTTACTGAGCATAAGGGCGAGTTCTCCATCACAGCTAAGGTTATGTCTCTGTCTGATGGTAAGGAATCGATGGTTTCTTCGGTGTATGGACCGCGGGACAATGAGGACAAGGTGCGGTTCCTAGAGGAGATACTGGAGGTTGGCAATAGTGTTCAGGGTCCTTGGATTCTCAATGGTGACTTTAATCTAGTGCGTGGCGAGGAGGTGCGCAGCACAGGAAGGGTGAACAGGCGAATGATGAACAAATTCAGATATTCCATTAACAGATTGGGTTTGCATGATATGCCGCTTATTGGGAGGAAATTCACTTGGTGTAATGAGCAAGAGTGCATGGTGATGGCAAGGTTAGACCGGCTGCTTTTCAACAATGCCTGGGAGGATGCCTACCCCATCAGCGACCTGCTGCCGCTTAGCTCCAGTGTCTCGGATCACTGTCCTCTTTTGCTAACATGCTCTTCGGCTAGGCCGAGGTCATTCAGATTTCGTTTTGAGAAATTTTTGGTGCAAGTTACCGGGGTTTCTGGACAGTGTTAAAGGTTCAAGGTTCCTGGGGAGCGGAAGTCTATGAGCACAACCCAAATTAACTAAGATGTTTAGCATCAAGCTGCAGCGCTTAGCCAAAGTTTTGAGGAGTTGGGGACAAAGAAAACACAACCATATGAATACTCTTTTTCAGATTGCTAATGAGGTGATCCTACGCTTGGATGGCGCTCAAGAGGTTAGGTCGCTGTCAGAGGAGGAACGTAAGCTCAAAGCCTTCCTCAAAGGAAAATGTCTTGCCCTGGCATCCCTAGACAGGGTGCATCTGAGACAACGTGGCAGAGTGCGCGACCTACAGGAAGGGGATGTCAACTCGAAATATTTTCATATGAAGGCCAATGATCGCCACAGGAAGCATCAAATTCCTTTTATCAAGGATGGAGACCGTACTGCCACTCTGCCACAAGTGTGGAAGACAAGATGGGGCTAACACGGGATTTCTTCAGCAGTCTTATGGGCACGCTGGCGACACGTAGCAGATGCTTAAAGTTGGAGGAGTTGCAGTTGCACACTCTTCCACCCGAGGCGGTGAGAGGCTTGGAGACGGCCTTGTCCGAGCAGGAAGTCAAGAAGGTCATTATGGACATGCCATCTGATCATGCTTCGGGACCGGATGGTTTCTCAGACCTCTTCTATAAGGTTTGCTGGGATGTTATCGTCAAGGATTTTTATCATCGCTATGGACTCGCTTCAGGCGATACTTCAATGGGCGGTGCATCACAAGCTGCTCTCGGATATAGGACTCGGTGTTAAGGTGCCTAGGGCAGGGCGTCCATTTTCACAGATGATGCTATTCTTTTCTTCAAGCCGGTAGCAGGAGATTTGCAGGTGATCTATGCTATTCTTCATTTGTTTGGAGAGGCGTTGGGCCTTCGCATTAACTTGCAGAAGAGCACGGTCACTTGTATCCTCTGTGAGGATACTGGATACGGTCGCTGCTTTGGTGGCTGATTATTTCTCTTGTCAGCAAAGGAACTTTCCTATACAGTATTTGGGGCTGCCACTTTCTATCTTCAGGCTGTTCGTGCACGGCAAGTTCCAGCTGCCGGAGGACGTGGACACAGGCGGCCTTTCACAGTGGGCTGTGAGAAGGGCGTGCTCACAGTCACCGTCGGAGTAGAAGGCCAAGCCCGTCTAGGCTAAAGGCTTGATGGTCGGGCAATGAAGGCCTTTTTTTCTTTCTTGAGCTGAAGCAAAAATAAAAAAGGTCTCTGAAGCTAAAAAAATGGTCTCCATTGACTGATCACCAAGCCCTTAGCCATGGGCGCTTGCTAGCGAACATTTGGTGCCCCATCGGCTTCATCATTGTATAGTGTGGCGAACATGTGCTAGCTTTGGGTGTTTGTTTATGGTCGCATGTTCTGCTTCTGATCCAGCCGGAGAGTAGGTGTGTGCTACTTATGGTTGTATTCTGCGAAAATGTTGTTGTGGAATGGAACTATGGAATGGAAGCATGAATTACTTGTGATCGTATCCGTAACACGCCGCACACATAAGAAGTGGGAGAAACGCAAAGCTCATGTATCAGCAAAGAAGGTGGAAGCAGAGAAGGTTTAGGCGGAGCAGAGTATTACAGAGGAAGCGCTCGCTGAAGGACGAAGAAGACGTATGGGTTACCATGAGACCCACCAGCCATCTGATTCGCGAGCGAGGTTTGTTGGAAATATGCCCTAGAGGCAATAATAAATTGGTTATTATTATATTTCCTTGTTCATGATAATCGTTTATTATCTATGCTATAATTGTATTGATAGGAAACTCATATACATGTGTGGATACATAGACAACACCATGTCCCTAGTAAGCCTCTAGATGACTAGCTCGTTGATCAATAGATGGTTACGGTTTCCTGACCATGGACATTGGATGTCATTGATAATGGGATCACATCATTAGTAGAATGATGTGATGGACAAGACCCAATATTAAGCCTAGCACAAAGATCGTAGTTCGTATGCTAAAGCTTTTCTAATGTCAAGTATCTTTTCCTTAGACCATGAGATTGTGCAACTCCCGGATACCGTAGGAATGCTTTGGGTGTACCAAACGTCACAACGTAACTGGGTGACTATAAAGGTGCACTACAGGTATCTCCGAAAGTGTTTGTTGGGTTGGCACGAATCGAGAATGGGATTTGTCACTCCGGTTAACGGAGAGGTATCTCTGGGCCCACTCGGTAGGACATCATCATAATGTGCACAATGTGACCAAGGGGTTGATCACGGGATGATGTGTTACGGAACGAGTAAAGAGACTTGCCGGAAACGAGATTGAACAAGGTATCGGGATACCGACGATCGAATCTCGGGCAAGTACAATACCGCTAGACAAAGGGAATTGTATACGGGATCGATTGAGTCCTTGACATCGTGGTTCATCCGATGAGATCATCGTGGAACATGTGGGAGCCAACATGGGTATCCAGATCCCGCTGTTGGTTATTGACCGGAGAACGTCTCGGTCATGTCTACATGTCTCCCGAACCCGTAGGGTCTACACATAAGGTTCGATGGCGCTAGGGTTATAAAGGAAGTTTGTATGTGGTTACGGAATGTTGTTCGAGTCCGGATGAGATCCCGGACGTCACGAGGAGTTCGGAATGGTCCGGAGGTAAAGATTTATATATGGGAAGTCTGTTTTGGTCATCGGAAAAGTTTGGGTGATATCGGTAATGTCTGGGACCACGGGAGGGTCGAGGTCCACCAAGTGGGGCCACCTGCCCCAGAAGGCTGCGTGGGCCAAGTGTGGGAGGGGACCAGCCCCTAAGTGGGCTAGGGCGCCCCCCACCAAGGCCCAAGCGTGGGAAGTGGAGGAAGGGAAACCCTAGGTCGAGATGGGCCTTAAGGCCCATCTAGTGGGCGCTTCCCCCTCTCTCCCCTCTTGGCCGCCTCCCCTTGATCCCATCTAGGGCTGCCGCCCCTCTAGGGGTGGGAACCCTAGAGGGGGCGCACCCTCCTCCCCTTCCCCTATATATATGAGGCCTAGGGGCTGCCCAATACACGCGATTCTATCTCTCGTTGGTGCAGCCCTGCGTCTCTTCTTCCTCCTCCTCCTCTCTTGTGATGCTTGGCGAAGCCCTGCAAGATTGCCACGCTCCTCCACCACCACCACGCCGTTGTGCTGCTGCTGGATGGAGTCTTCCTCAACCTCTCCCTCTCTCCTTGCTGGATCAAGGCGTGGGAGACGTCACCGGGCTGTACGTGTGTTGAACGCGGAGGTGCCGTCCGTTCGGCACTAGGATCTCCGGTGATTTGGATCACGACGAGTACGACTCCTTCAACCCCGTTCTCTTGAACGCTTCCGCTTATCGATCTACAAGGGTATGTAGATGCACTCTCCTTCCCCTCGTTGCTAGTCTCTCCATAGATAGATCTTGGTGACTCGTAGGAAAATTTTGAATTTCTGCTACGTTCCCCAACAAGGTTTGGGTCAAGCCCTGATGATGCGTGAGGCCGGGTAACAGAACACAAC
This sequence comes from Aegilops longissima, assembly GCA_021605205.1. Taxonomy (NCBI): domain Eukaryota; kingdom Viridiplantae; phylum Streptophyta; class Magnoliopsida; order Poales; family Poaceae; genus Aegilops; species Aegilops longissima. The sequence continues at coordinate 655,885,062 of CM038681.1, read as the reverse complement.
GGGGAGTACCCTGGCAATGGCGAACTGTTCCTCCTCCTGTGTATCACCTTCCTTCTCTGATGCACCATATATTCAAGTAATTGATGCTTCGAGTCTGGTCTGGAAGTGGTGCTTGTAGTCTAGTCTGCTATAATATATGTCTTTACCTCAGTTATATTTTGGCTGGTTCATTGCTGTGTGGGTGGAAAACCTAGATTTTTTTTATGAAACTATGATGATTTTTATAGCAAATTTAGAAATTATACACCCTAATGCATAAAAATTAAAAGTATCACCCCGTCGGCCTCCTGTTGGCCGATGAGGTACTTTTCGGCCTACCATTGGCCGAAGAGAGACTTTTGGCCAACCGTTGGCCAAAGAAGAAGTCCCTCTTCGGCCAATGATAGGCCGAAAAGTGGTCTTCGGCCAACACCTCTCTCCTGTTTTAGAAAATTGATATCAATTAAGATTCTTAGTATTTTAATTTGATTCTTTTTACATTAGATTAGAAATTTTATGAAGTTTCTGTAGATATCAAGTTTGACTAGATTTAAAAGTTTGAATTAAATTTTATTAATTTTCTCAAATCACTAGGTTGCCTATAATTTGAGCTAGGAGTATTTGTTTAGATGATTCTTTTTACCACTGGTTCTTTGTGACTTTTGATCAGTAGTAATTAATTGGCGAATTTTAGGATTATTTAAAATTAGGTTTCAACGAAAACATTTCTGTTTTAGTGTTTTATAGGTTTTGTGCTATTTCTTTTAATTTTAATTGCTTTATATTGTTTTCTTTATTTTTTGACATAATCTTTTAATTTATGTTAAGTTATCAGTAGATATTTTATTTGTAGTATTTTTTGGAATTTTATTTCTTTTATCCTCCATTTTCTTTCCTGCCGTTCTTTCCCTCCATTTTCTCCTGCTATTTTCTTTCCCGCCATTCTTGGCCGCCATTTTCTCTTGCCATTTTCTTTCCCGTCATTTTATTTGCCGCCATTCTCTCCTTCCATTTTCTCCTGCCATTCTCTCCCGCCATTTTCTTTCCCGCCATTCTCTCCCGCCATCTTCTTTTCTCAACTTATAAAACGAGCCTCATGGTGTCCACGACCGTAGATAACATCGTCTGACACGGTCTGTGTCTCCTACGTCGGTGTTGTTGGTGGAGTGTGAAACACTGTCTGAGAGAAGTCATAAGTGTTTGCAGCTTCGTCATCATCATCGGAGAATGTTTCACACTTATGACTTCTCTCACACAGTTCTTCACACTCCACATGAAGGCATCATCATCATCCTCCGTCGATGCAGCACTCCTTAGTGTGGCGGGAGAGAATGGCGGCAAAGAAAATGGCGGGAGAGAATGGCGGCAAAGAAAATGGCGGGAAAGAAAATGGAGGGAAAAAGATTGCGGGGAAAGTTTTTTTTTTCATGTATAAACAGCAATGGTTGTACAGGATTTATAAAGAACTTTTAAATATAAACTCCTATGAAGCTCAAAACAAGTTTTCTAGTAGGATAAAAGAAATAAAATACAAAAAAATACTAAAATAAAATAGCCACTGATAACTTAACAGAAACTAAAAGAATATGTAAAAAGACTAAAGAAAACAATTTAAAGCAATTAAAATTAAAAGAACTAGCACAAAACCTATAAAAACACTAAAACAAAAATATTTTCATAAAAAAACTAATTTTAAATAATTATAAAATTCACCAATTAATTATTACTGATAAATAAAGTCACAAAGAACCAGTAGCAAAAAGAATCTTCTAAAAAAATACTCCTAGCTCAAATTATATGCAATTTTGTGATTTGAGCAAATTCATAAAATTCAAATTCAAACTTTCAAATCTAGTCAAACTTGATATCTACAGAAACTTCATAAATCTGTAATCTATTGCAAAAAGAATCAAATTAAAATACTAAAAATCCTAATTGATATGAATTTTCTAAAACATGAGAGTAGGTGTTGGCCGAATACCACTTTTCGGCCTACCGTTGGCCGAAAGATGGACTCTTTGGCCAACGGTTGGCCGAGAAGTCCTCTTTGGCCAATTGTTGGTCGAAAAGTCCCTCTTCGACCAACAGGAGGCCGATGGGGTGATACTTTTGATTTTTAGGCATTAGGGTGTATAGTTTTCGAATTTGCTATAAAAATCATCATAGTTTCGAAAAAAATCCTAAAACCTAATCAAACAGGTGAATGGAAGCAGACATGCCTGGACTGTGCCCAGTATAATAGATTGTAGTGCATTGTGCTCCAGCAACTTAAACAAGATAATCCTTAATTATCCCGTGAAAATAGACTTAGTGCAATCTAAAATGTGCAATAGCATATTCCATGAAAATTGTGTTTCAGTACCGGTTCTTTTTGTTCGACATGAAACAAATTAGTATCAATTGTACAAGATCTAACAATTTCTAAACAAATTCCAAAGGATTATGAGATGGGCGATCCTATATGGAACGAGTGGTACTATTACTCTGTTAGTAGTGAAAGAAAGGTCACCATAAAAGACCACCTGTAGGAGGAAGTTTTGGCTCCCACTGTCCCACGTGCACATGTACCTAGATGAAAAATAAATTCAGAGAAAATAGCAGTAAAATTCATAAAATATCAGAATTAATTTTGTGACATGTTGAGTGTTTTACCAGCTTGCAATGTTTCATTAAGAAAAAAGATTCGTAATGCTCTGGACAGAAAAAAAAAAGGTGCTCCAAAAACACTATCTTTAAATCATTACGGAACACTATTTTTTTCCCCTAGACCTCTGTGTCATTCCATAACAAAAATTTGCACGTTGGTAGAAAACAAAGCAAAATTTTAGAAGGGTCATTAATGTAAGATCGGGATTAGAATGACACGTTCACACTTGTAGAAGTTAGAATAGCAAACCTTTCTAAACAATGTCTATTTTTTCACATCTATTAAGATATTCTGTATCGAACCGCAAGACTCTCTCTCTCTCTCTCTCTCTCTCTCTCTCTCTCTCTCTCTCTCTCTCTCTCTCTCCCAACTGCAAGACTATCAACTCATCTTTGTGTCTTTTCCTGCGTCCGACGAACACCTCTCAGTGTCTTTTCTGAATTCCATCCTTTGGTCAGGCAACTATTTACAAATGCAAAGGCTATATTAAATGTGGTCATCTAGAGAAATACAGAGCAATGCCATCTTAACCATCATCATCTAAAAACTGTATATGGATGTCCATGTGCTCCTGAAGGCAGGAATAAAAGGCACGTAAGCGGAATGGTGGTTGCATCACATGACAACAAAGTTAATGTAGTGGTACTCCTATCTGAGGGTGAGAAAATAGTAACCCTATTTAAACTAGAGACAAGAGAAGGAACATGATCATTATTCACAAACAATCCATTATTCGCACCTGAGCCAAGCAAGGAGTAGAGACTAGAGACCAGTGGTTGCTGGCATACGTGATGCACATAAGTTTACACTTAGTTGCCATTGCTTTTGCAATGCTTTCGAAATCCATAGACATGCTGGGAGTTGGAAGCATCAGGATTTACGAGATTTGTTGCTCCTTGTTTTGGGGTTGAGACGTGGCGGTGAACTTACTCGGCCGGAAGCAACAGACAGGGTACGCGCAGTGATTTTCAGCTCCACGTCGGCACGGTAGTAGTACTACGTCGGCGCACGAGAGAAACGGCCGGACGGCGACAGCGCATCGACAGCGGTCGACAGCGCATCGGCGCGCAGGTAGACTTTTCTGCCAGGAACCATCGCCGGCGTGATGAGATGAGATGAGACTAGCTGAGACGAGATGCGATGAGAGACGCATGCATGCACGGCCGGTCCCCTCGGACGAAAGTATATTTACTTGGCCCTTTTTCGACGCTGGGAAAAAGATTTACATCCACCTCGAGAGCTTTGAACCTTGGTTGTTGTAACACCTGGTGTGAACGCCTGAGACGAGGCGAAGCGACTCTGGCAGTGGTTCTACTACTACTCTACTGTCTTGTGTGATCCTCAAGCTTGAGAATTGACACACCAATTAAAGCAACTTCAACGTGCCGACCCAAATGGACGGCGCTTTTGTCCGTGTTTTGTCCGTTTGGATCGGCTGCCCGCTCGGCGTCCGTCCTGTTTGAGACTTGGGCGGCAGTGCGCCCAACACGCCCACCCATTTTATGTTCGCATGTAAATTTTGAAAAAGGCCCGCGGCCATAGTTCATGCTAGCGGCCATGTCATCGCTCGAAGTTTATGCCGGCACCACGCCAGCGCCGGCATACAATGTCAGCTTCAGAAAACACCACACAATCTCCTTCTTCCCTAATCCAAGATTGGAGAAAGAAGATCTAAGAGGTGGAGGTGGCGCACTTGCCAGCGGCCGGCACACATGCCAGCACACAAAAAGGGGGCGGTCATGATATCGGACGAGGTGAGGAAGGCGAGGCCGGCGGCGACATCAAGGTCGTCGTCTGTGGCGGGCGGCGGGAGCGCGCGCGGGCGGGAGGATTTTGGTGGGAAATGGGGGAAATGGTGAAGGCTGCCGCCGATCAGCGGGCCGGGGGGAGAAAGCGAGCGCGCGCGTCCATCTCGTATCCGCGCCGATGCAAATCCTGCATAAAAATTGGCAAAAAAAATGGGTCGGCAGGCGGACGAAAAGCGGACGCGCGTCCAATTAGGTCGGCGTGTTGGATCGACTTTTCTGTCCGCACCGATCTAAACGAACGAGCGCGGACGAAATGGGTCGCCGCGTTGGAGTTGATATTAATCCGCACCGACACAAACAAACAAACAAAAGAAGCAGACAGACAAGGTGAATCCATCCAGCTCCGAAAGATGCCACAGATTATCTATATCTATCTATCATCATGCTCAGAAAAAGCGCAATTCATTCGTCAGAATCGCCGGCGCGCATTATTTCATTTGATGCACCTTTTCACGAGCTATGGTGACATGTGCGTCTGCGTGACAATCATCATATATATATACCTCCACCACACACCCACACTTCTCGGGCCGCTTCTACCACCATCTCAAGAGACAAACAACCACCACCAGAAAACAAAAAAGATATACGCGGCCTCTCGTGGTACGTTTTTTTTACCGTAATAAGTTAAAAAAAAGCGTCTTACTCTTCAGAATCTTTATCTCAATTCTCTACTGCACAACCATGAGGGGAGTGAAAGGACGGATGAATGCCAGATTACACATTGTACATATATCATCATGCCCAAAAAGGCGCGATTCATCAGAATTCCCGGTGCGGTGTGCGCAGCTTTCTGCTCTCCTCTTTTGTTTTCTTGGACTGAAAATCGGTCTCTACTTCACTACTGTTGTAGTACTACTCCCCTGATGGTTTATCAGGATCTTGATCGCATCTCTCTATCGCAACTGGATTAGAACATCCGGGGAGTGAAAGGACAAATGAATGCCAAACAATTTGCACCCACGGTACAAGTGGAGGCCCAGACCCAGGCAGACATGCGTTGCCAGGGCACGCAGCAGCAGGAAAGAGTTGACCCTCGTCAGTGTACCTCCGCTATCCATCCAGGATACTGCTCCTAGCGTAGAAGGATGGGGAAAGAGAACATGGAGGAGGGGACGATGCTTTGGTGCCTTAAGGCACCTACCTTTGTGTCTATGACATGTGGGTTCAACAGGTGGCTGGCCCACATGTCAGTGACCCAAAGGCAGGAAAGGAGGATCAGAAAGGCGCCGACGGCGGAGCTAGACCCTCACGGCCACGAGCAACGATGCAAGGACAGCACAGTCCACGCCGGACCCGCGCCGAATCTTTCCCCTGCCGGGGGCTCCTCCACACGGCCAGCGTTGGGCGTTGGTGCCTGTGCCGCCAGCCCGCACGCGCCACAGTGTGCACGGGAGAGGGATGCAGCGGAGCAGTCCGCCGCCGCCGCGGGACGGAGGCGGACCCCGATGATGCCGCGCGTCTCCTCGCATGGGTTTAGTGCCGCTCCCTTACGACGGCGGAGACAAACGCTCGCCGCCTCCGACAGAAGAACGCCAAAGCGCTCGGGTTTGCTATTGAGCAGTTGGAGTGCGAGGCGAAGGATGCATCGACAGAGAAGGCTCTGGTTGCCAGGCTGAAGCGAGAGCAGGACAGGGTGGTCCGTCAGATGAGGGGCTCGTCGTCCTCTCCGACTCCGGCGACGGCGACAGCTGCACCTCCTCATCAGACGACCAAGACCCTCCACCAGTCGCGGACGCCTATAGCTGCGCCGGCAACCGGAAGGGCAAAGGCCCGGCAAGGAATCCCCCTAATATTTTATATCTTTTTTAGTTATATAAGTTCAAGAACTTGTCTCGGGCCGTACTATGATCTTTGGGATGTGGTGAAGTATGTTAATTTCCGTTTGCAGTCGACCTTATGTTTCTTTGCAACCGATTCACGTATGATAGATAAACATTCATGTGTGGTATGGATATAAGGCACTGGATATGAGATACGCGGATGCAAAATAGCAAATATGAGACGTCAATGTTTGCGGGCGTTTGAGGGGCCGGAATTGGCCATCTCGATAGATGCTGTAATAAACAGTCAGTATTATGGGCATCTTTGTGTCTCTTTGAGTGAAAACGCAGGGTGAGTATATCTTTTTATTGGAAACGTCCCTCCCTGACTCCGACTCCCCTCCAGCGGACAATGAGAGCGAAAGAAAGGCAGTTCCCCTGTTACGCCAGCAGTTACTCGTATAGGAAACAGATGGCAACCTGCCTCGCCATTCTGGTCTTGAAAGCAGTGGTCTCTGCCCGATGCACAGCACGGTTGATGGAATGCAATGGCCAATGGTCGACCGCCAGGTTGGGTGAAACGTGGCGGTAAACTTACTTGGACGGAGGCAACGGATGCCGTATGCGCTGTGATTTTCAGCTCAACGTAAGTACAATACAGTAGTAGTAGTAGTACGTCCGCGCACGAGGAAACGGTGAGTCCGAGCGATCGACAGCGCATGGGCGCGCAGGTACAGACTTTTCCGCCAGGAATCATCGCCAGTGTGATGACATGAGACACGCACGCATGCATGCACGGCACGGCCGGTCCCCTCGGGTGAAAGTAGATTTACCTGCCCCTTTTTCGACACAGGGCAAAGGATTTACGTCCAACGCGAGAGCTTTGAACCTTGGTGGACGCAAACCCCAGAGTAAACTGCAAAAAAACCATCGTAATTATGCAAATCATCAAACACCCACCAAAATGCTTGTTTTCTCATGCTTTTTTCTGAAGCATTGAAAACTTCAACCCGATTGTGATGTTTTTTTGCAATTTACTTTAAACCCCAGCGAGGTGTGGGTGTGGCAGTACTAGTATTCCATCTCCAACTGCCACCCGGCCACTTCTGGCGGCGGATAGAAGAATCAGTCCGCGGACACGGATGTGGGAGGACGTCATCTAACGCTAGCTGCATATATTAGAAACTTCTTTTTAACAAACAAGATGAAATTCGTGCAAACAAGACGGGATTTCATATAAACACGTTCGGATTTTATATAAACATGAAGGATTTCATTATATTTACATCAAAGCGGTGCTAGTCCGGCTATAGAGGTATAACTAATACCTAATCTAAATAGTCGCCGGCGCCCGTTCCCTGTGTCCAGCCATCAGCCCTGAGAACTGAAGCTTCATCGTCTTCTGTTCCGCATCGGCACTCTCCAACTCCACTTCATAACCTCCGCCTCCGGAGGCCCACGAAGTGAAGCTGTCCGCCTCCACATTGTCGCCAAGCGACTAATCGGCCGAAGATGTTGAGCCCACCAAGCTTGGCGTCAACGGAAGGGGAGGAGCGGTGGCCTTCCTAGGACACGAGCATCGGCGATCTACCATGTACTACTCTTCCTCGCTACCTGCGGCGCACGCGGACGTGTCGGCTTCGTGGTCACCGCGGCGGGGCGCGGACTCGGCGATGTCCTCCTCCTCCTCGTCGGTCTCGCCAAAGACCGCCTCACCCACGTCGTCGCTCTCCTTGCCGGCGGACGCCACGTCCGCCACCCGTTGTCGATACCGCCAGCGAGCGAGGCGGATCTCGCGTGCGGAGCGGTGGGACATGAGCAACGCCTCCTGCTCCGCCATGTCCGCATCCGGGCAACAACCCTGCCGGCGGCAAGCTACTCCTCCACATGCACGTGCTCCTAGAGGAGTTGGTGATTGTAGGAGGCGTCGGTCTACGCCTCCCGGAATTGCTCCTCCCACTCTATGTCCATGTAATGGGCACGGACTCGTCGATGGTTAAGGTGCAATGCACCAGCGAGGGTGGCGCGGAGGAGGAGGGTGCAGCGGAGGATGAGGGCGGTGCCTCGTCATCGGCAGCGTCTTCCATTGGGACGTCACCGTTCTCCGGCTGCCTGCTGGCCAGCCAGCCGCCGGCAATAGCGGTCATCTCCTTCTTCTGGTGGGGGGGGGGATCCTTGGTGGGAGCGGTGCGGGCAATGGTGGGCGACAGAGGGACGGGCGGGTGGCACCGGAGGAAATGCCTCGACAACAGCGTGCCATCAATGCGGGTGGCACGGACAAACAGGCGGAGGCCGTCATGTCATTTGAACGCGCGGCAGTCGCTTGCACCGGGAAACGGCACAGGAGGCGCTCTCTTGGTCGGCGTGCCGCTTCAATGCCGGCGCCAGTGAGCGGTCGCGTCTGCTCTGGTCGGGCAAGAATGCGGAGGCCTTACGCTCTGGAGCGGTGCTGGCCGAAAACACACGGGAGGGGGAAGGGGTTTTGTGGGCCAGGACGATCAGAAACGGTCTTGGGAGCGGTACAGACTCGTGCAAACCTTCCGCGCGTTTGTCTTCTGTTTGCGGGAGAAAACATGCCCAGATCACCCAACCATAAACCGATACATGCCCGTGTTGGATGGCTTCCGCGGTTTGGATGGTTGCGGAATGTTTGAGGATGGGCGTTGGAGACGCGCTTATGAACACCTGGTGTGAACGTCTGAGACGAGACGAGGCGATTCCGGCAGTGGTTCTGCTACTACTGTCGTGTGATCCTCACGCTTCAGCCAACAGTTAATCCGCACCGAAACAAACAAACAAACAAAACAAAAGAAGCAGACAGACAAGGTGAATCCATCCAGCTCCGAAAGTTGCCAAATTATCTATCATCAAGCTCAAAAAGGCGTCATTCATTCATCAGAATCGCCGGTGCGCATCATTTCATTTGACGCAGCTTTCTACCACCCTCCTTTTTTTCACCCGCTCTGGTCACGTCTGCGTGTGCGTGACAATCATCCACCCACACTTCTCGGGCCGCTTCTACCACCATCTCAAGAGACAGCCAGAGCACCACAAAGGAAATACGCGGCCACTCGTGGTACGTGATTTTTTTACCGTAATAAGTTAAAAATGTCTCTCTTCAGAATCATAATCTCAATCCTTTATTGCATCTGGGGCAGCAGCAGCAGCGGCAACCATAAGGGGAGTCAAAGGACGGATGAATGACAAGTATTTTCGGACGGATGGACTATATATTACCATGCCCAGAAAGGCGCGGTTCATCAGAATCCCCGGTGTGGGTGTGCGCAGCTTTCTGCTCTCCTCTTTTGTTTTCTTGGACTGAAAATCGGCCTGTACTTCACCCCTGCTGGAGTACTATTATTTACGTATCAGAATCTTGATCCGATTTATCTATTGCAACTGGATTAGAACAGCAGGGGAGTGAAAGGACAAATGAATGCCAAAGACATGCTTTGCCAGGGCACGCACGCAGAGCAGCAGGACAGAGTTGACCCTCGTCAGTGCAGACCCCGCTATCCATACAGGATTCTGCTTATATAAAAAAGAATGGGGGAAAAGAGAACATGGAGGAGGATCAGAAAGCGGGGTATCTCATAGGAGGACCCTCGTCCCCAACTTGGCCACAAAGATGATGAAAGATGGAAAGGAAAAAGGCTAATCAAATGCAATCATCCTGATAATTATATCAAAAACGGCACCAACCAGAGCAATCAATCAGGCAAATGCAGAGAGAGGCCAGACACGATTCCTGTCAGCACCAGAAAGTTGGTTTGCCACCCACAAGTACAGTACAGTAGAGCCCCCACTCGGGACGATTATTATTCTACCTCCACAGCTGACCGCACATGCAACACAACACAACACTGTGCCAGCAGCAGCCGCAGCCGCAAAACCAGTGGCAATGCAATGCAATTCCTTGCTGAAAAGGTCTGATTCCGTTCTAGAAAATAGCTGCTGGGGTGCATCGGCACCTGAATTTTGCAAACAATGGTAGTGTGATAATAGTGAAATTCAGTGGCATGGTACTAGGATGCAAGACAGAGACGTAGCAAGGAACGGTCACAAACAAGGAGGAGAGGATGCTGGATGGAGATGACAGATGATGCACTCTTCTATCGGCTGTCTCATTATTTTTGTCCATTGATCAATTCCATCCATGGTGACACACAATTGACACACCCATCAAACAATCAAAAGATAGATACATACAGCAGCCGGCTACCTCATCTAAACCAACAGTTACTTATTTATTATTCTCACCAAGCACTAATTCAATCCAGAGAAGAAAGAAACGAAAAATCTGAAGAATTAAAGAAAAAAATACCTAAGAAACAGAGCAGAGGAACAGAGGTTGAACAACTTACAAATGGCCATGCTTACTTATCTTTGGTTGTAAACCCATTCCCTTCTTCATCTTGATGCAGAATTGTGGCAATTTTGCAAATTGTGCAAGCCTTTTCTTCTTCTTCTTACTTTCTTGGAATCAGCAGCACAAAGCAAACCAAGAGAGAAAGAAAACTACATTTGACAGCAGCACCACTGCACTCACTGACTGACTGGCTAGAAAGTAATAGGAACCCACACGACCTCGACCCATGATGATTGATTTTTACATGAAAAAAGGAGCAACAATTGCTGTTGCTACCGGCAGAAATTTAGAGACCCAATTGACCTGACCTGACCTGACCTAACTGAACTTAACTGACAAGAAGAAGAGACTAGAGAGCAGAGGAGCAAGCATAATTCGCACTGAATTTTTGACTGACGGCACCAACACCACCTTGTCTGATGAACACTTTCAGTAATCTTTTCCTCTTTGCCGGAGGAACCATGGAAATTGACCCCAAAAGGAAGCAATCCGCGCCGAAGGGGAAGAAACCCTAGCCCTGCCTAAAACCCTGCACACCTACCCGCCGCCGGCGCCGGGTCAGTGCGCGGCCTCCTCCTCGGCCCGCCCGGTGGCCTGGCCGGCGCCGCCGGGGCCGCCGGAGAAGGAGGCGAGCAGGTTCAGGTTGGCCTGCGCCATGGGCAGGTAGTTGCCGACCCGGGCGGCGGAGGCCTCCCCCGCCATCGCCGGCGCCGCCACCATCATCTCCGGCGGCGGCGCGAAGCTCCACAGCTGCCCGAAGTCGCCCCGCGCGGGCAGCGCCCAGAACCCCGGGGCGGGGGCCATGGCCGCGGTGACCGCCGTCGCCTCGCCGTTGCCGTTGCCGCCGCCGCCGTCGTCGTCGCGGACGCGCTTGCCGAGGATGAAGGGCGCGGCGTGCGGCAGGTGGTGGTGCGGGGAGACGGCGAGCGGCTGGGCGTGCGCGTGGGGGTGCTGCGGGTGGGGGGCGCCGGGGGGGCGGAGCGAGGAGGGCGAGGAGGTGGAGAAGGAGGCCGGCGTGGTGCCGGAGCCGGTGGCGGCGATGATGGAGGGCTCGGCCTGGCGGAGCAGCCACTCGATGGTCTGGCCGTCGGACTTGTGCCCCAGCTCGCGGGTGAGCTGGAACACGCGCGCCGCGCAGATGATGGGCATCCGGATGCGCCGCCCCCGGCCGTCCACCTTGCTGTGCCGGTCCTTGGACGGCGCCTTGCGCACCGCCAGCGCGCCATTCGCCCCGTTCGCCGCCGCCGCCGCCACGGGCACCAGCTGCTTGCCCTCCGCGCCGTCGCCGCCCACGCCGCCGCCGCCGTCGGGCCTCGTCGTCATGGTGGTGGAGGGGGGGTCTGGGGGTGGGGTGGGGTGCGGGGTGGGGTTGGGGGTTAATGATTGAGGAGAGCGCCACCGGTGGGGAGTGGAGTGGAGACAGGCGGACGGGAGGCCACATGGGCCGCGCTGGGCCCTGCCAGGCCCGCCCGCCACGCTGGACCCCACAGCACCGATCCCTACTCTCTTTCCATGACTGGTGGGGCCATGCTTCTCTGCAGCCCAGATGTCAGTGAGTGGATTCTGTGTGGGTGGGGTAATGACTCTAGCGGAGCCCGGACCGGGAAGCCGGCAATTACCTCTTTCTTTCCAGGGGGTGACGTTTTTGACAGCCTGGCGCATTGGCTGCTTTTCATTCATTTCCATAAATTCATTCGTTGGATTTTACCTAGACTAACCGTTGCTGAAATAATTCCCTTCGCGCAGAAATAATAATGTACTCCCTCCGTCCAGAAATACTCGTCGAAGGATTGGATGTATCTAGATCAGTGGCGAAGCCACACTTGAGCTGAGTAGTCAATTGACTACATAAATTTTTACAAAACTACATGTGCAACAAGCAGAAATTATGTCAATTTTTTTTATAAATGCATCCATTTGACTACACAATGCTCAGTTGACCACACATGATTGGATTCTTGGCACCGCCACTGATCTAGATGTATTTTAGTTTTAGATACATTCATTTTTATGCATTTCTCTGACGAGTATTTTCGGACGAAGGGAGTATCAATACAAAATAAAAATTCATCTTATCAGGAGAAAAGTCTACACGTGCTAAACATGGTCTTCCTTGGATCCAAGGTGTTATATCATCCGCACACTTTTCGGGGTGGCGCCCCCTCGGTGCGGCAGTTTCCGGATGTCGCGGCGGGTCCCTCGGGCGTGCCCGCTTTGGCGTGTTTTGCAGTAAGAATTTAATGAAAAGGGGATATCTTTCAAGTGAAGGAATCATCTTGGCATGATACGTTTCTGGCAAGTCTCCGTAAAATCGTAGGGTGGTGTGTGACGGGTTTGCGGGGCGTGGCGGTTACTTGCGGATGCCGAGGCGATGCCCCCGGGTGTGTCGAACATTATGTCTCAGCGAGTAAAGATTCTCGCAAAAAAGGGAACCCTTGAAGTCAAGGGAGCATCATGGCATGATCAGTTGCTCGACAATCCCCTTTATAAACTGTAGGGTGGTACATGGCGGATTTGTCGGGGTGCGGAGGTTACATGCGGATCCTGAGGCAACGCATCCAGGTGTGTTGGTCATGATGTGTCTTGGAGTAAAAATTCTTACGTAAAGGAGAAGCATTAAAGTGAAGGGGTCATCTTAGCATAAGAGGTTTCTCGATAATCCCCATAAAACCGCAGGGTGGTGTATGGAGGATTTGCGGGCTGCGGCGGTTACATGCGGATGCCGAGGCAATGCCCCAGGATGTGCCGGTTATGATGTCTCTTGGAGTAAAAATTCTCTCAAAAAGGAAAACCGTTCAAGTGAAGAGATCATCTTAGCGTAAGACGTAACCGTAGGGTGGACTATGGCAGATTTGCGGGCTGCGGCGGTTACCTGCGGATGCTGAGGCAATGCCCTAGGATATGCCGGCAATGATGTCTCTTGGAGTAAAAATTCTCTCAAAAAGGAAAATCATTCAAGGGAAGATCATCTTAGCGTAAGACATTTCTTGACAATCTCCATAAAACCGTAGGGTTGTACATGGCGTATTTGCGGGGTGTGGTGGTTATATTCGGATGCGGAGGCAATGCCTTAGGATGTGCCGTTCTTGGCGTGTCTTGGAGTCAAAATTCCCTCAAAAATTCTAGAGTAAATGTTGGTGAAATAATTTCCCACAGAAATAAAAATGTTTCGATAAAAATAAAAATTCAGCTTATCACAAGAAAAGGCTACACGTCCTAAACATGTTTTTTCGTGGCTCTAGGGTATTATGTCATCCGCACACGTGTCGTGTTGGCGTCCCTTAGGTGTGGCGGTATCCGGATCTCATGACAGTTCCCTTGATTATCCCGGTTTTGGTGTTTCTTGGAGTAAGAATTCAATTAAAAGGGGATATCTTTCAAGTGACGGAGTCATCTTAGCATGATACGTTTCTCAGCAATCTCTGTGAAGTTGTAGAGTGGTGTATGACAGATTTGCGGGGCGTGGTAGTTATATGTGGATGCCGAGGCGATGCCTCTAGGTGTGTCGATCATTATGTCTCTTGGAGTAAAGATTCTCACAAAAAGGGACACCCTTGAAGTCAAGGGGTCATCATGGCATGAGAAATTTGCGGACAATCCCCATATAACCATAGGGTGGCATATGGAGGATTTGTAGGGTATGGTGGTTATATGCGGATGCTGAGGCAATGCCCTCGGCGTGCTGGTCATGACATGTCTTGGAGTAAAAATTCTCGAAAAGGAAAAAGGCGTCCAAATGTAGGGATCATCTTAGCATTAAGACATTTCTGGACAATCTTCATAAAACAGCAGGGTTATACATGGCGGATTTGTGGGGAGTGGCAGTTATGTTCAGATGTCTAGGCAATGCCTTAGGATGTGTCAGTATTGATGTGTCTTAGGGTCAGAATTCTCAAGAAAAGAAAAAAGCCGTTCAAGTGAAACAATCATCTTAACATAAGGAGTTTCTAGACAAATCTCCGTAATACCGTAGGGTGTCGTAATGTGGATTTGCGTGGCATGGTGGTTATATGCGGATGCCGATGAAATAATCAGGGTGTGCCAGTCTTGGAGCAAAAAGTATAAAACCTCTCAACTAAAGGAATCGCATAAGACGCGTTGTGGTTATTTGTCGATACCGAGGCAATGCTCCCGTGTGTGCTGGTGTTGTGGTGTCGAAAGCTATAAAAATATGAAAGGGTTTTGAAGGAGTGCACAACACCTTAATGGCCGGTGACGATTTTGGCCTGGTTGCATGAGAGCTGTTACTTGATGAAACGATCGAACCGACGTACGTGAATCGGATGAGGACACATGGATGGAGGAGCATCCGAGAGGTGTTGCTTTCGTGTGTCATCTTCCCGTTTCCTCAGTTTTCATTGCAAATTGTAGTATGAGAACACAAAGGTTGCTTCTAATTCAGGTAGGCTGGGCCACGCAAATTGCTTGTCTTGCTGGGTCTAGCATGTCGCTGGTTTCTCCGGCACGTTCCCGCGCGCGCACACTGGCTCGATTTTGAAACTCCAAGCTGATCGATAGCGTAGCTAGGCCACGCGGAGACGTAGTGGAGTGGAGTGCGTGCGTGGAGAAAGCGACCGATGGATGGAATGGATAGGTCCAACTGTGCGGTGGATCCAGGAGCGCATGCCCGCCTGCTGGAATAAGTTTCCGTCCGGGTGGTGCCGTCAGTTGAGTTACGTGACATGGCGTACACATGCATGCATGTACGTACCAGTACAGCAGAGGAATGCACGGCCGGCTGCACGGATGGCAGGTCACGCGGAAAGGCACATGTGGAATTTCGAGCCCAAAAATGCAAGGAAAAATGTACTCCTATGATAATAACTATAGCGATTTTCCTGAGATAATTACTACTATACAATTCTAGTGATTTTTGAGAGCTCGTGACGATGGAGAGGATAGACAGAGTGGCGGTCGCTGAGGCGTCCCCATCGGCCCGTACGAGGCGGGCCACTGCCTCCTAGCCCGGTACACACCACACTACCACAGCTCACGAATTTTCGTGAACAAGACCGGGGCCGTTGCCGACTGTCGAGTGGGCCCGACCAAGCCCGGCTCAACACAACCCATTTTACGGCCTGCAGCTCACATGATTTCGTCTTAAAAAAAGGAAATACAGCTCACATGATTTTCAGACAAACTCTGTAGGATCTCTAATGCATATGAGGGACCTTTAGGCCTCTTTTGGTTCATAGGATAGGATTATCGTAGGAATAGTAAATTTGCAGGAAATGAGATGACATGTATGTCAAATCCTATGAGTAGGAATAGGAAACGAGATGTCATTTGGTTCACACCAAAGGAAATTTTCCATTGAGTCTAGGCTCATTTTTATTTTCCTATGAAATGTGCATGATAGGAACAAATCCTATGTAGGAATAGGAATCCGTTCCTATGAACCAAAGGGCTCTAAGTGAAAAATCCTATAAGAATCATATCCTCTATAATTCCTATGAAATTCCTTCAAACCGATTTAAATGGCTTTTTGTTTGCGAGAAAATTTTCGATCTATTCATCTTCAATCATGGCAGTACAACGAATACCAGAAATAATAGAAATCACATCCAGATCCGTAGACCACTTAGCGACAACTACCAAAGATCAAGCGAGCTTAACGCTAGGCCGCCGTCATCGCCTCCATCGCCGGAGTCGGGCACAACTTGTTGTAGTAGACAGTCGGAAGTCGTCGTGCTAAGGCCCGTGGGACCAGCGCACTGCAAGCAGCAACCGCCGCAGATGAAGAATAACGATATCGAAAAATCCAATCCAAGACACACGAACGTAGACGAACAACGACGAGATCCAAGCAAATTCACCAAAGATAGATCCACCGGAGACACACCTCCACACACCCACCAACGATGCTAGACGCATCGCCGGAACGGGAGCTAGGCGGGGAGACCTTTATTCCATCTTCAGGGAGCCGCCGCAGTCTCGTCTTCCTGAGAAGGACACAAACCCTAGCAAAACTGAAAGAAACGATTAAAAACGGAGCCCTTCCGCCGACCCTTGCCGAGATCCACTGCGCCCCCATGGCCCTAAGGCCATCGGAGAGGAGACAGACCTGCGGCGGCGGCGGGAGGCAAAAATCCTAGCTTTTTGTGGAGGAGAAGGAGGAGGCGGCGGCTACAAAGGACGACAGATGCTACTTGATGGGATGAATTGCTAGATTTAAATGGCTTTCATAGGAATTCACAAGGATTCTAGTCCTTAGGGTTTTTGGGGTTGAATCCAATAGGATACACAGATTTAATTTTGGCCGTAAATCCTTGGAATTGCAAAAGTAGTTCTCCCTGTATGCAATTTTTTTCTTGTCAAATGTGTGGTTATATCCAAACATAATTGTTTTTTTTTTGCAGCAATTCCAAACTTAATTGTTGTTCTATGGCTTAATGGCATGCCGACGCTTAGGGATTTGCGAGTTTCTCTTTTACAGAGCAACCAAGTCTAACAGTTTCCTGGTACTCCTCAATCGCTATCGATATTTAGGGACTAAAAATGGTAAATCTCCGCCCACTCCGACATCTTTCTTATCGAAATAGAAACTCGCGGAAATCGTCCCTCGCGGCATGCCTAGAGTCGGGTGGCTCTTCATCCAAACTGTCGATGTCGTGCTGCTTCCCTCCTGCATACGCCGCGAAGGTACGTTTATGCTGTTTCACGTCACAATTGTGCAGCTGATTCGCCCCCGTTGTCGATGAAAGAGAGATGGATGTGCAGCCGGTCTAGGCGAGGTTGAGTATGAAGGGCACTGGACTGCCGAAGAGGCGGATGGATAATGGCGTGCTACAAGCGACAAAGAACGAGAGAAACAAGAACTGCTAGGTGGTCACGAGGGTGAGTGTCGGCACTGCAGAGACCAAAGAGAGTTGTAAAGCTCAAAAAATTGAAAGAATCGCACATAATTAGGCCCCGTTTGATAGCTTAGTTTTTCACAGTATTCTGAGAATACTGTTGTTTTTCAAATTACCATGGTTTTACTTGCAACGAGGTGTTTCGCTGCCCCTACCAACAGTGGTTTTAAAACCACAGTATTGAGCAAACCGTGGTTTTTTCTCTGTATACAGAAAAAGAACTCGATACCCCTTTTTAAAAAACAAAGCAGCGCTGTTATCTTCTTTCCTCCTGTACTAACAAGTCGCTCGATCTAAAAAAGAGGCATTGCCTGGTGAGTCACCGGCGACGCCGTGCTGCAGGTGGACTTTCACAAAATATACAAGATACTGTTTGGTCATGTAGGCATGCTTCAGTTGATATGGACGTGAATGCCAAGGGCTAGCCAATCTACCTAGTTGGATTAGCCCAACACAAACATCACACAACCGGCCAGCTACGCGTGTTTGCATTGCTACCACGATGGCTAGATAGATGCGACTGCCTAAGGGCTAGCCCGCAAATTTTACATCATTCTGTGCTGTAGCCAAACACCTGCTCTGTATTTTGAATACTCCGAAAAACTCTGTTAAGTAAAAAACCATAGTTTTGTGTACCGACTGACAAAATTACTACAGTTTTTGATACTTGGTTTTTTTCTGATACTTTGCTACCAAACATAGCCTTAATCTATCCGTTTCTAAATATAAGACTTTTTAGAGATTTCAAAATGAACTACATACGAATGTATATAAACATACTTTAAAGGTATATTCACATATTTTGCTTCGTATGTAATCCGCGTTGGGATCTCTAAAAAGCCTTATATTTTAGAACGGAGGGAGTACTATTTTAGTTGTTTGCAAAACATAATTTTTTTTAGACATGTTTCAACTTGCAGAAATACTATATGTTGGCGATTTTTTTTTTAAAACCACCACATATATTAATTAACCAACATAGTTATTACAATCACAAAATTCAGCACACAGGGTGGAACATCATTAACAAGAATACCATCTGATCTGTTGTCAAGACTATACTTAGCAATGAGATGAGCCACCACATTGGCTGAACGATTGATCTTTGAAATTTCGAACCCATTTAGCATCTTGGAGATATATTCGTTGCTCGGCCTGCTCTTACACTCCATAGGTAGTAGTGCGCAGCGGGTGGGAATCTATAGACCCAGGAGCTAGTGGTACCGGGGATGTTGCTTTCACGTGTCATCTTCTCTATGTGGCAAATTAAGAATGTTTTGAGTGAGCCTTTCGCGGATAAGCTTTGGCCGGGGGGCCTGGCGGGCAATTCTTTGTCTCTCTGGGTTCGATATGTCGCCGTTTTCCCCGGCACAGGCCGCTGCCTGGTGTGGTAGTAGCACTTTGATTTTGAAATACCAAGCGCCAAGCGGAACAGATAGCCTACCCCTGAGCCCACTGCGTGCGCGCGTGCGTGCGTGGAGAAAGTGATGGATGGGACCGTGGTGTACGTGTGGAGCAGGGCACTGGGCAGTGCATCCATGGTACGTTGTGATCTTGTGAGAGTGTGGGTTGTGATGGATGGTGCAGCCACATAATTAAATTTGGTAATCAACTAACGTGACATGCATGGCCCATGCACGTATGCATGCATGCATGACAGCGGTAGGGCACATAAGTAATCGGATGTTTGTTTCCGGGAATCAATTTGGGATGATGAGAAGTCATACCTTAGTAACAGTGAACCAACCCACAGGGTTTAGATCCTAGACTTGGCACGGGAGTTCACAATATCTTTGGATTGAAATACTTTTTGGAGATATTGCATGGCTCGTCCATCGTCTAGGTGGTGTTTATGCTTAATTTGTCAATCTCAATATCTGTTGGGGCAATCTGTCAAGATGCTCCGAAGTGTAAGATGTCGGTGCATGCATTCACATGGTTGAATGCGAGTACGTATTAACTGAGCGATCTTTGTGGTGGAACCAACTCAACAAAGTACAAGTCCTACATTTTATATTGATGGTCGCATTTTTTTGAATTTATTATACTTTTTGGTGATGTGCGGTTAGATGGCGAGACGTTTCGCCGACTCACGGGCGATCCATGAGACCGCTTTGATCGGTGGCAAGACATACTTTTTAGATTGATAAAGTCGTTAGAGACGTATACGTAGTCAACACGAACGTCTCTTCTCACTGAACACACATCGCCGAAAGGCCTGAACAAATCTAAAAACTAAAAGCACGAATGTCAAATCTAAAAATTGAATCGAGTCGAGGGAATGGAGAATGTCCTTTTTGCGTAATGGTGAGGTTTTTCTTTTTTAGAAGGGTGAGGGTTTGTTGAGGCGTCCCGGACCCGGTCGACCCCGCACAGGTCGGGCCCGTTGGTGCCACTGCACTGCCTCCTCCTTCGTACAGCTCCCACGGAAGAAGAATATGCAACACGGATGCGTTACGTATAGATCAGACGGGCCGGGGTCTACTCAGTCAGTCCAGTCAGTGCCCACACACTGTGGCGCGGGCCCGTCCTGTCGGCCCGGCCCGGTCGACCGGCCAAACCCAGCCCATTTAATGCGCTCCTTGTCCGTATCCTCGCCTGACGTCCGTGTGGGCCCGCGCTTTGACCTCACAGTCACCGATGAGTGAGATCCCCTGCGGCCCCACGGTTGAGCTGCAGCCGGTGTGGCCATCTGCTACTGCATGCGTTTTATTTAACCGCGAGAGTGAGTGAAAGATGTGGCACGTGCATGCATGCATGGATGACACGTGGCGAGGGATAACACACGTACACGATGCACCAAAAGTGGTACTACTCTAAGTTATCCCTAGGATGATGATTTTCCTTTCACAGTTCGATATAAAAAAACGTGGCTGGCAATTATCTTGGCCATCGCACTTGGGATCAGAGCAGACCCGTTGCCGTCGGTGGCCGTTGCAGTCTCGGAGAGGAGACGTACGGTCCCGGGGGGCAGCGTGACCTGGCGAGTGGGCCTCTGTTGGAGTACTGTGTGGCGACGAGAGAAAATTCACGTTCGTTCGTTCCGTTCCGACAGGGACCACGGGTGCAACAGCAGCACAGTCGACTGTATCTGTATGCGTCGTGGACTTGTAGCCTTGTAGGGGTAGTTAGTAGCCAGGCTAGCGGCCGGTCCAATCGTATTCGAGATCGCTGTGGCGTGGAGAGGTGGCATTTTTGGTCGACTCGTACCTACCTATCAGCCCACTGCCACTGAGGGCACTCAGCTCAGCTCAGCCACAACACCCAGTCCATACATACACACACACACACACCTACGGTCGGTCAGCGTACGTGGCTGCCTCGACGTCGGACCGGCGACCGCAACGTGCTTCGTTTTCACCCATGTCACCAGCCGGCAGAGACACTTTCGTATGCATGGAAACTGGAGTACACCAGTAACTACTCCCTCCGTCCCAAAATACTTGTCGGAGAAATGGATAAAATTAGATGTATCTATAATTAAAATACATCTAGATTCATCCATTTCTCCGACAAATATTTCCGGACGGAGGGAGTAATTCACAAGGTTGGCGGTGATCAAAACCAGCCCCATGAACCGTTCGATCCTCAGCTCCTTTTGGAGCCAAGCAGCTTGCTTGCTCAAACGACACATGCATAATACGCTACGTTGATCACCACCACTACTGTTTAGAAGAAGGGTTAATTATCCTTTTGCCCTCAGTGGTGTCCATGTGCTCAGTTTTGCCCTCAGATGCGAATTGTCCTCAGTTTTGCCCCTAGTCCGTGCGCACCGACTCGTTCCGTGAACTCTGCCGTCTCCGTCAGGTCAACCTTTGACTCGGCCCTTACAGTGGGACCAGCGCATGTAAACGGCCAATTTTATTCAGACCGTTACGCGTGGCTTGTGGGACCCAAGAAAGAGCCGTTGAGCGAGAGCCGTTGGCGGGTGTGCTATATAAGCGGGCGGCAATGGCGGTGACCACGGCGACAGAGAGCACGGCGGTGACCACGGCGAGAGAGAACGGCGGCGGAAGCTAGCTGTGGAGGCGGCGGTGGGAAGCTAGCGATGGAGGCGGCGGCGTTGAGATCCCTTCGCCCGAGCTCCATGTGTTCCTCAGGGACGGAGCTGGCATGTAGGCATTGGGGTCAATTGACCCCAATGGAATTACTAAATCCTTCATTATCTTAGTAGTAATCATTGTTGATTTATAGAAGATGACCCCATTGCCATGGATATGACCCCATCTAGCTTTTTTTTCTAGCTTCGTCCCTGGTCTTCCTCAAGCTCCCGCGCCACCTCGCGGATGCAGAGCCGGGCGCGTGTGGACATGCCTGTCTTCGTCTGTCCGCGGTGCCGGGCGGGCGTTGATCGAAGGGTTTCTCAGACACCGAGGAACCAGAATTGTCCGTTCTGCGTGTGCAGCGAGAATGGGGTAAGAATCGGGGCAATTGCACCATTTTCGTCGTCGGGATGTTTGAGCAATGGGTTGATCTGTTTGGTGTTCATGCAGGTGACATGCTTCTTTCTTTGGGTCGATGCTCGCCAAGACTCGATGAATGAACTGCAAGAAGAGCATGAAGAATGGTTGCGCATGCTGCCACGAATGGCAGTGGCCACACCACGAGCTCCTAAGAAGAGATGGATGGCGAAGCACGACCGACAGAGAGCTAGCTATTGAGCTTAGGATGTTGAAGAAGAAGGTTAGGAAGCTTGAAGATCAAGCACTACCAATACCCATTTGCAAATACTTTTGGGCATTTGTAGGTATGGTAATCGCACTGGTTGTAATGTTGAAAATGTATGGAAAGGCATGAATTATGAAGGAATTTGTAATCTTGAAATTGTTTGAGAAATCCACCTACTTTAAATGTTGGTTAAAGTTGTTTAAATATTGAAACAAAAAGAGAAGAAGTGACCAACATTTAAATATGTTGGAAAAAAAGAGAAGAAATTAGGAATTCAGAAACTTTTGATCAATGAAATGCAGCTCTCTGCTCTGCCTTTCTGTCCAAAAAAAAGGTTGCTCTTGGGCCAAATTCAGAGCGTAGAGCCAAGTGCAGGCTAGACTAATGGGCCAACTGCATCCAATTAGGCCCATTCAGGGGTTTTCTTGTGTATTTTTCTGTTTTCTATTCTGGTTTAATTTAGGCAGTAAATCATAATGCTGAAACTTTTTGTGGAAGCTAATTGAATTATTCCGGAGCCAAACAATTAAGGTTAGAAATTTTTTGGAGCTGTTAATTAATCCAATTCAAATACACCGTGATTTAAATTAAAGACCAAAATATCATGGAAAATGTGCCTCAGCTCTGGTAGAGGTTTATGCCAGGTGCCAAAATAAATGAACATTTTTTAAGGGCATTACATTGAGAAAAACATACTATGTCTAAAAAAATGAAGGGTGGAAAATGCACAAAAAATTGGTGCGGCTGGGGACTCGAACCCAGGACCGCGTGGGTTTGTGGTGTTTAGGGCTGCGCTGATAACCGCTAGGACAGATGGCAAGACTTTGACATGGATAGGGAAGGAAGGTATACATAGTGAGACTGTGAATTTTTTTTTAAAAAAATAGTGAGACCGTGAATGTTTGCACATGCGTGAGAGTGATTTTTCTTTGTTTTGCACTTAAATTTTGGAGGGTTGGAAGGTTGAAAATGTATGTTGCACTACCACATGATTTTGGTCAGAGTGACACTTGGTTTAGGGTTAGAGTGGCACTTGGTTTAGGATTTAAAGGAAATAAATTTGCATGTTAGTTCATGACTTTTTGTTTGAATGAAACAGAGGGCTTCTCACCCCTCCGAAAACCACAAGTTCTCGAACTTCATGACTTGTTTAGGGAAGAAATGATAAGTTTGGGCACGAACATTTTTTAACACACATAATAAGATGAAACACACCGTACCATTACAATAACTTAGATAAGTTCACGGACAGTTCACGGACACATGACGAAACATGACACGACCACGACCACGACATAGAAAAGCAACAAAATAAAAACCAAACATGACGAGCTTGACTCGGGCTTGAACATCTTCATCTTGACCTCCTTCTTCCACCTTGGGCGCGCTCCCCTTCAACACCGTCTTCATCTTCACACCTCCTCCTCGTCGTCAGAGGGAAGGGAGTGCATCTGGCCGGAGCGGGAAGATGCGCCGTAGTTGGTGTAGATGTTGTAGATGGTGAAGAAGATGGCCTCGCAGCCGCACCAAAAGACTTGGCCGAGGAGCTCGCAAGGCGTCAAATGGGTTGGTGAAGGTGACCGTGAGCAGAGGAGGACGCCGCTGCGGTCACGAACCTCGTTGAGGGTGAACATCCTCGGCGAGCCCGTGGGAGGTGGGCATATCCGGCTCTGAGGAAGGCGCGGGTGAGTTCGTGGAACCCTCCACCTTGAAATAGCCCACACACGGAGCTCCCTCTCCACGAGCACGCCCGGTGGGTAGCGCAGCTCCGGCACCACAGGCGGACGGCTGAAGGTTGGCCTGTTGAACTGCATCTTCTTCACTTGGTCTCGCTTGGGGAGGGCTCGGTCGCTTGGGTGTTTGAAGTTGGAGAGGATCGGATCTGGCTTGTGGGTGGGAGAGGAAGAGAGGCACCCCATTTATAGGCCTGTGGGTGGGAGAGGAAGAGAGAAAGGATGAGAACGGTGCGTGTGTGAAGCGTGTGTGAATCCGGACGCGTGTGTGTATCCGTTACATTTTGCACACTTAAATTTTTGCACTAAAACGATGCATCTTTGACCGGCAGTGCATGTGAATCGCTGCCTGAACCACCGCCTGAACCACCTAGCTCGCCTAGCGCGCCTCGCTCGCCTCACTCGCATGCATGCACGTCGCCGCCTCCCGCGCATGCCCAAACCCACGTAGCCGCCTCCATGCATGCAAGGGCTGGAAAGGCTGAGACGGGCTATTTACTGCGGTCTCAGGCCCAGACAACGAGACGGCCCAACGGTCCATCCAGCGCGCCCGATATTTGTTAAAAAAACAATCTCCCAGCCAATCAGATTGCATCTCGCGGATCGCCCCCCTCCTCCTCGCAGATTCCTTCTAGAAGGGTTAGATCGACGGCCCTTGATCGCCGCTAGGGTTAGATGAACGGTCCTTATTCAGCGCTAGGGTTAGCGGGGTTTGGGAGGGGTTTGGAGCAGTCAAAGCTATGTTTGACCAGATTTCAAATGAGCATAATAAATTAAATAAAAATCAGAAAAATGAAAACCTGCGCACATAGTCTTCTTATGTCATATACTAACGATTTAAGTTGATAAACAAGCTTTACATACATTTAAATGATAAGTTCATGTGTATTGTATGATATCTCGAATATCTCAAACTCTCTTGTATGAAGTGAAGAGAAGTGTTTTGGGGAAATGAACATGAAAATTTCAAAAAACTCACCACAGCTTCATTTTGGAGTGACTAAGAAGGATGCAGGCTTAGTTTTTCATTTTGATGTTTTACACTTGTTTAAATCTTGGTCAAAGTTAAGTTTGATCAGAATTCAAATGAGCAAAACAAATTTAAAAAAAATCTAAAAATGGAAAAACCAGCGCACATAGTCTGTACATATAGAATATATGTGTAGGAAAGTTATTTGGCTGATTTAGATAAGGTCGAAAAAAACCTTGCTTAGAAATGAGGCCGTTTACCCTACCTTTGGACCCCTCTTTTAGCACATTTTTCATGAAAATTTCAAAACCTCACCACAACTTCATTTTGGATTGACTAAGAAGTATCCAGGCTTAGTTTTTCATTTTGATGTTTTAGACTTGTTTAAATCTTGGTCAAAGTTAGGTTTGACCAGAATTTAAATGAGCAAAACAAAATTCAAAAAAATCAAAAAAAGGAAAAACCATGTGCTCATTCAAACATCATCCAACAGATATTTAAACATCATGTCAAACATACTTCTAACATAGGTCCAACATCATGCAACAGAAATACAACATGTCAAGTGATAAATGTTTGATAATACAACATCATTCCTTATTCATAATGTTTCATAGTTGTTCATAGATTGCGTTGGGGCTTCTGTCTGTTCCTTGAGCTTCTTGCCATCACTTTGCTCCTCGTGCACCTTGTGCTCATTGTTTCTTCTCTTCTTCTCTTGGTTGTCGGTACCTTGCGCGTCTTCTTCAAACCTACCATAGAGCTGTGCAAAACATAAAGGGTCCAAACATAAACGGTAATGAGATCGTGTCAAGTGATAGATGTACAGTAGTATTTGACCCTTGCAAGATTTACATACCTAGCATACCTCACAACAACAGAAGGTTGGTCACCATTTGGAGCCTCACTTGGATCATCATTTGGAGCCTCACTTGGATCATCATTTGGAGCCTCACTTGGATCATCATTTGGAGCCTCACTTGGATCACCATGATCACCATTTAGAGCCTCACTTGGATCACCATTTGGAGCCTCACTTGAATAATTATTTGGAGGATATTTTGGATCATCGTCAAAATCATGCGGCTGTTGACCATCATCATTTGGAACCTCGTCAAAATCCTCATCTGATGCAACCGGCTGTTGACCATCATTTTCATCATCTGTTGAGGCAACCGGCTGCTGACCAACATTTTCATCGAAGCCTTCATCGAAACTCTCTCCGAACGCTGGATCTACTGTGTTATCACAATACTTACCAAAATGACCAGACCCACCACACCTTGTGCACCTCGCTTCCTCGCTCCAAGTCCAGCTCCTTGCTGCGAGGTCTGATTCGACTCTTCCTTGGTCTACCTGCTGCTCTCTTCGAACCGGAGCGCAAAGCTTGAATCCAGGGTCCACCATGTCCCATTGTTGTTTTCCTCCATAGCAGGCAAGGCATAAGCATATGTGGCTTTGAACCTTGCAACAGAGTAGTAATCATGCACATCTTGCTGTATATTCCCTCTTTGGACACGGGAGAGAAGTGATGAAAAACAAGGCATGAATGCATGGCAACCCAGTTATCTGCCATTGCCTACAACTGCAAGTTCTAGCTTCTAAATCCATCGGATATCTCCATTCCTCTTCTCTTTATCCAAATATGATATCTCTGTTGTGGTACCCGAGCAAAGCGCCATGTTCATTTCAAGCCTGTTGTCTTTCGCTTCAGTTCATTCATCACGGCGGGGATGATAATGTGGCCCATGAATTTTGCCTCGGCTATTCCTGCACGATAATGAAATTTCTGCATGTATTCTATCCTTATCCTGTCAAGCAAATCCACCACATAATGACCCTTTAGTTTCCGAATCGTTGAGTTGAAAGACTCGCTAGATTATTGTGCACATAGTCAACTTTGCTCACTTCTTTGAATTGGCTTCGGCCCATAACTTGGAGTGGTGTGTTTCAAGTATTCTTTCACTTTGGGATTCATGTATAACTGCCTCAAGTGGTAGTTGTGCTTCTTCACACTGCATGTCAAAGATGCTGGCCATAAATTGTCGGTATACACCTTTCCTTTGAATTTCTTCATGAAATTTGCAGCAAGGTGACGATGCATTCCCTATGCTCTACTCAGGAACACATTGTCCACGGCCACTTCTAAACCTTTGCAGCATCATCTGATGAATGACCAACCCATTGGGATATGCAATAGCCAGCGGAGATTATGCAAAACCAAGTCCAGCTCTCCTCAGACTGTCTCCAAAGACACCATAGGCAGCTGGAAATACAAAACTATGTGCATCAACTGCACAAGCTGCTACTAACTGTCCTTTAAATATCCCTGTGAGAAAAGTGGCATCAATAGCCAAATAAGGCCTGCAGCCTGCCAAAAAACCCAGCGACAAGCCTCAAAGCGCATAAAACCCTTCTAAAGCATTCCTTGGTCTTTGTCACTCCCCGAATGTGTACTCCACGGTGTGGTGATCAATATCTACAATACTACCGGGCTTGTCCTCTCCACTTCACCTTTGAATGAATACAACAATTGAAAACTTTCCTGCCAGTTACCATAAATAGAATCCATAGCATGTTGTTTACCATTGAACAACCTCATGTATGGTAAATCTATCTTGAACTTATCTTTGATGTTCTTCGCAATTCCTTTGGACCCACTTGCTGGTTTTCTTTCACCCACTTTTTACTTCTTCGCCACCCATCTTGACTTGGCTCTACTGATTGTATCCTTCCTAAGGGTTGATTCTGGCATGTGTGCTTAAAAGGGTTCACTTTGACCTGAACATTAGTGCTATTCCGCATTTTAGATGCAAGCAGCCTCCATGGACAACCCTCGGTCGGACAAAGGCACTCAGAACGTGCTTGATCGCTCTTGTCAACTTTGAAAGTACGTTCTACCTTGATGCAAGATGTCAAAAGTGCATTTATACACTCATTCATGGATGCAAAACTGTACCTCTTCCATTTGAGGGTTCAAAGGGTCCCATTCAACAGCTGCAAGGTCTTCGTCCTCACCCATCGCGTCATCATCCACACGGACTGCATTGTGAGCCTCATCTTGGTTTTCAGTCCGAGGTGCCCGTCAGAAATTCCTAATAACATCAGAATATAACTTCTCTTCATCAACCCTGAATTGTAGCCATCGGGCTCCACTTCAAGGGGACCCTACTGCTGTTGCCCACACTTGTCGAGCCACCACGTCGCCGTGCATCAACTGAACTGTTCTGGCTAGAGATGCCATTACGACGACTTGATTCTCCCCGAGATGTTGCACCCGCCATCCTAGGTCCAAATGCCTGCTCAAGCACATCAACTTGCAGCCTCACATGAAAATTATCTTTCTCTTTATGCCTAACAAACATGGTAGCTAGCTCTTCATCATTACTAACTGTCACCCAATTCTTTTCCCCATCATAGTATTTGTATACCACTTCATCAAGCAAACCCCAAGGATATTGGCTACAAATTACCTCCCCAAATTGTCTAAAACTCCAATTACTAGCCATTGGCAACCGATAATCAAAACCTCCTTGGTATTTCTTCTTATCCTTTGCATCAAACATGTACCGGTCCCTTCTAATGTGCACCATGAAAGCAAACCGCAACTCCATCCTAACCGCTAAAAACAGAGACGCAATCAGCACACTAATTGGGCAAACCTACTCGAATCGAGTGTTCAAATGCACAACTAAGCTCAATCTAAACAAGAGGCGAGACTTACCCCTCGGGAACCCAGTCGTGGACGCGGCGGATCTCCGGCCCGATGCCTGCCTCGCCAAATACTCCGGAGTCGCCGCTGCTCACCATTTCGCCCTAGGGTTCTTCCTCCTAGTTCAAATAGCTCCTGCAGCCCCCCCTTTGAGCGCCCGGCCGGGCGACGGAAGGAGGCCGCGCGTGAATCGAAAGCAGTGGCGGGCGCCCACCCGTGGCGCCGCAGAAGGTGGTGGGCGTCCACAGTAGCCGTGGAGCGTAGGCGCAGGAGGTAGCGGCGAGCAGCCGTGGTACCTGGTGGCGGGAAGGTCTTGGCCGTAAGCGTGGGGGCGGCGGCGGCGGCGCAGACAGCCGGCCAGGCGGATGGGTGTGAGCTAGAATGATTTGGGGATTTAGTTGCACGGGCCTACATGTCAGCTCCGGACCCACGTCCACGCGGTCCCACGTGTAAGCTCCGGACCCACAACTACTAACGCCGGCGGACGGAATGGACTCAAATATGGCCGTTTGGCCTCGTCGTAGTTGTTGTGCTCGGACTAGGGGCAAAACTGATGACAATTCACATCTGAGAGCAAAAGTAAGCACATGGACACCACTGAGGGCAAAAGGATAATTAACCCTTAAAAGAAACTTGCCTTCTCTGCCTAGCATCCTCTTGATCGTCACACTGAAATGCAGCTATAAGTCAACCCACACATAAAGTATATAAAATATGCACCTCCAATTATGTGAGTATAGTGCGTATCAATCACATAAAGGTGATGATCCACTCGGGCGAGCAGACAGACAGTGACCCAAACTCAGCACTCGCCCACTCTTGCTCCACGTAGGCTAGGAAGACGCTCTAGGCTCTAGCTTTAGAGCAACTCTAGCAGACCCTGCAAACCTGCAAAATTCAATTTTGTATGATTTCTAAAAAAACCTTTAATTTGTATGGTTTTTACGAAAAGGTTATAAACCTTGGTTGTGAGCTTGGAACAAGCGGGTAGCTATCTCAAAAGACAATCAACAACTCATAAAAAAAAAACAATGGTTATGACTTCTACTCGTAAACTGCATGTGGTCCGGTGGCCGTCAATGTGGGGCAGGTAGCAGCCGTCATCGTGGGTTCGAATCTCACTTGCCCAACGTTTTTCATTTTATTTAAGGGATTATTTACGTAGATAAATAAATATCAAAGGTGTTTTATGCAAAAAAGCACCAGTGCATTCGCTGCTACCTGCCACTGACAGTGGGACGTTGCGATGCTGGTATGCCATGCATGCATTAGATAACCGACATAAGAAAAAAGTGACCCTATTTGCGCCTCCATGCAACTTCGCGAACTAGAAACACGTATTTTTAAAAGTTTATACACCAAATTGATCATTGTGTGCAAATTCTAAGACTCCCGGTGTAGTGTATTTACCTCGTTCTTTTACTCTGCGTATAACATTTGTCAAGTTTGACCAATTTTATAGGGAAAAATATCTTTTACGTGGAGTAAAAAGAACAGAGTACACAATGATTAATTCAATACTCACTCTGTTCCAAAAGGTAGTGCATGTTTTCTCTGCTAAAAGTTGAACATATATATTCATCAAGTTTATAGTATTAATTATCAACATCTAAAATACTGAATACATATAATTTAAAATCATGCTTCATGACTAATGTAATGATTCTAATTTTATATTGTGGATGTTGATATTTTTCCTTAAAACTTGAGCAAACATACACATCTTTGACTTTTAGAAATATGCACTACATTTTTTAATGGAGGAGCATCATCACCAAATTCACCAATGATCTAATTAATGAAAGATGATGTGAGGTATAAGAGGATTATATATTATCCATAGGACATAATATCATTGTCTCTCGAATAATATTACGTAATCACCAGATGGATCATAAAACAATTTTATTAATTTGTGGAAGCCTACCAAGCAATGATTAATTAATATTCAGATATACATGTAGTAGATACGTACCTACCGATAACAGATGCTACAAATAATAGCACCGTGAGATCCAGATAACATGATTTGGTGGACAAGTCTCAAAAAGCTAGCCAATATATTTGGGGCCCATATGGCGATCCACATGATGTCATCTTGGACAATGGCCGTGTGAACGTGCCCTTCCGATTTTCCATCCTAGTCTGTCCTTGATTCTCGGCTATATCTGAAAAACTGGTTATACAAATCGTATGTATATATATATATATATATATATATATATATATATATATATATATATATATATATATATATATATCTGTCTAGCTGTAAATCCACTTTTTTTTGCGAAATCCTGTAAATACACATATAGTATCATGGGCATGCATGTCGATTAGGGTTGTCACTTGTCAGCCAAACTAACTATACATACGTACAACAACAGCTAAAAGCGCTACTACTACATTGTATGGGACTGCAAAATAGTAGCTATACGTACATTTTTCTTTGAGGAATGAGATACGTACAATACGAGTGTTCACGCGCAGGCTGGCCACCTCCAACATGCCATCTGCGTCTGCCTGGGACCATCACCATGCATGCATGTCTCCACTACCTAATTCTACCAGCAAACTGCAAAACAGTTTTCGTCCAACAGATGTATGGTTGAGGCAACTATTGCCAACGTAAATTGGATGGCCACGTCGCCGGCACTATTCACCACGGCAAATAACAAAACCCTGACATTTCAAAGAGATGGCCATCTCAAGTGATTTTTTTTACGAAAATGATCCAAAAATCAAAGTGCATCAGAAGTACAAAGCATCTCAAACTTGAGGTGGATCAAAGCTCAGAAGACAAACTTGAAGAAGTAGTGCTGCACTCGGTCAAGTGAAGGCGTTTCTTGACAATCTCCTTAAAACGTAGGGTTGTGTATGGCAGATTTGCGGGGGGTGTGGAGGTTACATGTGAATCCCCGAGGCAATGCCCCGGATTGTGCTGGTCATGACGTGTCTTGGAGTAAAAACTCTCCCGCATATTTGCGGGGGTGCGCATGTTACATATGGATCCCAAGGCAATGACCCCCGGTGTGTTGGTCATGATGTGTCTTGAAATAATTTCATTCGTGCAAAAATAAAAATGTTTCAATACAAATAAAAAAAATCATCTTATCACAAGAAAAGGCTACACGTGCTAAACATGGTCTTCCTTGGCTCTAGGGTATTATGTCATCCGCACACTTGTCGTGTTGGCGTCCCATAGGTGTGGCGGTATCTGGATGTCATGGCGGTTCCCCCAGCGTGTCTTCGAGTAGGAATTATATGAGAAAAGGGGATATCTTTCAAGTGAAGAAATCATCTTAGCATGATACGTTTCTCGTCAGTCTCTGTAAAGTCATGACATCTTAGGGTAGTGTGTGACGGACTTGCGTGGTGTGGCGGTGCTGTTACATGCGGATGCCGAGGCGATGCCCCCGGGTGTGTTGACAATTATGTCTCGTGGAGTAAAGATTCTTGCAAAAAAAAGCGAACTGTGAAGTCAAGGGATCATCATGCCATGAGAAATTTCTGGAGAATCCCCATATAACCATAGGGTGGTGTATGAAAGATTTGCGGGGTACGGCGGTTATATGCGGATGCCAAGGCAATGCCCCTGGGTGTGCTGGTCTGATGTGTCTTGGCGTAAAAATTCTTCAAAAAGGAAAAGCGTTCAAGTGAAGGGATCATCTTAGCGTTAAGATGTGTCTTGACAATCTCCATAAAAAATAGGGTTGTGTATGGCGGATTTGCGGGGGGTGCGGAGGTTACATGTAGATCTCGAAGCAATGCCCTTGGGTGTGCACGTCATGATGTGTCTTGGAGTAAAAGTTCTTCAGAAAAGGAAAAGCACTAAATTGAAGGGATCGTCATAGCATAAGAGGTTTCACGACAATCCCCATAAAACCGTAGGGTGGTGTATGACGGATTTGTTGGGTGCGCCACTTATATACGGATGATAAGGCAATGCCCCTCGATATGCAGGTCATGATGTCTCTTAGAGTAAAAAAAAAACTCTCAAAAAGGAAAAGCGTTCAAGTGAAGGAATCATCTTAGTGTTAAGATGGTTCTTGATAATCTCCATTGAAATGTAGGGTTGTGAATGGCGGATTTGCAGGGGTGCGCAGGTTACATGCGGATCATGAGGCAATGCCCGTGAATGTGCTGGTCATGTTGTGGCGGTAGCTGGATGTCGTCGCAGTTCCCCCAGGGGGGCCATTTTGTGTGTGTCTTGGAGTAAGAGTTAAATGGAAAAGGGGATATCTTTCAAGTGAAGGAGTCATCTTATCATGATATGTTTCTCAACCGTCTTTGTAAAGTCGTAAGGTGGTGTATGACTGGTTTGCGGGGCGTGGCGGTTGCCCCTGGGTGTGTCGATCATTATGTCTCTTCAAGTAAAGATTCTCGCAAAAAAGGGAAATGCTTGAAGTCAAGGGATCATCATGGCATGCGAGGTTTCAGGACAATCCGCATAAAACCATAGGATGGTGTATTTAGAGTTCATGCGGGTGCGGTGGTTATATGCGCATGCTGAGGCAATGCCTCCGGGTGTGCCCGTCATGATGTGTCTTAGAGGAAAAATTCGTCAAAAAGGAAAATCGTTCAGGTGAAGGCATATTCTTAAAGTTAAGATGTTTCTTGACAATCTCCAAAAAAATATAGGGTCATGTATGGCGTATTTGCGGGGGTGTGGAGGCTACATCCGGATTCCGAGGCAATGCCCCTGGGTGTGCTGGTCATGATGTGTCTTGGAGTTAAAACTCTCTCGCGGATTTGTGGAGGTGCGGAGGTTACATACGGATCCCGAGGCAATGCCCCTGGATGTAGAGTAAAAGCTCTCTTGGAAAGGAAAGAACGTTCAGGCGAAGGGATAATCGTGGCGTTAAGAGTTAAGACATTTCTCGACAATCTCCATAAAATGGTTGTACACGGCGGATTTACGGGGGGTGGCTGTTATATTCGGATGCCGAGGCAATGCCTTAGGATGTGCCGGTCTTGGTGTATCTTGGAGTTAGAATCTCTAAAAAAACGTTCAAGTGAAACAATCATCTTAAAATAAGGAATTTCTAGACAAATGTCCATCAAACCGCAGGGTGGTGTATGGTAGATTTGCGTGGCGTGGCGGTTATATGTGGATGCGTAGGAATTGATCAGAGTGTTCTAGTCTTGGAGCATAAAGGATCTCAAAAAGGAAAACCAATCGAGTAAATGAATCATCTTACAACAAGATGCATTGCGGTTATATGTCGATGACGAGGCAATGCCCTCGGGTGTATCGAAAGCTAGAAAACATATGAAAGGGTTTTGAAGGCGTGCACTCAGCGCCTCCAAAGTCGGCAGTGGTTTGGTCTTGCTCTTTTTCCTAGAGTTTTTTTTGTTTACGTCTCTTTCGGTGGTGTCTATGGCAATGCCCCCTCCCCGCTGGTCGGTGGGGTAACGACGTTTTCTATGTTTGATCCATTATCCCATTGATTGTCAAACCCGGCAGATCCATTTTTTTAGAGTTGAACGAAATAAATGGCCAGTAATGATTTTGGCCTGATTGTTTTCTCAGTTAGCTGTGTAACTCCATTCTCGGTATAATTCTTGCCGGCTGCATGATACTAGCTGTTAGAGCATCTCTAGCTGGTCTCCTAAACAGCTATAGTGGAGTAAAATTTGAAGTTACTCCTCTAAACCGGACCTAGCTGAACTCCTAAATCCTATAGAGGAGTAGAAACTTTACTCCTCGGCAAAAAAATTTGGCCCTCGACAATAAAAACACTCGAACCCCAGCACAGTTGAGTAACCTCCCTGGCCTCTTCCCCGCCCGCACGATGTCATCGTTCCAGCCGCGAACTCCCCACGCACCACCTTTGCCACTGATGACTGCTTCACCGTCCAGAATGGGTAGTCAAGACCCTGTCGCTACCCCGAAGGCACATTGCCGCCTTTGGAGTCGTCTCATACGTTTGGGCTTGATGATCTCAATTATGATTCGGTGTGGGAAGGAGTGGCCAACGAGGAGGTGGCCAAAGAGGATGACCCAAATGGAGGTGGTGGTCCGGTCCGGCCACCTATAAAGGAGTAAAATTTTACTCCACTCAGTTTAGGGGATCAGCTTGGTCCGGCAACCTATAGACGAATAAAATGTTACTCGAGTAACTTTAATCTGCCGTTCACTTCTCTGTTTTTTAGAAGAATGGCTAGAGATGCTCTTACCTATCGAGAGCATCTCCAACGGCTGCGCCAAAAGACGCGCACGCGGGGTAAACCGAGCTTTTAGCGCGCGCGGGACATTTCGCCGCACTCCAGCGGTGGAGGGAAACTCGCGCGCGCGGAAACCGTTTGCGCGCGTGCGGGAAAAGGCAACAGCTCGCGCGTTATTTTTGGCGCACCGCTTTCGGCGCGCCTATAAAATACGATGCTCGCCACGCGCCTATTCCACGCACTCCTCTTCCTCTTCCTCTGCCACGCGCGCCTCCACCGCTTCCTCGTTGCTTCCGCTGCCACGCGCGCCTCCACCGCTTCCTCGTTGCTTCCGCTGCCACGCGCGCCTCCACCGCTCCAGCGCCCCGCCACCGACGCGCCACCATGCCGCCGCGCCGCCGAGGAGCGTCGGGCTACCGCGGCGTCCGCCTGCGCCCCAGCGGCGGGTTCTACTCCAGATACGGTCCGGCGATCTCCGGCTCGGCCTCGGCACCTTCGGGACGGCTCACGAGGCCGCCCGCGCGTACGACAGAAGGACGTCTACACGCTCCAGCAGGCGCTGGACGTCGCCCCGCCGCTTCGTCTTAACACGGCACAAGACCGTGCGGAGCACGCTGAGCGGCAGTGCCGCCTCCTCGTCGCCCAGGAGGACGAGCAGGTCATGGCGGAGTGGCGCCGACGCCATCCGGAGGACGTCGCCTACGAGCAAGTCTACTGGGCAAGGCGCCGCGAGGAGGACACGCGAAGGCGCCGCGAGGAGCGGTTGGACAGGCGTCGGCGGAAGGCATGCATTGGCGAATGCGTAGTCCGATACCGTTGCAGCAGGTGGGAGGTCGATCTTCACGGCAGACGATGATCGTTGGTTGGACATATGGCTCGATACCTCGGACGACACCGACGAGGATGATGATGGTTGCGACTTGGAGTAGTTTCTATCTATGTATGCTGTAGTAGTTTCTATCTAGTTGCACCGTAGTTTTATCTATCTATGCTTTCAAAATATCTATCTAGTTGCACCGATGTAAAATAACTTTGTATCGTTTTTTATCTATGCAATCTATCTATTAATTTATCTATGCTTCCGATGTATAAAAATGTTGTAGAATGAGCGCGCGCGTATTTTTTACGCGCTGTTGGGGCCAGCGCCGCGCGCCGCGCCAAACCAGGCGATGGGCGTGCGGCGCGTTCGGCGCATGTTGGAGATGCTGTGAGACAATCAAACCGATATGGACTGCAGGCGCTGTTGCTTTCGTGTGTCATCTTCCCTTGCAAATTATAGCATGGAAACAAAGGTTACTTTTAATTGAGGTAGGTCGGGCCACGCAATTACTTGTCATGCTGGGTGTGGCATGTCGCTGGTTTCTCCGGCACGTTCCCGCGCGCGCACACTGGCTTGATTTCGAAATTCCAAACAGATCGATAGCGTAGCTAGGCAGTGCCACACATATAGACGGAGTGGAGTGGCGTGTGTGCGTGCGTGGAGAAAGCGACCGATGGATGGAATGGATAGGTCCGACTGTGCGGTGGATCCAGGAGCGCCTGATGAGTCACGGAATGAGTTCCGGCCCACGGCGGTGACGCGAGTAGAGTACGTGACCTTGGCTGGCTTGGCCTACATATGCGTGCACGTACAACTGGGCGCCGGCCGGCTGCACGGATGGCAGGTCCGGTCCACGCGTGAAGGCACAGGTGGAATTTCGAGCCCAAAAGTGCAAGGGAAATAGTACTTCTATACGATACCGATTTTCAGAGATAATTACTACTAGTACACAATTTTTTTTTTGAGGATCTACTAGTATACAATTCCATGCTGTGACTTTTGAGAGCAATGTTTTGTTTTTTTTCTCGTGACTATGGAGAGGCTAGACAATGGTGGCGGTTGTTGAGGCGTCCCCGTCGGCCCGTACGTGGTGGGCCCAGCCACCCCGTCGGCTCGTTCCACTGCCTCCTGGCTCGGTACACACCACACTACCGCAGCTCACGAGTTTTCGTGAACAAGACCGGGGCCGGTGCCTGGACCTGACCAAGCCCGGCTCAAAACAACCCATTTTACGGCCAGCAGCTCACATGGTTTTCTTTTTCAAATACATTATTTTGAAAGGAACACTGTAGGATCTTTTTTTTTTTGCCCAAACACTGTGTGATCTCTAATACTCCGTCTGTACTAAAATACTTGTCGTTTGGGAAAACCAGCACAAGTTTCCCAACGACAAGTATTGTGATACAACAATGCAAATAAAAAGTACTGTGGTACAGTGAGAGTGCATTCGAAGGGCCTTAGTTTTTCTTTTATGATGGTCAGTCGATTCGCGGTGTTGAATCCAACAGGACTCATAGATTTAATTCCTGTCGTAAATTCTTGTAACTACAAAAGTAACTCTTCTCGTATGCAACTTACCTTTTTTTTTTTGGGTCAAATATATGGTTGGTTCCAGACTTGATTGTAGTTCTTGACTTAATGGAGTTGCAAATTTCTCTTTTACTTAGAGCAACCAAGTCCCACAGTTTCCTCGCACTGCTCAATTGCATTTGATATTTAGGGACTGTGGTTAATCTCTGCCCACTCTCACACATTTCTTCTCGAAATAGAAACTCGCGGAAATCTCCCCTCATGACAGGCGGCTCTTCATCCAAACTGTTGACATCGTGCCGCTTCCCTCCTGCATGCATGCGCCGCAAAAGTACGTACATTGATGTTGTTTCGCCCCGACACCACTGTGCAGCTGAATCGTCCCAGTTGTAGATGAAAGAGAGAAGGACGTGCGGTTGAGCTAGGCGAGGTTGAGGAATGGATGGATAATGGCGTGCAACAGGCAACAAAGATCGAGGGAGAGCAAGAACGGTTGGGTTGGGTGGTCACGAGCCTGAGTGCCGGCACTGCAGAGCCCAAAGAGAGGTGTGAACCTCAAGAAATTGAGAGAAGTGCACATAATTACTCCCTCCGTCCCTAATTATTTGACTTTGATTTATTTAGATACAAATTTATGTAGAAACGTTTTACTGTTAAGTACATTCGTATCTTAAAAAAATGTAAGACAAGTAATTTAGGACGGAGGTAATACTATTTTATTTGTTTGCAAAATATAATTTTTATACACATGTTTGAGCCGCAGTTACATAAAAATTAAGAAACATTATATGTTGGCGAATATTAGCAAGCGAGATTTCTGAGAGCCTGGTCCGAGCAAATTCTGGGACTTGAGGGATTGCCTCGTGAAAATGGACGAAACTGGCCCTTCTTCGAAACTTCAACACGAAATGACCCAAATCTGAAAATATTTCACAAAACTAGCCCTTTTACATGAGCTACAATCAAATTTTACGAGATGCATTCAGACATTGCATATTAGATTCTTAAATCTGTACAAAGACACGCAAACGGAATAACCTACGCAGTACATCGATCACCTAGCTCCTGCTCCGGCCGCTCCGCCTCCTCCACCTCTATCGGAGCCAGCTCATCTGCCTCCTCTTCCCCCGGCTGCCGCTCCTCCTCCTCCGGCTCCGACGAGTCTGGTGGCATCCCGACAACGATGCGGGCGGCGCGCGCGGCTTGTCTCGCCCGGACCTCCTGCTGGATCTCGTACCGGCGCTCCGCCGTGAGCATTGCGTAGTAGGTGATCTTCATTCGAACCATGGCGGAGCGCCAAGCATGGGCAGAACGCCGGAGGTCATGCACACTTCCCTAGTATGTAGTGTCATGCAACGATGTATTTATTAGGTTATAGACTCATTGTTTCTTGGAGTGTGCGATGTTCCAGTAACTTAGCTAGTTACCACAAACACCTCTCTCATTAAATATATACCACATAAATAAAGTTGTATTGAAGTGTGTGATGTTACTTCTAAGTTCCTGCCCATTGTGACCCGCCTCTCGTTGATTCGTTCGTTCCGTTCCGACAGGAACCACGGGCGGCCGGAACAGCAAAACAGTCGACTGTATCTGTATGCGTAGTGGATTTGCAAGGGTAGTAGCCAGCGGCCGGTCCAATCGTATTCCAGATCGCTGTGGTGTGATGGAGAGGTGGGGTGATGTGGCACTTTTGCTTGACCCGTACCTATCACTGAGGCCACTCACTCAGCTCAGCCATAACTCACAATACATACATACATACACACACACACACGCACGTTCAGTGTAAAGCTTCAAATTTCATGACCTGCGTGGCTGCCAACCGTCAAACCAACGGTGACGTGATCACGATGCTGAATGAAACACCAATTCGTATTTGGGGTGAAAACTCTTATCCCAGCAGTCTTTATTGGTTGGGCTCAACAACGACAAACTTGAGTTGTTACACCCTCGCAAAATAAAAAAAGAAGTTGCCTTGTAATCTTGTTGAAGGGTTGTCTATTTGCTATGGTGCTAACCTTTATTGGCTGGTCTCGGCAATCTGGATGAAAATACTTGTCGAGGTTATCTTTGACCGGATGTGGGACGATGACGTGAGGATGGTTATCCCTTCCTAAATGTGTTGGTGTGGAAGAAATCGATTTAGTTATAAGTGTTTTATTTTAATTGCATTTGTTATGTACTCTGCATAAATAATTTATTTATTGGGTTTTTATCATTTATGCCACTAGTTGTGTCCTAGTACTCAGTTTTGGCATTAGAAGTTACAACTACTCAAAAATGCCATCGATCCGTGAGATACTTGCTAAAAAATGCCATCGTTCCGTTAGATGCTTGCTCAAAAATGCCATTAGACATTGTTATTTTCACATCAAACCCGTTAATCATGTTATATGACAAAAGTAAGCCTAGACTCAAATGTCAGTTCTCTCTTTCACACAATGATAAGTGTGGCCCCACTTGTTAGGATTAACCAAGCGAATGATTTTAAAGGAAAATAAGAACGTTGTTGGATCAAGTGGACCCCACACTTTATTGTGGTGAGATAGAGGGAGGGCTGACATGTTGGTTCATAGGTATTTATGTCATTATAACATGGCAAAGAGAAATTGGAGATCACAATAATGGTGTCTAGTAGCATTTTTTAGCATGTGTCTAACGAAGCGATGTAATTTTTGAGTAGTTGAAAGTCCTAATGGCAGAACTGAGTAGTGGACACAACTGGTGGCACAAATGATAAAAACCCATTATTAAAATGGTTATGTGCATGGCAATGATGCAGAGGCCAGGGATTTCCACCTTCTTTTCAAAAATGATTTTTCCAATTACAGCTATAAATCAACCCGGCATAAAAAGTATACTACAAAACATGTACCTCCGATAATGTGAGATGGGATTAATCAAATAGAGTATCAATCATATAAAAGGTGGGAATCCACTTGGACGAGAAGACAGACAGTGACCCAACTCAACACTCGCCCAGTCTTGCTTGCTCCAGGTAGCCTAGGAAGACGCTCTAGGCTCTACCTTGAAACACGCATCACTAATAAAATAATTATGGCTTTTCTAGCCATGTACAACCATGCATGTACACAACAATAAATTCATTACTAGCTCCGTTTTAAAATGTAGTGCATGCTTTAAAAAGAATGTTGGACATATCTATGTTTCTTTACGTTTATACAATAAACTATTGACATCTAAAATACTAAATAAATATAATATAAAACTACACTTCTTGATGAATCTAAGGGCATCTCCCGCGCCGACCGGCAAACCTCCCGCAAGCATTCGGACCGAGCTGTTTGGACGCTACAAGCCATTCAAGGATGTCTTGTATTTGTCCACGTATCGGTCTGGGTGTCCGTTTTCCCGCAAACCGAATGCAAAACAGGTGTCACGCCCAATATGCGACCCTATCCAAAAGGAACTCGACGGTCCCACCAAGGATAGACCCGCATATTGAAACGCTTTTGCAAGGTGGATATCATTACATCAACATTACATAATTCATAGGGATACATACATAAGGCACAAATGCCACAAGAATACATCAACATCAAATACAAGATCAACATCCGACTACGGATGAAACATAAACAAACTCAAACGACATCCACCTCGCTAGCCCGGGCTGCCGACTGGAACCTATTCCCCGATCGAAGAAGAAGAAGAAGAACTCCAACACAAGCAAACATCGCTCTCGCGCCATGATCATCGCAAACCTGTACCTGCAATCGGTGGTGTAGTAATCTGTGAGCCACGAGGACTCAAGAATCCCATTACCATGGGTATCAAGACTAGCAAAGCTTAAAGGGAAAGGAAGGGATAAAGTGGTGAGGTTGCAGCAGCGACTAAGCATGATATGGTGGCTAACATACGCAGAAGAGAGCGAGAAGAGAAACAAAGGAACGGTCGTCAACTAGTAATGATCAAGAAGTGATCCTGAACTCCTACTTACGTCAAACATAACCCAGAAACCGTGTTCTCCTCTCGATCAACCCCGAAAAGAGACACTCACGGTTACGCACACGGTTGGTGTATTTTAATTGAGATCAACCGGGTTTTCTACAACCGACATTAACAAATTCCCATCGCCACATAACCGCTGGCACGGCTTTCGAAAGTTCAAACCTGCGCAGCGTGTCCCAACTTAGCCCATGATAAGCTCTCGCGATCAACGAAGGATATTCCTTCTCCCGGGAAGCCCGATCAGTCTCGGAATCCGGCTACAAGACATTTCGACAAAGAATAAAACAAGACCAGCAAGACCGCCCGATGCGCCGACAATCCCGATAGGAGCTGCACATATCTCGTTCTCGTGGCAACACCGGATGAGACAGGCTACGAGTAAAACCAATCCTCAAGTTGCCCTAAGGTGGCCCCATGAGTGGCTCGGTTCGAACCAACACTTAGAGAAGCACCGGCCGGGGGGCTAAATAAAGATGACCTCGAGAGAGCGACTCCCAAGGGAAAAGTAGGTGGTGGTGAGGCAAATGGTAAAACCAATGTTAGGCCTTGCCGGAAAAGTCTTATTCAAAGCGAACTGTCAAGGGGGTCCCATAAATCACCCGACCGCGTTAGGGACGCAAAATCCGGGAACATAATACCGATATGACGGAAACTAGGGCGGCAAGAGTGGAACAAAACACCAGGCATAAGGCCGAGCCTTCCACCCTTTACCAAATATATAGATGCATTAATTAAATAAGATATATATTGTGATATCCCAACAAGTAAATGAAGGAAATATGCCCTAGAGGCAATAATAAAGTTATTATTTATTTCCTTATATCATGATAAATGTTTATTATTCATGCTAGAATTGTATTAACCGGAAACATAATACATGTGTGAATACATAGACAAACAGAGTGTCACTAGTATACCTCTACTTGACTAGCTCGTTAATCAAAGATGGTTATGTTTCTAACCATAGACATGAGTTGTCATTTGATTAACGGGATCACATCATTAGGAGAATGATCTGATTGACATGACCCATTCCGTTAGCCTAGCACTTGATCGCTTAGTATGTTGCTATTGCTTTCTTCATGACTTATACATGTTCCTCGTAACTATGAGATTATGCAACTCCGTTTACGGAGGAACACTTTGGGTGCTACCAAACATCACAACGTAATGGGTGATTATAAAGGAGTACTACAGGTGTCTCCAAAGGTACATGTTGGGTTGGCGATTTCGAGATTAGGTTTTGTCACTCCGATTGTCGGAGAGGTATCTCTGGGCCCTCTCGGTAATGCACATCACTATAAGCCTTGCAAGCAATGTAGCTAATGAGTTAGTTACGGAATGATGCATTACGAACGAGTAAAGAGACTTGCCGGTAACGAGATTGAACTAGGTATTGATACCGACGATCAAATCTCGGGCAAGTAACATACCGATGACAAAAGGAACAACGTATGTTGTTATGCGGTTTGACCGATAAAGATCTTCGTAGAATATGTAGGAGCCAATATGGGCATCCAGGTTCCGCTATTGGTTATTGACCGAGAATAGTTCTAGGTCATGTCTACATAGTTCTCGAACCCGTAGGGTCCGCACGCTTAAGGTTTCGATGATGGTTATATTAT
Source organism: Aegilops longissima (assembly GCA_021605205.1). NCBI lineage: Eukaryota > Viridiplantae > Streptophyta > Magnoliopsida > Poales > Poaceae > Aegilops > Aegilops longissima. The sequence goes on along the minus strand of CM038681.1, from coordinate 655,842,441 downwards.
GAGTTTATGAGTTTTGATGTACCGAAGGAGTTCGGAGTCCCGGATGAGATCGGGACATGACGAGGAGTCTCGAAATGGTCGAGACGTAAAGATCGATATATTGGACGACTATATTCGGAGTTCGGAAAGGTTCGAATGATTCGGTATTTTCGGAGTACATGAGAGTTACGGGAATTCGCCGGGAGAAGTATTGGGCCTTATTGGGCCCTGCGGGAAAGAGAGAGGGCTGCCTAGGGCAGGCCGCCCCCAAGGCCTAGTCCGAATTGGACTAGGGGAGGCCGCACCTTCTTCCTTCCCTTCCTTCTCTCCTACTCCTACTAGGAAAGGAGGAGTCCTACTCCGGTGGGAGTAGGACTCCCCCTGGTGCGCCTCCTCCTTGGCGGCCACCTCCTCCTTGCTCCTTTATATATACGGGGCAGGGGGCACCCCATGACACACAAGTTGATCTACGGATCGTTCCTTAGCCGTGTGCGGTGCCCCCTCCACCATATTCCACTTGGTCATATCGTCATGAGCTTAAGCGAAGCCCGCGCCGGAGAAGTCATATCGTCATGAGCTTAGGCGAAGCCCCGCGTCGGTGGAGCATCATCATCGCCACCACGCCGTCGGCCGACGGAACTCATGCCCGACACTTTGCTGGATCAAGTCCGGGATCGCCATCGAGCTGAACGTGTGCGTAACTCGGAGGTGCCGACGTTCGGTGCTTGGATCGGTCGGATCGTGAAGACGCACGACTACATCAACAGCGTTGTTATAACGCTTCGCTTTCGGTCTCACGAGGGTACGTGGACAGACACTCTCCCCTCTCGTTGCTATGCCATCACCATGATCTTGCGTGTGCGTAGGAAATTTTTTGAAATTACTACGTTCCCCAACAGTAAACATGTTCCAACAAGGAACAACATCTCCATGTTCCAACAAGGAACAAACTTCATCTTCACCTGCAGCTAACAACGCTATAAGAGGGGCTGAGCAAAGCGGTAACATAGCCAAACAACGGTTTGCTAGGAAGGGTGCAAAAGGTTAGAGGCTGACATGGCAATTGGGATGGCTTGAGCAACAGGTAAATAGGTAGCGCAGCATAGCGATAGAACGAAGCAACTAGCATAGCAATGATAGTAGTGAGATCCAGGGTAGCGGTCATCTTGCCTGAAATCCCGCAAGGAAGAAGAACGAGTCCATGAAGAAGACGAACGGTTGAAGCCGAACCAAGCGTAGACGAACGAATCCTCACGATCGCAACGAAACGGGAACTAACAAGAAGAAGCACACAACATAGGTAAACACACCACATATGAACAAGGCATGATGCACAACAAGCACGATGCATGACGAAGCTACATGAAGCTACTCATGGCAAAAGATGATGCATACAAGACCAACACATCAAGGCAAGTTTAAATGAGGCCGGGAACAACATATAACAATTTCGGTAAGTCCTCATATGCAAATTTCGAAATTGGTCCAGATCTGAATAACTTTATGTTCAAGTTGTTAAACAGCAAGTTAAAATGCACCACGATGATATACACGAAATTCTAGTCAAGTTACATATAAAGTTCATTAGATTCGGAGCTACGGTCTAGAAGATATGAGCAAAACAAGATAAACATGGCATTGATGCAAAATGCATACAACCATCAAGCAAACACCTCAAAACAAGGAACCAACATGATAATATAAAACTACATGCAAAATGAAGCAAGTTTCATATAGAGCACACTCAAAACGGAGCAACGAATCAACACATACACCCTATACAAGTCATGACCACAATCTGTCCAAAACAGCAAGTAGGCATATTGCAAGCATCAAAACAACATGCTACAGCACCTCAACATGAAAACAAAAGGCATGGGCATGATGTACAGGTAAAGCATTACAAAACATGAACACTGAGCTATCTCCAGAAATGACTAGAACATGCTCAAAATGACATGGCAAGATTGCAACTAATAACAGTTTCAGGCATTGGCAGAAATAACAACAGGTTGCAATGTTTAGAGCTATGAAACAACATGTTACAGGAACTTATCATGGCAAACAAAGGCATGGCATGAATCTACTCAAAGCATAGAACAAAAGTCCCTTACTGACCATAAGCCAAAAAGGATCAGAAAATATAGTAACACCCATGTCAATATTGAAAGTTTCGTTAACAGATTCAACAACATGGCATGTCAAAAACTGATAACAAGAAGGCATGTTTACAAGCTCAATGCACTCACTACAGAGCCTTATATGATAAACTAAGCATACATACATCAAGAAGACATGGCATAGAAGATATACATGGCAAGAAAAATAACATAGCATGCAAGGATCAACCACAACAACCTAGGCAAAATTGAATAACATGTATACAATCTGCCAGGAAACATTTTATAGCAAAAGTAGAGCTCGATTGACTCAAGCTAGACTACTCCATAATTGCAAACAAGGGCACGGATGGATAGAGCAAGACATTCTTTACAAAACATCCTTACTGAAGTATCTCAAAATATGCATGGATCTCTTGGTAGCATCAAGTTAACATGGCATCAAAATATCAGCAAAACTGGGCTGAAATCAGCAACAACAAGACACCTAGTTTGCATGCTTGTGCTAGTCACCACATAGATCACAAAAATACATGGCATATACCCCTGGAAAGATGGCATGGCATATTACAAAACACATGTAGGACTCAAGTCCATAGGATGCACACATCAATCATGGCAAAAATGACAAAAGTGCAAGTTCTGATAAAAATCAGAAACTAACATCACATAGCACTCTTGCAACAGCATTTCGGGCATCAAGATGAGCTCAAATGAAAATTATGCAATGAGATGAAATGATCTAATCTTCGAGACGAACATTTTGACATATTATACGCGCAAAACCGAGTAACGATGACAGAGTTACGATGCGACGAAAATGGCACAAAATATCACATATTCGGGGACTTGGTCATTTTCAGAAAAAAAACAGGTGGGCGTAGAAAGCTATATGGCGCACAGGGCGCGGGATAGTGTCGGCTCACCACTGGGCTTCGGCCCAGGTCGCGGGAAGGGGCCGGCTGGGCTGGGCCTCGGCCATGAGGCCCACAATGCGCGAGGAGGAGGCGCCGTCGTCCTCCTCGATCCCGCACGGACCGGAGACAGGCGGCGGCGGCGGTGGCGACGCCGGCGAGGGCACGGGCCGGGGAGAGCTGCAGGCGCCGGATCCGGCGGCGGCTCCGGATCTAGGCGCTGGGAAGACGAGGCGGCGGAGGCGCTCCGGGCCTGGGACAGGTTGCCGCTGGTGTGTGTGCGTGAGGCGCTGGGCGCCGCGGAGGAGCTCCGGCTGGGCGGCGACCGCGTGAAGAGGCGGCGAGTCAAAGGCGGCGGTGGCGACGCCGCGAAGAAGCGTGGCGCGGAAGGCTGTGCGGCCATGATGGCGGCGGCGACGGGCCCCATGGTCCGCGATGGCTTGGCGGGCCTCGGCGGCGGGGCGCTCGCGGTGGGCACGTGGCGGCGCGAGAGTGGCTGCTGGCGGCGGCGCGGGAGTGTCCGGCAGGAAACGGACATGTCCGGCGACGGAGGTAGGAGATCTAGGGTTTCATCTGAGGGATTCATCCGCGAATTTCGGGGGGGAGGGGCTTATTTATAGGTAGAGGGAGCTAGGAGAGTCCAAATGAGGTGCGGTTTTCGGCCACGCGATCGTGATCGAACGACCGAGAGCATGGAGTGGAGTTTGGTGGGTTTTGGGCAACTTAGAAAGGGGTGTTGGGCTGCAACTTAAAGAGGCCTTTGCGGTTACCCGGTTAACCGTTGGAGTACCAAACGACCTCCAAATGATCCGAAACTTGACAGGCGGTCTACCGGTGCTATACCAAGGCCGCTCGACAAACCTCGGTCCATTCCGAGACCGTTTGACACCCGCACACGAAAAGAGGTAAAAGGGGGCGCCGGGAGACATAGGAGCGCCGGATTGCAAAACGGACAACGGGAAAAATGCTCGGATGCATGAGACGAACACGTATGCAAAATGAAATGCACATGATGACATGATATGAAATGCAGATGATGACATGGCAAAGACAGCGAATAACTGAATGACACCTGGCGCATCGAATCTGGGGCGTTACAGCAGGGGAGCTTTGTGAGAGTTCGGACACCAGCCATGTATGACTCCGACACCCCCATGCCACCTAAAACTGAGGGGGAGTCACACATTTGGAGCTGGCCGCATTGTTTTCGTGCCGAAACCCCCATTTCTCCATCTCCTCTATGATCCCGCTGCTCCCACCCAAATTCCTGCCCTCATTCTTCCCCACCGCCGCATGGACCCGTACGGAAAGCTGCCGGAGACAGTGGAGGTGGAGAATTCGGCGAAGGCGGCAACCCGAAAGATCCAACACAGCAAGCCCGCCACCTCTAATAAAAGGTAAAAGAGCTCGGATAGCCAGTGTGGCAGGGCAGAAAAATCCTTTTTTCTGCACGGACTACCGAACTGAGATAATTTTGTGACCGGCCGTGTAAAAAACTATGAATATCGGCCTTTTTGTTGTTGTGATCAGGCGCTATGCATTTGAATTTCAAATTAGTTGGAATTTGGTAGACGTTTAGGCAGTGCCATGGCTACGCCCTGGCCCAGCTTCGGTGGAACAGTAATTACTGTAGCTACATTATATGAAGTGTTTTCCTTCCACGCCCGGCGCCATGGCCTATGCAGCCCGGGGCCTAGCTACGCCCCTGTGTTTAGGGTGTGTGGTTGGATGACCGGCTCCTACATCCATGTCGATGGATTAGTCCGAAGCTGTCCGCAGATGGACACAATGTTCGATTTTGGGGTCAGTGTTGGAGATGCCCGAATGATTCTAATTTTATTTTGTGGATGTTGATTTTTTTAAAAACTTGATCAAACGATTCAAACATACACTTCTTTGACTTTTAGAAATGAAAATATGCACTGCATCTTGAAATGGAGGGAGTATCACACCAAATTCACAAGTGATCTAATTAACGGAAAGTGACGCGAGGTATGGGTGGATTATACAATATCCACATCGTCTCTCGAATAATATTACATAATCACCAAATGGATATGATTAATAAATCTGTCCTGATGTACCAAGCAATGATTAATTAATATTCAGATATACATGTAGATACGTACCTACCGATAACAGATGCTACAAATAATAACACCATGAGATCCAGATGACAGCAAAAACCTGTGGTTGGATGGTTAGAGGGATCGTAGTATCCCCACCTCCGGGTTCAAATCTCGACTTCGATTTATTCCTGAATTTATTTCAGTGAGAGGAGACGTTCCCGTCGACAACGAGGTGCCTACGGTGACTTTGTAAATTTCAAGATGATATGCCGGCTCAGTCTTTCAGAGGTGCTCATAGAGGTAGGGTGTGCGTGTGTGCCTTCATAAGGGTGAGTGTATGCGCGTGTATATGAGCGTTTGCGTTTGTACTGTGTTAAAAAAAGATCCAGATGACATGATTTGGTGGACAAGTCTCAAAAAGCTAGCCAATATATTTGGGGCCCATTTGGCGATCCACATGATGTCATCTTGGACAATGGCCGTGTGAACGTGCCCTTCCGATTTTCCATCCTAGTCTGTCCTTGATTCTTGCCTATATCTGAAAAATATACTTACTAACCTGTATACCCTACAGTAAACACACTCAGAACCTGATTTATCAACTTGCTTATACAAAACGTATATATCTGTCTAGCTGTAAATCCACAGAAGGGATGCATGTCGATTAGGGTTGCCAGCCAAACTAACTACAGAAGGGATGCAGTCCACTGTGTACGTACAGCAACAGTTAAAAATGCTACTACATTGTATGGGACTGCAAAATAGTACGATTGTTGACCCGCAGGCTGGCCACCTCCAACATGCCATCTGCGTCTGCCTGGGTCCTGGGACCATGCATGCATGTACTAGCAAAGTGCAAAACAGTTTTCTCCAACAGATGTATGATAGAGGCAACTATTCCCAACGTAAATTGGATGGCCAGGGCACCGGCACTATGCAAAACGGCAAACAACAAAACCCTGACATTTCAAAGAGATAGCCACCTCAAGTCATTTTTTTACGAAAATGATCCAGAAATCAAAATGCACCGGAAGTACAAAGCATCTCAAACATAATAAAAGTTACATTGAGATTCCTACATCCCCAGACAATCACTAATGCCACCAAAACAAGCCAGTGATGCGCCGTTGTCGCCGCTCACCTACCGGAGCCGGCTTGACCTTGTTGATGACAATCAGAAGTCTTTGTGCAGGTGACTCTAAGGACCAGCGCCCTGGAGCTTCAGTCGCCGCATTGAACCCTGGCATAGATCTGAAGCACTTGATACCAGATCTCGTCAAGTGGTGAGAAACCCTAACCTCACTGCCCGAATGACACAACAGGAATCTACGCCAGAGTTCCGTCGACAATGTCCACACGAACGAACTCGAGGAGGATCGTAGCTTTCCCAAGACAAACTCGAAGAAGTATCGCCGCCATCCGCCTGAGCACTGCATCGGCAAGGACTAAAAAACCATAACCTAAACTAGTAACAGGAGTGGAGGCAGAGGGGAGGCGAATCCACGAGCTCAGCGGTGAAGTTCGGAGAGAAGAGTTTGCCGTATCCGCCTAGGGTTAAGGTAGGAAAAGGAGAGGAAGTCTCGTAACATGTCCGTGTATGCGTAGAGTCACCTCAAGTCAATAGCAGCATGCGTTTTGGTTACGGTCAACTAAAAGTGTACTAGACCACATATTATTTTCTAAAGATGGTCCTCGATAACATGACATGATGACTTCTTTTTTATTTTATTGAGATTTCCTTTTACACAATTAATTTCATTGTATTGTCATTACATAATACATCAAAATTAAAACTAAGTTAAACAACATGATAAACAGAATAAAACAAATTAAAGTGGCAAAAAATAATGAAATTTCATCAAAATCTGGATATATATATACATAATATTATTTTATTGTTTTGTATCTAGTAAATTATTTTATGGTTTTGTTCTAGCAAAACATAAAAGATCCTGGATTCTCCATTTTAATTCAGAAATAGAGTTTCTTGTTCATAGAAGGAATGAAAACAATTCTATATAGAATGTGTTAGAAATTATGCCTAGATCCAATGTAAATGGAAATTTTGTTGATAAGAGCTCCTTAATTCTGGCCAATATTTTGTTGCAAATATTTCTCTTTCTAACCACATAATTACGAGTACCTTCGTTGTTTTCCCTGAAAAGGAGGGTCAAATGGGTAGAATTGATAATATTTTGTTGATAAGAAGTAGAACTTTCCCAAGTAAAGTTTATTGAGGGAGTTAACCACTTCGATGAAATGGTTAACTCTGCTATTCCGTTATCCACTGGAATCGAGGTTTAGTATCTTTTAGGTGTTTACGTTTAAAAAAAAAGGAGGATGTATCCCCGGCCTCTGCATTTGAGCGATGCATACAATTATTTTATTAATTATTCACAAAGTCCTTACAAAGCTAATACATCAGTAAACCTGAAGCCATCATCTTGGCAACACCTGTCGCTACTCCTATCCCCGTGATGAAGGGGTGCCGAATGTACAAGCCTAATACCAAACAGACATCGCACCAACACCTAACATCTAATGCCGGATGCCCATCCAAGCCATATACCTGGACTGGGTTACACACCGGTCCGGCGCACTCTCAGTGGGCACCACATGCGCACGCTACAATGGCCATCACCTCCTTCACCCACCGATCCATCCTCAGATCACATACTGACGCATCGACCTTGCCAGGCCTCTCTGCCATTGACGCCACCACGACGCCAGACAGCGTCGTCCTCCTGCACGAGTCCATTGCCACCCATCGGATGCCGAGTCTCCACCGCGCCACGCCGCCGAGATCCGCGCAGTCGATGTGTAGGATGAAGTACCGACACGAGCGAACGGGAATAGATAAGAGGCTTGTGGGATTGACGTGAAAGTTGTCTGGCACCCCTAGGTATTCTCTACCTACACACCTTGTTTGAACGTAATGAAATGAGAAATCTATTTCTTTTTGGAATAATGAAGTAAGGTAAAAGTATATCACAGGAGCAGAGCGCACAACTACTCATCGACTCGTGTGAATGTACTAGTGGCTTAGTGGCTTTAGTGGCAACCAACCCTGCGAGGAATTGTTTATGTAGCTAGGCAGACATGATCAGACAAGAGATTATATTCAGTTGGTGGTTGAAGTGAGGCTTAATCTAATCCCGGGCCTATCCAATCACATCACTAGCAGTCAACAATTGGTGTCCTAATCCTCTTTTTAGGTACTGGACACCCTTAATCTGTGGTCAATATATTATTCCACTAGCGATTGCCATTGGGATTGGGGGAAGATTCTCCAGCAACAGCCTGCAAATCAGGGAGGACTAGTTGCCCTTAATCCGGGACTATTATTCTAATTGTCATTATAACGAGCATTGTCGAAAATTTCTGCGTACCGACAAAACTTTGACCTGTTTCAAATCTGCACCAATTACAAGTCATCATTTGATAGGAAACCCTTGTGCAATTGGAAACTGTTCTAAATGTGTGCATCAAATTTGGGACTGCAATCTTTTTATAGTCATGAGGCAAGAGGTATGGCCCAGGCTGAATACACGACGAGTCAAAAAAGAAGCCTCCAAACCTCGCGGAGAGGACAGACATCAGACATGGGCCCACCTGTCCATACCTTTTGATCAAAAGAGAAATGGCCTCCAGGAGAAACCATCATTTATATATGGTTTAAAGATCTTGCAATGTGAAAGGTGTGTAAGGACTGTAAAAGCACTCTCAAACAAATTATTAATAGATTAAAATTTTGAAACTGCAGAAAGTAATAAAATTATACTAGTATTTGAGATTGTAACACCGACAAGCGTAAAGCAAGTAGATGTAGATTTGCGGACAATTCAGTGAAAGAACATACTCCATATATGTAGGCACAAAGACTACGAGTGCATGGTGCAATACTAGGTATTTTTTCTGGGCGGGAGGGTGCAAGCTGGTTGGATGAACTGGGCAAGTGATATGGGCATCTAGATTCTGCGCAACTGGGATATCGAGTATATATATTTTTTGAAATGGAGACAAAGATTGCCTCATCTATTAATTAAGCAGAAGAGAATTGCCCAGTTACTTACGGAAAACCGGCCAACAATCAGAACAACAAGGGTCAAGCCCACTCCCATAGACCGAAACACACAGGGCAAAGCCCACCCTAATCGACGACAAGTCGACCTGCGGCCAGACAACGCAGCTCCGACTCTGACGGAGAATTCAGAAGAACAAAACCAGGCACGCCTGGCGCCACGGAAGATCGCCGAATGGGCCACCTACAACCAGTCATCGTACATCGAGGGGCCCGCCGCCGCAGCTTCGACTCCACAGCAACAAGCAAACCAAGGCAAAATCATGGATACGCCGGAGAAGAGCCGACTACAACAACCATTACCGCGTCGCCGATATCGCTCCCACCATCATCGTTGCCACAAAAGTCTGGTCGCCACAGTGATTCTCTCGGGGCCGCAGCCCCGACATCCACCGCTCCGTCGCGCCCAGCGCGATCAACCGGCACCGCCTTCCGGGACCGCCGCCCCGACATACCACCGCTCCCCTCGAGCAGCAACGCCGCACTACCCAGCTGCTCGCAGCCCACGCTGCTCAGAGCAACCGCTCGCAGACCACGAACGTCTCACCACATCCGGGGCGGCCGCCCCGGCGTAATGGGCGCATCGACCGATCTGAGACCCCTACCGCCCAAGCGGGACAAAAGGATGCCATCCAACCAATGTCAAGATAGAACCCCACCTCATAGAGCTGCCATTCACATTGTTCCCATGATCGCCATCTAGATGCACAATCAGAAACCACCCGGAGCCGCCGCCCCGACGTCCACTTTCCCCGACGACGAAGAGATCCGTGCAAACGGCAACATGCTGACCCTCCAAGACGATGCCTCAAAGAAGGAAACGACGTAGCCGCCGTCATCGCCTGCTTCGACCATCTGAAGGTAGGGATTTCTCCTAGAGAGTTGTGTAATGGAGCTCCATGCCAACACCTTCAAAAAGGGGAACGAGGCCATGGCCATGACGCCGCTGTTGCCGGCACTGACCCAAGGTCGGTGCTAGACTTTCGCCCGGAGCTCCTTCACACCTCCGAATCCGAGCAGATCCGAAGCATTGCACATCGCATAATCCCCATGGTCGACTTCCATTGGCTCCACCTCGTCGTGCAGCTGCTGCCGCACCTCGCAACTGCGCCGGCAACCACAACAGCACCTCCCAGACCCCGCTCGACGCTAGAACCCGGCGCCCAAGCCCCTTGTGCAGCTGCTGCCCGGGCTCCTCTGCGACCACCGGCTCCGCCGCGAGCTGCGCACACTCCAAGACGACGCCACCGCTCGCGCACCAACGTAGCCTGCCACCGCGACCACCGTGTATTGATACCAATGTGTCAATATTGATAGTGAGATTATCGTTCAGCTACTGTCGTGGCTACAACTATGGCCTTCTACTGGTCCTTTGAGGATGGGATTGCATCACCCTGGCATTGCACTATTTGCGGCTGCTGAGTTTGAGGTAGAATAATCGTTTCCTGGGGGGGGGGGGGGCTGTAAGGTGCTTGTGGGTGGCAAACCAACTTTTTATGCAGAATGAGAGAGGGAACGGAATCGTGTCTGCACCTGCATTTGTTCGGTCTGGTTTTGTGTTAATTAGCACGATGATTATCTTGCGGTATCTCTGACCTCACACCTCTGCTAGTTGATTTTGGGGAGGCAACACATGTGGGTAACAAAAATACTTTCTCTTTCGAACTTGCGTGGTTTGAAAGAGAAGGATTCCTGGATCTGATAGCCAGAGAATGGGCGATAGATGCAGGAGGAAGGTCTCCTATTGAGAGATGGCAGAATAAGATTCAAAATTTGAGAAGTTTCTTGCGAGGATGGGCTAAGCATCTTAGTGGGATCTATAAAATTTAAAAGGAGAGGCTCCTTACACTTATCTAGTCCTTAGATGTGAAAGCCGAGTCCTCCATTTTGCAATCCTCGGAGCTTCATGCCAAAGTTGATGCGTAGATGAGATTGAAAGAGCTGTTGAGGGAAAGGGAGATGAAGTGGGCATTGCGAGCCAAGGTTCGTAAAGTTGTCCAAGGGGACGCTAACACTCAATTCTTCCATATGATTGCCAATGGCAAGCACAGAAAGAAAAGAATCTTTCAACTTGAGCAAGATGAGGGAACGATTATAGGACAAGAGAACCTAAAGTTTTACATAAACAACTATTACAAGCAGCTTTTTGGGCCTCTAGAGGATAATTTTGTGTCCTTGGATGAGTCGAGTATTGAGGATGTGCCTCAGCTGGCTGCCGATGAGAATGAGGTATTAACTGCACCATTCTCGGAGAAAGAGGTGTTTGATGCGATTGCACAAATGAAGAACAATAAAGCTCCGGGGACGGATGGATTTCCGGCTGAGTTTTATAAGAGATGTTGGCACATTATTAAAGGGGTTCTGTTACCGATGTTCCAGGATCTGTTCTCCGGACAACTTCAGTTGTTTCATTTGAATTTTGGAACAATAACCTTACTCCCGAAGAAAACAGAGGCTGTGAGAAGCAGTTCAGGCCTATCTGTCTTCTTAATGTTAGTTTTAAATTTTTTACCAAGGTTGAACTAATAGACTCACACTGATTGCGCACTCTGTGGTGCAGCCGACCCAAAGTGCTTTCATGCCGGACAGAAACATCCTAGAAGGGGTTGTAGTCCTTCATGAGACGCTCCATGAAATCCATACGAAAAAACTAGACGGGGTTGTTTTCAAAGTGGATTTCAAAAAGGCGTACGATAAAGTTAAATGGCCGTTTCTGCAACAGGCTCTGTGCATGAAAGGTTTCGACCCGGCTTGGAGGAACCAGGTTGAATCCTTCACGCAAAAAGGGAGTGTTGGAATCAAAGTGAATGATGACATAGGTCACTATTTTCAGACACATAACGGCCTGAGACAAGGAGATCCGATTTCACCTATTCTGTTCAACATCGTAGTTGACATGTTGACCATTCTAATAGGTAGGGCAAAGGGTGCTGGTCAAGTAGGTAGCCTGGTACCTCATCTAGTTGATGGAGGGGTGTATATCCTACAGTACGCTGATGATACTATAAATTTCATGGAGCATGAATTGGCAAAAGCGCGAAACATGAAGCTGGTGTTAGGCTTATTCGAACAATTGACTGGGTTAAAGATTAACTTTCACAAGAGTGAATTGTTTTGCTTTGGAAGAGCCAAAGAAGAACAAGAGGCTTATAAGCAATTGTTCGGATGTGAATTTGGGAATTTACCTATTACGTATTTGGGTATACCAATTCACCATCGTAAGCTAACAAATAGAGAATGAAAGTGTTTTGAGGATCGATTCGAGAAGAAACTAAGTTGCTGGAAGGGAAAGCTGGTGTCGTATGGGGAGGATGGGACTGCATCACCCTGGCATTGCACTATTTGCGGCTGCTGACTTTGAGGTAGAATAATCGTTTCCTGGGGTGGGGGGCTGTAAGGTGCTTGTGGGTGGCAAACCAACTTTTTATGCAGAATGAGAGGGAACGGAATCGTGTCTGCATATGCATTTAGGGATTGACACTCCCGACCCCCGAGCCGCTCCCGTGAGCGTCCTCGGGGGAAACCCTAGCACGCCGCCCCTCGTCCTCCCTCGTCGATCTCTCCCCCCGCCGCCACCGCACAGCACCGCCGGGCAAAGTCCGACCGGCGTTGGTGGCGGTGGGGATCTTGCCCCTCTCCTCGCGGTTGGCGTCCGACGCGGGACGACACAGCACGAGACGGCGCTGGGCTGGGCGGGGCCCAGCGGCGCTGCGGAGGGCGTGCTGGGTGGTGGCGCCACTGCCTAGCGGCGGTGCAGCTGCTGCTTAGGGCCCCTTCGACGCGCGGCGACTGCGGCTTCTCTGGCGGCGGCACGTCCCGGCGGCGGCTTGGCGGCGTGGTGCTGCGGAGCTTCGGCGATGACTCGGCGGCAGGGTGGAGGGCTGCACACCGTCCAGTGGTGCTGCCTCCGCGGCGGCTGCGGCTTGAGGCCCTTGAGGTGCTTGGGTCTAGGCCATGGCGGCTGGCGAGACGTGGTGTTCGTCGGGGCTTGTCGGCCTCTAGGCACCATGGGGGTGCCGGCGGCGACGCGTGCCCGGCGTGGTGACGCTGGTGGACGTGGTGGTCATCTTCTTCCAGAGATGGCCGGCCAGAGGCTTGGTGATCGGATCTCGAGATCCATCATCTTGTCCCGGCTGCGAGTAGGGGAGACATGGTTGCCGGTGAAAACCGAGCCGACGCCAAGAGATGGCGGCGTTCTCGCCGTTACCTTGATGGAGGCATCGTCGTGTAACTACTGTCGACCCACTCGTGCTGCTCCGAGGGAAACCCTAGGATCCGGTGTTCCAGATCGGACGATGGCGGCACTGCGGTGTCGTTTATCTCTTGGGAGCATCGTTTGTGGAGCAGCGCTGGAAGTCAGTGGCAGGAGGTGGAGCGGCTTCGTCTTGCACGGAGCTTCGGTGGTGATGTCAAGTCATGCCTGACTGACAGGTGCTACGCTTTGTCATACCTGGTCGGCAGGTGCTACGCACGACATATCTTCCCAGGACTTCAAGCTGTGTCGGCTGGTGACACCTGGCAGCATGGCGCCGAGGTGTATCAGTGGCGACCGCGACGTGCTCAGCTGTTTGCGCGCAGGGAGGAGGTGCCGTTGGGCGCCGTGGTGGCGTCAACGATAGCTAGACCGAGCAGGGTTGATGTATCAGTACAATTCTGAAGATGGAGCGGTAGCAGTTGGCGGCGGCGACCTCTGAGAGCACGCCGGACCAGTGTGTGCCCCAGACCCGGCAAGAGGCTAGGTCGGGGTCTCAGGTCTTTGATGTTAGGCTTGACTGCGATGTCTGTTGAGTATTAGGCAACAGGCTATCTACGCCCCTTCATCAACTGAATAGGTGTAGCGACAGTTTGTTGCTTAGACGGCGGCTTTAGTCTTACTTTTGTATGACTTTGTAAGGTCTTGTGAGAATAATTAATAAAGTGGTCGTATGCATCGCCCAGATGCAGAGGCCGTGGGTCATCCTCCTTTTCTTAAAAAAAAAAGCACGATGATTAGATTAGCCTTTGTTAGTTTGTTCAACTTTTTTGTGCCGAGTGGGGGAGGATACACCGCTTCCGGATCCCCTGTCCTATTTTCTCATTCTTTGTCTATCCCCTATCCTGGATAGCTAGCAGAGCACTGAAGATAGTCAACTTTGTTGTGCTGCGTGTGATTTCTGCCTGGCTCATCTGTCCTTTTACTCCCCTGATGGTCCCTGCTGCTGCTAATCCAGTTGCAGTAGATAAGGGCGATCAAAATTCTGAAACTAAAATGTTTTAACTTGATGCAACTTTCCTTCTAGTGCTGGTTTGCTCTTCGGTTTCCACGAAAATGGAATAAAAATGTGGTTTTGTCTTCGGTTTCTGCAAAAATAAAATAAAAAATTGGTTTGCTCTTCAGTTTATCACATCACATTAGCTGGTAGTAGAGCCAGCACGAAAGAAGTGTGAATGTGTCATGATTGTCATGCAAACGCACATGTAATATGAATAATGTGGCCTGATTGGTTGCCTACTGGTAAAAAAGAAGGAAGAAGAAGAAGACTAAAAAAGGCAAAAGCTGCTTAAAATGATGCGCACTGCATTCTCCGAGATTCTTTTTTTTGAAACGGAGACAAAAGATTTGCCTCATCGATTAATTAAGCAGAAGAGTATTGCCCAATTAAGTAAACGGAAAATCGGTCGAAAACCGATACAAACCAACCATACGCACGGAGCATGCAACCCTATAAGCACGTAATCCGACAACCAACCCTCACACCGCAACATCGCAAAGATATATAGCCCCAACGAGAGTAATTCGGCCGAAGACCACGCGCACCACCAAAGCCACGAAGACAAGTCAATCCATAAGGACAACCCAAGATACCGATGACCATCCATCAAGCAGCTGCAGACGCCTTTCCTGTGACATCACTCTTCTTTCCTTTGCTCCTAAGAGCCTCCTCCACAATTGCATTGCCAGATCCCGGGCTAACCCTCTCCAAACGTTTGAGCAAGCTATGAAGCTCTATTTGGAAGAGAATCTTATTGACCTTATCACGCACAGAAACTTGCCCAACGGTCAGATGCGAGTGAGTGACCGCAACATCAGAACCTCCACGCTCCACAGAGGTGAGCGACTGTGTGGGCTCCAAGGGACCAGGCGCCAACATACCAACCGCCTCAACATCAACAATCGCAGGTACCACCGGCACGATGGACTCAGGCACCTCGAGTTGCTCACAAGACAAAGCCTCCGAGTTAGGTGCCAACACACTTATCTCATCAACCTCGTCACTCAAAGACGCCACATGCCCAAAGGCCATAGATGAGAGAGTGACAGAACCAACCAAGCCTCCAATGTCCACAAAGGCGGGCGGCTGACAATACTCTGACCGTGGTGGTGGTGATGGCGTCATGGCCACCGCAAAGGACTCCATCGGTAGCACCATAGGTGATTCCCCACAAAGCTCCCGCAGCTCAGGCATAATCTGCAGAACTGGAGCCACGACCTCGGGGATGACCGCATTCCCATGAACAAACGGCGTCGCATGCCGACCACGAGGAGAAAAATCTCCAAACAAGCATTCAACCTCCCCATCAATGGAACCAACCTGAAGCTCGGGCAACAAAGGCACAAAAGAAGCAACATGAAACTTGGCAAGAGCGTTGCGAAACTCAGTGCGGAGCAGCTCAACCTCCTCAAGGAGCTCTGCGCGCAATAGGGCAAGCTGGGACTCCAAAGTAGAGACCAAAAAGGCATTGACATTGGAATCCTTGCAACACCCAGATTGGGACCTTGGCGGCACCGATGCACGTGGCGACGAGTGGCCCACGACCTCAGCCCAACTCCTATTCAACGAAGGACGAGGCTGGACGCATGGGGCGCGGCTTCGCTGGCGTGGCCCCCGACTGCTGCTGACAACGCACCGTCCCCGACTCCTGCCAGCGCAGCTACGTCGTCCTTTGCTACTGTTGAAGCTGTGCCGTCCTTGGCTCCTGTCGACACCGCGTCAGGTCTGGACACAGAGCGACTTATTTTGTGGAGCTCCCTTGCTGACGAAGAAGAAGAAGAGGATGATGATGAGCTGGCCCCGCCGACGCCACCTCCGATTACCAGTTCCTCAGTTTCGCCTGCTCGGTCGGGCATGGAGAGTGATGCGGCCACCACTACCCTCCACGACGCCCGTGACGGGGTGGAGGAGATGCTTGAGGCCCCGCTCCACGGACAGCCGGCTCTGCTTGGTCCATCTTCCGCGTCGGCATGTAATGGCCTTTCTGCTGCCACTACCGCTCTTGAAGCCGAGGTGGGCTGGGAGCATGTGGGCCAGGGGCACCGTTCCGATCGAGGTGCTCCCCTCGAGCTGTCGAGGGAAGGTCTCGAGCGTAGCCTGGCCTTCAAGTGTTGGGCTCGAGGAAGGTGCTTCCGTTGCCTCGAGCGTGGCCACCAAGTCAGCGCATGTTGTGAACCATTCAGATGCATTCGCTGTCGTCGCCCTAGTCATCGGGAGAGGTTTTGTCGTGATCTCTCTCCGGTTGGTTGCGACCGCTCTCCGGTCGCTCGGGCTGACTCTCCGATTCTCCGAGATTCTGAATCGCGCCTTTCTGAGGTTTATGCATGAAGTGGCGCCTTTCCAAACAACTTCACTCCCCTTATGCTTTTGCCCTTTGACCGTTTGACCACTACTTTGTAAACTTCATAGCAACTTCATACTAACACGTAGCCGCCGCCTCCTCCTTATCCTCCACAAAAAGCTAGGGTTTTTGCCTCCCGCCGCCGCCGCCGCAGGTCCGCCTCCTCTCCGATGGCCTTAGGGCCATGGGGGCGCAGTGGATCTCGGTAAGGGTCGGCGGGAGGGCTCCGTTTTTAATCGTTTCTTTCAGTTTTGCTAGGGTTTGTGTCCTGCTCAAGAAGATGAGACGGCGGCGGCTTCCTGAAGATGGAATAAAGGTCTCCCCGCCTAGCCCCCGTTCCGGCGATGCGTCTAGCATCGTTGGTGGGCGTGTGGAGGTGTGTCTCCGGCGGATCTATCTTTGGTGGATTTGCTCGGATCTCGTCGTTGTTCGTCTACGTTCGTGTGTCTTCGGATTGGATTTTTCTGATCTACGTTATTCTTCATCTGCGGCGGTTGCTGTTCTGGTGCGCTGGTCCTACGGGGCCTTAGCACGACGACTTCCCGACTGTCTACTACAACAAGTTGTGCCCGACTCCGGTGATGGAGGGGCGATGACGGCGGCGCGCCTTCGGCTCGCTTCAGTGCTGGTAGTTGTCGCTAGGTGGTCTATGGATCTGGATGTGATTTCTATTATTTCTGGTATTCGTTGTACTGCCATGATTGAAGATGAATAGATCAGAAATTTTCTCGCAAAAAAAAAAACTTCATACTAACACAGGAAAATGCACATAAGATATCAAAATGTTTAGAAAAACATCACCTGTATGCGCTTTTCATTTGCATTCATGACAAAGGTTTCGAACTCACTATCTTTACATCCAAAGAGAAACGATATAACTACTGGAACGCCGAATCATTTGCATCCAGCCGGGTTTTTTTCGTTTTTCATTGTGAGTTTTTAACTAAACCGGTTTTATGTGTTTTTTCTTTCTTTTCTGTTTCTTTTCTTTAACCTTTTCCCCTTTTCTTTACTTTTTTCTTTATTATTGTTTTTTCTTTCTTTAAAATGCATGAGCAATTTCAAATCCGATGAATTTTTTTTCAAAATTGATGGACTCTTTTCAAATTAGATAGCCTTTTTTAAAATTGGATGAACTTTTTTCAAATCTGATGAACTTTCTGTGAAATTGATGAACTTTTTTTTCAAGATCGATGTTCTTTTTTACTAATTTGATGAACTTTTATTCAAATGGATGAACTATGACGTTTTCTTTTCAATTTTTTTCAAATTCAATGAACTTTTTCCATACCTTTGATTTTTTTTTCTCAAATTCGTGAACTTTTTTCAAAAGCGATGAACATTTTTAATTCACATCGTTTTTAGTTTTTTGCGAATTTTTAAATTTTTCATCCTTTTCCAAAGTGAACGGTTGACTGCAACTATTCAACCGCGAGCTGTCCAATTCGATCGAGTGGCCGGGGAGGGTGCGTGTCTCTGTGTGTGTGTGTGTGGGGGGGGCATTTCACTTTTATTGCAGCGCATGATGGATAATCAGCAGCAGCAGCTGTAGCACTCAACAGCGACCCGCGGCCGCTTGTGCAGTTTGGATCACATTAGCAATACTGCTGCATGCCGTGATTTGCAAGATCAACGCTCGAGTTAGCACAGCTGCTAGTTCTACTAACTAGTAGTACTATTAGCGTCGTGTGCGTCTTTACTCTTTACAGGGCGTGTGAAATGAAGGCACAAGGGTTGGACCAAAATGGTCAGGCAAATTGACACCCGTTCCCAACTGTTACTACAATGGGTGACTTCCTCGTTTCGCTTTCAAGTCAGAGAGGCTATATCGGATCGATTCTGCCATTCATCACTGCTCCCAGTAAATGACTCAATGCCCAATCTGTCATGCATCTAATCTAATCGTCTATGTATATTAGAGCATCTACAACGCGACGCCCCATATCCATCCCAAACGCCGGGCCGGGTTGTCCAGTCACTGCCTAAACCTAAAATTGTCACCCAAACGGACCTGCCAAATCTGGTCAAACATCCGGATTAAACCGACACTCTTCATCTCCAGTTCATCATATCCGAGGTGGATATGGGGATGCCCGGGCACACGCGGACACGCCTGTCACGTAGGATCCGGCTCACTATGGCCCACCTGACCCCACACATATTGAACCCTATCCGCACTCTGGACGAAACCCTAGCCGCATTTTACTCCACTCCACTCTCCTCCGCCCACAAGCTCCCGTTCGGCTATCCCCAACCTTCTTCAGCATTGCAGGCAGTGGATTTGTGTCCTACACCTCCTGATCCGTTGACTGGGAGCTCCTCCAACGTGGCCCCAATGAGATCTATTTCAAATGCATATCCCATTTTTACGCAGCAGGGTTATGAAAACCCACGAGAAGCAACTGGACGAATTGTATGTGCCAATTGCCATTTAGCTAGCAAGCCCGTCGATATTGAAGTTCCCCAAGCTGTGCTTCCCGATACTGTATTTGAAGCAGTTCTTCGAATTCCTTATGATAAGTTCTTTTTAGTTTATGACTCCGATCAAGAGCGAGAAATCCTTGATTTGGGATTGGACATAGAACCTGGACCCATCGTAGAGACGTTTAGTTCAAAAGAAAGGATCGTATCCTAATGGTAAGAATTATACTTTCGTGGAAATACAGCGCTATAGACTTCAATGCGGTAGAGTAGACGTTTTGTTCCTAATTTTTCTGGACCAAACCTCCGCTCCGACCCAACGATACAATGAATTTTTTCTGTTCATATTCATAAATAAAAAAGATTCGGAATCGCAATGCTACTATATGCGTCCAGAGGAGTATTTGGAATAATATTCTTCTATAATCCATTATTGCGGGGGGTCTTACTAACAGGGCTTGGTTGCACGGGACGGGTCTTCGTCGAAAAGCTAACTGAAAATGAATCGAATTGTTGATTGTATCATAAAGGCCCTTATGCCCACGCCCTAATCTACCCCCCGGAGGAGTATGCGCTTCTAGAAGGGACATTTGGCGATAAGCTTGTGCCTGTTTGGAGAGATAATCATGAAGTCTTTCTATTTTCTATTAAATCGAGGAAAACACGAATTTAGCTGTGAAATAACTTTACAAGAAATCCGGACACTACCAAACCAAATACGACGAGTAGTGGGGTCTTGAACTCCGCCGCTCCCTGGAGGAGTCTGCCAGGCAGCGATCGAACTCCATCTGGCGGGAATTCATTGCATCCGCCAAAATGGCGTATGAATCCGGCCCTAGGGTTGTCGCCGCTGCCTCACTGGAGGTGGTGCGGTCTGTCTGGTGTCTGAATGACGTGGTGGATGCGCAACCTCTGCGTTGGCGCCGAGGCGGAGGTGCGCAACTGCTTAACATCTGACGCAAATATGGCGCGCGTGCCCGCCATGCGAGGTAGCGGGTGTGGGAGTTCGCGATAGTCTTCGCGGCAGACGTCGACGAGGCGGAGTCGCTCTCTCCGGCGCCGTATATGGTGCCCGACAACCCCTAGCATCACAACTGCGTAGCGGTGGACGTGTTCGGCTCAGACCACGACGGATCCACCGGCGACGTGCAGACACATGCTCAAATAAGGAAGAGTAGGACATGGTAGACGGCGGTGGCTCATGTCCCATGTCCTACTCTACCTTGCCGGCTACCAGCCCTCTACTTCGGGGGGCTCAGCCGGCGCCGGACATGGACAGAGCAGACAACCAAAAGGATGGTCACCGGCGCAAATTCAGACTAGGTCTATGTTGCATGTAATCGTATGGATTTGATGATTTAAAAATAAGGTATCTAGTTGTGAAAATAATTTTGTGTGTGCTGTCCAATAACCGCTCTTAGACGCACTCCGGATCACGGCATGATGAAAGAGCGTTCCTGGGGATCACACTATGAGACCCGTTGTCGTTACTCATTGTCCGTTGCGTAAAGCCGATTCGTTGCAATCAGAGGTGGCCTCGGTAGGCAGGCAGTGTGAACTGGCAGATCCAATAAAATTGGAACGATGTAGAGAAAATTAGCATGGACCCCGTGCAAGGATGACACACACAAAAAATAAGAAGCCCCAATAGATACATTTTTTTTGCGGGTGCCAATAGGTACATTTTAGAGGGTAACCCGCAATTTGCCACAGAACTCTTTAATTTTAGAGGTAATTTTTATTTTTCTCGCAAGGGTTATCATGGCAATTCACATTTCGTGCATACCGGGGAGGTGGTCCAGCCAACGCAGACCTCCGCCGATGCTACTGAGTTGCCCATGTAGCCTGATTCTTTCGGTTTTGGGAAGCTTCAATTTGTTTTTTTTCTTTTGTTTTTTTCTACCGGTTTATTTTACATGGTTTATCTTCATGTTCTATTAATATTTTCCATAATTGGTTAGTAAATTTCTAAAATTCTGTTAATATTTTTGAAAATTTGGAACATTATTTAAATTCTTGGAATTTTTTGCAAACTCATATAATTTTAATGCATGAAGAGTTTTTCAGACCCATGAACATTTTAAAATGCAAGATTTTTTTTAAAAATTGATGAACATTTTTAACAAATCATGACTAATTAAACTCATGAACAGTTTTTTAGAGTTTGCAAATATTTTATTCATATTAATGAACTGATTTAAAATTTGTGAATGATTTTTGAAATCTAAGAATATTCTTGGAACGTATCAGTTCCACCTTAGTTAAGAAAGTTGAATTTTTGAGGGCATGTATATTTGATCTACACTAGGTCACGTGTATGACAAAGTTTAGTATGGGGGTGAGAGATTTCTAGTTAAGTCTCTTCTTCATACACCCTGCAGAGTTAATCTAGCAACTTGAATAATCATACTTGATGATGAATATAGGTAACTAGAGTTTGTTCCCAAAGCCTAGAAGCTACGTAAAATAAATTTTTGCATAAACCAATTAGAGGCGTCTAACTTGATTTTGCAGGTTGCATGTTATGTAGTATAGGTTTTGCCATATTTATGAGAACATGTATGAGATGTCTATATGACGTATTATTTAACATGACATGCGAGTAATAGTCATATGATTGTCACTTTTATGACATGTGTGTCAACGTTATATAATGCAATTTTTATACAGTAGCTATAGAGATAGTGGTGATAAAATATAGATTACATATGGTGGTGACAACTTTATCAGGCCATAAGCGAAGTCGAAGAAGAAAAAACTGAAGAAACAAGTCATGCAGAAAAGTTCTTCCACGACAACGTTTTCTACTGCCACGGCAACAACTACCGAAACTTGTGCCACAACATCATTTTCAAGATACCAGGACAAGGAGTTTTGGCAGAAATCTATTTTTGCTAAAACTACTGTCACAACACAGTTTTTGGCTGGCACAACAATGCTTTTGGCTGAAATTTTGCTAAAACGAAGAGAACTCTGATGGAAGAGGCTATACCATATCATGCTATTATGTTTATTCCTTATTTTTTGTACCGTTTTGATTGCGCATTAGTCATTTCTATTATGGTGGTCTCTTGTTCTAAAATATCACGTAGTTATTGTTCCCTAAAGTGTAGCACCGTCTACAACACATATCTTTTCGGTGTACGCAATGTCCGCATGTGTACGAACGATCAGAGAGGTGTAAGGCGGGTGAAGGGCAGACGTCACAACGAGATCACATGGTTGTATTGACGTTCAAGGTCAAAACATCCTAAGCTCGGAAGACGCTCATCAAAGATGAAAAAGAGTCACATTCGGCGGCTGGTGACGGGGAGGGGAATCCCGGTGCCTCCGCTCCGGTTAATAGTTTAGGTTAGGGTATTCTCCATGCAGGTGTGGCGCTCGGGTGGATTGCAGTGGTTCTTCTTTGAGTTTGTTTTCCGGGATCTGATCCTCCTCGACTTCGTCCATTTAGATGTAGTCGACGAAACCCCGTCGTAGATCCCTGCCATCTCCTTGGGCTGTGAGGTTAATTAGGGTGTCTAGTCGTGTGGCGAGATCTGATGTCTGGTGCTTCAGATCTTTTCGAGTGTTCAACGGTGACGACTGCGACTCCAGGGTGATGGTCCTTAGGGGTATGCGCACGAAGACCTCCCGGGTGTCATCGAGAAGGTCAAGCCGGCGCCGATAGGGGCACGTCGGTGGCTCATTATCGGAATCTCGCTGTAATTTTAATTATGTCTGAGCTGCTTTGCACTTCTGGTGAACTTTAATAATAGATCTGGATCATTTTTGCATTTTTTATTTTCCATTAAACAACCCTAGCTAAAGGTATAGGGTCCGCAAGTTAGGGACACGTGCGATGGTGGTTGGTGAGGTACAGCGCAGCTTGGCGGCAGCCTGACACGGTGAGGTAGTGTGGTGGCGGGCCGGCAAGGGGCGGCGCGGGGCGATGCAGTGAGGGAGGGGAGAGGTGAGGCGAGCCGCGGACGGGGGAAGTGTGATGGAGTCACGGTGCTGCGTGGTGACGGAAGGGTCTACTCACTGGTGGAAAAAAGGCCTTTGGTCGCGGTTCGCAACTGCCATTAGTCGCGGTTGCGCAACCGCGACCAAATAAGCGCGATTAAAGCCCCCACCTTTAGTCGCGGCTGCTTAAGAACCGCGACTAACGGCCCGTCCACGTGGGCGCCAGCGGCCGTCAGGCGGAGGACCTTTAGTCGCGGTTCTTCGCCAACCGCGACTAAAGGCCGCCGCAGGTTTAGGGTTTTAGCCCCCCTAAACCTGTTTTCTGTTTAATTTGTATTGTTTTATTTCTTTTGTGCTTTATTTTAATTTTGAAGGAGTTTCATATATTCTACGGTACTACATACATGCATATGAATGTACAATTTCAAATAAATTTGAAATTAGAACCAAAAGAATTCAAGAGGAATATACAATATATATTCAATATCATCGGATGACCATATACAATTTTGAACAAGTTTCCATACATGATTTAATCCATATAAAGTTCTACGTCCTCGTAATAGTGTTCTCCTTTAGGATGGAGGACTTCCTGCTGAACCATCCAGCTAGTTCCTCTTGAAGTGGTCGGAAGCGAGCTTCGGACTAAGCATCCACGGAGGTTATTCCTCCGAGCATTGGTATCACTCGAACCCGCCAGAGGTGTATCTCGGATCATCTCACGAACATAGTATCCACATAGATTGGTCTCCGGTGGCTGAATATCCCCAGCATTCTTAGCATTTGACCTTTTGAATTCTAGCTCTTTTTTGAATTCACCGACCTTTGTATCTACGAACCGTCTCCAAACCCTACGAGGCAAAGAAAATTAAATGAACAAGAGAGTTATTAGTTACTTGATATTAGGAAATGAACGAAATAGGCCGATCGACATAGAGCGCAAATGAATGAAAATAATTACTTCTGCAGCATTCTTCTCATGCCGCCCCAAAGCTTTGGATCCATATTCAGAGAGTCGTGGACGAGACATTCTGAGGTGTTAACTTTAATTACTAGCAGAATCCAGTGGAACCTGCGGACACGATACATGCACAGTACGTCATGCATAACTCATCGATTAGCCGGCCACATACCATGCATGGAGTAAACAAAAGAGAATGTGCTCAAGACAGAAACACTCACTCAAAATGGTAAGGAAATAGAATATCACTTTTGAGTTGCTGCTTTGTAAGAAACTGTCACAGGTCTGCCTCCACGTCGGCGGGGTGACGCTCCAACACACGTCCATTAACGATGTGTGGGTCAATGAACCCAACATCATGGATGTTTCTTACTCTGCATTCCTTAATCTTCATTCTGCATGTATAATAGCGGACACAACAATATAGTTAGGACATATATATAGTGCAGGCAATATGAACGAGATGGGGTAGAAATTAATAAATCACTTACGTAACGTAGCAACCGATGATAGATTTGTCGAGCTCGCGAGATTGAAAAGCTGGAACAATTCACTCAGTTCAATTTGTACATAGTAATGTTTGAAGTGATGCTCATGTCTAACTTCCGCATAAATATATTCTTTGACGTTTTTATTTTTATGTAACCCTTGTACCATTTCAGCAGACCTTTCATTTGTGGAGGTAGATCCTTTTCTCGCGCAGGCTCGACGAGAGGCCCATTCTTGACATATGTAATTACTACCTCCTTCATGGCGCCTCATCAAGGCCTAACAGTTCACGAAGAGTAATACCTAAGTTGGCCGCTTGTTCTCTCGCACTCACATAGTCAATCCCTGTGTTGCCGCAGCTTGTATGATCTCGGGTCATCCGGACAGAAGGCTTCCACTATAAGCGGGCAATCGATTGTTTACTTTGTTCCCGAGCTGGGCAACTTGTTTCCGCTTTTTTACTTTCGCCTTCTCCGCTCTTTGTTCTCCTTGAACATGAGTGCCTGCCTGCAAGTTCACGTGCATAGTCGTTAGGCAGATTCTTCGCGGCTTGGGACGATGTGCTCAAAATGACTTAGCCCACTTCTTTTGCTCATCGAAAATACTGGCTTGGGCTCGGGCTCTCTTTTCTTCTTGCAGTCCGCCTTCCATTTCTCCAAATCAGCAGCCGCGGCGCGCCGACTTCCTCGGCACTACGCTCCCAAGGCCTTGTGGGGAGAGGCTTCATGATGGCTCCGTACCTTTGTGGTCTTAGGTACATAAGGGTCCGGGTTAATAATCCAGACTGCTTCTTCTTTGCCGAGGTGGATTGGGGCGGCGTCGATCACCCGCCGGACGTTAGGATCGGGGGCGGCGTCGGCGACGTGACGGAGGTGTAGGTGAACCGCCACCACCACCACCACCACCACCACCGCCACCGCCACCACCACCACCGTGAGGGGTGGACTTGTTGTCCTTGGCGCCTCGCTCGAAACTTGATAAACTTCTTTTGCCATAGAATGAAATGGCGCTTGACATCTCCAAGTCTTTTCTCCCCTTCGTGTAGCAATGTCAATCTCTGTGTCCTCAAACCCTTGGACTATGTCCTCCACCGTGACACGAGCATAGCCATCTTGAATGGGGTTGTTGTGGTGGAGTGCTCCTGTAAACATGGTAAAGCACTGCCGATGGCTACCTTCATGGACATGTTCCCGATAGGATAATACAGATGACATTCTTTCATCTCCTTTATATCGCCCACGGGTAGCGAGGAGGCTCCGGTGCAGTAATTTCACCACCGAGGCTCCGTGCAGTAATTTCGACCACCGAGGCTCCGGTGCAGTAATTTCGATCGTCGGTGCATCTGCACCAGCCGGTGGGGCCTCCATGGAAGCCACGCTGCTTCTCCGCTGCTGGCTTCCGAGATCCGCTGGATGATCTTCATGCTGCACCGAGCTGCATCTCTTTCGCTACTAGTACACTCATGGTTTTCTTCATCACATCCATTTCGATGCCAACCGCGCCACAACATCTGCTTCCCGATCCATCTTTCTCTTACGGCTTCAGAAACCGACGGGTCATCGCTCGGGGAACCCTATTTTCCACGGAATGTGCCCCATGCCTCGTACACGCCCTCCGTGTTCAGGATTCCCGAGGGCTTTTGTCAGTAGCGTCGTTCTCCGTTGAACTTGATCTTCCCTGTTGAGCATCCTTCATTGCGTCAATAAGGGCTTGGGTGGGTTTAATTAATTTGCCCCGTAAACACACTCCCCCTCTCTCGGGTTCAGCGTTCCCCATGCCCGTACCACCAGCTTTTGGCCCTTGGGTCCCATCCTCCGCACTGGACGGATTCTCGCGCCTCAGCTCGTTCTCCATCTTCTCCAACCTAGGCACCCAAATGCGATACCCTCCTGGCCCCATAACATGATTGTACTCCTTCTTAGCCGATTTTCCTTATTTTTTCGATATTTGAACGAACTGCTCCGATTTCTTTTGCTTCACAAATTCTGGCCAATCATGTTTCAGTTTCTCATATTGTCCTTTGAAATCGGAGTCTTGTTCTGCTTGACAAAGTCACGGGCTAGATTTTGCTTGAATTTCCGAATGCGTCGGCCATCTTATGAAGAGCGAACTGTTTGACTAGCCTCCTCCTCTCCTTGTTTTCCTCAATCTTGTTACCCTCCTCATCGAATTTGTTGTATTCCGGAGGTAGAACGAAATGTTCCATAAGCTTCTTGAAGCAATCTTTTTTTGTTCTCTTATCGACAAAAGTGAAACCATCAATTCGTGCCTTCTTTGGCTCATTCCACTCACGGACGGTGATCGAGATGTTGTCTCTAACAATGGCTCCGCATTGGCTGACAAACTTGGTGGCGTTCTTGCGGGGCTCAGCTGCCTGCGGTTGTAATTGTCGACAACCTCGATGGTGCATGTTTCTCCTTGTTTCATCGTCTTGGTTGCGCCACGCTTGACGACGCACTCGATTGTTTGACGATCCGCCGAGGGCTAAAATAAGAAAGAGAGTCGCTGCGTTAGTACATACATATTTATTCAAATCAGTTAGTTTGTATCACCAGAGGCTCAATGTATATATATACCTCGCGCGGAGGTGGTTGCTACTTCCATTTGAAGATCCTCTTTATCGACGTTTGTTCGGCATCATCTTGTGTGGCGCCCTTCATCTTCACCGTCAAGGTTCAGATAAGAAGAGATATCATCTTCTTCTTCTCCGGTCGGCACATATAGAATATCGCCGATGCCGAACATATGTGCTTCACCGTCCGGATCATAGTTGTCCATAATCGGGTCAGCTCTATCGTCCGCCATTATGTCAGTCCTGAAAACATGTAGTAAAAACAAATTAATTAAGTGAAGAAAGGCGGTGGCGGTGGCGGTGGCGAAAGGCGGTGGCAAAAGGAGGGGCGAGGAAGGGTGGGAGAGGGTGTCGCGGTAGAGAGCGCGAGACGGGCAGAGGCGACGGCGTTACGGAGAGGGAGGCGAGGACAACACACACGGAGAGGGAGGCGAGGACAACAGACAACCACGTCTTCACGAATGTCATTTTGTGAAGAAACTTTGCAAGCAATTAAACATTTGTCAATGTTTGGTAAAAAAAATACAGGTAGCGTCTGTTGCTCCTAATGATTGGAAACGGTTTCCAATTGCCAACGAGGATTTAGATCGACTACTACTACTAGATTTTGCTGGTCCACTGATTTTGGATCAACGCCGGGATCGACAACTTTTTTTTTAGGATCTTGAAAACAACTACGCGTTCAAGGTCTGTCAACAGTCTGTTTGACTGGTCAAACTAGCACATGGGTCCCGGTTGTCACTGACTAACACTAATTAACAGTTTAATTAGTTAATAAGTTAATTAGGTTAATTAACAGGATTAATTAAGTTAATTAATTAATTAATTACTTTTAATTATTATCATTTTTAATTTTTATTTATACATATTTCTTTTTGTTCTTTTTTTTAACGGGGGGGCCCCACTGGTAAGTGGCCTTTGAGGCCACGTGGGTTAATGGCGCAAGGCGTTGCAGGCATGGGCGCCCGGCGAGGCCAGCCAAGCCCGCGACAAGGCGGTCGTGTGGGCGCGGGCGGGCGCCAAGCAAGCGCGATCGGGAGGTGTGGTGGTGGCGGCGATGGGGCGGCGGCATCGGCCTCGGGCGCCATGGTGTCGAGGAGAGGCGAGAGGCGACGGTGACGAGGCCGGGCGAGGGCGTGAGCCAGAGCAGCGGCGTGGCGGCACTGAACAGGCGCCCGGCGACGGAGCGCCATGGGTCATGCCCTCGTTCAAAGACGGATCGAGGAGGTGCCGGCGCCGTCGGGAGGGGACGGAGAGGCGAGTGAGGCAGTCCAGAGCAATGCGAGGCCGGCGGCGGTATGCTGCTGGGCGAAAGGGGCGACGGCGGCGGCGCCGAGGGCGAGGGCGACGGCGGCGGCGGCGAGGGCGAGGGCGACGGCGGCGGCGCCGAGGGCGCGCAGAGATTTAACAGCGAGAAACGGCGGCGGCGTCGAGGAGCCTTTGTATTTATAGCCCCCTTTAGTCGCGGTTGGCGGCGAGACCCGCGACTAAAGGTGCCCTTTAGTCGCGGGTCGCCTGCCCAACCGCGACTAAAGGGGTTTTGGCGGGTTTTTTGCGTTCCCGCGCCCCCACCTTTAGTCGCGGTTGGTCTGGCCAACCGCGACTAAAGGCCGCCGCAGGTTTAGGGTTTTAGCCCCCCCAAACCTGTTTTCTGTTTAATTTGTATTGTTTTCTTTTTAATTTGTATTGTTTTCTGTTTAATTTGTATTGTTTTATTTCTTTTGTGCTTTATTTTAATTTTGAAGGAGTTTCACATATTCTACGGTACTACATACATGCATATGAATGTACAATTTAAAACAAATTTGAAATTAGAACCAAAAAGAATTCAAGAGGAATATACAATATATATTCAATATCATCGGATGACCATATACAATTTTGAACAAGTTTCCATACATAATTTAATGCATATAAAGTTCTACGTCCTTTGTATCTACGAACCGTCTCCAAACCCTACGAGGCAAATACAAATAATATGTCAAAAATAAAACTAATTCAATTCTATATGTTAAAAATACAAATAATATATCAAAAAATTCAGAAAAATAGAACTAATTCATTTCAAAATTCTTCCCGGCCAGTTCTTTCCCGCCTATGTCTTCCCGCCATTTCTTCACGCCTATCTATCTTGGCGTATCGATGCTCCTTTTATAGGCACGGCGCCGCTTCTGCTTTGTCTTGTTCCTCGAAGCAGTATGTCAGGCGCTACCCAGCGTGTTCTGTCTAACCTTTAGTCCCGTTGCACCAACCAGCCGGGACTAAAGGTTAGATGACCAGCTCGATTCCTCTTCTTCCCGCCATTTCTTCCCTGTCTTCCGCCTCTTTCTTCCCGCCACTTTCTTCCGCCTCCTGTCTTCCCGCTCCCATTTTTCCCGCCATTTCACACTACATATATGTAGCCCGGCTTGGCCATCATTATCACATCTCTACAATCTCTCATCACTCTCTCATGGCTTCCACCGCACCACTCTAACCTACCAGCAGGTGGAGGAGCTTTGCGCTCGAACTACCCTTGTCCACCGGCTACAAGCGTCCCCACCGGCTGGAGCCTAAGCGCCGGGCGGCGTGCCGTCCCTCCGTCCCTCAGTGGTACTGCGCGGCGGCCATCACGAACCACTACTACCTCGACCTCACGCCGAGCAGCGGATGAATCCCGCCGGCATCCCGATAACCAGCATACTTGGGACGCCTTCTTCATCAATCGGCGTGAGAGGCGCCGCCGGTATGAGGAGGACGGTCGCCTCTGGGAACTTCCACGAGGCCGGCCGTCGGCTATGGTGGTATGGCGGACTCTGCAGAGCGTCATGGACTACATCACGGCGGCGATATCCCCGCCTGCGCTACCCTCGATTCGAGCCACAGCGCCGCCGCGAGCGACGACAGCGACGACAAAGAGCGACGACAGCGGCGGCGGCATTTACGGCGGCAACTTAGAAGGCGACGACTACCAGTACAACGACGACGGCGGCTATGAAGACTACGAGTATGCATATTATACGCCTAGGCAGGAGTATGACTAAATCACTCCAAATTTCATGTATCATCAGTGGTATCTCGAATTATTCGAAAATGGACACCAAACACATCACGGGTAATATAATTCACATGATCCATTCAACAAAGTTTGGTACAATAAATTATTACACATCATTTCTTCCCTTGTGTCCCTGCTTGCTTACGATTGTGCCGTATCCATGGAGCATCCTCATCATTTAACTTAATGCTTGGGTCGGTGTTCACTTTGAAGGGCGGAATTTCAGCAAACATATTATAATCTTCGACATGTCTGTCTTGTCCTCCACTCCCACGATGTTTCTTTTCCCTGAAAGAACAATGTGGCGCTTTGGATCATCGCATGATGTACTGATCGTTTTCTTATCTTTCTGTTTCCTCGGTTTGCTACTCATGTCCTTCACATAGAAAACCTGAGCGACATCTTTCGCTAGGACGAATGGTTCGTCAAGGTAACCAAGATTGTTGAAATCCACCATTTTCATTCCGTATTGCTGGTCCACCTTTACCCCACCTCCTGTTAGCTTGAACCATTTGCACCGGAACAAAGGGACCTTAAAGGAGGGTCCATAGTCAAGTTCCCATATCTCCTCTATGTAACCATAATATGTGACCTCTTGCCCATTCTCGGTTGCTGCATCAAAGCGGACACCACTGTTTTGGTTGGTGCTCTTTTTATCTTGGGCGATCGTGTAAAATGTATTCCCATTTATCTTGTACCCTTGGAAAGTCGTTATAGTCGAAGATGGTGTCTTGGCCAACATGTACAGCTGATCTACAACATCATTGTCATTCATTAAATGTTTTCTCAACCAACTGCCGAAAGTCTCCATGTGGGCCTTCCTAATCCAGGATTCAGGCTTCCCCAGGTTGTCAGAACGTAAAATATTCTTATGTTTCTCAAAGTACGGAGCCACCAAGCTGGAATTGGTCGATGCAAAGTGTGGTGTGCTTGATCGAGAGAATGGCCGTCCATACATATCGTTGATTTCCTTCCGATCGTGCCTTTTCCACTTAGTCTCCCCTCGTGCGCGATCGAGGAAGACCAATCGGCTTAAGGTCAGGAACAAAGTCAACACAAAACTCAATTACCTCCTCATTTCCATAGCCCTTGGCGATGCTTCCTTCTGGCCTAGCACGGTTACTGAACATATTTCTTTAATACTCCCATGAACCTCTCAAGGGGAACATATTGTGTAGAAATACAGGACCGAGAACGAAAATCTCTTCGACTAGGTGAACCAGGAGGTGCGTCATAATATTGAAGAAGGATGGCGGAACACCAACTCAAACCGACAAGACATTGGATCACATCGTTCAGTAACCGTGGTAGAACTTCTGGATTGATTACCTTCGAGAGATTGCATTAAGGAATGCACATAGCTTCACAATGGCTACTCGAACATTTTCGGCAGGAGCCCCTCAAAGCAATCGGAAGCAATTGCGTCATAATCACGTGGCGGTCGTGAGACTTCAGGTTTTGGAACTTTTCTCCGCCATGTTTATTATTCCCTTTATATTGGACGAGAATCCAGACGGGACCTTCATACTGCTCGGGCATTCAAAAAGATGACCTTCTCTTCTTTGGTCGAGCGTAGCTGGCACGACCTTGAAACCATTCCGGATGCGGTCATCGGGGTCTTTCAAACGTTGCTGGTCCTGCCGTGCTTCCTTTGTATCATTTGTCTTCCCATACACGCCCAAGAAGCTTAGGAGGTTCACGCAAATATTCTTCGTAACGTGCATCACGTCGATTGCAGAGCGGACATCTAGGACTTTCCAATATTCTAGCTCCCGAATATAGATTTCTTCTTCCACATGGCTGCGTGCCGTCAGCTCCCTTCGAACTGATTGTCCGCCGGGACCCTTTCCAAAGATGACTTTCAAATCCTTGACCATATCAAATACCTCAGAGCACCAGTCGTTCCGCAGCTTCGCCGGTGATCTGCCTTGCCGTTGTAATGCTTGCCTTTCTTTCTTCTTGGATGAATTTTGGAAGAAATCGACGATGCCCAAGGTACACGTTCTTCTTACAATTTGGCAAATGTACACTTTCAGTCTCATGTAAGCAGTGCGTGCATGCATTGTATCCCTTATTTGACAGTCCCGAAGGTTACTAAGAGCAGGCCAATCGTTGATGGTTACGAAAAGCAACGCTCGAGGTCAAATTCCTCTTGTTTGTGCTCATCCCACACACGGACACCACCCACAGCTGTAAAAGTTCATCAACTAATGGCCTTAGGTACACATCGATGTCGTTGCGGGTTGCTTCGGACCTTGGATGAGCACGGCATCATAATGAACTTCCGCTTCATGCACAACCAAGGAGGAATGTTGTAGATGCATAGAGTCACGGGCCAGGTGCTATGGCTGGAGCTCTGCTCGCCAAAAGGATTCATGCCATCCGTACTTAGAGCAAATCTTATGTTCCTTGCGTCAGCTGCAAAATCTTTGAACCATCTGTCGATCTTTCTCCATTGCGTTCCATCTGCGGTGTGTCTCAACTCCCCGTCCGACTTACGGTCCTCTTTGTGCCATCGCAACAACTTGGCAAGCTCTTTGTTCCTGAACAGATGTTTCAACCGTGGTATTATAGGAGCATACCACATCACCTTGGCGGAACCCTCTTCCGGGTTTCGGCCCTCAACATCGTCACCGTGGTCATCGCCTCGATCTTATAACGCAATGCAGTGCATACCGGGCATTCATTCAAATTCTCGTATTCACGCGGTAGAGGATGCGATCGTTGATGCATGCATGTATCTTCGTAACCTCTAAACCTAGAGGGCAGACAACCTTCTTTGCTTCAGACGTCTTGGCGGGCAACTCGTTATCCTTTGAAACATATTCTTCAACATTTTCAGCAAGTTTTCAAATGTCGAGTCAGCTACACCTGCCTCTGCCTTCCATTTCAGCAAATCCAGTGTGCAGCCCAGCTTTTTCAGACCATCATCGCATCCGGGTACAGCGCCTTTCGTGATCCTCTAACATGCGATCCAAATTCTCCTCTCCTTTTCAGTTTCGCAGCGTCTCCGTGCATCAGCAATGGTCCGACCAAGATCATCAACGGGATCATCACGTGCCTCTTCTTCACCTTCCCTTCACCTTGACATCCTCCATGAAAGTATCACCGAAATGAGCAAGATAGCTTTCATCGATGAAATCATCCCTTCTTCATCTTCTTCCATTATAACCCTCTTTCTCCATGCTTGGTCCAACAATTATAGCGTGGCATGAAACCCTTCAAGCGGATGCATGTGAACATCTCTTGAGGAAGAGTAACCCTTCGATTCTTACAGATAACACATGGACAGATAACAAAACCCCCGCTTGTTCGCATTAGCCACTACGAGGAAATCTTTCAAACCCGTAGTGAACTCTTGCCAAGAGTCGGTTACCGTACATCCATTGCCGATTCATCTGCATTATTATAATATAAAATATATAATTAACCATCATGCATTTGTTAAACTAACTAGCTACAAACAATATAAGTTAAACAATGAACTACACACATGCATATTTTATCAATGACACATCAAAGGTTCATCAAGTTGCTAACCGCGATCGAGGAGTGTGGCTCCAACACTTCATGTCATGTTTGTTTCATGCTCTTGGGGCATTTCATCAAACACCTTATGTGCATAAGAGGAACCAAAAGCAAACCTACACCCACTTGTGAAGAGAATGGCTCCAAATGGCTAAGTGTTGGCTGCTGGATGGGTATATATCGGGGTGGGGCTTTAGTTGCGGTTGGCCTGGCAAACCGTGACTAAAGGTGCCCGACGGCCTTTAGTCGCGGTTGTCCTGGCCAACCGCGACTAAAGACCTCACGTCGCCACTGGCCACCGAGCGCCTGGCCCAGGCCTTTGGTCGCGGTTCACCTCCAGAACCGCGACTAAAGGTCCCATTAGTCGCGGTTCCTACAGCTTCGCGACTTATGGGGCTGGACGGAAGCCTGTTTTTCCACCAGTGACTCCCATGAAAGTTCAGGCGGTTTCCTGTCTATGAAATTATACAGGAAGAGTCATATTCCCGTAGATGTGAGGGAGGTTGGGGGTGAAATAAACACGATCTCCTAAAACAAAATCAGGTTTACGGCAGTTGTTGGAGGGCTAATTTTGGTTCAACATCCATTAATCTGTAGTCCTTTTTTTACGGATATATAGTAGAGTTACTGGAGTTGCTTTTAGCAACAAAAAAAAACTTCGCTCATTCAAGGGCAAAGAGTGGTTCCATCTTTTTCTCACCCGAAGGACCTAGTCCTGCCCAGAGTTTACTTGCAACCGGACTGGCCAATCAAACGACACAAAGCTACTACTCTTTATTACTTCTTCGAACAAAAAGTCAATTTGATAGGAGTCATCCTTTGCAACTTTCAACGCATAATTCTTGTGGGTAATAACATAAATTCGACACAAGGCAACAGTAGAGCTGAACTTTTTTGTTATAGACGCACAACCCATTTGGTAAATTGATCTTATCATTATCCACACCGTCGGTGATTTGACCTATGAAAAAATATATAGACAAATGATTGACATTAGTATGATTTTGTGTTGATTAACAAAGAAGCACCAAATGGCACAAGAATGGAAAAAACAGTCGTCATGCACTAAAAAAATACCAACTTCTAGCATAAACAGAAAATTAAATTATTACGTGAGTATAATTGACCAGTGCATGCACATACCTGTAACGACAGATTTACCCGAAGTAGAGTTCTGAATCGAACGCTTACATTGTGTCGTAGTAGCAAGGCATACAAGAAGAAGTAGAGAAAACAGGACTGGCGCGGTCATGTACTTGTCCATCTAGATAATGTAATGCAACTGTGATGCTTGTTTGTGGTTATTAACAGGATCGAGATTGACAAGGAAATATGTGTTCTAAGCAAAACTGCAAGATGATCTGTCCATCCACAGAGGCACGATCCTATATATATATATATAAATTTCCCAGGCAGGATTTGCATAAACCTTTCAATAGTTTGGAAAGATTTTCAAAATACGGTGGCAAAAAACGATTGCAATTAGGAGTGGTAAATATTTTCCAAAAATAGCCTTCTATCATTATTTTTATGCTAGTTTATCTCCCTTTTTGTAACCTATTTCCAAAATAGGGTGGCGAAAATGAATGCAGGTCGTCAAGTTATTATTAGCTAGATTTTATCACCTTGTAATTTTAGATGTGTTTCCAAATTGTACTTTTTCTTGAAACAGTGGCAAATTGCAATATGAAGGATTATCTATCTTTATTGGGAGTTCAAGATTCCAGCTGCTTGCATCCACGGAATGCAATACATGTGTACATGATCGGACATGAGTTTTTTTTAACACAGTACAAACACAGATGCTCACATACACGCACATACACTCACCAAATCCTACGGTAGTGAAGCGGGCTGGCGAGCCATGCACCGTTAGCATAGAAATATTGTTATGGTCCCCTTTTTTAAGGCAGTCTAGCCACACTTTATCTAGGCTCTATATGTTATTCTACTAACTAGAACATGAAGGCGCGCGTTGCCGCGCTCGTCCATTTTAATAGAAGAATAGTACAAATATCTTTTATAATTTAGATGGTACCAATATTGTAATAAGTATGTATGTTCGAAACTACAAAACCTCAAATATGAAGATGATTATTTCCTATGTACCTTCGAGGCAATTTGCTGAATTAATGCGAGAAATCTTTTGGAGGCAGAAAGAAAATTGAATGTAAAGCGTCGTAGCATGGCCAACAGGAAAGAAAAGAAGGATATGGTTTCCGGTGTTCTCTGAAAAGTAACAGCTTCCAAGGTGATGCCAGAATCAAGGAACCTCTCGAAAGCACAAACATGAAAATCCTGCAAAATGTAACATCAGCACAAGCTTGCCCAACAGGAGATGAATACGTGACAAGCAAGAGTTGAATATGGATAAAAGAAGAGTGGCTCTCAAAGTTGAACATAACATTGCTGTCAACAACGACCTCATAAAATGGCTTGCACCACCTAATTAATGGCCTAGCTGTAAAACATATCAAGAATTACAATGTACTAAACATGCAATGCACCAGAACAAAAAGGCACACGCAAGGTAAATCTTTAAAGTACATGAGCATTTGATCAAATAGCTAACAAATAGTAGCACCAAACTGAGCTTATAAAACTGATCCCATGGAGATTGCTAAAGTATCAAAGGTAATTCAAGGAACAATTTCATAAAGAAAATGAGCTCACATAATCTGAAAGTAAATTCGTATATAACCAATAAAGCTAATGCATGTAAAAAAAACTATGCACAATAGTACATGAATTCCAATGTTCCAAGTTAAGCTTCTGATCTTATTCATCATAAGAAGACAAATTACTCAAACCTCACCCCTCCCGGATTGAGGAACAAAGTCAAGGAATCTGCCATACGAAATAGTACACCGACTGTTCCAACTACATCCTCCCGAGATGCTCATCACGCATCAACACAACAAATCAACAACTTCATCCTCCCTGGAGATTATCAAGCCAGCTGAAATTATCAATAGATCAAACATAAAATCAGATGTTGTAGTTCAGAATCTAATCTCTACAGCCTGTTGGTGCAGAGACGTTGTTCACGTACCTTGTTGGGTAAGCACAAAAGAAGAGGGGACGCTGATCCTGCGACATAATAGGATGATCAAGCGCTGGTGACTAACTACGATTTCTCTCTCTAGGTCACGATCGGCTCTGTCGAATCTACTTCCCATCAAGGGAGGGTCGAACGAAGAGGCATCTCAGGTTCGAAACGGGGTGGGACGCGCGTTAGAACTGCAAGGGCATGGTGTCGGGCACAGGAGAAAGACAATCGGCGATGGACGCCGGCGCGCGTGGCCGCCTCAACTGCCATGAAGAAAGCTGCAGGAACGACATCTCAAAACAAAGTAAAGAAGACACCCACCATAGGGGCATTTGGAGGAAGAGTAGAGGGCAGTGGAAGGAGGGCGCTTAAGAGGCGTGCTTGAAGCTCGCTGTCGAGACGAAGGACGGCGACGAACAGAGGAGCTTGGGGATAGGGCTTTCGCCGCCGCTCGGGGATAGAGGAAGAGACCTGGACGACCTGCCTGCTTTGTATGTTGGGCTGAACCTGGGCCTTCTATCTTTACAGCCGGATTGCTGACAGAAACGGCCGCTAAATCTGCGGAGTAGCGGCCCGTCAAACGGCGCTTAGTACGTGCGTAACGACCTTGATGACCGAGCAAATCCAGCACATTCGTACACATGATCCGACGGCTTAGAGCATCAAATCATTGTGGAGGCTCCTAGCTAGCTCCGTCTTACTGTTTTACAATGATTGCCATTTGGATTGGGTGAATATTCCATTACAATAGCCTACAATAAGGGAGGACTGCTTTTGCACAGCTACTTGCCCTACATCCTGGCCTACTTTATTATAATTGTCATTACGCTGCACATTGTTAATTAATTATATGGGTTGTTTGTACCAACAAAGACATGACATGTTCCTAATTTTTGTAACAGAATTGTACAAGTTGTCATCTGGTGGACAACCATTTTTCTCGTGAATATGTTCAATACAATTGTGCATCATTTGACTTGAGACCTAAACATTTGATTCCACGAAGAAATGTTGTGGTAACAAAAACATCCAAAAGCCACATAACAGGCCTAGACTGAATAAACAAGAAATCAAGGATCCAAGCTTCACGGAAAGGACAGACATCCGAAATGGGCCTACTTATGGATATCACCCTAGTAAAAAGGTAGCGAGGCTGCGGGGCCTAAATGATTCGGTTAACACACGCCAATCTACCCATACTTTTTTATTATCAAAAGAGAAATGGGCGCCAAAGGTTTGATCAAAAGAGATTGGCAAGCTCGGTTCCTTTAGGTTCTTTGGGAGGTCCGAGGCGTAAAACCAGCCATGTTCATCATCTGTGGCATCGGAAGCTGGAAATATCCTGATTTTGGATGAGGCCAAATGATTGCTTCACCATAGTCCGGCATCAGGCCATTCTCCCTCCACGGCCTCACTTCGACAGAGACCAAAGTGCAGAGCCATTCGCAAGAAACAGTCGCGCTAAGTGCCAAAGTGGGCGAGATGCAAAACCCTGTTTGGCGTGATGTGGTGAAGCTGATAATCGTAGCAATGAAGGATCCTCTAGACGAAATGGTGAAGTGGGAGAGAGATACCGCGGCAAAGAAAGAGGTATGGAAGACCTTGTGCTAGCTTGCTGATTTTGAAATATTTGTCGTCCGCTTTGCGTCGAGCCATAGGAGGACAAGGCGGTCATGCAGAAATCCTTGGGCAACCATATCATACAGATGGGAAAAGGTTATCCTAGAAATCGACCAACTCCCTGCACCTCTTGGCAAGGCGACCGTGTCGACGAACGAAGAAGAACTGGAGCTCAGAGAGCTCTCCGCCATGGCATCTCCCCGATCCCCGTAGTCAATGCTGCGTCACTCCCGCTCGCCATCATAGCCACCTATAGCACCAGATCTCAGTTTTCCGGCCTACAATAATGGAGGAAGCATGGTATAATTAGAGGGATGAGGTACACAACCCATGATTTCCTCCTCCTCAGTTTATAAATACGAGTGCGAAACACGAAATAGTGGCACATCCCCCAAGGCTTGCACCAGAAATAAGACGACATGTTGAGATCTAGTGCGGGAAACAAGGACAAGACACTCGTTGTGCTCGTCCTGAGACGTGGCTTGGCAAGAAAGACCTCTTCAGAGATCTCCAATTACCATGATCCAACTCATTTAGTGGGACCCCATCTTGCTCCGTCAAAAAGACTTTTGGACCAAAGGTGTGATCGGAAGCCGGAGCAACACAATTTCGTTGGTCCCCAGCTCGGACATGGAGTATGCCCGAACAACAAAGTTTCATCATTATGAAGTCGCGAGCTCACCACAGGAACACCGAAGCAACACATGTTCTTGAAGCCACACCCGAGAGGCCGCACGCTTGGCAAGCCCACATATTCCTGAAGCCGGGCTCATGGAAATGGACCACGATAGGAGGAGCCCGCGTGGGTTCTCATTCACGAGAACGAGAAGACTCGAAGTCTAGACACACTCGGGGGCTAATGAAGGTGTAATACACCAGGGATGTTCCTGCAGTGGGAAGCCCGGCAGCAAGCCTGCCTAGGCCGGG
Organism: Aegilops longissima; assembly: GCA_021605205.1. Taxonomy (NCBI): domain Eukaryota; kingdom Viridiplantae; phylum Streptophyta; class Magnoliopsida; order Poales; family Poaceae; genus Aegilops; species Aegilops longissima. The sequence continues at coordinate 655,803,136 of CM038681.1, read as the reverse complement.
GCCTAGGTGGTCTGGCAGATGTCTGGCGTCAGGGGGGAGCCTGGAGGCCTGGATAGGGATCAGGAGACCATCTTGGAGTGCAGCCAAGATGAAGGTGACATGAGATTTGTTAGGCCCCCATGTAAAAACCCTAGCCCTCACCACCTGTATGAGGCAAGGCTAGGGGTAGCCATAGACATCTGCATCATTAGACTATACTCTCGGTAGTCATATACTTCTCCTCCATTGTAGCCCCCCAGTCGAGGTGATCTGCCATTAATACAGATCCAGCAAACCTGGGTAAACCCCTTGTGTGAACTCCCTTCTGGTATTTCTGGCCGGATTCTCCACCCTACCGAGGGCATTGACAGATTTTCGAACCGTCAGCGGCCAACTGAGCTAGCTTTCATTTTTTGAGACAAAGCTAGCTTTCATATGTGCTTAGAAGAGGAGGTTTGCACCATTTATATATGTGGGCCAAACTGGATGGATACCCACATAGGGGCGCTGCAGTGGTGGCCCAGGAGGCAAAGAAATAGGGAACAATAATAGCCACGGGTGGCGGATTGAACTCCAAACCTATGACCCTGCCCCAAAGGCCATGTTCAGTGGAGATACCTCATGGTTGTGTCTAGGAGAGGATTCATTCAGTTATTAAATGGTCCCACCTCACTTCCTTACACCTCATCTGACCAATTTATATATGTCTATGACTTGAAATCGATAAGACGCCTCAAGGAGTGGGTCCTTTTTGGTCACAGATATGAGCAGGAAGGAAATGAATTGAAAGAAGGAATAATTCTTCTGTGCAGGAATAAAAGGAATTAAAAGGAGGAATAAATTCAGCTATTATCAGTAGGAAATAAAGGAATTAAAAGAACGAAAAAATTCCGTTGTCTATTGTTAGGTTTGATCTTGATTCATGTATCCGCGTATTTAGTTTTACTATGTGCATGTAGTTTAGACGGTAGTAGGGTGATGTTGGCTGGTGAAGCTTTGGTTGTGCACGAAGGAGGCGAGATGCCGGGCTGCCGTGCGATGCGGCGAGGGCAACGAGATGCTGATGGTGCCGTGCGGTACGGCGATGCTGTGAGAAGCGGCAAGGCGCGATGGAGACTTAAGCTGCCAGGCTGTAGTACTGCATGATCAAGTTGAAACCAAGTATGTAGGAGGTTGAAGCCTGGCCGGCTAGACATTTAGCTGGAGTCAACATATTTGGGTTAATTAGTTAATGCATGCATGGCTGGGTCGTGTGGCACTTGAGAATATGCTGCCCGCCCGCTGGTCATGAGGGTGCATGCTGGAATTTGTTAGTGCTAGTGAGTAGTGGCCGATTGGCCTAGCCGTCCGCTTCGTGGAGTGACTCCAGGACGTGGCCGTTGTGGCGTGAGTGCATGGGTCCTTGTATATATGTACTCCTTTGATTAATGAGAAGAAGGGCCGAGAGGGTTGAGGCAAAATGTAGCCTATGTGCAGGGCCGGTCCTGAGATTTTGGGGGCCCGGGGCGAGAGTAAAAGTCGGGGCCCCTAATATAGACATCTTAACAATAACATTGAATATAGTACATGTATTATCAAGCACTTAAATGTATCCAATACTAGTATGCATATCAAATACTTTATAAATATTACCTTTAATAATAATTCTAACATTCCTTGATGCCAAATCACTTATGATGGGGTCCTTGTCAATATCATCCAATAATTTCTTCTCGATTCCATAATGTTGCCAAACCATATAACCTCTCTTGGGTCATTGGTGACCTCAGATAGTTCCTCAATAATTTCAACTTGAAAAAGCTTCTTCCGGCCTATACGATAGTCACATGTATAGTAAATAAAGATGCGATAAGCAATGGAGATATTAGGATAACAACCAACTTCTATTGACATGCTCAAAATCTCCATAGCATATATTACAGTCATCTGGCAAAGTGAATCTGCAATTTTCAGTTCAGAAATAAGATCATATACCTCAACATCACATGAACTATGAAGAGAGAAAGTTTCTGCAAATTTTGTGCACCACTCTTCAAGTTCATTATCATCAATGAATTCATAGTTTCCGAGCTAAAAAAAATTCGAAATATATCTTTAAACACCATAGGTACTTTAAATCTACCCTTCAAAGAAGTGATCGCTATCAACCAAAACAAAAAAGAATATTTAACTTGGACAGCTTTCTCAAATTCTAGAATTTCTTCTCGACAATCACTTTTGTCAAATTGTTTCTTCTGGTAACATGATGTCTTACCGGAAACAATGGAACTTTGGCAATTATCAAACTAGCAGAAAACCCTTCATCTCTATATATACATCTTAAAATATTGTATTATACCTTGTATTTTCTTTCTTTTCCTTTTATCGCTAGCAGATGCATATTTTCTTCCAGATGATATGATGACACAATGCTGGAAAAAAATCATTAATTGTTGAACAGTGCCACTGGGCCGGCTATGCATCTACAGAACCACAACCAGAATCATGTTATACCTCGGATGGCTGAATCAACGATGGACGGAAACCAGAGCCGGATTACGACGGGGCCCCGGCGAATTGAAATCGGCGGCAAGGGACTGATGATCTAAATTAGGATTAGGAGAAAAGGAGAAAGAAGCGCCGAGCACGCAGTCGCGAACAATCGAAGCCTCGGCGGCCGCTAGAAATCGCTGCGTCAATGCGAGATGAAATAGGAAGGGATCAATCACTCCTATTTTTACGTGAAAAAAAGGAAAGAAACGATTGCTGCCGCTGTGCCTCGCTGGCCTGCTGCGTGCGTGCTGCATGCTGCATGCTGCGTGAGGCCCAGCCGGCCAGCCCGATAGGGCATTTTTTTCTGCCTCGCTAGACACATATATAGCCTATGTACGTACATACCGTCTCAAAAAAAATGTACGTACATACACACCTGGGGAGGGGCCCCTGAACTTTGGGGGCCCGGGGCGGCCGCCCCCCCTGCCCCTCCCCAGGGCCGGCCCTGCCTATGTGATATTCACCGGGAGACAAGGCAAAGCTAGTTTCTCCTTGGTGGAGTGTGTGTCTGTGTGAGTTTTCCTCCATAGTGTGTTCTTGTGTGAGACAAAGAGAGAAGGTTGAGCTGTGAGAGGAAGCTCGAGGTAGAAGAAGAAGGAGGCGCTGCGAGGAGGCGGCGCCAACATCTATGGCTACATGGGTCGATGGAAGAGAAGACCAATTAAATAAATTGGGTCATCATCCGTTGCGTATGGGCACCTGCAAATGCTAATTAACCTACATGTACGTTGCATGGATAGCTTGGCAAGTGACCATGATGTTTGTCTACCTCTCCATTTCTTTATAATGATGTTTTGAATCTCTTTCTAGGTAAATATAAATTATGCTTGGCCATGTGAAACTGAAGTTAACCATTGATTGATTTGTAGCCAACGGGAATGAACTCCCGTGAATATTAATTTCTGATTTTTCTTATACTTGATGGTTTGAACAATAGGTTTGATCTCACACTGCTTTGTCATGGAGTTATCATCATGTGATAATAATGATTTCTATGTATGTGAGGGCCTATTGTGAGAGACCAAAAATATAATGTTTCAGAATCAGTATTGACCACGGGTATATGGAAGTTAGGGATGCTCATCAGTTCGGTTTTTTAAACTATGGTTCAATGACCATGTTAGAAGAACACTACATAGTTCGTTGTCAGAAACATGCCCAAGTTCATGGTACAGATGAAGAAGGTGGAGGGTGCCGACGGTGATGTGTATGCAGCTTATGTTCAGTCAACAAGTTAATAGCCTCACACCTTAACATAATTAGCACTAATTATGTGGTCGACCAGGAAGTGCGCTACCTGATATGTGAAGACATGATTGGTGCTGAACCACGTGAAGATGAGTGTGACGGTTGGAACACACGAGGAATTATAAAGGCAACACATTTGACTTGCTTGGGGTGTGCAAGAGTTTGTTTTTCCTGTCAGTGGCGGAGCTAGGGGACGAGCAGGGCCAACACCCCCCAACGCCTCGATCAAGCATATGTGTTAAGCCTCTCTTTCTTATGGATCCTCACACTTGATTAATTCGAACCAAAGATCAAAGGGATACAGCAAGTGTCATGCGGGTGTAGAAGCCATGTATGGCGACCCGAATTAAGTAAAACAAAAACTTTTACAAGTTTGTGTACCTCCTGGTTCGACGCTTGGCCTTCAAATATGATATCACATCCAGCAAAACTTTCTCTCCTTTTACCTATTTGTGATATGCCGGTCTCCCCGACCTTGTTTGATATCATCCATGATTGGTTTGCAATCACAAGAAATCACTAGATTATCCAAAGACAGACCAACAACTAGTGCTAAGCCCTCACGACATGCTAGGGCCTCAAGTGTTGTTGGATTATTCATTTCGGGCAAAAAGATTGCTGAAGATCCTTGGTAATTACCTTGTTCATCTTTGCACAGTGCCACAACAGCACCATCACATCCATCAGGGGACAGTCCACCATCGACATAAATTTTTGCGTGACCGGTTGGAGACGGCTTCCATGTGTTTGGCGTTGTGATGATATGAGCGTGTCTCCTTGGCTCCTTGTGATCCTTTTCAAACAATCCAAATCGCCGATAATTATTTCTACAAAAAGGTGAGTTGACATCTTACTTTGGTAAATGGCTTTGTGTATAGCTTTCCTTTGTGCCGTCCACACCGCCCATAGTGTGACGCACATCTTCACGAAATCCACATGCGATAATGATTCCAACATACTAAAAAGCCAAAGCTTTGCATTGGGTTCATGGGACTCAACTGTGTGGTCTATCAAATCTTCGTCGCCCAATGCCCACACACACATCTCGCGGCTATGCAGTCTATCAGTGAGTGCCTCCAAGAATCAACCCCACCGCAAAATTTGCAATTATCGGAGTCATTCACATTCCAATGGCAATGCGAATCTTGAGACTGTAGTGAATGTTTCTCCAGCCTTGAAAGGAATGTTCTGATCTTCCCGGGGACTTGGGTATTCCATAAATAAGTCAACTCTTCTCTTCTGCCGCACCATTAGAAGAAGCTCTTCTTTGCCCAAACAAATCTTCCCTGCAATTCCTTATATTGACCAACATGTGAGATGCTGATCTAACTGAAAAATCACCTTTCTTTTTGAACTGACATGCCCAAAAGTCTGCCATTGGCGTTGTGCAAAGGGGAACGTTTTTTATTTCTTTAGCATCAGAGTGAATAAAGTATTGCCGCAACTTGTCAACTCGCCATGCTGTCAAGGTGCTGTCAATGAGATCACTAACAAAGGTAGGAAGATCACTAGTCAGGCACACAACGAGCCTCATAGATGCATCTCTCGGGATCCTCCATACCCGTATAGTAGTAACGTTGCCTTTACACCCAATGAGGCCATGCAAGATAGAATCGCTGCCCTGCAAGATGGACCTCCAAACTTGAGATTGGTGAGACCCCAGTTCAACATTGAGAATGTCACTGTTAGGGTAATAGAGAACCTTGAGCATCCTGGCACAAAGAGATTCAGCTGTGGCGAGGAGGCACCATGATTGCCTAGCCAAAAGAGCTATGTTGAAGAGCTTGAGGTCCCGAAACCCCAAACCGCCACACTTCTTCGGTTGAGTCATAGAACTCTAAGAAACCTAACGTTGTTTTCGCTGCCCCTCTTTGCTACCCCAAAGGAATTGATGAATGAGCTTGTTCAATTTCTCGTAGAGACACCTTGGCAATTTAAAGCATGGCATCGAGAAAACCGGAACAACCTGCACAATTGATTTTATAAGGATTTTTTTTACCCATTGCTGAGATGGTTTACTCAGTGAGTTAATTACATATGCAACACATAAACTTGTAGGGAGATAAAAAAATCATACATAATCTTGAAAACCCCATAAAAGTGGTATACGAACTCTGGTTCGGGCAACAAAACCATACAAATGTTTCCACGAGCCCGCGCTTTCTTTACCCAAAACCCCCCGAAACTAATGTACTTTGTACGATGAGGTTCTCAACTAAATTCCTAAAATCTACCGTCGTGTTGGTTGCCGCAGATGGTGGTTGTGCAGCCGAATCATAGCAGCGGTCGAGCGAACCCACCACCACCAGCACGTCGACACCGCACATGCAATAAAAAAAAATCGGCAACCCCGAAGGATCAAGCTGCACGTCCTGTAGCCAGGACGGCTTGGCGGGCGAGCCATGCTAAGATACTACAGGAGAAAGAGGCAACTGAAGAAGCCCCTTTGGTAGAAACAACAGGAGAGCGAGGCCACGACACAGTGGTGGGCACGTTGCCAATGCAATGGTGGTCGTCGTCGTTCAGACTTTGGAGGTTGTCCGGTTGCTAGGGGTGCCACATGGCGATGCACCTCACCCTCGGCAGTGGAGGGAAGCGCGCCATCATCTTGCCCCTACTACGATTTCAGAGACGTCTTCGTGGCTTTGTGCGTGCCGTGGAGTTCAGCCCGTTCACCGCCATTATCGGTGTTGTCGATGAGAAGTCCTGCCAGGACACCCTCTTGAGCATGGCGAGCATGCCGACCATTGGTGCGACATTGTATGGGCACACCTCCGCTGCCTCATGGGTTTCTACCGAGCATGTTGTCCCTCGCATGCGTGAACACCTCATCATTGTCTATCGATGCATTGCCACCTGCGCACCTCACAGTGCCTGGCGTCATGCCCTTGCTCATATTTGTAAGATAGCCAGAGTAGCTCCATGCAAGGAGGGTGCACCAGCTGAGGTAGAGAAGACTAGCGGTGGTGGCCTAGTCTGATCTGTGGATGTAGCTGTGTCGCCCACGCAGCAGTGGCAGTAGGCGCAGTCACAAATGAGGCAGTGGTATTGGAAGATGTTCACGCACCGGCAGCATGCCGCGAACAAATCCGAGTGTGGGTGCCTGCATGCCTTCCATCACTTGCATGACTACTGGCAGCACCAATAAGCACTCTCCAGTGATGAGTAGGTTTCTCTGCTGGGGCTTATAAGCTAGAACTCGGGTTCCTATGCAGACGGACTAAAACACTATGAATATGCTAGCGGTCATGATTGAGCGTGCCAAGGTTGATGGCCAAATTGATAGGGTAGTAAATCATCTAGTTGATGGTGGTATCTCTATACTTCAATATGTGGACGATACGATTCTCTTCATGGATGATGACCTTGAGAAAGCATGAAATTTGAAACTGATTTTATCAGCATTCGAGCAACTCTCAGTCTTAAGATCAATTTTCATAGAAGTGAATTGTTTTGCTTTGGTGATGCTCAAGACTAGGCCCACCTATATGCTGAACTATGCGGATACTGGTTGGGCCAGTATCCGATCACATATTTGGAGATATGGATAAATTATCTGTGACTCACAAATGCTGAATGGAAACATGTCGAGGAGAGACTGCAAAAAAGACTTAGCAGTTGAAAATGTAAAGTGTTGTCTCTAGATGGAAGATTGGTCATCATAAATTCAGTACTAAGTAATATGGTACTATATATGATTCCCTTCTTCCAGTTGTCGAAAGGAGTTTTACATAGATTGAATTATTTCTGATCAAGATTCTTTTGGCAAGGAGATAGCGAGAGAAAGAAATGTGGACTGGCTAAAAGGAGTGTGGTTTTCCTTGAGGTTAGGAATAGGGCCCTACTCGGGAAATGGTTGTTTAAATTATTGACGGAAGATAGTGTATGGCAAACCCTCCTAAGGAGGAAATATGTGGTTTCCAAGGCGGTATGCCAAGTATACTAGAAGCCTGGGGATTCCCACTTTTTTGCGGGTCTAATGGCTACGAAGAAATATGTCTTCTGCTACAAATCCTTCTCAATCAAGGATGGCTCGGAATTTAGGTTCTGAGAGGACAAGTGGCTAGGAAATGCCACACTTCGGGAACAATATCCAGCTCTGTATAATATTGTGCGTCACAAGGATGATACTATCACCACGGTAATGGAAGCACTTCCACCAAATGTGATGCTCAGAAGAGATTTAATTGGACCCAGACTCCAATCATGGAACATCCTACTTCCGCGGTTGTCCATGGTGCAATTGTCACATGGGTCTGATGTATTTCGTTAGAACCTACATGAGAATGGTCAGTTCTCAGTGGAGTTCATGTAGAGAGCTTGATCCAATCTGATGGGCTAGTGATAATAATAAGAAGATCTGGAAGATGAAGATACCTCTTAAGTATAAAATCTTTGCATGGTATCTTCTTCGCGGAGTCATTTTTACTAACGTTTACCTTATTAAGAGGAATTGATAGGCAATCTGGTATGTTTTTTTGTCACCATGACGAGACAATAAAACATTTAGTTAATGCAAATTGGCTCGATTTATATGGCTAGTCATCCAAATAGCTTGTGACTTGTATCCTACTTGTAGTGTTGCTAATGTATTTGGCAACTGGTTACATGAGATTTATTACAGATTTATAACTCATCTCAAGATGGGAGCGTTTGTCGTTATTTGGTCGCTTTGGCTATGTAGAAATGATAAGGTTTTTAATGGTAAAAGTACTTCTCTGATGCAGGTTATCTACAGATATACCAAGAATCTTTGTTTATGGTCCTCTCTACAACACGTGGAGAATCGAGACCTACTTACGGATGTGTGTACACGATTGGAGGCTACGACGAGGGATACTTTTATCCAACATGGGTGGCAGCATGATCTTAGGATTAGCCCCCTCCGCTTTAGGCGTTATACGGATCTTTTTGTATTTTTTTTATTTTTTGTTTGTGCAAGAGGACCTTATTTGGCTGTGTGCATCTTAGTTATGCAGAGACAGTGTGTAATGCTTTAATCTTTTAAATAATAAAGCACCCCTTCTCAAAAATGAATCAGCTAATAAATAAACTATCTAATCTCTAGCGTAATGTTGTGATCATTCGTTCATAGTTCATAGCTAAGCCAAATAGAGAGATAGCTTAGAGCATCTCCACTAAGGCCCCCAAGAAGCCCCCCCCCGCGCTTTTTTTTACGCCGGCGAGCAAAAAACGCCCCAGTCAGGGCCACAAGACGTCGTTTTGCGCCGGATTTAGCAAAAGTTAGCGTCGGCACGCCCACCCCGCACCCAGCCCGCCGGGGGGCAGCTGGGGACGCTGGCATTAGCTTTTTGCAGGCGCTGCCCCACTTGCCAGCCTCTCTCTCCCCCCTTTCTCTTCTCCAGGCCCACCCACGTGCTAGCACACTCCCTCTCTCCTCTCCACGCCCACACTCCCTCTCTCCCGGTTCTACTCTCCATGTACTACGGGCGGGCGAGGCCGGAGCTCGCCGGGCGAGGCCGGGGCGGGCGCTGGCCGGAGCTGGCGAGGCGGGGCCATGGCGGGAGCAGGCAAGGCCGGGACGGGCGAGGCCGGAGCAGGCAAGGCCGGGGCGGCCACGGGAGGGCGCAGCCACGGGCGCGGCCATGGGAGTTCCTGCCCCCGCCCAAGAAGCACCCGCCGACAAGGAAGAGCCGGACGAGGGGGAGGGTGGCGTCGACGTCATCGTGCCCCCGATGGCCACGGCGGAGGAGGAAGGACGGGGCGGGCGACGGAGCTCGCGGGGAGGACGCCGCGTCTCCGCTCGTCCGAGACCTCGCGGGACACCGTGGTGCGCGCGCCGGCGCCGTACCTCACCATCGCCCTATCCGGCTCGAGCAGCGGCGCCGGGCCCGGCCCCGTCCGCTCTCCGCCTCGCCCGGCCAGCCTCCCACACGCCGGCTGGTCGGCTTGCGCAGGCTCCGCCTCCCGCGGTTTCCTCCGTGCCCGCCTTGCTCCCTTCCTGCTCACCGTTCCCTGCTTGCTCGCCCCGTCCGGCTTCGCTAGCCACTTGCGGTTCGCGTGGTGGTTGGGGGTGCAACAGTGGATAGCTTTCCACTCCCAGGCTATATTTTTTGCCGGTAGCCCCCCCAGGAGGCGAAAAAATGCCTCCTGGGGGGCTCAACGGCTGGAGATGCTCTTATCCTTTGGCCCTTTGCTCATGTTTGTGTGCTTCTTATCGTACCCGCCGGTCACCACCGCCTTGAACTGTAGTGACTTTGGCGGCACTTGGCTCGTGCTCCACGACCCCAGTGCCTCGATGACGAGCCCACCATAGGGCCCGACGCTTGTCCTATCTCATCAATGCCTGCCACTTGAATGGCTCGCGCCTGCCCCGTCGTCCTGCCCTCTGACGACTGTCATCGCTCCTTTGAAGGCTATCGTTGTTCTTACTGCTCCACGTCTTGGTTGCGGGATTGTTAGTAAGCGGCAGTGCCACGCTGCTGCTAGTGGGTTCGCTCGACCACTGATAGATTCCAGTTGTTCAGCTATCCTTTGCTACGACCAAAACGGCGAGGGGATTTTAAGCTGAGGACCTTATCATACAAATTCCACTAGTTTCAGTGGTCTTTTGGTAAAAAACAATGACACGTGTCAGCTCATTGACATATTTGTGTAAATTTGTTATCTGAACCAGAGTTAGTGGACCAGTTTTATGGGGTTTTCAAGATTATGTATGATCTTGTTATCGCTCCACAAGTTTATGTATTGTGGGTGTAATTAAGTCTTTCTTAGTCTATCCGTTCACTTTTAACCATAACATGTTTGTTAGGTACTTGAAAGCACCCATCCTAGAGGAACCAACGTCAGATGGCAGACACAACTATTTCTCATCCAGAGAGTCAGTATGGACACACTGAGCAGCCCTTTGACTTCACGTCTGACATTATCTGGTGTTCCTTTACTGAAATAAACCGAAGACTTATTGGTATTGATTTGTTGCCATGAAGCTTTACAAAAGGAATCAAGTAGGTTTGCCACTTCCATCGCCCTGAACCGTTTGCCTTAAAAGTAGCGGGCTATTGTCAGCAAATAACAAGTGTTTAACTCGTACCGCTGGAGGAGGCACTTGAATCCCACTTGAATGCAATGACTGGTCTCTTTTGAGGAGGCCAGAAAGGCCCTCTGCTGCTAACATGAAAGGGTAGGGGGATACCGGGTCTCCCTGCCGAATACCTCTCGAAGGTTTGAAATCTTCATGTTTCTTTCCATTGAAAAGAACTGTGTATGAAATAGATTTTACCAAGTTCATCACAATTGAAACCCATCTCTCAGAAAAAGCGAGCTTCAACATCAAAGCCTCAAGGTATGCCACTCCATTCTGTCATATGCCTTCATCATGTCCAATTTCAAAGAGCAGTGACAGTGTTTCTAAGATATGTTTAGTTTCATAAAATGCAGACAGAAGCTATTATGATGTTATCTGTAATAAGCCTCCCAGGGACGAACGCAGACTGCTCTGCAAAAATAATATCTGGGAGGGTCTCTTTCAACCAGTTAGTAATGACTTTGGAAGCAATTTTGTGTAGGACATTGCACCAGCTGATGGTGCGGAATTGAGTTAGCGAAGAGGTGTTCTTTACCTTTGCGATCAAAACCATATAAGTATCATTGATGCACTCGGTGCTCTCTATGCATTCCACAATGCGCAGTATCGCGCTTGTTACCTCATCTCCACAGATGTCCCAATGATTCTGAAAAAGTGCGCCGGGGTAACCATCTGGGCTTGGTGCCTTCATGGGAAACATTTGGAATAGTGCAGTTTTAACCCTCCCCACATTAGTATATGCAGTATTTAATGAAATGCTCATTGTGCCAGTCACTTTAACCAGGACCGCGTCCAAGACCTCCCGCATATTAGCACCACCCTCTGTCGCAAATAGATCTTTGTAAAATTATGCTGCCATCTCCTCGAGCTCATTTATATTATGGATCATGTTGCCATGGGATTTTTGCAGTGTGACTTTATGAGATTTTTCCTTCTCCTCGTCATATCTCTCAAGTGGAAGTGAGTGTTTTTATCTCCGCAACTAAGCCACTCCACACGCGATCATTGCTTCCACAGTAGCTCTTCCCAGTGGTATAGTTCCACTAGCCGCTCCACAATTTTCACATCCTGGTGTGACAGACCGACTCGACAAGGAAGGTGTCTCAATATCTCCAGCTCGTGCTTGATGCACTTGATTTCCCAACGTACATTCCCAGAGGTAAGGTGATCCCAACTGGAGAGATCACCTGACAACTCCTGAAGTTTATCGATCTTGCTCCTCCAAAACTGAAGCAGCACCCGAGCTCCTCTTCCAGACCCCATTAAGACAAGTTTTCAGACGGGGGTTAGTTTCCCACATCATCTTGTCCTTAAAGGGTCTAGTGCCCTTATTATTCATGAGCTCATATGAAAACTTCGGTACAATTGGGCTATGATCAGAACATGCTGTCAAGGCTTGATCAAGCTATGCCACCGGAAACAAGGAACACCATAAGTTGTCCGCCACTTCTCGATCTAATCGGACCCTTGTTAAGAGCCACATGCTAATTTTTTCTTGAAACTCCACGAGATCCCACTGTAACCCATATAAGTTGAACTGCATAAGTCCAAGGCATCTCTGAATCCATCAATGAAAATGAGTCTTCAAACCCACTCTGTCATGCTCTAACTGATGCAAGACTTTGTTAAAATCACCTATAGCTAGCCAGGGGAGAGCTGAGGTCCCTACCAGCGAATGATGGGTGTCCCTTGTTTTGTGAAGGTCAACGACTTTGGCCTCTCCATATATGCATGATAATCTCTCTGGAGCTGGTCCCAAATATGAAACAACGACAGCAGTATGGTACTTTGAGTAACCTTTAACGTCCAAATTTATTTCATCATTCAAGAAAATTACTAGGCCTCCACTCCTGCCTGAGCTACTAATAGCAAATGATTTATTATAACCAAAACAAATCAATAAAATTTTGGCTCGTGCCCTATCCAACTGGGTTTCAACTAAGCATAACAGGCCGGGGAAAACTTGTTCGAAGCTTGCAAACTTCTCGTACTATCGCGGGGTTACTCAACCCGCAACAGTTCCAGCATAAGAGACTCATTGATCCCGACGGCGCTCCATCCGGCAGCCCACCAAAAGTTCAGAAATATTCATGTCAACTTTCCCATCATGGTCACCACCCTTCTTTGGTTTTTTGTTACTCCTTGGTGAGACATAAACCAGAGGAAGAGGCGCACCCCCTCCGGACGCTTTTGTACTGCACCATGACAAGGTGGTCATTCGAAGACCTAGTAGCTGAGCTAGCTGCCTCCACATCAACTGTAGCTGTCGAAAATAATGCCTCTTGAGAAGAACGCTTTTTAGCCGCCCTGTTATTTGGTTTAGGTGCGCCATAGCCTCCACGGCTGCCACCACCTCTTCTACCACCATTGACCATCATGAAATCACCTCAATCTAGCTTGGACTTTTCATGCTCGCACATACCACACTCCTGATGCCAGTGGCCGAGGAGACCACAATGGCAACAAAAAGTAGGAAGCTTCTCGTGCTGCACTTGATACCAGACCTTCTTTTCTTCCTTGGTAATCGACACAAACCTAGTAAGCCTCTTGTTCACACCAATCTTTGCATGCACGAGGACAAACTTGCCAACATAGCCAGCCCGGAGTCTAATACGAACTTCTAGTATCTCGCCCATAGGACGGCACATGCCTCTGATCACCTCATCATGAAGATAGTTATTTGGCAGCCTTAGAACTCTGTCCCAGACGGCAAACTTATCCAGTACTACCTCTCTTGGGTTTTCGAACCCGTCGTACTCTTCTAATATCACAACTTGATACCGAAGCAACCATGGCCCCATGTTCATTACCTTGTTCGAGTCTCCCAGGCAATCCAATTGCACCATGAATACCATGAATAGATTCTCATCAAGTCTCCTCCACAAAACCTCCTTTGCAGGGTTCCACGCGAAGCGCATGTTCGCTTACAACGTAGTAGGTCTGAAGACTCTGGTGGTGTTTACAAGAGAAATAGCTAGCCACCTGGCCACCACCGGTGGCTCTTTGATCTCCTTGTTCCACACGAAATCAACTTCTTCTTCCTCATGCAGTGTAACCTACTGAGCAGATCATCAATCTTCTCCTTACACGCTCTTGAACTTTAGCGTCAGCCATCGATCAAACACGGTCTAGGTTAAAGCCCTAGATCAGACGCAAGACGCAGCCAAACCCTAGATATCCACCCACGCAACCAAGGACATGAAGGTGTACTAGATGCCCACTAGATCAGCCCGAGTCGCTGATGGAGGGATCGCTAGCGGGTCTGACGGCGATGAGGAAACCCTCAGCATCGCCGGAGGACAAGGAGACCCTAGCTAGGTTTCTCGCTAAGGGAGGAAAAACTTGTAGAAACTTTACTTGGACGAGGCGTAACTTGCTAAGCTTCTGTTAATTGAGTTGAAGAACGATTGGCCCCTACCAAACAACTAGTACTATCAGCAAGGCCTGAGTCGCTATAGAGAAGCCGAATTACGTCCTAGGTAACCCAAACCCACTAGCAAATAAAACAGGTTTGATCGAACACAGAGCTTCCATTCTGCACTGCAAGCGCCGGTAAGCGCCGTCGCTTGCAAGGGAAGTGGGGCGGGCTTGCCCAGTAACCTGCTGAAGAAAAGCGAGCGGAAAGAGAAAAAAAACAGCAAAATAATTTTTCATCAATTTTGGAAAATAAATTATCAGAAAATTGGACAAATAATTCATTGATTTGGAAAAAAGTTCATCAATTTTGAAAAAAAAATCACGAAAATGAAAATTGCATCGATTTGTAAAAGTTCATCAAAAATAAAAGAAAAAAAGAAATAAAAAAAATCAAGAATGAATGAAACAAAACCGGTCTAGAAAATACCAGATCCTAAAAAGGCTGGGAAGCTTCTGGAAGCTTCCCAAAACCATAGATCCAACTCCCATGTATACCTTTTAATGGGCCGGCCCATGCAGCATCGATGGGGGAGACGGGGGCGGGTGTGCGCCCGTTTGCGCCACGGGCGCAATGGTCGCCATATAGGAAATGTCTCCTAAACACCAGCACACAAGCTGGCACCGGCAGCAGGGTTGCCACCAAATTGATTGTTGCCGGTGAGTCAACCATGGGCCCTGGCCGTGACTGAGCAAAGACGCAACGGCGGAAGGCTATCTTGCAGTTAGTCTATTTTGCTGGTGTGGGCTCAGTAATATGTTTAATTTTTAGAATAAATACAAAAAAAAATCCTTGATTTTGATCAATTAGCTTTTGTGCGTAGAAATTTTGTTTTATTATATGATTGTAAGAGGATAACAATTTAGCAGAATTGGTTTCGTTATATGATTGTAAGTTTCAGTAATCCTAGTCCAACAAATGAACACTCTTGATTTAGGTAATTGTAAAGCAAAATGAGTAAATGATTGGAGATGCAAGACTAAGGTTTATGACTACAAATATTTTGGGTGTGTCAAATTTTTCTCTTTGGCCGCACCAGGGGAACATAGGAAATTTTCCTCAACTTGCCCTCAGCGCCGCTCTGCTGGCGCATCGGAGGGCAAAAGCCCTAAGCGCCGGGCCAGCCCTCCTTCCTACCCTCCCCGCCGCCGCCTTTGGCTCTTGCCCGGGCAAAGCCCGCCGGCATCGGCGGCGGTGGGGCATCCTCTAGCCACGCGCGAGGTCGGCAGCGCGGATGTCGGCAATGAAGCGGTGGCGGCGTCTTGGCGGCGTGGCGTGACGCGATTGGCGGGCGGCGCGGGGCGGCTGCTCTGTCGACGTCGGCTAGGGCGCGGGGTCTGCGCGTGCCGTCCGTGGCCGTTAAGGCTGGCTTGGTCAGCTCGGCCAGATCTGGCCGCTGAGCTGCGGGCACCGCGGCGGCTCCGTGGCGGTGGTTCGGTCTTTGGGAAGTCGAGGCGGCGGCCCCAGGCTGCGGTGGAGTCTCCTTCCTCTTCCCGGGGCGGAGGTGCGACGAGGTGGCCTGCCGGGCGTCGTGGCTGGATCTGGTGGTGCTGCGGCATCTCGGCGGAGGCGCTGCACTCCCTGGCCATGGGGGTGGCGGGGTTGCGGCGGGTGGATGCTGCCCTGGTCTCCGTATGGGGGATCAGTGGCCGGTGCGCTGAGCCCAGGTCTGGTGCGTGGTGGTCAGCCTCGAGTTCGGCGGGCTGCGGGCGGTGCTGCAGCGCGTTGGCTACGTCAGCGAGGAGGGAGGATGGCGGCGCGACGGCGCCGCTCTTGGCGGTGGGTGCAGGGCTGCCATGACGGCGCGTGGTGCCGTGGTGGTTTTGCTTGCTGTGTTAGAGGTGGTTGGCGGTGGTGTTCGGTGTAGAGTGCTCGGCCACCGCCGGTGGTGATTGGTTGTGGTGATCATTGGTTTGTTGAGCTCGAGGTGAAAGCCTCGCTCGACCTCGGTCGATGCCGACGTAGACGACGTCCTAGGATGTCGTTCCCTTGTTGGAGGCGGCGTCGTGGAGCCCCTTCACCTCCCTCGTCATCTCAGCCACGGGCTCTTCGGGTGAAAACCCAAACTTCGGCCTTGGCCAAAGTGGGCGTCGGCGGCGTTCCTCGTCGCTTCCCTCTTGGGGGCGACGCCTTTGAAGGTCCGGTCCTTCATCTGCTAGCGGTGGCTCTGTGGCTCTGCAACTTCGTCGTCGGCTAGGCGTGTGCGCGGCCTCGGGGCCGGCGTGGAAGTCGGAGCGGCGGCTCTGGATATCTCCTTCGTGCGGTGGTTGGCTTTGGTCACGAGGGCGACATGGTCATCGATTAGGTGGGTTCGCGGCCTCGGGGCCGGAGTGGATGCCGGTGCGGCGGCGCCGGAGATCTCGTGTGCGTTGGGTGTTGGCTTTGGCCTCTAGGGCGGTGGAGCCATCGACTAGGCTGGTGCGTGGCCTCAGGGCCGGTGTGGATGTCGGAGCGGTGGCTCCGGAGCCCAGTGTTCTGTTGTAGGGTGTCGGTCTCTGGTCACTTGGGTGACAGTGTCGTCGACTCGAGTGGTGCGCAGCCTCGGGGCTGGCGTGTGCGTGTATCACAGATGTATCGGTTTTCGGCCAGTTTTCCTCATAAACTGGTCAATTCTCTTCTTCTTAATAAAAAGGCAGAGCTTCTGCCGGTTGCTTGATTTTTTTTTTCTCTTTGTCGTGTCTTAGCCCCCCTATGCGTAAATTCTAGCTCCGCCCATGTCTCCTGTTGCGACTCACCGGTATCTGTGCTAGTAGAAGGGGAAAGGGAGAGATTCAAAGCCTGTACCTGCGCGCCGATGCGCTTGCTGTCGACCACTCACTCGATCGGCCCGTTTGGTTGCACGTAAGTTGTAGACCTCCCTCAGAAATGTACATTTTGGTTTCTTCCGTTTCCAAGTTATTACCACCACCACGTTTTACCTCACCTGGTACGTACGTTTTCTCACCACGTTTGATTCATCCATCGATCACCTGTGCTGTTGTAGTCCCGCCATTTCTTTTTTTTATAAGATTTGTCTGATAAAGTTTGACCATGTTTATAAAAAATATCAGCATTTATGATACAAAATTAACATTATTAGATGCACCATGGATTGATTTGCATATTATATAACTTCAATATTGTGGATTTTTTTACTCTAAATTCAATCAAAGTTTAGGAAGTTATTTGACCCGAGACAAATCTTATATGTGAAGTAAAAAGAAACTGAGAGAATATGTCAGTACATATGTGTGCATTTTTGGAATGAATGCTCAAGAAGAGCCCGGCTTTGAATTAACAAAGCCATCAACTGGCCAGGGATACAAGACAACAACTTACAACAAGAAAGAAGAAAGCGAAAAAAAAAGATACAATGTGCTCAGCAGAACAACTCAAAGGCAAAGAGCACACACCACTCTTGCCAGACGCAAAGCCAAAAACTAGCTAACCTACGGAGGCGCCAGGAGGAGCACACTACCATTCATGATTTGTTTCGCTGGCTGCCACCAAAGGATCAAACAGGGCAAACATGATCTGACTCCGCCGCCGCAAAGGGCCCCTACCCTACCACCCGGGATCGATGGGTGCCACACCGGCGGCCGACGGAGTGATTCACCCTAGAATCCAAATCAGAGTGCCCCGACTGCCAAAGGAGAGGCACAAGGGATAGACCCACATGAAACGGAGAACCGACCACCAAAACACCGTCGTCGGCAGCAGCAAGGCAAAACACCGAACTAGAGTTATCGGACGCAGACGCTGAAACCACGGAGAAGGCCAAAAGGATGCGGCACCATGCCCCTGGTCAAGGATAGGAATCGCCACGCCGAAGGCCTACCGCCGGCATGGAGGCAGGGACCCCAATCCCCTCAAACCAGCTACTGGAACCCTCCACACCTGGAGCAAAGAAGGATGTCGTTGATGATATCAGGCCACCACATGCCGCCCTCGAACCACACCCAACTCCACCACCACTCGAACCATCCCCGAACGACACCCTCAGGAAGGAACACGCCACCAAAATGCCGTTGTCGCCAGGAAAAGGGGACCCGAGGCTTTCACCTGAGCTCGTGGACGGGATGGAAGGAGGAGTCCCACCGAAGCCTCCAGCAAGGTAAACGACGCACAAAGGCGCTGCCTTCGGTGTGGCCGCCGCGACGGCTAGGGGTTTCCCCCGGATCCCCCCAAGCACCAGATCCGCGAACCCGACACCGAGATCCAGGGACCAAAGCCGCCAGAAGCCGAGATCGGCGCGAATCGGAGTAGATCGAAGTTGAAGACGCCACTTCTCCAGGGCACAAACGACTGGCGAGGAGTCGCCGCAGCAGCCGAGACCCGCCACCTCACTTCCCTTTGTTACAACCTCGATCTGTCGGGCAAGCCCAGTGAAGTTACTTATCAACTCGGGTACGCATGCATTGTACTAAATTGTAAATGCCCCTTGGCGCACTCTGCACATCCCAGCGCCATGGTCCAGCATGTAATATTTCAATATACTATAAATTATTTGGTGTATCCAAAGAAAATTACAACACACGCTCAGGACTAATGAGTTTAGTAGATCAGCAACTGTAGATATATGGGCCAATAGCTCCCGTGCGACGTTTTTGATGTGAATTTGCTTGAGTGCGACGTTGTTCGGCTGAATGGTTGTGATGCGACACACTTGAGCGTGTAAATAGCTCCAATGCGACATGGCTCTGTTTACCCGTGAAATGAAAAACACGAGGGGTTAGCGATTTGAGTTATGACACGCGGGACCCACCAGTTACTCGCATGCGGGTGGGACCCACAACTTATCCACACAAGCATGCCCGTGCTCATCAGCGTGCCCCGACCCGAGCCAGCCACGAGCGCGAGCCAGCCCGCCCCCCTCCATTGCTTGCCCTGCCCCTTTCCTTTCCCACCTTCTTCTTCCTCTGCTCCGCAACGGCGCCGCCCGGCGAAAGTGATGTCTAGTTCGACTTCGGCCACCCGCCAATCATGGACGCAGTATGGTCCACTGCCGTTGACAAGATGCCCGATTGCCCGCGCATTGAGCCTCTGAAGCGTTTGACTTGTGTGAGGGAAGAAAATGGCAACCGTGGTAGCGAGTTTGTGAAATGTTTGAGCAAGCCACAGCCGGGCAGGTTAGATCTGTGTTCTTGACCAATTCTATGGTCTAATTTCTCCCGATTTCTTTCTTTTCCCTCGAATTAGGCGGTGGATCTGGGTGGTGGATCTAGGATTCATGCGCCGCCGCCCCTGTTTTCAGGTTCGAAGAAATGTGGGCATTTTGAGTGGCTCGATGAATATGTTGAAAGGTTGAAATTGGAGGATCAACCCCAACCCAAGAGCTCAATTTTGAGGCGGCTTGCCGTGGAACAAGCCCCAATTTGGCGGACAGAGCCGATCCGATGATGCATAGTGCAGAACTGAAGTGTGAATTGAAGAAAATCGGCAAGCAACTAAAGCATCGATCGATTTGAAGCAGCAAGCAAATAAGATGGCGGGAGCATTTTATGGTTGTGTCATTGCTATGGGTTTATTTTACTTGATGTTCATCAATCGCTAGAATTGTTATAGTTTCAGTTAGTTAGTCAGCTAGTTTGTGGGTGCCCAGCAGTTTGAGTTAGCCAGGATCATTTGTTAGATGAACTTGAATTCGTGTGAAGCAAAACTTGCTTGAATTATTGTACTGATATTCTCAGGGGCCCTATTCAGTGTTCATGCTCTGTTTCCTCTGTTTTTGTTCTTCAGTTAACAGAGTACACACCCAAATTCAGTTTCTAGTAAAAAAAACAAAACTGGGCTGCAATAGAGACCAGCCGGCCCGCGTAGGGGCACCAGCCCGCCCGCGTAGGGGCACCAGCCCACCCGCGTAGCAGCACCAGCCCACCTCTAACTTCGGCAAATAAAATGTTACTTATTTTTTTACCCATCAAAAAAATGTTACTTATTTTACTTTGGCCTTTTCTTGCACTAAATTTCCTGATGGATCATTTTTGATGCAATAAAACCAAATGTTAATTGTTTTTATGCATGTCTCACGGTTCCATGAACTAAATGAGTTGCATGAAGTAAATTAGTTTGCATTTCCTAGTGGCATGTCCATAGTGGGTTTGCATGGGGCTCCTAGTTGCATGTCCATGATTTGGCCAATATTTTGAAGATGGTGTGTGTGTGGTGAGATTGAGGTGTAGCAACCTGGGCTCGTAGCAACCCATAGCAATACACAAATAATAAGCAAGAACAACCCATAGGCACGAAACACACAATATATATAGTAGCAATCCATAGTTCCACGATAACCTTACAACTCCATGATAGCCTTACAACTTAAAATACTAATACAATAACGATTACTACTTAAAAAAACTAATACGATAAGCTAGATAGATCGGGGGGCACCAAACGCGGGTTCTTCTTGGGGCTCTTCTTCTCCTCCTCCTCCGGGGGAACAACGCCACCTCGCTCCTCCGGCGCCGTCCTTCCTCCTCCCGTTGTTGATGGGGTGCGGAGCGTGTGCATAACGCCGTTGTTGGGGAAGATGCTCGAAGTCGGTGAAGATATTGTAGGTGGTGAAAGCTATGAACTCACAACCAACCCAATACGCCGCCGAGGAGATGGAAAGCATCGAAAGGGTTAGTGAGCGTGGCGAGAGCCCAACCACAACGCCGTTGTGGTTGACCTCCTCAACATGGTACATCCGAGGAGAGCCGCGGGGAGGTGGCGGAAGCCGGCCGCAAGGAAGAACTCCGTTAACTCCTTGCGCCCCTCCACCTCGAGATCGCCCAAACCCTAAGGGTTCTCTCTACATACCTCCGGCCGGGTAGAGCCTTTCCGCACGGTTGGGGGAAGCTGTAGGTGGGGCGGTGTACTGCATGGTGGCGGGGTGGCTCGAGTGCTCGGTCGGGTTTGATGGAGAAGGAAGAAGAAGGGCAGAGGAGGCAGAGGATGGGGTATGATGGATGAGGAGGGAGAACGATAGTGCCCGCTTAAATAGCCCAAGTGCGACGTGGTTTCACCCGTCGAAACCCTAGAATTAATGGGCGGCGGCGTTTGGTGGCGCCCCAATGAAAGTGTGTACACGAGTGTGGCCGTGGGAAGCGGATCGCGACGCTTCGTGCCACCGGTCGCGGGTCAAGGGGACGGGCCCACGACGCGTCTGTGCCTTCGTGGGTCAAGGGACACGCCTTCCCGGGTTCTCTGCATGTGCCGCCGTGCATGCATGCGGTTGCCCATTAATTTGCTCATCTTGCTAGGGCCTGGCTAGAGGGCAAGGTTCGGTCGATGGGGGCGAGACGTGACAATAATGGACGCCTTCTTTTGCCCATCTTGTAACGGGCAGCACGCCATTTGAACTGCATCGATACCCATATCGATACCCCATGCCCGATTGCGTCCTCAAAGAGGAGCACGCCATGCACACAGCGCGCACACCACGCCATGCAGCGTTGGCTTTTGGTTGTCTTCATCGGGCTGCTGCATTGTGGCCGGTGCATGCTTTGATGCGACGCTGCATCGGTTCTAATGGTAGGCATGCGACAGGTTCTGCGTTGATAGGGGTGGCGGAGCAGGCTACGTCGAGGCATGCCCGGCATGCATGCAACGCACGGGCGCAGTCCTGCGGGTGGGCATGCATGCTGCGGGTAGGCACGGGCACGCATGCAACGATGGAAAGGGCACTGCGTAGGCTTGGTCCATGCACCGCGTCAACTCTTGCCGTTGGATTCAAATGAACGGTCCTGATGCTCCAACGAGAGAGGCTGATCCAAACCCCACCGCGTCAACCAATCAGCGCGTCTCATGCGGATCGCTGCACACTGTAGCTAACCCTAGCGCCTGATCTCAACCGTCCACGCACAACGATCGACGACCAGGTAGTGTGCGGGGTTTTGAGGGGTTTTGAGAGGGGTTTTGAGGGGTTTTGAGAGGTTTTGAATGATTAGGGTTGAGCATAACTAATTCAAAAAAATCAAAAAACATAAAACTTAGCACATAGTCTTATTATGTCGTATAGTAACGATAAAAAATATAAATATGGTTTACATACATTTTTACGAAAAATCCTTCACAAAATTGTCATTCCTCAAACAATGTAGTATGGAGTTCAAGGAGAGAGTAGTGCGCACCGAGAGTAGGTGGAGTTTTGAAAATGAAAAGTGTGAAAACCTCACCAAAACTTCATTTTGGATTGACTAAGAAAGATCTGAACTTACTTTTCTCATTTTCATGTTTTAAACTTGTTTTATATATAATTTTCTATTAAACCTTGTTTTTCAAAAGAAAAGAAAAATAGAAAATTAATTCAATAAATAGTGAGACTTTAGATTTACACTATATAGGTAGAATAGATGTGTAGAAAAATCATTTGGCTGGTTTAGACAAGGTGCCAAAAGAACTTGCTTAAATATGAGGTCGTTTACCCTACCTTTGGAGGTCATTTGAAACACACTTTTCATGACTATGAGTTCAACTTACCAAAAGGGCTCGGAATGATCAGCAAGCAAACATATTTCAGTTGAGGTACTTTAGATAGCACTAAAACATCAATAGCCCAAATTTAAATTTAAATTTAAATTTTATTTGGCTGGTTTAGACAAACAAGTTCGAATAGAAATATGGGGATACATAGTGACTACCAGTACGCACCAAGTTACAAATATTATTACATGCCCCAAATTTTCAAACTGTTCTCTGTTCTACTTCTTCCTACCACGTCGTGTGCCCTTCTTCGCCTTAGCCCTTCTTATTTTTGGTTCTACTTCACACACAAGTTCACTGATCATCTTGGTTTTCTTCACTGGTCTTTTCAACACCTCGCCAATACCCTCGTGATCAGTGTCTTCAGTCTCAATGTTGACACCAATTTCAGTTTCTTTGGTGTGTACCTCAACATGGGTTTCTTCAGTCTGAACCTCGACACGCTCAGGTTCAGTTTCTTCAGTCTGAACCTCGACACGCTCAAGTTCAGTTTCTTCGGTGTGCACCTCCACATCAGTTTCTTCAGTCTGAATATTGTCTGCAGCAGGATTTTCTTCAGTCTGCTCAGGCTCAGGCACACTTCTCTTCTTTCTACCGCCATTGACTCTTGCTTTTTTTGTTGGCCAACACTGTTCAACAACAAGGGGCTGACTTGCTCGCTTCCTCCTGTGCAGAAAATGTTATAGATATAGTAATTGGAAAAAAGCACCAAATCAAGACACAGACAAATAAACAAGAACATACTTTGGCTTATCAGGAGTGTAACGGCATTTGACAGATCCCACTCTGTGCCCAAGTTCCTGGCACAACTTGCATCTGTTTTTGTTACCTTTTTGGGCCCTTTTTGGCTTTTCATCTTTCTTTCCCTTCTTACTACTCCCACCTTTCTCAAACCATGCCTTGAATCTACTCTGTTTAGGCCTGCCAGCCTTTCTTTTCGTCAAGGGAGGACACATGGAAAATTCAATGTCCACTTCAGGCCACTGAGACTGATCTGTAAGTGCTGGAATTGGAGTGGCATATGCAGCTT
Source organism: Aegilops longissima (assembly GCA_021605205.1). Classification (NCBI taxonomy): domain Eukaryota; kingdom Viridiplantae; phylum Streptophyta; class Magnoliopsida; order Poales; family Poaceae; genus Aegilops; species Aegilops longissima. The sequence continues at coordinate 655,779,439 of CM038681.1, read as the reverse complement.
TGAATCTTGCTACCGAATAATATTCATGCAGATATGGGTGCATGTTTATCTTCGGTTGGGATGCTAAGAAAAGAATGGCATGCTCACATGGTTTACCAGTGTGTTGCCACTCGAGGCAAGTGCAATCATGCAATTCAGTGTTAACAACATGTCTCCTTCCAGTTTTGTTATCTCTAACTTCAGCACCCCAAGGTGATGATTTTTCAACAAACAAATGTGAAAGACTTCTGCTCCTATTGACTACCTATTGTATCACTGCTGGAAGCTTATCACCTTGCAGACAATCACCTATCCTTCTTCTCAATTCCCACAACCGCATGAGCATGATCCTGATTTGGTCAACCATGTCATGCACAGGCAAATCTTTTAACTCCTTCACCTTGTTGTTGAAACTCTCTGCCAAATTGTTGTTGATGTGATCACACTTGATGGCAGTGTTGAATGCTGATCTGTACCATAACAAAGAATGGTAGGTGTTCAGCCATGGACCAAACTCATCACATGCTGCCATTATCTTATCAAGATGATATTTGTGTGTCTGTCTAGTGTAAGATCTTGCTGCTGGCCACATGCGCCCAAATTCTTCTCCTCTAAATTTTTTGATCAAATTCATCCACAAATGACCGAAGCACTCCCTCTGCTCAGCATGTGGGAAAACATTTTTCACTGGATTTTCAAGCCCCTTACATGCATCTGTGTGTATAGCCAAAGGTGACACTGCCCTAGGCACCTTTTCAACTGGATCATGAACCATGTCCATGAAGCCTCTGTTTCGATGAAACAAGCCAACAGCAATAGGAAACATCCAGTTGTGTCCATCTAGAGCATTGCATGCTGCCAACTGACCATTCCACTTGCTGTCAAAAATGATGAGTCTATGCTCAAATATGGACGGCACCTGCTTTGAACCCATCGATGCAAGGCTTCAAAGCCATAAAAACTTGGAGAACTTGACTTCACCTGAGGGTGATACCTCTGTATCTATCTCCACAACACTGTCAGGTGACCTCTTTTCCACCTCTGCTTTGAAGTTGTAAAGCATCCTAAATGTATTTGCCCAATCACCATATAAATTTTTCATTGCCCTTTGTTTTGCCTTCCACACTGTGGTATATTTCAGTTTAATGGGGTACATCTTTTCCAAGTCTACTTTGAGTTTCTTGGCAGTAGTGTTTGGTGTTTTGGCTAAAATTGGGGTGATCTTTTCTGCAACCCAAAGTTGTGATGTCATGGTTGATACTGTCTGTGAACTTGTAATACAAGTATGTTGATTGGGGATTTGGTTAACCCTGACAGTACTTCCATCAGATTGCAGTCTAGCAGATATGTACCACTTGCAAGGCTTCACACTACCATCAAATCCTCTGCACCTCGCATAAAACTTCTTTCTATCAGTCCAAACAGTCTTGGCATCAAATTCATGTTTCATTGCATAAGTCTTGAAACACATCCTAAACTCATTCATGCTTGGGAACAACTTGCCTACTTCAATGACAGGGTTTTCTTTGTCATACACATGCACCAGCTCATCATCATGTGCATCATCTACTTCATCTGCAGCTTGTTCCATCAATTGTCCATCTACATCTTCATCAACATTAGCAGAGCAAACTAGATTCTCCCTCTCACGCTTATCTCATCATCATTGGAATGCCAAAAGTTTGGCCATCTCAATGTCGAGCATTGGTGCAATGACCAAATCAGTAGGCTCATCTAATTCAACTACATTCCAATCAACAGATTGCTGCAGTTTCATTTTCAGTTCCATCACCTGTCCTCTTCAGCTATTACTGTAAGTTCAGTACACATGGGAATCAATGGCCTCTGCGTAGCCCACTCATCATCTACCATCTGCGCAGCCAATTGTGATGGCACATATCCAACCTTCGAAAAAATATTCAGATCAACCAGCTCAGCAAAAAAATTAGCTCGTTTGCTTGTCCAGCCGTTTTGCCGATCGATTTCATCAACAATCTGTTCACCATCTTCCATTCTCACATACTCTCCTTTCCAATCATCAAACCGCAACAGTGATACTTCTTGCTCTGGACCCCAAACAACTTTCTCCCCAATTTTTTCCACCCATTTCTTCTTGCCTTCTCTCCCATGTTCAGTAGAACTTGTGGATCAATCTCTGTAAACTCAACCTCCCATTTAACAATTGTGTCTCTCTCAATGTTCTGAATGCTACCATCAACTAATTTTGCCTTTGATGGAAAGAAATTGACCGTCAATTCAAGGTCCGAGCGGCAGCATCCCTCTGTCGATGGCGGACATTGTGAGCCCGTGAGAAAGAGCAGACTAGGCCCTAATTGCATGCAAAATTGGATCGAGAGAGGAGCATTACCTATTGAAGTTGAATCTGGCGGCTCCATCTCAAGATGCCCACGGGCTCCCTCACAACCTATCGATTCAACAAGCGAAAACAGAGGAAACGGGCAGCTGAGATCTACGGGCCGAGAGAGGAACGGAGGGGACTAGTGTTCTCACTCACCATTTTTGAGGATGAAGGCTCCGCCGAGGGCTCCGCCGCCGCCGCTGAGAACGCAAGATCCGCCGCCACCGGAGAAGAAGGGGGGGAGGGGGCAGAGTGGCGGGCCCGGCACGGTCCGGCGGCAGGGCACGGTCAGCTATTTTGAGGAGCAATTAAGTTGGACCCACATGTCCTAACATAAACGGGCTTTGTTGACGACCAATTAAACCACATTTAACACCCCCTGTGGCCCTGGGCTATTTAACTGCTCAAATGTGTCGCACCACAGCCATTTGCTCGAACAACGTCGCACCCTAGCCAATTCACATCAAAAACGTCGCACAGGAGCTATTGGCTCGTAGATATATAACAGAAGCAAGGTGAGTATTTGTTCCAAGCTTTATCTATAGGATAATTGATCTGCAAGCTCATGACAAAGAAGAAGCATTTAATTTGTTCCAAAAGCAAGGCAAGAAAATTCATCCACGTCAAGCTCAGCACAAAGAGTTGAGTTATACGACACCAAAAGCAAGCTAGTGGTAATGCAAAATAGGAAAAAACTGGTTCACATCTTGTAAAGATACCAAAAGCTTTAATGTTAATCTCCATGTTTCCTTAATAGGAAGGAAAGTTTAGCATATACTATGCAGGACAACTGATTTTCGGGTTACAAAGAAGAAATATCCAGTCTGTCGCAAAAGCAAGACAACATCGAGTTCAACACTAACAGCAGGATACAAACAATAGCATCCACATGCATAATGTACACGTAAAATTCAACTAAGAAGATATGGGACATCATCCATAGTCATATAAATATGGTAGTCAAACATTCTTTTACATCCGTTAGCAGCACACGGCTAAACAGATAGAATACACAAGTTAAGACCCACTACAAATTAAACATTAACTATAGTGAATGGTTGTCGATGAACGGTACATTATAGATAGCCAAGAGCGGCAAAACTCAAATGTACCATAAGTGACAGGGTTTCCTGAATGCCAAGTTATACCAGAAAGATCATCTTCCGGTAAATGTTAGAGAGGTTGGAGGAAGTATACACGACGTCGTAAGAAATCAGGTTTACAGAAACCATTGAAGGGTTATTTTTTTTTTCAACTCCCCTTAAATGGTAGTTTTTTTGTGGATAGTGGAGCTATTGGAGTTGCTCTTAGAAAACAAAACTTCCTTTATTTAAGAGCAAAGAGAGGTTCCGCATTTTTTTCCACCCGAAGAACCTAGTCCTGCTGAGAGTTTACTTGCAACATGATCGACCAATCAAACTACAATGGAGATAGTAGATACTACTATTTATTTCAAATATGACTTCCGCATCACATATTACTTCTTCGAACAAAAGTTCAATTTGATAGGAGTGCACTTTTGCATGCCAGAACACATAATTCTAGTGGGGAATAGCACATATTCGACACAAGGCAACAATAGATGCCATTTCTATTGACGCACAACCCGCCTGGTAAATTGATCAGATCATTATCCATGTCGTCGGTGATTTGACCTATGGAAAAATGTACAAACAAATGATACACATTAGTATGATTTCGCATTGATTAACAAAGAAGCACCAGATGGCACAAGAACAGAAAACAAACCAGTCATCGTGCACTAACAAAATACCTACTTCCAAACTAAATAGAAAACTACTATTATTACGCGAGTGTAATGAACCTGTGCATGCACATCGACCGATTACCGGAAGTAGAATTGTGTAAACGCTTACATTGTGTAGTAGTAGCAAGGCATACGAGAAGAAGTAGAGAGAATAGGACTGGAGCAGTCATGTACTTGTCCATCTAGATAATGTAACGTAACAGTGGCGCCTGTTTGTGCTTACTAACAAGATTGAGATTGACAGAAGAATATGTGTCGTAAGCAAAACTGCAAGATGATTTGACCATCCACAGAAGCATAATCCTGTATATATAGAAATTTTCCGGGTGATTTGCATAAACCTTCTAATTATTATTGCCATTAGTAATAATTGCCATTAGTATTGAGTCAATATTCTCCTAAAATGGCCTTCTATCATTACTTTTTTGCTCTTTTTGGGACAGATTTCCAAAATAGGGTCAGGAAAAATGAATGCAGGTCGTCAAGTTATTATTAGTAGCTAGATTTTATTACCTTCTAATTATAGACGGTTGCCAAAATTGTACTCTGTTTTTCTAGTGGTGGCAAATTACTCTATTTTAAAATGGCGAGTACTCTGCGCCAGAACACCGGCGCAACTTTCGGCCGGTCCACTTAGAGCCGCATGATCTAGGCGCCCGTAACCGTCAGATCTATTCCGCATCCCCTTTCTTCATCCTCCGCACACGGGAAAAAAAGAGGAGAAAAAAAGTGAGCGCCGCCGCCGCTCGTGGGATCCCGCACGCTGGCCCACGCTGCCCTCGTTTGGACCACCGCAGCCCCTGCTCGCCGCAGCCTCACCGCCGACGGCGAAGCAAAATACCACCCGCCTTCGTCGCCTCTCGTGTTCCTCGTCGGCTACACGATTGCAGCTCCGTACGCGCGCGATTGAAGCTCTGGTGGTGGTGGTCGCAACTCCGATGGCCAACGGTCGCCGGCCGCAACAACGGTCAGCAAGCTTGTAGTGTACCTCGCCTCAGTTGTCGTCCATGGTTGCAGCACTCTGGTGCATCTTCCATGGTTGAAGCAAAAATAAATGCCGGTTCCAGCATAATCGAAAGACGGTGGTAGCATTTTATAGGCTGGTTCCAGCAAAAGCAAAACAAAAACAAGGGTGACAGCAAAAAATCCTGATGCTTCCAGCAAGACTCCGGTAGTAGCAAATGGCATCTCCAGCAGTAGCAAAAATCAGAGACAGTTGCAGCAAAAAAAGCCATCGCCCCCGTCGACCGACACCGCCGTGGGTGGATGTAGCAAAAATTATCTTCGGTTCCAGCAAAATCAAAATATGGTTGTAGAAAAAAGACAGGGAAAACAGAAGATATAGTTCACATGTCATGGAGATGGATGTAGCAAAAATCAACAAATACCGTTAGTAACAAAAAAATCAAAACGGTTGTAGCAAAATGGTTCGTCGGTTGCAGCAAAAAGCGGTGATGGTCCGAGCGGACGACGGCGAGGAGAGGACAATGGCAACGAGAGAAGGCGGTGACGCAGGGAGATGCTGCAACCACGGTGGCCACGAGCTGGAACCGGCTGGCGAGTGAGCTGCAGTCTTATGACAGAAGCATGAGGCGGCAGAGGGACAAGCGCGGTCGGCACGGGTAGAAGAAAGGGAAAAAAGGAGGGCCAGGGAAAAGTATAAAGATAGGAGAGGGGGCAGTTGTGCAAGGCCCACCAGATACACGCGTCTTGCTCGGGGGTTGTTTTCGTGGACGCTGGGGTCAGCCTGGCGTGCGAACCGGAGGAATTTTCAGCCGGTGCGCCGGCTTTAAACGTTTTCCTTTTAAAATTGTACCGGGCAAGATATCATCTGTATGCATCCACAGACTGCAAGACATGCACACATGATCAGACAGAAGCTTAATGATACGGTATTGAAGCGGGCGGGTGATGGCTCATGGCTTGATAATCAAATCAGTAGCCTATCCGACCCTACCATTATCCCTGCAAGTATTGTTATGCTCCCACTGTTTAGGCAGTCTGACCACCCTTAATCTGACGTCTGTAGTCACAAGAAACAGTAAAATTGGGTGACCTACGAAGGCTTCACAACGCTTTAGCATCACTGGGCGTCCTATTGAGTCGATGTCCTGATATGTCTTTGGGCCGCAGCTCCGTAGAACTATTTAGACCAAGACCACCACCACCTGTGGTTGTTCGGGCCGGGATTGCTTACTAGGCCGGTGGATTGCTTCAGCTGATTGAAGTTTAAAACGGGGCGAGGCTATACCTCGCTTCACGCGAGATGACAGGAGCGCTCGCTTCCATCACCTGCGCTAACGACCTGCCCAGTGTGCGAGGAGTTAAGCACTTGTTTTTGCAATTTTGCATTTTTCTGATTTTTTACTTTTATTTATAAATGGAAATGTTCTGAATATATATAATACAAAGTCACTTTATGAAAATATTTCAAAAATATTAATCATGCATTTGGAAAATGTTCAACGTGTATAAAATATTTTTAATGCGTACGAAAAATGTTCAATGAATAACATTTTGGCACCATGGACAGGAGTAGCACGATAGAGTGAGAGGAATGAGCCGTTGTCCGCAGTGAGGATAAGGCTGCGTGTTTTTTCTACCAGTGAAGGTAACAGGTTGCATGTTTTTCTAAGGGGGATAAGGCTGTGTAGGTGAAAAAAAAACAGTTTGAATTCGGAGCAGGTTTGAAAATATATAATATTTTTAAATGTATAAAACTGTTTAATAATATAAAAATATTTTTTACATATGTTTCACTTTTGTTGATCAGAGATAGAAAAGGGATGAATTCAGGCCATGCTTTGAAAATATCAACTGGCATAAAAATGATGGACTGGACAGAAAACCCATTGAGATTTACAAAACCAGAAGAGATACATACAAATAATTATTCCTCTTTGTATGTATGTTACACATAATAAGACAAAAGGTGTATTTTTGTATATGATTACTTTTGTCCCATATGAGAGAGACAAAGATGGATTCTACGATATTCAAATGGCAACCATCGACAAGGATTTTGAGGCGACGTTGTTGGAAGCGGTAAATAATTCACCGAATTTTATATAACAAAATGATGTGCAAGCGATCATATCTCACAACCAACCAGAGAGAGGAAATATAAATGTTATCATCGCTCTCTATATATAGAAGTACATTTTTTGTCAACGAACATTGTGGGTGCTTCGGATTTCAGCTATTTTGCTATTGTTACTGGCTATCTTTTTTATACATGCAAAATTTAACATGCATCTCTCTCTCTCTCTCTCTCTCTCTCTCTCTCTCTCACACACACACACACACACACACACACACACAAGAAAAATATTTAAAAATGGTCGTGGCAACGCACGGACATTCTACTAGTAGAAGGGTAAATGCACTGGTTGGTTGTTTCAAGAGTTAATAATGGACATTTTTCATTAGGATACAATGGTAAATGCATGGGTTGGTTGCTTCAAATGTTAATAATGGATACAGTGGCGTATAAGTTGCATGCCCAACAATGGACATCATATTTATGTTTCATGATAATGCACAACATTCAACTATATGTTACAACATGGCAATGGCTTAGGAGACACCGGATACGCCTTCTTGCCTCGGGGGCATCAAGGGTGGTGCACGCCTCCTCCCGGTGGTACATCGGCACGAATACCGGGGGTGGGGGGGGGGGGGGTGGAGGAGGAGGGGATCAAGACGGAGAGCGGGGTGGTTCGCGGGAGACTCCTCCTTTGCCGTCCCTGGGGAAGTACGGTGTGAAGGAGAGAAGACGCCATGGAGAACATCAGGTGGACGCCATCCGATTTTAAAGGAGAGAGCTCCAACAAGAGATGTCCCGCTACGGCAAGAAATCGAGCAGGAAGGGGATGGCCTGACAGGAAAAGGAAAGGTTGTGCCGTGGGGTAGGGTTTCTGTGCTGGGACGACATGTTGGAGAAAACATCGCGGATAGTCCGGAAAACTATATTTGTCCTCCATGTATGGGTTGGATATGGGGGAGCCCGGATTGTCCACACAGTTGAGTTTTGGGGAACCCGTTGAGCCCCTGTTTGATGTTTGAACAAGCCAAAATGTAAATGAGTATCGACCTTAATCATATGATTGATTCATTTATATTCTTTTAGCCCGTAACAACGCACGCATGTTCTACTAATATTTATGATAGTTTTATTCAATATTTTATGGAAGTGTGTTGAATTACATGATGTTTGTTTAATTCATGAAAGCTGTTGGAGGGCTATTTTTGGTTCAACTCCCCTTAAATGGTAGTCTTTTTACGGATAGTGGAGCTATTGGAGTTGCTCTTAACAAACAAAAGTTCCATCATTCAAGGGTAAAGTGTGGTTTAGGATATGTTTTTCACCGCAAGAATCTAGTCCTACCCAGAGTTTACTTGAAACACGATCTACCAATAAAACGACAACGGAGCTAGTACTCTTTATTTCTAACTAGCAGGCAAAGGCGCTGCGGCACACCGCGCCCATCATGAAGCCCGTGTGCGTGGCTGTGTTGTTTTTCTTATAGAAGAAAAGAAGACAGTGGGAAAGCGAGTTGGCAGTCGATGATGTGCAAGCCAATTTCACTAAGATAATACCGAAAAGTACCAAAAATTAGTTCACACATGGTTAATATACTTGGCTACTCCGCAGGCTGCAACTGCAGCCCCTCCTAGCCTTCAACTCTGCTACTCCCTTCCCCACCGTCATCGTTGCTGGTCGTCGGGCTAAGCCTTGCGGCGGACATTGGCAGTGAGGACGTGTGCTGCCTCACCTTGGTGCCTCCAAACCATTCCTCAGTTCCAAGATTCTGGAGTCACCACCGTCTCCTTTTCGGTCGGGGAGTGCTGACCCTTTGACGTATTCTCGCACTCGTCGCCGCCATGGAGAGGCCCCGGATGAATCCGACGTGGATGTTGCGGCTAGGCGGTCGGCGATGCCACGGACTGATCTACCTTGCTCAAGATCCGGTCATGCCTGCTCCTTGGCCGACAGGTTTGGCCAAGGTTATCTTTGGTGAGATGGAAGTTGATTATGATGTGCACCGCCTTGGTGTTGGTCGGTGTGGTGACAACTCCGACCTGTGCCGGCGGTCTCACCATAGATATTGGGGCCACCAAAAAATCTTTGCGAGGGTTCCTCTTTCCAGATCTGGTGGTTGCCTCGATAGTGAGATCCTTTCCATGGACGACGACTTGCCGCCGAGGATATGATTGTGCAACTGCGATGATCGGTGTTCAAGCCCAACGCATGCATCTGTTAGGATTGCGGGAAAGTGGTGGCAGCAACACATGGCTGACTTCAATGATGGTGCTTCCCGAGTACCCAGTCTCCAGCACTGTGGTGAAAACCTAGGCTTTGCCCGAGTTGGTTATACCTGACAATGGTGATGTTTTTTCATCATTACCTTGTTCAAGGCATTACTCAAATATGCTCGTACCAGCTATTCAGGGTGAAAATATAGATTCCGGTCTTTGGTGGTTAGATCCGGTGGTGGCGACGCTTGAGCAACCCTCTTCTCCTGAAGGCGTTGTTGTTGAAGAATCTCATTGTCCTTGCGGTGTTACGATATGATTAGTGCATATATGGTCATTGATGTAGTTTGCCGTTTGCGCATTTGATCTTTTCATTTTTTTTTCCTCTCGCTTAGGCTTAGCTTTGGTGTTATTGCACTTTTTTATCTGACGGTGTTTTGTGTGTGTGTGTGTGTGGGCGCGCGCGCGCATCCTACCTACGCAGAGGCCGGGTGTGTCTTCACCATGTTTGTATCCACTTGATACTTCATTTTGAGTATATAAAATCCATCCTCTGTTGAAAAATAAACACTTAGCAATACATTTTAGATATTCCAGCCAAAGTTGTTTCTAGCAAGATAGACAAAGTTTGAAAATCGTCTGGGGCAACCAAAAGTTGTGCGAAATGAAGCTTCCTTTGAACCGATGGAAAATTGCTCCTATATACATTTTAAAGATCATATTTTTTTACACATAATACCCCATATAGGGGTTGGGTGTGCGTGAGTACGTTCATAAGGATGAGTATAACTAAGCATCTATGGTGTACTGAGTTGACACTGGTCCTCGCACTTTCCTGAATATATCCAGTAACGCATAGTCGTGAAAAATAGCACGCATGGGAAACGGAAGTAGAGATGCGTTATCAACCAAAATCAAGTCTAATTCTCATAGTCCAAATGGTACTATCTGGATACTCTGAGGCACTTGATTTTGTTTGATTTGCTTATGCTATGGTATCCAGCAGAAAGAGTTGCTAGGTATTGCATCATAATTAACTTAACTTTATATAGAAGGTAGAATGAACAAAAAATGTCGTGCTTTGTACTACTAACAACGTCATACGGGCAGGGTATCCATGTGTGTGTTTATATCTGTGAATGTAATTAACCATCTTCGTTGTCCTGTGTTGGCACTGGTTTTCACATTCTTCCTGAATTAATTTCAGACTCTCCGGATAGCGTTACCGTGGTAGGATGTGCATGCGTGCATTTATAGGAGTGAGTGTATGTGAGCATTAGCATCATACTTTGTGGGCACTAATGCCCGCATTTTCTTGAATTTATTTCAGGCTCTCTATTGATATTCTCTTGGTTGGGAGCAGGGGCAGAGCTACAGTGTTGGGCCGGGGTCAATTGACCCAGATGACCTCGGCCCAAGCCCCGTGCGTTCAAATAGCCCATGAAGAAAAGATGCCCATTGGGAAAAAGTATTTAACCCCAGTCCAGCAGGGGACCTCAAAATTTCCTATTGGATGCATGCAGCGTCGTACTGTCGAGGTTTCACACGGGGGAGACCGAGCGATCGTTCGAGTGGTCCGGCCCATATAAGCTTTCATCGACCCCGGTTTTGGGAACCGACTAGAGGTTTCCAACCGGTTTTTTCTGGTTTTGGAAAACTTCTAGAAGGTTCCTGAACTGTTTTATCCTTGTTCTGTTTCTTTTTCTTTTTTTAGTTTCTCCATTTGTTTTTTCTTTTGTCCTGCTTTTTTATAAAAATGTCTAAAATTTGTTCACATTTCAGAAAATTATTCCGAAGTTTAATTATTCTCCAAAATTTAAAAATGTTCGCATTTTTTATTTTTCTAAAAAGCAACATAAAAATGTTCAAAATTTTTGAAATTTGTTCCCTTTCCTACAAATTTTAGGATATTTTCAAATAAAAGACTGCATGTCTGTAAAAAATGTTCGTGTTTTACAAATTTTTTCAAAGATTTCAAAAAGTTTCTGGATTTTAATTTTTTTTCACGTATCCAAAAATGTTTGAGCTTCCATATTTTTCAGAATTTTCGAAATTGATATCCGTTTCAAAATTTGTTCTCAAATTGTAAAAAATGTTCTTGCTTTAGAATATTGTTATTTTTTTTTGTAAATGTTCATGTTTTCAAAAAATGTTTGTGCTTCCATATTTGTTCAGGATTTTTGAAATTGTTCTCCCTTTCAAAATTTGTTCTCGAATTTTAAAAAATGTTCTTGCTTTAGAAAGTTGATGTTCATGTTTTCAAAAAATGTATGTGCTTCCATATTTGTTCAGGATTTTCGAAATTGTTTTCCATTTCAAAATTTGTTCTCAAATTTTTCAAAAATCTTCGTTCACAAATTTTGAAATTTTTCATTTTTTCAAAAAATGTATGTGCTTTCATATTTGTTCAAGATTTTCGAAATTGTTCTGTGTTTCAAAATTTGTTCTCCGATTTTAAGAAATGTTCTTGCCGTTGAAAATTGTTCACAAATTCTGAAAATGTTCATGTTTAAAAAAATGTTTGTGCTACCATATTTGTTCAGGATTTTAGAAATTATTCTCCGTTTCAAAATTTTGTTTCTCAAACTTTAAAAAATATTCTTGCTTTAGAAAATTGTTCAGAAATTCTGAAAATGTTCATGTTTCTGAGAAACATTTCGGAAGTTCAAAATTTGTTCATGATATCATAAAAGTGTTTGCTCTTGTCAAAACAATATCGTATGCTCATAATTTAATTATAATTTGGAAAATCGTAAAGGATTATTTTCAAACAGTGTTAAGTCTTATACTTTGTTTAGTTCTTATAATTTTTCGCTGTATATTGGTCAACCGAGCCCTTTCGTTGTAGTCGCTAGTAGCGTGCGTGCACAAGTCGGCAGTCCTGTGTTCGATTCCCATACATCTCATCCTATATATTTTTGCAATTTTTCACCTGCTATTTTGGGCGCATAGACAGTAGAAGCTCATAACCACTAGGCCGCGATCATTTATTTGGCTAAAACTAGGAACTATTCCTATTTTACCTTTCCTTCAGTTAACATATATTATATATTACCCAATATACATTGAAAAGAAAGTATAAATTTGAAAAAGAGTTTCAGAGATTTACTGTTTAAAAGTTCGTGAATTCGAAAATGTACATGAAGCTTTCAAAAAAGTTCCCAAATTTGAAAAAAAGTTCATCGGTTATAAAAAAAGTTCATCGAATTTGAAAGAGTTCACCGGATTTGAAAAAAATTCATCGGATTTTAAAAACGTTCAACACATATGAAAAAAAGTTCACCGGACTTGAAAAAAGTTCATCGGATTTGCAAAAAAAATTCATCCAATATGAAAAAAGTTCATCGGATTTGAAAGAAAGTTCATCCGATTTAAAAAAATGTTCATCAGATTTTAAAATTTTCATTGGATTTGAATAAAGTTCATCGAATTCGAAAAAAGTTCATCTACTTTGAAAAAGTGCATTGAATTCAAAAACAGAGGTTCATCAAATCTCAAAAACAGATCACAAAATTGAAACGAAAATTCATTTATTATAAAAGAAGTTCAGCAAATTAAAGTAAAATGGAAATGAATAAAAATAGAAAAAAAAGAACAGAACCGTTCCAGCAAAAAAACAAAACAAAGATGAAAAGAAGTAAAAGCTACTCCCTCTGTTCCTTTATATAAGGTGTATTTGTTTTTTTTTTGATAAAATTGCAGAATATAAGGTGCATTTCTTCTAATTCCTCATAATTCCCTTGTTAGCCCTTCAGAAAAAGGGAAAGTATCTCGCTTCTGATTGTATGTATCTCTCTTGTAGCAAAAGAAGGAAAGTATCTCTTTGTCGATTGCATGTATCTCATACTTTCCTCGACTAACTGATTTACTTGACACTAACAAATAAATTTGCCAAGAATAATTTTGTCCTAACATGTTTATAATTATGTGCTTTGATCACCGTGCCAAAAAAAATACACCTTACATAAAGGAACAGAGGGAGTATTACTAAACACATCAAGGATGGGGGGCTGGTTGGTTATGGTAGCGAATGTTGAACCGCTACGTATAGGATTTGCCGTCCAGCAGTAGTAAGCCTTGTACATGCCCAAAAGGAAGCAACACGTACGCACAGTGCCCACCACCAATTCAGATAGGCCGAACGCAATAGCTCCTCGATCACGGCTTGATGCATGATTGATTGCACATTGCTTCATATATATTTTTAGAAAAGAAGGATGACCCTCGGTCTCTGCATTTGGGCGATGCATACGGTCACTTTATTAATTATTTTCATAAAACATTACAAAGCCATACAACAGCAAAACTAAAGCCACCGTCTAAGCAACAACTATCGCTACACCTATCCAATTGATGAAGGGACGCAGTTAGTCTGGGCCTAATACCAAACAGACATCGCAGCCAAACCTAAACGTCTAAGACCTGAGATCCCAACCAGGACGCCTGCCGGGTATGAGGCACCTACCAGTCCGGCGCACTCCTCAACCAGGACGCCTGCCGGGTATGGGGCCGACGCAGCCACCTGCCACCAATCCATTTTCAGTGTTGTACTGCTGCATTGTCCGGCCTAACTGCTGTCGACACCACCACGACGCCAGACAGCGCCACCTCCCTGCGCGAGTTCATCTCCGTGAATCGGACTCCGAATCTCCACAGCGCCACGCCGCCAAGATCCGCCGCCATCAATGTATAAGATGAAGTACCACTCCACCAAAGAAACTGTCCTCTGTTCCCCGAGCCTGTGTGTACCTTCATGAATGACGCCCCCAAGGGGGAGACGACACTAGAGCGCCGCCGTCATCCGATCAACTGATCTAGGGTTTCCCTCGGAGGTAGCAGAGAGTGACCTTGAACTACACGGCGATGCGTTCAAGAAGGAAACGCCACAGACAGCGCCGCCACCGCCGGCCTTTGCAGTAGTCAAAAGCAAGTTTTCACTCAGATCTGTTCGAAGAAACTTCATCTCTCGTGCACGGGCCGCCGCGTCCTGCGACGTCCCCGGAAGCGGGATCCCAAGATCCGGAGTATTTAACCAAAAACTACCACATTTCATGAAAACATGCCTAGAAACTACCACTTTACGAATTTATGCCAAAACTACCACTTTTTTGCTAATCTGTGACTAAAAACTACCATGTCGAGAAAGTGCCCGATTCGCCTCTTCTAAACGCATTTCTGATAGGATGGGCCCACAAGTCAGGTTGACCGTTATTACAAATGGGGCCCACACGTCAACCCTCTTCTTCCTCCTCTCTCTCCCTCTCTTTGGCATTTCCACATACACCTCGTGTGCACCTGCTGCGTGCGCCGTAAGCCAACTTCCCCCCCGCATTCCACAATGAGAATTACAGAGAAGAGAGGATGGAGGACCACCACCTCCAGCCCGATGCCGCTGACGAGAACACCGTCCATACGCTCGCCGCCGGCGTGGCCGATCTCCTCGGAGGCGCGGAGGCCGATTACCGGCAGGTTCTTCGCCTCACGCTGCCCGGTGCGCACCCCGAGCACCTCACCTTCCCCCTGCCGCTGCCCGAGGTGCAGGCGGAGCACCTTGGCGTTCCCATGCCGCAGCTCGGCCACCACGGCGCCCTCCCGCAGCCCGGCCACAACGGAGTCGGATACCCGCCACCGCACGACGTGGTCGCCGGCCCGCTCGCTCCCTCCAACTTCGGCGCGGACCACGGCGGCCCGCTCGCTGCCTTCGCCTTCGGCGCCGACCACGGCGTTCCGCTCGCTGCCTCCGCCTTGGGCGCTGACCACGGCGTCTCGGGCTCTGCTTCCACCTTCGGCACCTGCCACAGCGGCTCGGGCTCTTCTTCCACCCTTGGCGCCTACCAGGTCGACCCGCACCTTGTCTCCAAGTTCGCCGCCTACCCCGGTGACCCGGGCCCTGCTTCCGCCTTCGCGGCCTCCCGCGACGACCCGCGCCTGCTGATGCCGACTCACCATGGCCGGGAGGATTTCCGGCCCAAGCTCACCTGACTGGTGGGCCCATCCTGTTAGAAAGGCATTTAGAAGAGGCGAATCGGGCACTTTACCGACATGGTAGTTTTTAGTTACAGATTAGTAAAAAGGTAGTAGTTTTCGGCACAAATTCGTAAAGTGGTAGTTTCTGGGCACGTTTCCATGAAATGTGGTAGTTTTTGGTTAAATACTCCAAGATCCGCCGCCACCGACGCCGCCACAAGGACCCACCACCCGGCCGTCATCCCTGAAGGGGACGACGCCACCACCGTGCTCGGATCCGGCATCACGCCAACACCTTCGGCCACCCCCAATTAGATCGGTGAAGGAGGATAGCCAACGCGAGCGCCCACCACCGCTTAGGACCGCCAGACGGCGCCCGAACCCGACCACCCGAAGGAGAACCGATCTTGGGCGGGAAACCCCAGATCCGCCGCTGCCAGCCCCCGCAACGCCGCCGGGATCCCATTGGGCCGCCGCGCGAGCGCGCCAACTCCGCCTTCATGCTGTCCGCCCAGGGACGCCGATGCATCTCAGCCAGAGGATCCCCTCGTGAAGAAAGGAGGAAGGTCCGCCGTACGCCGTCCGCCGGGCGAGCTTCCCTCGCCGGCCTCCTTCGGCGGCGACGGGGAAGAAGGGGAGGAGGGAGGTCGAGGGCGGCGGCGGTTGGGGCGCCCGAGTCGCCCCCCTAGAGGCGACGCAAGCGAGCGGGAAGAAGGGGAGGAGGGAGGTCGAGGGCCGCCGGGATCCCCTCGTGAACCAAACGCCACCTAATTGCACTAAACCATATCCACTCCAGAAGCTTTTGACTCCATATATAGTTTGTCAAAAAAAAATGACGGGGGTGTGCGCCCTGTACCGCTAACCCTGTAACGGGCGCTCTGGTCGCCGTATAGGATTTGCTGTCTAGCAGTAATAAGCCTACTGCCCAGAGCTTGTACAGGCCCGAAAGGAAGCAACACGCACAGTGCCCACCATCGATTCAGACAGAGGCCGAACCCGATAGCTCCTCGATCACGGCTTGATGCGTGATTGATTGCAGACCGCTGCATATATAATTTGTAAAAAAAAAACGATATGCGATGATCTCCTCCCCCTTCTCCTGTGTCGCCCGGGCCCCCTCTATTCGCCAGTTCGCCTAAACCACCGCCTACCGCCCCCCAATCTTTAGGATCCGGCTTGCCTGCTCCCTTCCCATGCTCCCATCCGTGCTCCCACTTCATCCTACGGCTATCCTTTTCTCTTTTTCTTTTCAAATCTAATCATCTCCCCGATTTTCGAGGGGGGGGGCCTTATTTTCTTCCAATCAAATCAAGCCACATACGCGGGAGCACGGATGGGAGCACGGGGAGGGAGCAGGCAAGTCTCATCCCAATCTCTAATCCTCTCCATCCGATCTGCAGATCCAATTTGTAAGTGGTAGTAAATTTGATTTATCCATCAAATTAATTTGAAGGAGCGAGATTTAACATCTTAAATTCTTATTCTCCATATTAACTATCTTAGGGTTTGTTTGACTTGTAGTTTTTTCTTATGATTACTTGAAGGTATAAGACGGTAATCACGTGGATTACTCAATCTAGATTAGGAGTTTTTAAGTCACAACCCAATCATAATGTCAAGTAAGCTAGCAAAATAAAATAAGGTACCTACTTTTGGAATCGGAGTTTATTTTGTTATGATATATTGGCAACTATGAGTTCTTATTTATGTGAGGTTACTAAAAAAACATCGTAGACATGTTAGTTAACAAAAATTGCGCATTTTTTATCCATATATTATTGATAATTTGATTTTAATGGGATGAAAAGTTTTACTTGTTCGTGTTGACCTTAGCGACATGTTTTCCTAGCTTTGCCCCTAGGTGGGAGGAGATATTACTGTTGACTACGAAGACGTTTGTTGTGATTCGGCAATATCAAGATGTTGTGCCAGCTCAGTATCTGGAAGATTATTCTCAGGTAGGGTAGACGTGTATGTGTTTACAACGGTAAGAGTATGTGCGTATATGTGAGCATCTATGTTGTACTGCGTTATATAACTGTAGCAAACACAAAAGAGAAAATTCTTGCAGTAAATTAATTAAAAAATTAACACGTGGGAGCTTGAAATTCTTTTCTGAGCCGAAGGCGCGCCGCTGTTATCGCCCCTCCCTCATCGAAGCCGGGCAAACCTTGTTGTAGTAGACAGTTGGGAAGTCGTCGTGCTAAGGCCCCATAGAACCAACATACCAGAATAGCAACCGCCGCAGATGAAGAGTGTAGATCAAAAGGATACAACCTGAAGACACACGAACGAAGACGAACGACGAACAGATCCGAGCAAATCCACCAAAGACAGATCCGCCGGAGACACACCTCCACAAGCCCACCGATAATGCTAGACGCATCACCAGAACGGGGGCTAGGCATGGAAAACTTATTTTCTTTTATTTTTTTGACATTTTCATCATTTTCTTTTATTTTTTAAAACTGAAAAGGCGATCCGGGGTGGGGGTGCATTGGTGGAAGGTGGCCAAGTTACTAATGGCGCACCGTGGGGTGGTGCGCCATTACTAGTTCAACTAGTAATGGCGCACCACTCCTGATAAGCGCACCGATGAGGTGGTGCGCCATTACTAGTTCAACTAGTAATGGCGCACCACTCCACAATCGCCATTAGTAGTTTTGAAAAAAATAAAAAATTGATATTTTTTTTTGATTTTTTTTGAAAAAAACTTAGTAATGGCGCATCAGTGGAAAGTGCGCCATTACTAGTTAAAACTAGTAATGGCGCACCGAGACATGGTGCGCCATTAGTAACAATTTTTTTTATTTACTTTTTACATTTTTTTTCAAAACTACTAATGGCGCACGACGGATGTGGTGCGCCATTACTATGTCAATTAGTAATGGCGCACTATGCATCGGTGCACCATTAGTAACAAAATATTTTTTATGTTTTTTTTTTCGAAACTACTAATGGCGCACCGAGACATGGTGCGCCATTAGAATATAATAATGGCGCACCACATCACAGGTGCGCCATTAGTAGCCATTCCATCTATAGCCCTTTTTGTAGTAGTGGCAGGGAGACCTTTATTCCGTCTTCAGGTAGCCACCGTCTCGCCTTCCTAAGCAGGACACAAACCCTAACAAAGCTCGAAAAAAGATCTAAAAACATAGATAGGATGGGATGGACCGGCGCCGGCTCCGATCGGGAGGCAGACTATCCTAGCTTTTTGGAGGCGGCGGCTGGCTAGGTCAAGAGGCCAAGACCACCTACGTCTATGTTGCATGGCAAGCAGCTCATAGGAAGGTTGGCAGCTTGAAATTCACTCACCCAAAGTACTTCAAATGCATGGCAAGGGCGCTAGCTTATCAGCGTTTAATCTTTTAAATATACTTAGCAAAAGGGCCCGTGCGTTGCTACGGAAGAAAAGAATACCACACGCTCTTAATTTACAAATAAGCGTCTATAATCTGGATATTTGTAGTTTCGGCCCAAACAAAGATGGTCTTTACCAACAAAAGCACAAGCCCAATATTTCACATGTCTTCTATATAAGCACGTCTTGCATGTAGATTTATTATGTACAGGCAAGTGATCTTCAATTTTGTCTCCAATCCTGATTTTGCTGAGATGTTCATCCACAATCTGGATCAGTACCGATATGAAAGAAAGACGGATAATGCACTGTTGATTGAGATGGCACCCTAGATAGTATTTTTTTTAAATGGTTAACAGGTAAAATAATACTATCATATTCAGATTCTGTATATTTTTCTAATCAAATTCCATACATAACTTGTTAAATTTGGAGTTAATTACGGTTTAGAAGATATGAGTATTTTAAAAAATATTTAATATGTATTGTGGGTTTAATGTTAGAAACATCAAGAGATTTCCTATAAAATAGCATGACGGACTAAGAATACCTATTTCCTTTATTTCAGTGAAAATCTAGAAAAACTCTCCTCGTGGCCATCAGATCCACAGGGAAGGGCACAGATCTAAGATGGGGTCTCACCAGCTACTTAAACATGATTTTATAGATAACCCCCTTACCTTCTCAGCCCATCTAGGTTGCTTGCGTTCCTATCTCACCGGAACCGGCGCCGCCACGGATACAACCTGCAGCCGCCAGGACGGCGCGCGCTGCGCTGGACCCCCCTTGGCTGGGAGGGCTCCTGGGGAGCCGTGCCCTAGGAAGCCACCCTTGGAACAAGCGAGGGTACCTGCGGCGTCGACCCAGGTAGCCTCACAGAGTCACGGGCGACGACTACCGTGTTGCGGTGGAGCAGGGCTACGCAGGCGACGGCAGTCGGGCCGGCGACACCAAAGCCTGCGTGCTCCACACCACGGCCAGCTAGCCCGCTGCCCCGCTCTGCATGGCACCATTCACAAAGATGGAAGAACCGGTGGCCATGACCTGAAGCTGAGTCACATCCGGCTGCGGCGACCTCCTTCGATTCTGCAGCCTCTCTTTTCTGATGTTTGATGTTGTGAATCGTTGCACACACGTAATTCATCAAAGCTTGTTTTGTAGTTGCTCAATGTGAAGTTGTACCGGAAGTTGTGATGTACACTGATTTAGTGTGATCTGATGTAGTCCGTCTATGTAATCTGTCCAAGCGTGTTTCTATATATTGATATCATTCAAGATCCTTTGTGAATTTTGGGTATTGTTTATTTGACTCATGGAATGAATCAATTGTAGGATTATTTGGTTCATGCTGCATAACTGACAGCAATGTGCACATGGACAGAAGTTCATCTTGCCATGATTTTTGACACGAACCATGCGTTTTCATGAATTGGCAGAATTATTTCTGTATAATTATTTCCATAGCCATAAAAACCAAGAAACTTCAGCATGTAGCTGTGGGCTTTCACATGGTCAGGAATCTGCACTTGGGTTCAGATTGCCATTGTGATTCAAATTCAATGCAAACTCTGAAAAAAAAGGGACAACAAACAAATGAGAGTACAGCCAGCTATCTAGCCAGATGCAGCAGCAAACAGCAGCCAACCCACTTGAGCATGCAAAGCAATGTATTGGAAAGACAATGATAATACTTGGCACAACATTAACTTAATCAACTACAAGGTTCAGGCTACATAACAAGACAACTTTCAGAAATACAAAATTCAGAAATGTAGAAAAATAGTAGTCCAAGCAAAAATATCAGCACAAAGTCTGTAATGTATGAACTTCAAGCTCCCAGCCTGCAGGTAGAGATGAAAGAAATAGTTAGAGGGTTTTTTTTTTTTTGCTGGAAAAAACAGTTAGAGGTTACCATGATTCACCTGCTGACTCTACTACCTGGGCTACGAGAAGGTTAAGGCGATAAAACTATGATGTCAGAGTAGTACAATTAGTACCTGAATTACATGTTGTACTCTGTTGCTTGGCTACGAGGAGGTTGAGACATGGCAGGGGATGGAGGAGCGATGAGATCGTGGAGAGGCGGCGCCAACGTCTCTTCCGAAGGGCCAGTTAAAACCAGCGGAGGCACAAGGAACATGGCGGACGGAGGGCTGTTCATGGACGGCGGAGGGGGAGAAATCACGGGCCGGCGGAGGGCGCGTCATCACCGTCGGACTACGCATCGTGGCCGGCGTGGGGCAAGTATCCATCACGGCCACGAGATTGAAGACGAATTGATAGCGGTGGAAGCGTCAAGGACTTTGTGGGTAAAAGGAGGGGTTATTTATAAAATCGTGTTTAAGTAGCTGGTGGGATCCCTCTCAGATCTGTGCCGTTCTATGTGGATCAGACGGGCTCACAAGGAGAATTTCCAGATTTTCACTGAAATCTCGTTTTTACCTGATGACTTCCCAATCACATATTGCTTATTCGAACAAAAGTTTAATTTGATAGGAGTGCACTTTGGCACATTCGAACGCATAACTCTTGTGGGTAATAGCACAAACTCGTCACAAGGCAACAGTAGTAGTTATTTTCTCTATGGACGCACAACCCGTGTGGAAAATTGTCAAGGGAACTACTGAAGGCCAAGGCCCAGCACCACCAGACCGGCCCAAGAGGAGGAGCAAGCCCAACAGTCAAGTGACCGGGCCCATGTGGAGCAAGTGAGACTACTTAAGGGCGAGACGAGTGGAGAACTAGGGTATCGATTAGACCCGAACCTGACGGCGCCGCTGGGCAATGTATCCCCTCTCCCACCTCTGGCTCTCATCTCTCGATCCCCTTTCTTGCTGAAAACCCTAGCTACTTGTATCTCTGATTCGATCAATTGAGAGTAAATCCTATCGCCTAAATACTAGATCCGTGTCATCTGGTAATCAGAGCCTTCAATTCCACCAGAAATTTTCTCTTCCGCATCGCGAGCTGGCGCCGAAGACGCGCAACATCAAGGAGATCATGGCGGGGACGGATGCCCAGAAGCAGTGGGAGGAAGCGGCGGCGGAGCGAAGCGGCATCGCCAGGGCCCTCCTGTCGATTCAGCAGACGCTGGATCGGATGGCCCCTGCGGTCGCCAAGATGGAGCCCGCGGTCGCGAAGATGGAGCCTACGCTCGTCGCTCTCGAGCCGGTTGTCCAGGATCTCGCAACCTGGCGGCCTACTGTGGACGCAGCGGTGGGGAAACTCCAGACTGATCTCGGCGATATCCGGGCGCAGCTGGAGAAAATTGCGTCGGGCGCCACACCAGCCAACAAGACGACGCCAGATCTCCGTACGGCGGACGCGTCATCGTCCTCACTCGAGCAAGGTGACGACGGTCACGGGCAAATTGGCCACCGCGGGACTCTACTTCCACGGGCGTCGGCTAGTGAAGGGCCGATCCTCACTACGCCGGTCCCGGCCAACGGTACGTTCCGAACTCCGTTGCCCCCTCCTCCTTCTTCCGATCTGGGCGGAGGTGGGCACCAAGGCGTCATGAGTGGTCGTTTTGGCAGCAAACTCATGGAGTGCCCTGAATTTGACGGCGACAACCCCACGGGTTGGCGTCTTCTTGTGAAGCTTTTTTCCGTGTGAACGGGCTCGATCCGCATGTTTGGGTGGACACTGCTATTGTTCACTTCACGGGGGCGGCTGCATTGTGGTTAGAGTGGTCCAAAATGCATCTTAAGAGTGATAATTGGGAAGGGTTCTGCATAGCGGTGCTAGAAAAATTTGGCCGCTCTGAATTTCAATTACTTCTGCGCAAGTTTTCGAAACTGAAGCAAACAGGCTCAGTTCTCGAATATGCGGAACAATTCAATTTGTCCATGCATAGTCTGTTAGCTCATCATAGCTCGTGGGATCCCCTATTCTTTACTACTCAATTTACCTCCTTGCCGTCCTTCTTGAAGTTCTTCTTACCCTTGCCCTTCTTGAACTTAGTGGTCTTATTGACCATCAACACTTGATGTTCTTTCTTGATTTCAACCTCGGCTGACTTCAGCATAGAGAATACTTCAGGAATGGTCTTTACCATCCCCTGCATATTGTAGTTCATCACAAAGCTCTTGTAGCTTGGTGGGAGCGACTGGAGGATTCTGTCAATGACCGCCTCATCAGGGAGGTTAATATTCAGCTGGGTCATACGGTTGTGCAACCCAGACATCTTGAGAATGTGCTCACTGACAGAACTATTTTCCTCCATCTTACAACTATAGAACTTGTCGGAGATGTCATATCTCTCGACCCGGGCGTGAGCTTGGAAAACCAGTTTCAGCTCCTCGAACATCTCATATGCTCCGTGATGCTCAAAACGCTTTTGGAGCCCCGGTTCTAAGCTGTAAAGCATGCCGCACTGAACGAGTGAGTAATCATCAGCACGAGACTGCTAAGCATTCATAATGTCTTGGTTCTTTGGGACGGGAGCGTCACCTAGCGGTCCTTCTAGGACATATTGTTTCCTGGCAGCTATGAGGATGATCCTCAAGTTCTGGACCCAGTCCGTATAGTTGCTGCCGTCATCTTTCAGCTTGGTTTTCTCTAGGAACGCGTTGAAGTTCAAGTTGACATGAGCGTTGGCCATTTGATCTACAAGACATATCATTCAAAAGTTTTAGACTAAGTTCATGATAATTAAGTTCATCTAATCAAATTATTTCAATGAACTCCCACTCAGATTAGACATCCCTCTAGTCATCTAAGTGTTACACGATCCGAGTCGACTAGGCCGTGTCCGATCATCACGTGAGACGGACTAGTCATCGTCGGTGAACATTCTCATGTTGATCGTATCTTCCATACGACTCGTGTTCGACCTTCGGTCTCCGTGTTCGAGGCCATGTCTGTACATGCTAGGCTCGTCAAGTTAACCCTAAGTGTTTTGCGTGTGTAAATCTGTCTTACACCCGTTGTATGTGAATGTAAGAATCCATCACACCCGATCATCACGTGGTGCTTAGAAGCGACGAACTTTAGCAACGGTGCACAGTTAGGGGGGAACACTTCTTGAAATTGTTGTAAGGGATCATCTTATTTACTACCGTCGTTCTAAGTAAACAAGATGTATAAACATAATAAACATCACATGCAATTATATAGTAGTGACATGATATGGCCAATATCATAAAGCTCCATTGATCTCCATCTTCGGGGCTCCATGATCATCTTGTCACCGGCATGACACCATGATCTCCATCATCATGATCTCCATCATCGTGTCTCCATGAAGTTGTCACGCCAACGACTACTTCTACTTCTATGGCTAACGCGTTTAGCAATAACGTAAAGTAAGTTACATGGCGTTCTTCAATGACACGCAGGTCATACAAAAATAAAGACAACTCCTATGGCTCCTGCCGGTTGTCATACTCATCGACATGCAAGTCGTGATTCCTATTACAAGAACATGATCTCATACATCACAATATGTCATTCATCATTCATCACAACTTGGCCATATCACATCACATGTCAATTGCTGCAAAAACAAGTTAGACGTCCTCTAATTGTTGTTGCATCTTTTACGTGGCTGCAATTGGGTTCTAGCAAGAACGTTTTCTTACCTACGAATAACCACAACGTGATCTTGTCAACTTCTATTTACCCTTCATAAGGACCCTTTTCATCGAATCCGCTCCAACTAAGGTAGGAGAGACAGACACCCGCCAGCCACCTTATGCAACTAGTGCATGTTAGTCGGTGGAACCGGTCTCACGTAAGCGTACGTGTAAGGTTGGTTCGGGCCGCTTCATCCCACAATACCGCGGAAGCAAGATAAGACTAGTAGCGGCAAGTAAGTTGACAAGATCCACGCCCACAACTAAATTGTGTTCTACTCGTGCAATAGAGAACTACGCATAGACCTAGCTCATGATGCCACTGTTGGGGAACGTTGCAGAAAATTAAAATTTTTCCTACGGTTTCACCAAGATCCATCTATGAGTTCATCTAAGCAACGAGTCATGGGAGTGAGTTTGCATCTACATACCACTTGTAGATCGAGTACGGAAGCGTTCGAAGGAGTGGTGATGATGGAGTCGTTCTCAACGTGATTCCGATCACCGATGACCAAGTGCTGAACGGACAGCACCTCCGCGTTCAACACACGTACGGTACGGGCAACGTCCCCTCCGTCTTGATCCAGCAAGGAGGAAGGAGAGGTTGGGGAAGATGGCTCCAACAGCAGCACGACGGCGTGATGATGGTGGAGTCACAGTTCTCCGGCAGGGCTTCTGAAGGAAATATGCCCTAGAGGCAATAATAAAGTTATTATTTATTTCCTTATTTCATGATAAATGTTTATTATTCATGCTAGAATTGTATTAACCGGAAACATAATACATGTGTGAATATATAGACAAACAGTATGTCACTAGTATGCCTCTACTTGACTAGCTTGTTAATCAGAGATGGTTATGTTTCCTAACCATGAACAAGGAGTTGTTATTTGATTAACAAGGTCACATCATTAGTTGAATGATCTGATTGACATGACCCATTCCGTTAGCTTAACACTTGATCGCTTAGTATGTTAATGCTTTCTTCATGACCCATACATGTTCCTATAACTATGAGATTATGCAACTCCGTTTACGGAGGAACACTTTGGTACTACCAAACGCCACAACGTAATCGGGTGATTATAAAGGAGTACTACAGGTGTCTCCAAAGGTACTTGTTGGGTTGGCGATTTGAGATTAGTTTTGTCACTCCGATTGTCGGAGAGGTATCTCAGGCCTTCTCGGTAATGCACATCACTTAAGCCTTGCAAGCATTACAACTAATGAGTTAGTTGTGAGATGATGTATTACGGAACGAGTAAAGAGACTTACCGCAACGAGATTGAACTAGGTATTGGATACCGACGATCGAATCTCGGGTAAGTAACATACCGATGACAAAGGGAACAACGATCTTGTTATGCTGTTTGACCGATAAAGATCTTCGAGAATATGTAGGAGCCAATATGGGCATCCAGGTTCCGCTATTGGTTATTGACCAAGAATAGTTCTAGGTCATGTCTACATAGTTCTCGAACCCGTAGGGTCCGCACGCTAAGGTTTCGATGCGATGTTATATTATGAGTTTATGAGTTTTGATGTACCGAAGGAGTTCGAGTCCCGGATGAGATCGGGGACATGACGAGGAGTCTCAAAATGGTCGAGACGTAAAGATCGATATATTGGACGACTATATTCGAGTTCGGAAAGGTTCCAATGATTCGGTATTTTCGGAGTACCGGAGAGTTACGGAATTCGCCGGGAGAAGTATTGGGCCTTATTGGGCCCTGCGGGAAAGAGAAAGGGCTGCCTAGGGCAGGCTGCGCGCCCCATGGCCTAGTCCGAATTGGACTAGGGGAGGCCGCATCCCTCTCTCTTCCCCTTCCCCAAGTCCTAGTCCAACTAGGAAGAGGGGGAGTCCTACTCGGTGGGAGTAGGACTCCTCCAGCGCCGCTCTACTAGGCCGGCCGCACCCCCTTGTCTCCTTTATATACGGGGCAGGGGGCACCCCATGACACACAAGTTGATCTACGGATCTTTCCTTAGCCGTGTGCGGTGCCCCTTCCACCATATTCCACTTGGTCATATCGTCATGAGCTTAGGAGAAGCCCTGCGCCGGAGAAGTCATATCGTCGCGGAGCTTAGGCGAAGCCCTGCGTCGGTGGAACATCAACATCGCCACCACGCCGTCAGGTTGACGGAACTCATCCCCGACACTTTGCTGGATCGAGTCCGGGATCGCCATCGAGCTGAACGTGTGCAGAACTCGGAGGTGCCGACGCTCGGTGCTTGGATCGGTCGGATCGTGGAGACGCACGACTACATCAACCGCGTTGTTATAACGCTTCGCTTTCGGTCTCACGAGGGCGTGGACGGACACTCTCCCTCTCGTTGCTATGCCATCACCATGGTCTTGCGTGATCGTAGGAAATTTTTGAAATTACTACGCTCCCCAACAGTGGCATCCGAGCCTGGTTTTATGCGTTGATGTCATGTGCACGAGTAGAACACAAGTGAGTTGTGGGCGATACAAGTCATACTGCCTACCAGCATGTCATACTTTGGTTCAGCGGTATTGTGAGATGAAGCGGCCGGACCGACATTACGCCAGACGCTTACGCGAGACTGGTTTCACCGCCCGAGCACTCGTTGCTTAAAGGTGACCGGCGGTGTCTGTCTCTCTCACTTTAGTTGAACCGAGTGTGGCTACGCCCGTCCTTGAGAAGGTTAAACGGAGTCTATTTGACGAAGTATCGTTGTGGTTTTGATGCGAGGTAAGAACGGTTCTTGCTCAGCCCGTAGCAGCCACGTAAAACTTGCAACAACAAAGTAGAGGACGCCTAACTTGTTTTTGCAGGGCATGTTGTGATGTGATATGGTCAAGACGTGATGCTATATTTTATTGTATGAGATGATCATGTTTTGTAACCGAGTTATCGGCAATCGGCAGGAGCCATATGGTTGTCGCTTATTGTATGAAATGCAACGCCATGTAATTGCTTTACTTTATCACTAAGCAGTAGCGATAGTCGAGAAGCAATAGTTGGCGAGACGACAACGATGCTACGATGGAGATCAAGGTGTCGCTACCGGTGACGATGGTGATCATGACGGTGCTTGGCGATGGAGATCACAAGCACAAGATGATGATGACCATATCATATCACTTATATTGATTGCATGTGATGTTTATCCTTTATGCATCTTATCTTGCTTTATTTGACGGTAGCATTATAAGATGATCTCTCACTAAAATTATCAAGAAGTGTTCTCCTGAGTATGCACCGTTGCCAAAGTTCGTAGTACCCGGACACCACGTGATGATCGAGTGTGATAAGTTCTCGTCCATCTACAACGGTGCAAAACAGTTGCACGCTGAATACTCAGGTTAAACTTGACGAGCCTTGCATATAACAGATATGGCCTCGAACACGGAGACCGAAAGGTCGAGCGTGAATCATATAGTAGATATGATCAACATAGTGATGTTCACCATTGAAACTACTCCATCTCACGTGATGATCGGACATGGTTTAGTTGATTTGGATCACGTGATCACTTAGATGACTAGAGAGATGTTTGTCTAAGTGGGAGTTTTTTAATATGATTAATTAAACTTTAATTTATCATGAACTTAGTCCTGGTAGTTTTTTGCAAATTATGTTGTAGATCAATAAGCTCGCGTTGTTGCTTCCCTAAGTTTTTATATGTGTTCCTAGAGAAAATTGTATGGAAAAATGTTAGTAGCAATGTTGCGGATTGGATCCGTGATCTGAGGTTTATCCTCATTGCTGCACAGAAGAATTATGTCCTTGATGCACCGCTAGGTGACATACCTATTGCAAGAGCAAGATGCAGACATTATGAACGTTTGGCTAGCTCAATATGATGACTACTTGGTAGTTTAGTGCACCATGCTTAAACGGCTTAGAATCGGGACTTCAAAGACGTTTTGAACGTCATGGACCATATGAGATGTTCCAGGAGTTGAAGTTAATATTTCAAGCAAATACCCGAGTTGAGAGATATGGAGTCTCCAACAAGTTCTATAGCTAAAAGATGGAGGAGAATCGCTCAACTAGTGAGCATGTGCTCAGATTGCCTGGGTACTTCAATCGCTTGAATCAAGTGGGAGTTAATCTCCCAGATAAGATAGTGATTGACAGAATTCTCTAGTCACCATCACTAAGTTACTAGAACTTCGTGATGAACTATAGTATGCAAGGGATGACGAAAACGATTCCCGAGCTCTTCGTGATGTTGAAATCGACGAAGGTAGAAATCGAGAAAAGAGCATCAAGTGTTGATGATTGTCAAGACCACTAGTTTCAAGAAAAGGGCAAAGGGAAAGAAAGGGGAACTTCAAGTAGAATGACAAGCAAGTTGTCACTCCCACGAAGAAACCCAAAGCTGAACCAAAGCCTGAAACTGAGTGCTTACACTGCATAGGAAATGGTCACTGGAAACGAAAATATCCGAGATATTTGGTAGATAAGAAGGATGGCAAAGTGAACAAGGGTATATTTGATATACAGGTTATTGATGTGTGCTTTACTAGTGTTTATAGTAGCCCCTGAGTATTTGATACTTGTTCAGTTGCTAAGATTAGTAACTCGAAACAGGAGTTACAGAATAAACAGAAACTAGTTGAAGGGGCAGTAACGATGAGTGTTGGAAGTAGTTCCAAGATTGATATGATCATCATCGAACACTCCCTATACTTTCGGGATTAGTGTGGAACCTAAATAAGTGTTATTTGGTGTTGAGCATAAATATGATTTGATCATGTTTATTGCAATACGGTTATTCATTTAAGTAAGAGAATAAATTGTTGTTCTGTTTACATGAATAAAACCTTATATGGTTACACACCCAATGAAAATGGTTCATTGGATCTCGATCATAGTGATACACATATTCATAATATTGAAAACCAAAAAGATGCAAAGTTAATAATGATAGTGCAACTTATTTGTGGCACTGCCGTTTAGGTCATATTGGTGTAAAGCGCATGAAGAAACTCCATGCTGATGGATTTTTGGAATCACTTGATTATGAATCATTTGATTCTTGCGAACCGTGCCTTTTGGGCAAGATGACTAAAACTCCGTTCTCCGGAACAATGGAACAAGCTACTGACTTATTGGAAATAATACATACCGATGTATGCGATCCAATGAGTGTTGATGCTCGTGGCAAGTATCGTTATTTTCTGACCTTCACAAGATGATTTGAGCAGATATGGGTATATCTACTTAATGAAACATAAGTCTGAAATAGTTGAAAGGTTCAAAGAATTTCAGAGTGAAGTGGAAAATCATCGTAACAAGAAAATAAAGTTTCTGCGATCTGATCGTGGAGATGAATTTTGAGTTACTGAGTTTGGTCTTCAATTAAAACAAAGTGGAATAGTTTCACAGCTCACGCCACATGGAACACCACAACATAATGGTGTGTCCGAACGTCAGAATCAAGACTTTATTGGATATGGTGCAATCTATGATGTCTCTTACCGATTTACCAATATCGTTTTGGGGTTATGCATTAGAGACAACTGCATTCACGTTTAATAGGGCACCATCTAAATCCGTTGAGATGACACCGTATGAACTATGGTTTAGCGAAGAAACCTAAGCTGTCGTTTCTTAAAAGTTTGGAGTTGTGATGCTTATGTGAAAAAGTTTTCAACTGATAAGCTCGAACCCAAATCGGAGAAGTGCGTCTTCATAGAATACCCAAAGGTAACTATTGGGTACACCTTCTATCACAGATCCGAAGGCAAGTTATTCGTTGCTAAGATGGATCCTTTCTAGAGAAAAAGTTTCTCTCGAAAGAAGTGAGTGGGAGGAAAGTAGAACTTGATGAGGTAATTGTACCTTCTCCCTTATTGGAAAGTAGTTCATCACAGAAATCAGTTCCAGTGATTCCTACACCAATTAGTGAGGAAGTTAATGATGATGATCATGAAACTTCAGATCAAGTTGCTACCAAACCTCGTAGGTCTTCCAGAATAAGATCCGCACCAGAGTGGTACGGTAATCGTGTTCTGGAAATCATGTTACTAGACCATGATGAACCTACAAACTATGAGGAAGCGATGATGAGCCCAGATTCATGAAATGGCTTGAGGCCATGAAATCTGAGATGGGATCCATGTATGAGAACAAAGTATGGACTTTGATTGACTTGCTCGATGATCAGCAAGCCATGTAGATAAATGGATCTTCAAAGAGAAAGACGGACACTGATAGTAGTATTACTATCTACAAAGCTCGACTTGTCACAAAAAGGGTTTTTCGACAAGTTCAAGGTGTTGACTACAATGAGATTTTCTCAACTGTAGCGATGCTTAAGTCTGTCCGAATCATGTTAGCAATTGCCACATTTTATGAAATCTGGCAAATGGATGTCAAAACTACATTCTTTAATGGATTTATTAAAGAAGAGTTGTATATGATGCAACCAGAA
This sequence comes from Aegilops longissima, assembly GCA_021605205.1. NCBI lineage: Eukaryota > Viridiplantae > Streptophyta > Magnoliopsida > Poales > Poaceae > Aegilops > Aegilops longissima. The sequence goes on along the minus strand of CM038681.1, from coordinate 655,748,759 downwards.
GATTTTGTCAATCCTAAAGGAGCTAACAAAATGTGCAAGCTCCAGCGATCCATCTATGGACTGGTGCAAGCATCTCGGAGTTGGAATAAACGCTTTGATAGTGTGATCAAAGCATATGGTTTTATACAGACTTTTGGAGAAGCCTGTATTTACAAGAAAGTGAGTGGGAGCACGACAACATTTCTGATAAGTATATGTGAATGACATATTGTTGATCGGAAATGATGTAGAATTATTCTGCAAAGCATAAAGGAGTATTTGAAAGGAGTTTTTCAAAGAAGGACCTAGGTGAAGCTGCTTACATATTGAGCATCAAGATCTATAGAGATAGATCAAGACGCTTGATAAGTTTTTCAATGAATACATACCTTGACAAGATTTTGAAGTAGTTCAAAATGGAACAGTCAAAGAAAGAGTTCTTGCCTGTGTTACAAGGTGTGAGATTGAGTAAGACTCAAAACCCGACCACGGCAGAGGATAGAAAGAGAATGAAAGTCATTCCCTATGCATCAGCCATAGGTTCTATAAAGTATGTCATGCTGTGTACCAGATCTATTGCATACCCTACCACTAAGATTGGCAAGGGAGTGCAATAGAGATCCAGGAGTAGATCAATGGACAGCGGTCAAAAATTATCCTTAGTTGAATAAGGAAATATTTCTCGATTATGGAGGTGATAAAAGAGCCCGTCGTAAAGAGTTACATCGATGCAAGCTTTTTACACTGATCCAGATGACTCTAAGTCTCAATCTGGATACATATTGAAAGTGGGAGCAATTAGCTAGAGTAGCTCCGTGCAGAGCATTGTAGACATAGAATATTTGCAAAATACATACGGCTCTGAATGTGACAGACCCGTTGACTAAAAGCTTCTCTCACGAGCAAAACATGATCATACCTTAGTACTCTTTGGGTGTTAATCACATAGCGATGTGAACTAGATTATTGACTCTAGTAAACCCTTTGGGCGTTGGTCACATGTCGATGTGAACGATGGGTGTTAATCACATACAGATGTGAATATTAGTGTTGAATCACATGATGATGTGAACTAGATTATTGACTCTAGTGCAAGTGGGAGACTGAAGGAAATATGCCCTAGAGGCAATAATAAAGTTATTATTTATTTCCTTATTTCATGATAAATGTTTATTATTCATGCTAGAATTGTATTAACCGGAAACATAATACATGTGGGAATATATAGACAAACAGTATGTCACTAGTATGCCTCTACTTGACTAGCTTGTTAATCAGAGATGGTTATGTTTCCTAACCATGAACAAGGAGTTGTTATTTGATTAACAAGGTCACATCATTAGTTGAATGATCTGATTGACATGACCCATTCCGTTAGCTTAACACTTGATCGTTTAGTATGTTAATGCTTTCTTCATGACCCATACATGTTCCTATAACTATGAGATTATGCAACTCCCGTTTACCGGAGGAACACTTTGGGTACTACCAAACGTCACAACGTAACTGGGTGATTATAAAGGAGTACTACAGGTGTCTCCAAAGGTACTTGTTGGGTTGGCGATTTGAGATTAGTTTTGTCACTCCGATTGTCGGAGAGGTATCTCCAGGCCTTCTCGGTAATGCACATCACTTAAGCCTTGCAAGCATTACAACTAATGAGTTAGTTGTGAGATGATGTATTACGGAACGAGTAAAGAGACTTACCAGTAACGAGATTGAACTAGGTATTGGATACCGACGATCGAATCTCGGGTAAGTAACATACCGATGACAAAGGGAACAACGTATGTTGTTATGCGGTTTGACCGATAAAGATCTTCGTAGAATATGTAGGAGCCAATATGGGCATCCAGGTTCCGCTATTGGTTATTGACCAAGAATAGTTCTAGGTCATGTCTACATAGTTCTCGAACCCGTAGGGTCCGCACGCTTAAGGTTTCGATGACAGTTATATTATGAGTTTATGAGTTTTGATGTACCGAAGGAGTTCGGAGTCCCGGATGAGATCGGGGACATGACGAGGAGTCTCGAAATGGTCGAGACGTAAAGATCGATATATTGGACGACTATATTCGGAGTTCGGAAAGGTTCCGAATGATTCGGGTATTTTTCGGAGTACCGGAGAGTTACGGGAATTCGCCGGGGAGAAGTATTGGGCCTTATTGGGCCCTGCGGGAAAGAGAAAGGGGCTGCCTAGGGCAGGCTGCGCGCCCCCCCATGGCCTAGTCCGAATTGGACTAGGGGGAGGGGCCGCATCCCTTCTCTCTTCCCCCTTCCCTAAGTCCTAGTCCAACTAGGAAAGAGGGGGGGGAGTCCTACTCCCGGTGGGAGTAGGACTCCTCCAGGCGCGCCTCTACTAGGCCGGCCGCACCCCCCCTTGTCTCCTTTATATACGGGGGCAGGGGGGCACCCCATGACACACAAGTTGATCTACGGATCTTTCCTTAGCCGTGTGCGGTGCCCCCTTCCACCATATTCCACTTCGGTCATATCGTCATGAGCTTAGGAGAAGCCTGCGCCGGAGAAGTCATATCGTCATGAGCTTAGGCGAAGCCCCGCGCCGGTGGAACATCAACATCGCCACCACGCGTCGTCAGGTTGACGGAACTCATCCCGACACTTTGCTGGATCGAGTCCGGGATCGCCATCGAGCTGAACGTGTGCAGAACTCGGAGGTGCCGACGCTCGGTGCTTGGATCGGTCGGATCGTGGAGACGCACGACTACATCAACAGCGTTGTTATAACGCTTCGCTTTCGGTCTCACGAGGGTACGTGGACGGACACTCTCCCTCTCGTTGCTATGCCATCACCATGGTCTTGCGCCATCGTAGGAAAATTTTGAAATTACTCGTTCCCCAACAACCTTCGCAAGCGCACGCGGAGGAGGAGAGGTGTTGGGAGGGAGGGCTGCGCCTTTAATTTTGTATGCAGCCTCCCTCACCCCTCTATTTATAGGGAAGGGAGGAGGGCGGCCCCTCTAGATGCATCTAGAGGCGGCCAAGGGAGGGGGCTTGCCCCCCAAGGGGGGCGCCTTTAGGGTTCCCCCTCAACCCTAGGCGCATGGGCCAAGGGAGGGTGCGCCCAGCCCACCAGGGGCTGGCTGCCTCCCACGCAGCCCAAAGTGGCCCCGGGAGGTGGCCCCTCCCGGTGGTCCTCCGAACCTTTCGGTGGCCCCTCCATAATTCCGATATGACCCAAACTTTTCCGGTGTCCGCTTGACAACTTCCCATATATAAATCTTTACCTCCGGACCCTTCCGAACTCCTCGTGACGTCCGGGATCTCATCCGGGACTCAACAACATTCGTAATCACATACAAGTCAGCGCCACCGAACCTTAGTGTGTAGACCCTACGGGTTCGGGAGACATGCGACATGACCGAGACGCCTCCGTCAATAACCAACAGCAGGATCTGGATACCCATGTTGGCTCCACATGCTCCTCGATGCTGTCATCGGATGAACCACGATGTCGAGGGTTCAAGCAACCCGTATGCTATTCCCTTTGTCGACGGTATGTTACTTGCCCGAGACTCGATCGTCGGTATCCCAATACCTCGCTCAGTCTCGTTATCGGCAAGTCACTTTACTCGCATCAGAATGCATGATCCCGTGACCAGACACTTGATCACTTTGAGCTCATTATGATGATGCACTACCGAGTGGGCCCAGTGATACCTCTCCGTCATACAGAGTGACAAATCCCTGTCTCGATCCGTGTCAACCCAACAGACACTTTCGGAGATACCTGTAGTGCACCTTTATAGTCACCCAGTTACGTTGTGACGTTTGGTACACCCAAGGCACTCCTACGGTATCCGGGAGTTACACGATCTCACGGTCTAAGGAAGAGATACTTGACATTGGAAAAGCTCTAGCAAAACGAACTACACGATCTTTGTGCCATGCTTTAGGATTGGGTCTTGTCCATCACGTCATTCTCCTAATGACGTGATCCCGTTGTCAATGACATCTGATGTCCATAGTCAGAAACCATGACTATCTGTTGACCAACGAGCTAGTCTACTAGAGGCTTACTAGGACGATTGTAGTCTATGTATTCACACGTGTATCACGATTTCCGGACGATACAGTTATAGCATGAATAAAAGACAATTATCATGAACAAGGAAATATAATAATAATGCTTTTATTATTGCCTCTAGGGCATATTTCCAACAGTCTCCCACTTGCACTAGAGTCAATAATCTAGTTACATTGTGATGAATCGAACACCCATAGAGTTCTGGTGTTGATCATGTTTTGCCCGCGGAAGAGGTTTAGTCAACGGATCCGCGACATTCAGATCCGTATGCACTTTATAAATTTCTATGTCTCCATCCTGAACATTTTCACGGATGGAGTTGAACCGACGCTTGATGTGCCTGGTCTTCTTGTGAAACCTGGGCTCCTTGGCAAGTGCAATAGCTCCAGTGTTGTCACAGAAGAGTTTGATCGGCCCCGACGCATTGGGTATGACTCCTAGGTCGGTGATGAACTCCTTCACCCAAATTGCTTCATGCGCTGCCTCCGAGGCTGCCATGTACTCCGCTTCACATGTAGATCCCGCCACGACACTCTGCTTGCAGCTGCACCAGCTTACTGCTCCACCATTCAACATATACACGTATCCGGTTTGTGACTTAGAGTCATCCAGATCTATGTCGAAGCTAGCGTCGACGTAACCCTTTACGACGAGCTCTTCGTCACCTCCATAAACGAGAAACATATCCTTTGTCCTTTTCAGGTACTTTAGGATATTCTTGACCGCTGTCCAGTGTTCCTTGCCGGGATTACTTTGGTACCTTCCTACCAAACTTACGACAAGGTTTACATCAGGTCTGGTACACAGCATGGCATACATAATAGATCCTATGGCTGAGGCATAGGGGATGACACTCATCTCTTCTTTATCTTTTGCCGTGGTCGGGCATTGAGCTGAGCTCAATCTCACACCTTGCAATCTGGCAAGAACCCTTCTTGGACTGATCCATTTTGAACTCCTTCAAAATCTTATCAAGGTATGTGCTTTGTGAAATACCTATGAGGCGCCTCGATCTATCTCTATAGATCTTGATGCCTAATATATAAGCAGCTTCTCCAAGGTCCTTCATTGAAAAACACTTGTTCAAGTAGGCCTTAATGCTGTCCAAGAATTCTATATCATTTCCCATCAGAAGTATGTCATCTACATATAATATGAGAAATGCTACAGAGCTCCCACTCACTTTCTTGTAAACACAGGCTTCTCCATAAGTCTGCATAAACCCAAACGCTTTGATCATCTCATCAAAGAAATGTTCCAACTCCGAGATGCTTGCACCAGCCCATAAATGGATCGCTGGAGCTTGCATACTTTGTTAGCGTTCTTAGGATCGACAAAACCTTCCGGTTGCATCATATACAGCTCTTCCTTAAGATAACCGTTAAGGAACGCTGTTTTGACGTCCATCTGCCATATCTCATAATCATAGTATGCGACAATTGCTAACATGATTCGGACGGACTTAAGCTTCGCTACGGGAGAGAAAGTCTCATCGTAGTCAATCCCTTGAACTTGCCGATAACCCTTAGCGACAAGTCGAGCTTTATAGATGGTGACATTACCATCCGCGTCCGTCTTCTTCTTAAAGATCCATTTGTTTTCTATCGTCGCCGATCATCGGGCAAGTCACCAAAGTCCACACTTTGTTTTCATACATGGATTCTATCTCGGATTTCTTGGCTTCTAGCCATTTGTTGGAATCTGGGCCCGCCATCGCTTCTTCATAGTTCGAAGGTTCACCGTTGTCCAACAACATGATTTCCAGGACAGGGTTGCCGTACCACTCTGGTGCGGAACGTGTCCTTGTGGACCTACGAAGTTCAGTAGCAACTTGATCCGAAGTACCTTGATCATCATCATTAATTTCCTCTTCGGTTGGTGTAGGCATCACAGAACATTTTCCGAGCTGCACTACTATCCTGTTCAAGAGGTAGTACTTCATCGAGTTCTACTTTCCTCCCACTTACTTCTTTCGAGAGAAACTCTTTTTCCAGAAAGGATCCTTTTTTGGCAACATGGAAGTTGTCGCTGAACAGACAAAAGCAATTGCTGGTACTAACCTTTAGTTTGTGAATATACACAAATTTCCTTCAAATTGTTGGTATCATTGTGTTTATATTCCCTTTAATTCTCTTAGCGTAGATCTCGATGGTTTTGGTGAATTGTCCAAGTATTGCGGGTTTAATTTCCTAGCAAGGAACTTTATGCTTGCAAAACCTAGCTACTTTCATTCATTTAGCCACTTTTACCTTCATTGACAATTTTACTTCGCGTCAGTTAAATCTTGACATACTTTAACACTAATCTGAAGGAACAAGCTCGAAGTAACTTCCGTTATTGCTATTTGCCTCCCCAGTTGCAGTTGCGCGGCCAGCCGCCGATGATGGGATCTTGCCGGATATGTTGATGCATTCTTCCGTAGGTACTTGTTTGTTTTGTCCGTCTAAATTCTGGTTACCTGCCGCTCATCTGCAATTTTGAGTTTTGTTTTCTTGCAGGTTTGTCCATCCTTCGCACGTGCTCGCTGTTCTGGTCGGTTCGTCGTTCGATCTATGCTAGTCTGTTGGGTCTTCGTCCAGCGCTTTGCAGGTCGACCCCTTGCTCCACTTCCTCTCGGCTTTCTAGGCCTAGGCTTATGTTTTGCGGCCATGTGGTTTGCCTAGCTTGCCTGTCTGGAGCTGTTGTTGTACTCAGTCCATGTCTGATTGTTGTTCCTGTTGGTGTGCAGGCTAGTCAATGGGTGTGCATGTTTCTTGTACTCTTATTGTTAGAAGACTAGCTAGAGTCCAAGAGTATTATTCCCTGCTTGTATTTTTGTGGCCTCCTTTTCTTCCTTGCTTGTTTTTTTTCTGGAATACAAATGTGATTTTTATTCCTTCTCCGATTTTGTACCTTTAGCTATGTCCTAGAAGTAACCTATTGATGTGTTTGTTGGTACTGCTTGCACGTGTGGTGCTGTTAGGGATATCAAACAAGCCAATGTCATTGCGGATATGATTTGTAAAAAAATATTCCTTGGAGTGTAGCTAGAGTAGTGTGCTGTCAGGATGATGCAATCACTTATATAATCTGAGCTCTGCCTGTGGTGCATGCATTGTATGATTGTTGTATATGTGTGCAATTTAGTGAGTGAGTTATAGGTTATTCAGGTTAGGTTGAGCATTATAATGGGAGCCAGATTTTAGTCCTCTTTAGCTTAGGTTTGAGCATTATAATAGGTGGATTTGCCGCTTTTAAATATTTCTACTAAGATCTATCTTGGCTTTCCAGGCTAAAACTACTTTCTGCTATATCAGATTTTATATTAGCATTACCAGTAGAAGTCATGGTTGGATCAGATTCTTTTTGCACTGAAAATTTGCGTGTCAACGCTTTTCTCCCTAACCTATTTGTTGTTTGCCAATGCCCCTGACTTTCTAATGCTGATATAATTGTTGCATGCTGGCAGGTTGCACATCATTACAAATTCTACATGATCAATGCGCTTATCTGTGAATGAGCACAAGAGGAAGACAAAGAATAACAATTAACAATACAAATGGGGATTAATCTACCCTAAGTAAAGACTGGATGTTCTTTTTATGAGGCTATATTTATCCCTGTGGGATGTTCCCTATAACTCAGAAATCTGAAGGTATGGTGGCATTGAAACAGTTACCTATCTCCCTTTCAATTAGTGCCATGCCATATGGTTGTGAATTGAAATGCCCGATGTTCCATTACTTCTTGATTATTGACCTCTTTTTATATTGGCCAGTCGTATATAGAGGTTGCACTTACATTTTTTTATATGGAGAATGTCAAAGATAAGATGGGCGCATTTGCTTTATTTTAAAAATATACTGATCACAAATATTTACAGATTTCCTATTAGTATTTTGCATAATTGTGTTCTCTAACTGATCTGGTATTTCATTTTTAGCATGATACTTCTTTGCAGATACAAATGAGTAATTATCAATTGATATTTAACATCACATTTGGTAGTGAAAGATTTAGTAAAATAAGGTGGGTACATATCATTGATCAGTTCTGGTATTTTTCGACCACATTAGTTAGTAGTTTTTTTAGTTTTGGTTTATTTTTGTTCCAGTATATTTAAAGTGCTGCTATATGCTTCTGAAAATGGCTTTGGTAACACTCGTGTTGGTCAGGTTCCGGCGGCTCCATGAGCGTCGGCCCCGGCGATTCCTAAGCAGATGGGTCCGCCGCATCCGTACCTGCCCGAAGTCCGTCCAACCTCTCTACCCATCCCCAACCTTCGGCCACTGCCAAGCGAATGGATCTGAGCGCCTCTTATCCTCCCTGACCTTCGGCAACGCCCAGGCTAATGGCAAGCTCCATCGGCAGCGTCCGCTCTTCGAGTCACTATCCTCTGTTTGCGCCATCCCCAGCTCCGTCCGCTCTCCCCCAAGGACCAGCTGCGCCATGCCTGACCTGCATCGCACCACGCCCCAAGCTCGGGAGGCGATACCCACAAGGTCACTGTATTCGGGGGTGTTGCAGACATTTCACAACACTTATGATTTTCCTAAAGCAGGGCAAACAAACATGCTGCTTCAGATTTTCAGAATCTGCAGCTACAGCTGATTCTCAGAATCCAAGCCGAAGCTGATTTTCAAGAATCCGTAACCCAAATAGTGGCATTATTCCTTTTTTGAGTTATATGTATGGAATCAGTGACGGCCAAAGCACGCAAATTTACTGTCCTAATAATAAGTAATGTGTTTGTTTGGGTTGTTTGCCTCTTTAATCTCCAAATTGTATGCAAGGCAGACATGTTCCATTCACATGGTATTCAATAGATAACCTTTTGCACATTTACTAATATGACACTTCACCGGCCTGCTTGCCACTAAAGCTTAAAATTTTCTCTTACATAAAGTAGTTCAGCATGAAGCAACAAAGGTGTTGTTTGCCCATGGAGCCCTGTATATTTGGATTCATTTCATGGCGAGTTTATATTGATCTTTTTCATTCAATATAGATAACAAACTTTGTTCCTTATATCTATTGAGACATGCCTTCATTTCCCTTTATAGGTATTAGTTTCCTGATTGAGTTGGTCACAGCTATCGTCATGTTTTTAACCTTGCTGCCCCAGTTATACTTCAACATGTAGAGTCGTTTGTTCTTATATTTGTTTGACACATTCTACGTGCACCTAATATCGACCCGTTTTCTTCATGCTGTACGTCTTTAGGTGGCATATTTGCTGACTAACCTCTTACTGATAAATGACAATGCCTTCTTCATGCACGACTCTACATGGTCGATTGACGTCGAGAATCATTTGCTTCAGCCCTGATGACCAGTTATCTAGATGGCAAGATGTTTCGATGAAGTTTATATTGCTATGCCATATTAAAATAGTGCTCTTAGATTGGCTCAAACTACTACTATGGCATGCTTGTGTTATGTCGTACTAAACCAATTCGATTCTCTTGGTAGTTTCGGCTGCATTTTCTACCGCTCCCCAAACTAATTTAAAGGAAACATACATGAGTTGCTTGATGTCAGTTTACTAATCTTGCCTTCTTGATAGTTCCTTTTTGGTCACTGTAGATATCTATTGTTGTAAAAATGTTGAGATATCTTCTCCAGAAATATGGTATTTTCTTCACTTTCAGGCCAATGCTACCCAACTTTTCTTTGAGCGACCTTTTCTTTGAGTGACGAGGAACTTCAACCATCCTTGGTGAAGGACTGCTATCTGATTGTCACTAGCCTCCTGTGTAAATGCTTCACTTTCAATATTTTGTACTGTCTTGATGCCCTATGTGCTACTCAAGCCTGATCTATTAAACATTACTTGGCCTATTACTTTGTGCCGAGCTTGATGTGCCTAAATTGTACTCTGTGATATGTACTTTGATTGGAAAATTCACAAGGTTAAAGATTTGCATTGCTTTTGGTGTTGAACCGTGCATTGATTACATACTTCAGGGCGTGCTTCTTACTGATTTAGCATTACCTGCTTGACAAAAGGTTAGGACCGGCACCCTCGCACCAAGGCACGTTGCCAATCTAGTTAACAGGATGGAGAGTGACAGGACACATATTTGTTGTAAGCAAAACTGCAAGATGATTTGCCCATCCACATATGCACAATCCGGAAAAAATAGAAATAGTCCGAGCAGGATTTGCATAAACCTTTTCATATTTAGGAAAGATTTCCAAAATAAGCTGGCAATAAGTGATTGCCATTAGGATTGGATGAAGATCACTATCACTAGTATTAAAGGAGAAAGTGCGCATGTATCCGTAGCTCACACGGAGACATTAATGCGATATTTTTTTTGGAAACCAAGGACAAAATTAATCTGGAAATCAAGCAATTTATGCAATAAATTAGTTAGACACTTAGTTAGATGTACAACTAATTCAGTCCATTTAAATAGGGATTTTTCTGTGTGGAATCAATTTGGATATGGAGTCCTTGATGGAATGCGTACGTTGTAGTCGTTCGCACACAACCACTAATGCAAAAACTATTTGGAAACCCGGTGCCGAATCAACATTAATGCAATTAATTACTAGTTAGATATTAATTAGGTTCATTTAAATGTGACCATATGTGCCCGTTTGATTCAAGTTGAGTGACTGCAATTCCGTATTTTGAAAGTTCTAACACCAAACTTTTTTTCAAATGACTCCCGGCGATATTACCTCTTTTTTTCAAATGTATTTTTCCTAATAGTCTGGATGATCAACTTTTCTAGCTGTTCTTTGCAAAACTGCACATAACCTACCATTTCTCATGCCACCACTCATCAAATATTGTCTCATCTCGTAGCAACACATGAATATTAAACTAGTTATCCTAAAATATGCTTCTATAATTACTTTTATGCTAGTTTATCTCCCTTCTTTTGGACAAACTTTCAAAACTGGGTGGCGAAAAATGAATGCCGATCATCAAATTATTATTAGATAGATTTTATCGCCTTCTAATTCGACGTGTTTCCAAATTATACTCATCCGAATTTATGTCCAGCGAGAAAATAAACAAACCCAAATTACCAAAAATCCTGGTTTAAGTAATTCGGTTACCCATGAAAACTGAAATATTGGAGGAAGCAGCCCCTAGACACCCTGCACCAGGCGATTATGTGCGGGATCCACGTGTAGGAGACCCTTAGTCGCTGTCTTCCTTGAATGTGGGGCCGAGGCCCTCGTCCTCGCCATTGGGATAGATGAGGCAACGGGAAGCGGGTCATGGGCTCATCAAGAAGGTTGGTGTCAGTTTCAACTCGTTGCCATAGGCAGAGGAGGTGCTCCTCAACCTAGGCGACGACAAATCTAGCACAACAGTGAGAGTTCGAGGAGGAGGTGGAGTGTGTTGGCCATGGGGCATGGTCGAGACAGGAGCTCAGCCTGATCCAAAATTCATGGGCACGATATGGAGAGACAAGAGAGGGGGGTGGGGGGGGAGTGGGGTCAGTAGAAATGGTCGGTTTGGGTATCTTCTCTAATGGGTCGGGCCTATTTTGTGCGGTGGGACGTCGGATGCAGGTTTCTTTTGTTTATTTTGGTCTACTCTGGTAACGAGCGATGATACCCGATTAGCGCTTGAAACCAAAATTGCAGATTAAACAAGAACTAAACCCGAACAAGAAAACCAAAATACCAGACAATTGGGAAATTCAGGATGGATTGGGTTCAGTTTTTAGTACCCGAATGCCCATGGTTAGCTTGAAGGGAAGAACCCGGTAGGAGGCAGCGGTAGCGACGGAATGACGGGAGGTGACTACATGATACTGCATAGAGAGGCTATGTCTTCGAGACATCCTGAAGGTGAGGACACAATGTCCATGAGACATGTTTTGGTGCCAAATCTCTTCGAGCTAATTAATTTGTTGACGCTCTGATTGCAACCTATTGATGTGGCCCATAGTCAACATATGGAGTGTAGGCAATGCAACTAGTTAGCGCCGGTGTTGGAAACGACAAAAGTCATAGTCAGGATTCAGACTGCTCGGGTCATGGCATAGATCACCCGATTTTTACCATTGGATATAGCACCTTCGACACCATTTTATTTTCAAGGCCGATCCTCGAGGTCCTAGCCAAAGTCATAATGTGGCCCTATTTGATTCAAAATAATTTTATACAGGAAAAATGTGTGGATTGGTTTTCACACGTGAGTTAATTGATCTTGTGTGATCATACATTATCTTTGGGCAGTCCCAATGCTTTGCCTTTGACCATATCTTAGTCATTACGCCTAAGCAGACAAATTATGTAGCACTCTATTTAATGAGAAAAGAGAGAGATACCATATCTAATTCTAGATATAGTTCTTAGCATAAAAACCAATGCAACCTTTTCTTTTTGTCTCATAAAACACATTAAATGAGAGGATTTAGATACAATAATAAGATAATCCCTCCGTCCCATAATGTAGGACGTTTTTTGAGTCGGAGGGAGTACAATATATTGGAGGGGTTATATCTGAGTTCACATTTAATGCATATATATAGTCTAAGATATAATGCATAGGGAGGCCCCTAAGGACACTCTCAATGCATCATATCTTTAATGTACCATAAGATATATCATATACGTTAAATATATGTTCAAAAGAAGCCTATAAGAAGTGCCACATTTAGGAAATTAAAACCGAGCTCCTTCCCAGCCCTCCAGTGCCATGTGCGTTCTCGACCGTTTGATTTCGTGATCTAGGTGTCCTAGGCCATCAGATATGTTGTGCAATCCCGTTTAATAATCGTTTCCAATAAAAATCACACCCAATCATAAGTTGTAGTTTATCTTTGCAATTTACCGCACCCATTAATTATTGGACATAAAAAGTTGCCCATCTCTCCTTTTAAATGCCTATCTGAATAAACACCCAATAAATGGTTGTCATAAATGTCCTTCTATACACCTCTTGCATATTTTGATATCATCCAATTAATTTTCCAATAAATGGTAATGCCCAATAAAATGTTTTCATAAATGACATTCTATATGCCTATTTCGATATACACCCAATTAATGCCCCCTATGCTGCAGTGATATCTAGGTGCCCTCATAGCGCATGTTTTCGATTGCACTCTAGATGACCCGTTGAGCCCTTGGCGCAAAGACCAATTGCAGCGAAGAAGCCAAGCAGCCTATGAACAACATGTTTATTGAAAAAGTCTTTCGCCCCGCTTTATATATAAAGCAACCACCACGCATTATAGCCAAAGGAAAGGAAAAGAAAAGAAAAAAGAAATTGACAAGATACAAACACTACGGAACAACAAATGCCGGCCTCAGATCCTGCCAACAGTGCGACCGCGACAAGGGAACAATTCATCACCGGAGGAAAGCCATGCTCCATCAACTCCCAAGGCCCCTTGTTGTCCCACTGATACGTCTCCAACGTATCTATAATTTTTGATTGCTCCATGCTATATTATCTACTGTTTTGGGCAATATTGGGCTTTATTTTCCACTTTTATATTACTTTTGGGACTAACCTATTAACCGGAGGCCCAGCCCAGATTTGCTGTTTTTTGCCTGTTTCAGTATTTCAAAGAAAAGGAATATCAAACGGAGTCAAAACGGAACGAAATCAACTGGAGAAGTCATTTTTGGAAGGAAAGCTACCGGATGGACTTGGACCCCACGTCAAGGAAGGAACGAGGAAGCCACGAGCGTGGGGGGCGCGCCCACCCCCCTAGGGCGCGCCCCCTGCCTTGTGGGGCCCTCATGGCACCCCTGACGTGCTTCTTCCGCCTATATAACTCCACGTACCCTAAAACTTCCAGAACAGAGATTAGATCGGGAGTTCCGCCGCCGCAAAACCTCCAGAGCCACCAAAAACCAATCAGGACCCTGTTCCGGCATCCTGCCGGAGGGGGGAACCCTCACCGGTGGCCATCTTCATCATCCCGGAGCTCTCCATGACGAGGAGGGAGTAGTTCACCCTCGGGGCTGAGGGTATGTACCAGTAGCTATGTGTTTGATCTCTCTCTCTCGTGTTCTTGATTTGACACGATCTTGATGTATCGCGAGCTTTGCTATTATAGTTGGATCTTATGTTTCTTCTCCCCCTCTACTCTCTTGTAATGAATTGAGTTTTCCCCTTGAAGTAATCTTATCGAATTGAGTCTTTCAAGATTTGAGAACACTTGATGTATGTCTTGCCGTGCGTATCTGTGGTGACAATGGGATATCACGTGATTCACTTGATGTATGTTTTGGTGATCAACTTGCGGGTTCCGCCCATGAACCTATGCATAGGGGTTGGCACACATTTTCGTCGTGATTCTCCGGTAGAAACTTTGGGGCACTCTTTGAGGTTCTATGTGTTGGTTGAATAGATGAATCTGAGATTGTGTGATGCATATCGTATAATCATGCCCACGGATACTTGAGGTGACATTGGAGTATCTAGGTGACATTAGGGTTTTGGTTGATTTGTATTTCTCTGACACTCTTAGTTTTGATGGCACAAATTTTTATGTTTGGGTAATTCACATGCTTAATCTCTTTAGGGTCATGGACCCAAATTTAGAGCGAATTGTAGATATGGGGTTTTCTCCTCCAAAGGATCCCCAAAGATTATCTTTAGAGGATGAGTAGAACTCTTATCTCAATGCTCAAGCTTCTAATGTGCTTTTCGATGCTTTGAGCAATGTAGTTATATTTCAACTCATGCCTTTCCGGGATGCTTATGAGTTGTGGACAATGCTTCAAGATAAATATGGTGTGTCGAAGATTTGTGGGGATGATTGTTCTCCCTCCACCTCCAGCCGTGTTGCCTTCTCAACTTCTTCTACTTCACCTACATATGGATTGCCACAAGGTAATTCTAGGGTGAGTAGTGTTGAAGCTGAACAACATCCCTACCAAAGCCAAGCTATTATGAACCATACAGGGAGATTTGTAATATCTGCAACTCCTATTACTGCACGTCCCGTGTCAGCATTATGCATTTGACCTCCAACTCGTTTGTAAGACTGAGAAAAGAACACAAAAATCAAATGTTAGAAAAAGCATGCATATGTGAAGAGGCAAGAATATTAACACTGAAGGTATGAAGTACTGTAAAGTGTAAAATACATGTACATTGTTAATGGTGCAAATGACTTCATGCAACGAAACAAACATTTATTGTTTGTAAGGTACAACTAATTCAACGAACATGAAAAAGCTCAACCTTCCTGCAACACATGGTTAACTACACACTCCTGCCCACCACAGCTCACAATGCAAAAAAAAGGAGTGTACTCTGATGGAGTAAAAGACTACACCTGTACATTCAAATATATATGTAAAAAAAACATTCAGGTATATTCTGCAGTAGCTTCAGACTGGACACTCAAATCAACATCCATATATTTTCCTTCCTTGCGATAGGTCACCACAGGGATCTCAAGATTCTGTAGCAAATCAAAATTAACCTGATACGCAAAATAGTAATCACGTGCTATCCTCTATCTTGTTGCAAAAACATACTGATTTATTAGTGTCGCCCATGTACAAACTTTAGTGAGAGCAGGGTGCAGCTAGTCAAACCACACCTCTGTTCGTCATTTGAAGCCCATGCGGGATTAAAAGAAATAGATCCAGCGGCTACATATGCCTATTAGTGAAGATCCAACGACCGAAAACATGGATTGCATGTTGGAAGAGTCACCACAACTCTGGCCCTTGCTTGGACCCATGCCCGTGAGGATGGCGATGGCATCAACACTAATGTTATCATACATGACTAACCGATACAAAATTGGAAGAAAGTTGACTGAATTACCTTGTCCACTTTGTCCATGGCCGAAGGGGCCTGCACACATGAAGAACACTAAGCTTCATTCCTTGGCTTGGACTGTGTGCATCTGCTGCTTAGAAATTGGATGTAACTGCAGATAGAAATGGTAATACAACCAGGAACCGTCCCAATTACATGAACTGAAAAATCAAATATCCACATTAGAATCCCCATATTTGAAACTGAATCTGCACGGCATTAAATAGTTGCATAACTGGCCTGAAAAATTAGTATTGTAATTTAGAAACTCAACCAAAGTACCTTGTACCAAAAAATCTTACATCTGACATGAAAGGGGAAGGGAAACATGGATGCTTACTGAACACGGGGGAACAAACGCAGCGTGAACACAACGACTGCAAAAATTGGTAGAACAGGAGGGATAATCCTAATGCTTGGTCGTTGTTAAAGTCAGAATCGGTGTTAGCAGCCTTGGTCATGAACTGGAATTAGGTGGGCAGGGCAGAGTTCTGCGATACACCTTGCCGTTGTCCTTCTCCCTGCTGGCTGCTGTCAAATGCATCAATGGCTGGCCATCAAACTGAAATAAGGACACAATACATGGTCTCAAATGCATGGACGGACGGATTGTCAAACTGAAATCAAGATACGACACCTCCCTCAAAACTGTAGGCATCCGCATAAGAGAGAGGCGAGCTGTACCTGCCGGGGAGGACACACACGGCGTGGAGGGAAAGTAGAAGCCCAAGACGCTGATTCTGCAATAGCGAGTCGCGGCGGGGCGTCTCTCGCGCTTAACAGCCGCACCACCTCTTACCATTCCCTTGCCGGAGATTGCATCGATCTATCGGCCTTTCACCGCGCACGATCCCGTCGGGCCGTGCAACCGAACCGGATGAGGCAATCGAGGCGACCCCGCGCCGTCGCCCGGCGAGGCTCTGTCCGAACCCAGTGCGGTCGCCATGGGATCCAGGTCAGCCGTCCATGGGAAGAGCCGCCACGCGAGGGGACGGGTGGGAGGCGAACGATGGCTTCACCACGTAGTGGAGGCTGCAACGGGCTCATTCGGCCCAATTAACCCGGGACGCCCAAAAAAGCCACCAGAGCAGCGGCCCAAGACGGGACGCGATCGTTGATAGCGAGTCATTAGTAACGATTCACAGCAAATCTGACGGCCAAAAATGCTCAGAATCGATGATCTAACGGATATAAATGCTAATGGTCTGAGAGGGCTGGAAAAGTGCTCAGTTCGCTTTATTGACATGCATGTCATCATTTGTGAGAAGTCATTTTCAGTACCATTGATATTGCTTACAAACATGTTGACCAGGCGCAAACCGAAGCAAATTCATCCAAGATGCTCAAAACTGTTTCTTTTTGTGCTCTTATGTTCTATCTTCTTGAACAACCCAGCCCACACATTTGTAGTCTAGGCCTAGAATAGGTGTTTACTTCATTACTAGCTCTATTTATTTTGACTTTCTCATCGACAGTAAGTTGTAGTAAAATACTGAATCTGTCGACATGCATTCTAGAATGGCTGTCTTCAAACAAAGGTGAGACTCATTTACTCCCCTGGTTTCGGCTGTGATTGTTCAATCCCTTTCCATTATCTGTAGCCTGGGTTCACTGCTAGACTACTTTTTACTGTTCCAGTTGCAAAATATATGTCTCAACGGAATATACTAACCGAGAAGGTTGAAATCCCACGAGAAGAAGACATGCTAGCGGCCAGCTCTACCTTTTGCCAACGTGTGAATCAAGGCTGCATCGATCGGCTAACTAATGAGATCAATGAGTTGCTTTATTAGGACCTCAGATTGATTCCCAAGTTTTCTCATAGCTAGCAACTCCCTCCATCCAGTTTTATTAGGCCGACCAATAAATTTAAGTATGTCACAAAAATTATATCATCGGAAAGCTCTTTCAAATACAAATCCAACCGTGTACTTTTTGTACCATATATTTTATATTTTACTGGGAATATGGATGGTCAAAGTTTGGCTCAAAATAGTGGGGGCCTAATAAACATGGATGGAGGTACTAGCTAGCAAGTCTAATTAGTGAGTAATATATTCAGACCTGCAGTCTCCATCTTAATTAGTTTATTACTTAACAATGCCCTCAAGACCTGCACAGAAAGCAAGGTCAGATCCGTGGAACACATGATACTAGCAAAAATGTTCCCTTACAGATACTAGCAAAAATGTTCTGTAGGTAATGTTGTTATTATTGTTTTTTCATCAACATACACCATGTTATTTACGGAGCAATTATAACTGTTGTGCACTTCTCCTTGGCACACTACTTATGTAGTTATTTCTCAATTGATTTTCTTTGCTAACAAGTATTTTGTTTGTACATCAGTGTAAGCAATTTTATTAGTTGGTTAAGATGTAACACAACTTGAGCCATTGTTTCACAACAACCCACTGGCATTTGATATTGAGTTTGAGAATTTTTATTATTATTGTGGATCAATGGTATTCTACAACCTCAAATCTGAGCAAGTACACATTCGGTCATCTATCCTGATGTAGTGCAGAATATTTGTCCCTTAGACCACAATGTGTACTTGTATTACTGACCAGAACGCATTGAGATTTTTTAAGATAATAAATATCACCCCGAAGTTTTGAAATATTTGTACTGCCTTTTATCTCTCTCTCTCATGTCTTTCCTCGATATCTTTTTTAGTTATCATGATGTGAGTCTTTGCGGGAGTCTTTTTAGGAGGCAAAAAGAGGTCATGTTCCATATCAATCATAATTTATATCTCCGCGCTTAACACCACAACTCAAACATTAGACCTAAGGAGAAAACTAAAAATACTACTCCCTCTCCCATAATAAGTGTCTCGACTATGTACTAACTTTAGTACAAAGATTATTAAAGTTGAGACACTTATTTTGAGACGGAGGGAGTACTTTTTTGCAGATCAATCGGACTGGATTTCTCTTGAGTTACATAGCATTATATTCTTGATTTCTCTCTTTAGTTACATCCCATCATATTCTATAAAATGGAGAGACAAATAAAATATATAAAAGCATTGTAAACAAATATATACAGGTTACTTCATATCTCTAATAACTCTTTTAAGTAAAAATAAACGGGCACAACAACGCGCGCCATTAATGATCTAGTGTTCTGTTAAAAGCAAGATTACCGCCAAGATTATGCGGTGGAGTCCAAGATGGTGATAAAATTGAACTAATCATTTTAGTCTAAGCACCTATTTATACTGAACATTTTTATTTCATAATAACTCATCTTATTGTTAAAGATATATTATTTCCATTGATATACATCATTTGATATATCTTAAATACTTATTTTTTCAATATAAACAATAGAATATGTGTGTGTGTGTGTGTGTGTGTGTGTGTGTGTGTGTGTGTTATGTCCTCTAAATTTATCCTATAAATATATTTTATAGCGCTAAACTGTAGTTGTTCTTGTCCCATTTCGTTTCTTTAAATTTAGAATGTTTAAAGAGTTTGTTACAATGCATTTAAGTGTAAAACACAACAAACCAATATTATCGCACTTGTGTATGTGTGTGTACCCTTTGCCATATGATCATGATATATCTACAAAACCTTCTAGAGTGGGTTAGAGCGTATTTATCTTGCAAGTAAATTCTCAGGGGTCTCTAAAGTATAAGACTAAATTAAGGTGTGAACAAACAAATACTTCTAGGTTTCAAGAAATGCCTAGCAATTTACCATATCAAATCTGTCGACCCAGTGGGAACCAGGGTACCATGGGCCACCTGCCTACGGCCTAGGAAGCGACACCTAGAGAAGACTCAAGAGGCAGCCCAACCATGGGGGCCGTTTGCATCATGTTTTTCTACTGGTATTTACAATGTTTTTGATCATTACACACTTTGTGATGCAATTCTAATGCCTTTTCTCTCTTAATTTGCAGGATTTACATGAAGAGGGAGATTGCGGGCAGCTGGAATTCTGGGCCAAGAAAAGCTACACTAGAGATACCTATTCTACAGAACTGCAAATGAGCTGCACTTTCACAGAGATTTTTTTATGGAATATATGAAAAATACTGAAGCCAAGAAGTACCAGAGGGGACCCACCAGCTATCGAGAAGGCACCTACGCGCGCCCAGGCACCTTGTGGGGCCACTGGCAGGCCCTCGACCCCCATCTTCTGCTATATGAAGGGCTTTGACCTAGAAAAATAAATAAGAAAGAGCTTTCGGGATGAAGTGCCACCATCTCGAGGCAGAACCTGGGAGGAGCACTTTTGCTCTCCAGTGGAGCGATTCCGTCGGGGATACTTCCCTCCGGGAGGGGGAAATCAAAGCCGTCGTCATTACCAACGATCCCCTCATCATGGGTGGATCAATCTTCATTAACATCTTCACCTTCACCATCGCGTTGCTGCGCCCGTATTTCAGCAATAGTAAATGTGAGGGTTTGATGCAATAATATGGCAATATTTTATCCAAATGTCAAAAGTTAGTACTCTAGTAGCCAATTATGTGTATATACTTTTGCATAATTTCATTTTAACCAAACATATTTGAGGCAATCATTTTAATGTTAGGGACTTAGTTGAATGCCAAGCGCCTCGCCACATTCAGAAGGCATGTGACATGAAAGCAGAAAAAAACTATATCGTTGATCAATGAGTTTAAAAGTATGTGCATTAAATGTTGCAGGGACAATATTCAGTACAATTGTCTATTCTTATATAATATTTTTTTGCAGGTGATATTCTCATATAACTTTGCATGCTAAGGCAGAATGTTGAGGGTGATACATTTTAGTCTGATATGGTGTATCAGAATGTGATGGCAAATATTGATTTTTATATAGGAAACTGGAGCCATATACATGGGTAAGTATTGACTGAAGGGATATCATGAATGTATATTTGACACACCAATGTTTTTCTCTAAATCTTGCTATAACACTATAAGAGTCTATGAAATATGTGTGTCTCAATACAATACATTTGAGACTAAATGTCCTTTGGGAGCGTTTGACTGAAATAATGCAGGAAATATTTCAGAGGCAGAAAAACAATTTAATACGCAGCACATCAGTAGGATATAATTCTTGCGACAAACGTTCTACTATTCTTTTGCATAATCCCCTGCTTACGTGTCTTGCTAACAATATTTCTGTTGGCATGTGCCTGTAATAGATCTGATCTCCACGCATGGCAAAAGGCATGAGCACCCTGAGCAAAATGTTGCAAAATATGAATGTAAAAAACATCAATTAATCATTCTAAATAAGCTGATATTCTTAATAAGATCATGGCGCGCTCTCTCAAAGTTAAAATTAAAATGACTAAATGAAAGTGGACAAATGAGACCTGAAACTTCTAAGTTGTCACCCTCTAACAAGTTCAGGAGTACAACATAATTCAGTAATTATCAGAGCAATTTCACATTGTTCTTTACTCCAATTTCAACACTGCCAATGGCTCAGTGCATTACATAGAAGACTTCAATGGGCTGAATCAGAAAGGTTAGTGAATATAGGTACTTTCACTGCACAACAATCAAAGTATTCGGGATTCAGTATCTATTCTTATAGAAAAAACTACATTTCTGAGAGGAAAAACCCTGCTGAAGACTGGCTTTCAGAGTAGTCCATACCAAGAACACCAGTCATCTCGCCTTCAATCTAGCAGAATTGGCTTGGTCGCCGGAGGAAAAAACAATATGCCAGCGAGGGCGGAAAATCCCATTCATCGCCTTTTGTGACATATTGTCGCTATAACGCACATGCAAACCACTATAGGGCCGGCCCATGTAGCTGTAGTTTTCCCTTTTTGTGTGAATTAAAATATGCTCTATTGTGTTAAACTCAAATGTGGCATGCCTCAAAATAAAATCTCTGGTACAATAAACCTTTGAGAGGTAATTTTTTAAGCATCCAAAAATAGCTGGAGAAAAATAATGTGGGCATGCAATAACATGAATCATGGAACAAAATTACAAATCTTCGTAAATTCTAGTACAATACTAACACATGATTTATAGGAGTTAGTATTGCTCCACGTACCTATCAAAGTTAATTATATTTTCTTGTTTAGCTTCCTGCCAGTAAAATTATAATCGTATATTGGCAGACTGCTCAAGTGCTCAACTATATGGTAACAAATTGATTGACCATTGTGAAATCCAGACATATAGAAACTTCAGTACTCTGTGGTTGGAGAAGTCAAAGGTTCTTATGTACAAATAAAAATGTATGATCAGCTGTGAACTGACACAAAATTATATCCAGAACAAGTAGGCATTGCTATTTCTTTGCAATATATATCAAATCACACATCATAATATATGTAGGTGCCATATGTTTAAAACTCATCTTACAGCAACTATATGATATAGTAATTGTGATCATCAAAAGGTAAAATAGGCAGGCACCTAGGAATAGTCAAGACAGCATGTGTATTTCCAAAGCCAAGGTTCATAGATTTGAGCAGAGCTAATCACAAATCCATATAACCTGCACCGGCTCAACATTATTCGGATAATATTCAGATACAATGAACTGAATAGGTGGTATAAAGAAAAAAAGAAAGATGTGTAAGCAAACAACATGGGCGATTATACCTAGGTTTTTCCATCTTAAGAACTGAGAAAATACTCAGAATCATTAGAGGTGTTTAATTCGTGGTTGAATGTATGCATTCACTTAGTTACCAATTCAGTTGTTCAATTAAACAAAGGTCAAGTGCTCCAGACAATTGACTTCATGTACATATGCTGATCTGTAGCAGGTGACATGATCAAACAAGATATTTTATTGCATAACTGCTGCACATATCGAAAAAGAAGTGTCCATCGACAGTAGTACAAAATGAAAAACAAACATAATGGTTCTGATGAGGAGAAATTACCGATCAATATGAGAAGAAGTGCCGCTGGAAGGAAGCACGCCGTCAACGTCAACCGGCATGAATGGTCACGGCACACCCCCAGCAAACAACGACAACCACCTGCGTTACAGGAAGGGAGATCGATTGAGACGAACGGATCAGGACACAAGGCAAGCTGGGAAGTCACGGTTGCCTCCACTGTTCGAGGTCAGGGGCGCAGGACGGGCGCCGCCGCTCCCGCCCAGCGTCCGACGCCACACGAGGGTTTGCTAAGGACGGAGGAGCGGCGTGGTTTAACGCCAGACGGAGAGTGCTACAAGAGTCAACAGAGAGCCCACTGGGCCCAACTTAACATCAGCTCGAAGAACCAAAGAAACCGTAGCTAAAATTCCTACTTGGAGAGAAGCTATAATCATTTCAAATTGAGAATTAGACAGATAACATACAACTGAGAATTGGAACCAGCACATCACCTTGGAACCAAACAGAGGTGGAACCTAAGCATCGCCCATCGCTTTTGTCCTGGAGATTGGTTTGCAAAAATGAGCAGAGTAGGAAAGGGGCAGCGGCAAGGTTGGGATTTTATAGGCTCGCACGAATATACGGAGACACGATTAACCTCTCAATTAATCATTTGGAATGCAGGATTAACCTCTCAATTAATCAATTGGCATGAATATGAATGGGCAATGAAACTGACATGTCCGGAGCATCAATTGGCATTAATGGCCGGTTAACCTCTCAACCAATCATTGTTTGCGATTGAACTTCATGGCTATTGGCCGCCACACCCCATCCGGCCGCGCTGCTCGCGTCCATGTCCCATCCGGCTGTGCCGCTAGCGTCCATGCAACCGAATGACGTCTGTGCGGCCGAACGGTCCACAGAGGCGCTGTACGCCTCGTCCGTGCAAATCTAGCGCAGCCGCCGATGCAATCCGAGGCCATGGTCAGGCGGCGCAATTGGAACAGAGCAGGGTCGTGATCCATTGTTTTAGGGTTCGTCATGACGTAAGAGGTTTTATATGCTAATACGCTACAGAAAATGCATAAGAGATGGTATCTTTATTGTGCCCATCACACACTTTTCATCTTATCGTTCAGACTATCAAAGATGGTAAGTATGCAGGTGCAGGTAGAACATTGATTAATGCTTATTGTTAAGTTTTTCTTCATCGCTATGAGGAAAACCTTGACATCATGAATTACAAAAGTAACTGTTGTGAAAATTCAGTCATAACTCATAACCACATAAGAGATCGCATAACAGAAATTAACCTCGGAGCCTTTGGAAGATTCTTATTGCATCAGTCAACCACTTCCAGTCTCTTCTCTCAGAAGGAAGACCTGAAAAATATCAGCACATGGACATTGATCCCAAGAACAAATGGAAAGGAAGGGGCAAGGAGGAGTAGAAACGGGACTCACCAGTGGCAACCACGGCCAGATCTGGGCTTTGGCAGGGCAAAGAAGACACCTAGGGTACCCACGAGAGGAAGGAGTTGGAGAAAAGGAGCTTCTAGGGATGCGTCTTGCACTGCCTTCTCATCTCCACCGACATAGTAGTATCTATCAACACAACTTTTTCAACAGAAGGCATGTGAGCAGAAGGGATGTAGTGAAGGTAGGGTAATTTACCTGGAATTTGTATGAAGGCCCTCAGCCTCCCGACATTGATATTCCTGCACACCTGGTACGTTGACACTGCGGTCCCAAATAGAATCTTCCCAGTGATGCGACGGATCGGATGAGGAGGAGGCGGATGGGAGGGAGATGTCTATGAGTGAAGCCTCAGGCATGGGGAAACCGTCATGGCGGCGAGGAGACCTAGGGCGGAGGCGGTCATGAACTCGTGATTCGCGTGAAAGGAGAGATGCGGGGGACTGAAGCGGCTCTTCCTCATCGCACCCGGGGAAGCATTCAAAAGGCCCATGTTGGCCCAATTCACCATAGAATGGCAGTTTTGTTACGGGAGCAGCTGCCCGAGCCAACTTGCGGAAACTGCAGTGATGAGAGGTTGATCCAATGACCAAAAATGCTCACAAGTCCAGATCGAACGGCTGAATACGTTGATGGTCTGAGGGGGTCTTGAGAGCGCCCGAAAAGTGCTCGGTTATAATGTTTCTAAATGGTACTAATGCAAAACTATTGGTCATAGTACTTCATAGAAATTAATCAATGACTCTGCCTTCATTAAAAAGATTTTGTGATACAATCAAATAATATACGTCCCAATTTTTGAAAAATTTAACTGCATGCCACATTACAGTCCTACATTTTTCTATATTATAGTGTTTCTGAAACCATGCATATAACAATGATCTCGGGCTTCATTTTATCATTTAATCCTTCTTTTGGAGTTCATCAATTCATCTACACGACAAATATAAACCATATATAATGTGTATCGTCCTAGAGGTTAAGATGGTTGGTAGAAAACACATGGTTAAATATTTCACCAGGATAGCACTACTAAGATTTGTGCGAAAGCAATATACATTACATGATTGCATTACGAGCGTGGAGATATTGTTGAAAATGGAATAGTGGAGAGAAGTGGTTATCAGTTTGCCTCTTGCCTTGGCCTCTCCAATGCTTCGGCCCTCCCATTTACTATTTCTAAAAGCTAAGTGGCAAGGTGGCCCTCACAAATGTGAGGGCATCATCTTTAGTGTCTTGCATGAGTCTAAAATAAATCATTATTCATAAAAAATATTATGCATTTAGAAAATAATAATATTCCATGGCCACCACATAAGTTAGTTACCACTTGGACTGAAGAAATGTTCACTTGTAAATTTAGACACTACTATAGAATCATGTTAGTTCACAAGAAGCAACCTAATAGTGTAGTTATGAAGATCTGGTTGTGTATGTGTAAATGGAGTTGCCATGATCAGATGGCTGTTTTGTCTACATACAATTGTATCCCCTTTTATAGGTTAACAAAAAATGTTTTATAAATTGATCAATTAATGTATTATTTACATATCTCTCTATGATATTTCCTATTATGATTTTATCACAAGTGATATACTTGTGTGTAAAACTTATATTCTCTCTTCTTTCCCACCTAAAATTTGTAATTCTAAAACCACTTAATGGGCTTAAATTATGGTATAATAAATACAATACTAGTGAAGTTTAGTGCAAAATATAACTGCATATGCTCTATACAGAAAGGAGACATTTTCTCATATTTTGCACCAAAATTTTGCATACATATGAATAATATACTATTAAGGACTCAGGTTGTTCCGGTCTGTATTTTTCCCAAAAGAATTATATAGTCCTAATATGCCTGAAAAATTTCATGTTGGAATGTAATAGTGAGACATTTGTTGAATTATCTCAGATATATTTATAATTTTTTTAGTATATGTTGTCCTGGCAATTCATCTTCCAGTGCAACCCAAATGTTTGCACTTTTATTTTTCCATTTGATTCAGTAACAAGTTTTAAGTTTCAGAGTAAATAGTCTGACGACACCCAATCAAGTCACATGCATTTTGTTGTAATAAAAGGTACCATGCTTCCTGCATTATCTGACATATATTCCCAGGTTTTCAACTCAAAAAAAAAATATTCACAAGTTTTGAAGCCATGCTGTCAAAACCATTCGTATTTTAGTCCAGCCCTGACGTTTGCATTTTCTTTTTGTATTTTTCAATCGTTCGGTAACATGTTGGAAGTTTAAAAGACGTTCAAACAAAGAACAATATAGGTTGACATCATCTAAGGCCATTTCTTTTTAGTTCTGCGATAGCTTCTTTCAGAAACTGCCTCCTCCTCAGCTTCTCCCAGAACCCGCTCCCCCACTCTTTCATAGTTTCCTGTCAAGTATCTGGATCCGCCGCTATCTGTCACATGTCTGTACAAGATGGACCTGTACCTTATGTGGATCGGGTTTCCCAAAACCTTCTTCCGTGCTCCACCGTGCATGGAGGTTGGTTATCATTAACTCGACTCTCATTGCTACGTCGATCTACCTTATGTGATTTTAGATCTTCCGCCATGGTTTCATCTCCTACGTCGACAAGATTTGTCAGGGCTTTTTCTGCTGCGGACATGCCGAAGCAAAAGGGGAAGGTTCTTGGAAAATTGGAAGAGAGTTTGTGCTCCAAAGGAGTTTAGTGGGCTTGGGATCGAAAACATGCATCTCCAGAACAACACATTAATGATGAAATGGAGATGGCCAGACAAGGCAGGAGTGGACAAGCCTTGGTGTTGAATATCATGATTAGTTAGGAAACAAAGGATAGTTTAGGATTTATTTATTCCTTGTTCTTGTACTCCAGGTTAATCATGTATGTACTCCCCCCCACGAGGCTCAAGCAATACAATCATAAACTCCACCAATCTACCCTCTATTCCTATTACGTGGTATCAGTCTAACCCCGATCCAAAACCGTAGCCGTCGTGACGGCTTGCGCACCGTGCCACCCCCGGGGTGGTCGATCTCCAAGATCGCCACCGGGAGTCGTGCCGCTCATACTTAGGATTCGTCCATCGGTCGTGTTGATTGGTTGCCCTGGAGAGTCATTTCCCCGATTCTTGAACCAAAATTTTCTCTTTCACGCCGATCTTCTTGATCGATGCTTCCTTTTTCGTTTTTCTATCTAAGATCGGTTTGCGTCGCCTGCCGTCGTTCGTCATCAACTACACGTCTCTACTTCATCATTGACGTCGACTCCATCGCCATGATGTGGTGGCTTTCTTTTGTACTAGCACTAGCTCGGACCATGTGGCCTGCTGCTTCTCAAGCGGCCTCTCATGTGGTTTTCCCTGTCTGTCGTCCCGCATATCACTCACTCACCCAGATGAGTTTTTCTGTGCGACTGTGTTGTGTGGTGGGCTGCTCAGACATCAAGCACAATAAGCATCGGGGCAATGGCACCTCCTAATCTATGCCACGTCAAAAGATTTACTCTCGTAGGTAAAAGGAAAAATTATTTAATCATCCAAGCACAGAAAATTTCGAGGAAACTTCCTCCAGCATCGAGCGCAGCGCACGCAACCTCATCTCTCTCGTTCTCCCCACACACGCAACCTCTCGCACCACACGCCAACGCAGCCGCCTCTTTTCTTCTACCATCATCGTTGGACTTGGGGAGAAGGAGAGTGTGAACGCGGAGACCCGAAAAAACCACATCCTCGACGAGATCCATCAGTCATCTATCAGGAGAACAGGAGCAAGGTGGTGGCGGCCGGTGGGGAGAGGGCGTCCGGGTCGACGAGATGCTGCGGTACAAGGTGACGGACAAGGTGGGGTTCAACGTTACCACGCACGACTGAATCGGCTATGAGCCCGTTGCCAACGCTAGCAGCATTGACACTAGAAGGTTCGTGCTTGCGTCACCATATTCAGGAGGAGCCGCTGCCGTCAGACTATGTGGCCCTCTTCCTCCTCGCTTGGTTCTGGTGCCCCATCCATCAGCCATGCGCAAGGTAGGAGCTCAACCTCGCTGTCTCTAAATGTGCCCAAGTACAACAAATATTCATCCCTGCATTTTAATTTGTTTCTGTGCTCTCCCTTGCTACACAATTTCAGGGTAAAGTGCAACACGGTCCATTTGGTTTGACATTTGGAAGGCACAACTGTCGGTGTACATAAGTCTGGGCCTTTTTGTACCCCTTACTTGTGCACGGGCAGTTGTAGCCCCACCTGCGGCAAGGCTTGATGGGGCAGTAGAAGGCAAGATACAAGACTACCAAGGCAGCATTCAAGGCAGTAAACAGAGAGCAGAAGACAAGCTAGACCTCCTCGGGCAAGATCCTTGCCGGGGCGGCTTGCCTAGCCCTGGAAAGATCCTTGCCGGGATGGCTTGCAAAGCACCAGCAAGGCCACCACCCTTGAGGCTGAGAGCTCTGACACCATCGACAACGTCAAGACCAAGACTCGGGGACACATGCATAGTAGCATGCAAATCTTAGTGAAGACTGGTGGCATGCAGATCTTCGTGGAGACTAGAGGACGGCCCACCTAGCAAGGCTCTTGTCATGGACGACTACGAGACCCCGGCAAGGATCTTGCCGGGGACAACTACGAAGCCACAGCAGGGCTCGCACATGACAAGGTTCCATCACCCTGCGACCATTCCAGCACAGCAACCAACCTGCCAACTAGGCAAGCACCTGCGTGGTGGCATGTAGATCTTCGTCAAGATCCTGCCACCGCGCCAGCACAGCGGCTAGCCAGCCAGCTTGGTGTTGCATGCCTCGTCAGCCTGGATGCATGTCAAGACGGTGTGAGGCGGCAACAGACGGGACGGGCTCTATTACCGTCCCCGATAAAGTTGGAGGGCACGTAAGCAGCGCATTTAATACGTTTGTCCTACAATGCCAGTGATAAGCATACACACTGTAGCTACTTTACACCTCCTGTGTGCCACTGTGGCGACCCCTTGTACGTATAAAAGGAGGCCCAAGGCGTACTGGAGAAGGATTCAAACTTTTGGACCAGAGACACATAGCAGCTAGTCAAGATTCAAGAACACTAAATATACACTCAAAGCTAGACTATGGTTTTACGCTCCTCAGCGGTCCAAACCTGGGTAAAAATCCTTCGTGCTGATCACCAGACCTGCTCTTTGTGCATTCCTCCTCCCCGCCAACCATAGAAGGGATCCACATGATCCCATAGGTGTCGTTTCCCCGACAACAACTAGAAACAAGAACACCATATATGCTCTATAGGGCTTGCTCTAAATTTTGTGAGTCTCCGAAGACATGCTTTCTCTTCCAATTGTTTGGCTTAAAAGGACTTGATGTGTCCCCACAATTTGTTTTCGATTATGTGCATGCCACTTTCATCAGAAGAAGTAAAACAAAATCTGGGCACAAGTTGACTCTTCCCACCCATGCAAATAAAATGTGCAATCCATGTTTATCTACATTAGGCCATCGTCTGATTCTAGGTTGGCAGATGATTCATCTGTTTTCAGCTGAGTGATTATATAATTATATTGGTTATATGTCTTTATTTGTTCAGTATTGTCTTGACTCACTAAGAGAACATGGTGCTGTATAAACAATATTGGAAAGCACATGACTGCTGAGATTTAGGATTTGTTAGTTTCAGTTTGTTTTAAGTTTTACTCCTGAAAACTTTGAGATTAGTTTGTCTGCTGAGAACAATATAGGGTTAGTATAAAGTTTGGAGATACATAAAAAAAGTCTGGAGATACATCAAGAAATTATGGCATGATTTGTTTCCTTTATTCTTGAGTTGTTCAATTTCATACCATCTGCTCTGCCTTAGGTTCGAAAGACAAAATCTGGAGCCTCGCTCTCCAAGTCCAAGAAGGTGGAAGCACCAACATTGCCCTCAACAGAGCTGCTCAATTGGATATGAATCCAAGGAAGACATCCAAGAGAAGGTACCCAACTTCCTTTGTTGCTTTAACCATACTAGAGTAGCTGTATATGGTGCACTTGGCAGAGATATTCTCAAGGAATTCCAAGATAATGGCTGCATTTTGCATTGAAATTGTGAGGTGCGGCTCAGAAATATACAGTGGTACTAGCAGCGGCGGCGGCACCGACGACGAAGACTGGCCCGGGGGATCTGGGATAGTGAATGCATTGGGCTCTAGGTGAAGATCAGCCACTCCATCCATGGTCACTGTTTTGTTCCTTCTTTTTATGGAGATGATTTCAGTATTCTTTATCAATGTGATGTTAGAGCCAAGGTGCATGCGTCACTTGTTTCATCAAGTGTGTAATGAACTTTCTATTTTGTTCCTGATGATTTGAAATCCCTGATTTATCCAGGCTCCTTACTGCTTAATATACCTATAATGCAATAACACTACATACTAAAAAAGTGGAAGTGACACCGTCCAGCTTTCTCTCAGGTGGTGCCATCGGGTGGCGCCCTCAGCACTTTCACCATGGTTGCGCGCAGCAGCGCCGGTCGCTGCTGCGTTGCATGTACGCGCTACCCGTTTTTGCATTGCATGCATGTACGTGTATGTGCACCGTCCGGTTGCCTGCTATTGGGTTGTTGCCTCACGCTCCTCCTGCCACGTCCGCCTACCAGATGCACATCGCAGGTGCCTCGTCCTCTGTCAGCATCTTTGTAATTTCGCTCATCGCACCTTCGGTCTGATCAACCGGATATGCTTGTCTCTGCAGAAATTCATGAAAATCGTCACTGTGTATATGCGCATCCCCACTGATTGAGCGATGGACTGCCGCAGCGCGGCCCCGTCGGGCCGTAGCGCCCCTGCCTCGTGATTCTTCCTCTGGCTGCATCGACTGATGCGTAGCGTCGCCCCTTCGGGTGTAGCGCCGTAGCACGGGGTCCACATCACTGCTCTTAGGTCGTCCCCGCGGTTGCACTGACCCACGCACTGCCATTGCATCACCCCTATGGGTTGTAGGGCCGTGATGCGTGGTCTGCGCTGGCCTCGAGGTCTCCCCTCATCGCCCTGACCCGCATGCTGCCGCTGAGTCGCCCTTTCGAACCATAGCACCGCGACACGCAATCCACTCCGTCGTCCCCGTGCATCGACTTCTACCTGGTATGCGCCGCATTGTCTCTCTAGACGCGAGAACGCCACCGTGGATGCTCTGTCTTCGTCCTGCTATTGGGTTCACCTCGCACTTCGAGCACCGCCACCATGCTGCTACCGACAACTAACGTGGCCCCCATGGGTTGCCTCTACTTCCACCGCGTTGCCTCTACTTCCACCGCCTACTTCGCCGTCAACCTCTTCGTTGTCGTCTTGCACTAGCTCATCGTCAGTGATACCATCATATTTCTCGACCACTTAATCTACTCCGACAACCGCGGTCGACATCGTCACCTTCTAAGCTTCTTTCATAATTCTTGCCGCCTGCCGTCACCATGTTTGCACACCCCGATTCCATCAAATTGCCTTCGCTTTTTTCAAACCAAAAAATAATACAATCTTGCAGCCAAGACCCAACATTTTGTAACCAACACCCTAAAGGTTTTGTTTCCCAGATTTAAGCTAGATATGAGGGATACATGTCAGCCTTGGCGTTTGAGGTCGTTTTGAGGTGTCCGGATAGCTCGGATTTTTTGACCAGTCAGTGATCAGTCTGTCCACCCGGGCATTAGGGGTCGGTTTGAGGTGCCCGTCTATAGATGCTCTCATAAAACAGTCATCATGGGCGGCGTTACACTGGTTACTAACATCATTTCCTTAGGAAACTCCTCCCTCTATTCCTAAATATAAGCGTTTTAGAGATTCCAATATGACTACATACGGAGCAAATGAGTGAACTAATATGTCTATATACGTACATCCGTATGTAGCCTATATTGAAATCTCTAAAAAGGCTTATATGTAAGAACGGAGGGAGTATATGCCAAATTAAATAGAATCAGTGTTGGCGTTTTCTTTGCTACTGAACTTAACTGCTTGATTCTTAACTGCTCAGTTAGAAAAAACATGGAAGAATGCTGAAGGATGGACGTGAGAATCTTGCTTATACTGGGAATAGAGAGATACTAGAGGAACAGGCCCGCTTCTAGCTTCTAGCTTTGTTAGCCTTTCTTCTTGCAGATAATTTCTTCTTGCAGATAACAAGATGGCTGCAACCTTAATTCTTCAAACCATAAACAAGTAGCAACGCACTCACCAAATCACAACGCAGTGGCACAATATGTCACAAACTTACAGTACATCACATGAACAATGCAGGAGATTTTTATAAACAAAAAACCATTTCATCACGACTCTGGACAACATCAGGATCAACTCTCTCACCATCCTCCTCGCTGTTGCCAAACGCAATTGGGAAGGGAGTCAACGATGTTGCTTTTATGACCAGAATGAAACAATTGAACATCTACTTATTAAATGTCCGATTGCTAGGTTACTTTGGAGAACGATTCATGTTGCTTTTAACATCACTCCCTCAACTTCAGTATCACAGTTTTTTCATGACTGGCTGGATGGGGTGGTACCTCAGACAGCTGCACAAATCAGAGTCGGAGCATGTGCGTTGCTTTGGGTGATATGGAATTGTCAGAATGATGTTGCCTTTAGCAGACAAAACATTACTAATTTTTCGCAGGTCATCTTCAGAGCGTCTACATGGATCCGTACGTGGTCCTTGCTGAGCCATACGGACCACAGGGCGCACATGGCTATTGGGTGCAACCGATGGGAAACGGTTGCACGGGATACATACAACCGATATGGATGGCGGTCCAGTAATAGGCTAGGTGTGTAGACATCTTGATCTATTATAGCCGGTTGTGGCTTTTTTTATTTTTGGCCGCATGTGGCATTTGTTTCTTCATGATCTTTTGAGACCACTTGAGGAGACTTTTGGACCTCTTTTCTTAATAAAATGGCTGTGTGCATCGAATGATGCAGAGGCCGGGGGTTAACCTCCTTTTCTAAAAAAAAATCCTCCTCGCTGTTTAATATTGATGATTAATAATCAGCAGGGACACAATTGTGATAATTCAAGTTCTTTTAGTATGACGTAACTAACCATTTGCTTGGAAAATATGTATGGTAATTCTTTAGATAATAAGTACATAGCAGTGCCGATCAATATCTAGATGTATTAGAAAAGAAGTGACGCACTATAGGTGAGATGGTGTAATACAAAAGTTGTAAAGATCTATTAAGACAGCACAAAATGCAAAGGTCTATTAGGATAACGTAGTATATGGCTATCAGCCTATCAGGTGGTGGTGAAAAGCATTGACAACCGATGAGCTAACAACAACAGAATAATACCTAAGATCCATCATTCTTCTTCTTCATTTTGCGGAAAAGCTAAGATCCATCCTTCAGCCAGCAATATAACACAAATTTGAAATTCTTAATTTCAAATGATTTCCACAAGCTAAAGAGGAAAGCCTACTGAAGAATATGAGCATATATAGCCTGGCATCTTTTAGTTCATTTATTCATTTTTTTTTTTTGCGGGGGAGTTCATTTATTCATTGACACCTTGGTTTTTATAAGTTTATATTCGGGGTTAGCAAGGAAGAAACTCAGTACATGCATACCTCACAAATTAAGTCACAATAAGATCAAATGATGCTACCACCTATGAAGTTTCTAATTACAGCCTGACGCAAGTGTGTTCCATTAGTTTTCGAACACTTATATTTCCTTACTCCACTATATTCTGCAGGAAAAGTAATATAAATCATACATTCCCCAAAATAAACATATTAACCAAATTAACATCAGGGCATTCTCGATCTCCTTAGCTTAACCGTCATGCACTTGGCATGCACGGCCATCCATCCTATTATTTTGCTACAAAAGTAATACCTGGTCCAGATTTAATGGATATAATTACATAAAAGGATGAAATTTGCTGTGAGGGAAGGTCGCATGAGCAATTGAGTAGAGTCGCTTCCAGTTCTAGCGTAGCATAGAATGTCACATTTTATCCTCGTCCTTCTCATCACCAGGCAGCCAAGATCATAAAGGACATCAGAGATGGGGATGGCCGTTGTCCCATAGATTGTAGCACCCAATCGGCCACCCCAGGCGACAGCATGGGTGAACCTGTGCGTCCAAGGCTTTGGGCATTGGATCTACCGGCTAGCCACTGCTCGTGTAAATCACCCTCGCTGATTAGGGGAAACAAAATCGATGGAGAGGAGGAAGAGGGGAGTTTGGGAAAATAAATTAGTAAGAGAAGGCCCTGACGACGACCACCTTCTCGTTCAACTCGGCTTCTAGGTCGTCGGCCTACAGCGAGATTCTCCTCTCTGCAGGGAGCCTCCCTCTCAAGGGAGCTTAATTAGAGTTTTAGGCATAGATTAAAATAGCCCGCGAAATAGCGCAAAAATGCCAATGGCGGGTGACCTCCATGGAGGTGGTTATTTTGACAAAGTCAAAAACATATTTTAAAGTTTAAAAAAAATCTGAAAAAAAGCATACATGTTCATATGGATGTATCCTACATGCGTGTAAATTTTTAAGATGATATATATTATGGTGAGAGCTACACAAAAAAGAGAAAATCACGATCTGAAACTGATGAACAGTACCCATACTGTTCACTATTAGAAACGTAGGATTTTCTGTTTTTTGTGTAGCTCTCTTCATAATGTATTTCGTCGTCAGACTTTATACGCATGGGTAATACATCCATATGAATGTGTATAATTTTTTTCAGATTTTTTTGAAACTCCGAAATGTCATTATTGAATTTTTAAAAATAACCACCTCCATGGAGGTTGCCCGCCAAAAGACCGCACTCGCGAAATAGCCGCTATAGCTGCGCTATAGCTACCCGGGAGCCTCGCCGCTACGCTATGGCTGCTGCCGCGAAATCCCCCACAAATCCCTCTAAATGGCTCAACAATGAGCAAAACCCTATAGAAATCATCTCTTCCACCAGAAAAATTTCCGCTATTTGCCGCGATTGCCCGCTATGGTGGCCGCTATAGCTGCTCGGAGAGGCCACCGCGAAATCGTTTCTCCCGTGATTTTAATCTATGGTTTTAGGTGATGCTCGATGACCACAAGGCCGGACTAAAGCATATTGATTAAGTCGGTTTCCGTATATGTACCCGTGTCTGACTCCAGACCCCTATATTACATTTAGACAATAAGTACGGTAGTTAAATTGCAACACGATTGGAACACCTCGTCCATCGACCGACAGGCGCACAACTCATCAATTAAACAGATCACTGAACGATCTCAAGCGCCGATTCAACCCCAAGCGCCGCCTAGGGTTAACGTCCTCGCTGCCGCCGGCGCCGGCGTCCACCTCTGTCGACGCGTCTGCTCCACGTATTCTTCTCCCCATGTTGATCATCTGAGGTGCGTTTCACGTGTTGTGGAAGTCTGACGTCTAGTCGCGGCGGCTAGGGCGTTCCTGGAGAGGCCGATCTTGCTCGTGTCTCCTGTCTGGATGGAGTCCAACTCCGATCCTCATTGTCTTTGTGTATGGGTGAGAGATCCCTGCTGTATACGTAAGGATGAAGGTCATGTTGACGTGATTGGATCGGTGATTCGAATGGGAACGGAAGTTTGCAATATCGGCCAGAGAATTCATGACAATAAAAGGATGAAGGCGGGATCTTCAGCAGTAACAAATGATATATCGGCGTCCTCCTCCGGGGAGGGTCGCCGGGAACAATGAAACTCATAAGTTGGAACTGTCGGGGTCTCCTTGGTGCCCCGACAGTTCGCTCGCTTCTGGCCATTCAGAGGCAACATAATCCAGATGCGTTTTTTCTGTCCGAGACGCACCTGGACGAGGATAAGGCAGAGGTTCTGATGAGGAAGATGGGGATGGATTATAAAATTGTGGCACCAAGTCTTGATGGCAGAAAGGGTGGATTGTTACTAGTCTGGAAGAAGGATGTTAGGATCTACTCCCGGACTACTACCTTTAGTTGCATTGATGTGGCGGTGGAGGAACTGGATGGGAAAGAGTGGAGGTTATCATGTGTGTACGGCGAGCCAAACTGGGATAATAAGGAGAGAACGTATCAACTCCTTCGTGATTTGCATGCTCAGTCTAGACTTCCATGGGTTGCGATTGGTGATTTTAACGAGATCTTATTCTCGTCTGAAAAGGAAGGAGGAGCACCATGACAACAAGTTCGGCTTCAGGCATTCCAGGATGCACTCTCAGATTGCTCACTAGAAGATATTGGCTACCATGGTGACAAATTCACGTTCTTTAGAGGAGGATTGAGGGAACGGCTGGACCGGGCTGTTTCGAACGCTGAATGGATGAAACTACACCCATTGTGTGGGCTGTCTAACCTTGATATGGGCAAGTCTGATCACCGGCCAATTTGTCTGGATACGGATTATTTGGCAGGGGTAGCTGCACCGCGAACTCGAGATGGCCGGAAGTTTGAGGCGCGATGGTTGGCAGAAGAGGCTGTAGAGGAGGTTGTGAAAACAGCTTGGCAGAAAGCAGTAGTTCGGGGTCTATGCCCAACAGCTAGCGAGAAACTTGCGGCAGTACACAGAGATCTTCATATGTGGGATCGAAAGGTTTTGAAGGGGCCGCGTAATCGCCTGAAGTCGGCTCAGAAAGAGTTAGAAGAAACTAATGCACGCGCCATATACGTCTGAAATCAGGGCGAAACAACAGGAGCTCACAGTTATTATTGAGAACCTTCTCGCGCAGGAGGAGATTTACTGGGCCCAGCGAGGACGTGTGAATTGGTTGCGCCGGGGCGACCGTAATACGAAGTATTTTAATCATTTTGCTTCAGCTCGTAGGCGTCGCAACTTAATTAAGAAGTTGAAACATAATAATAATAGATGGGTGGAGGGCAATGATAACCTCATACCACTCATTTTTGATTACTTCCAGAGTCTTTACACTTCTGACGCAGGTTTTATTGATGATGATCTTATGGCTACTGTCAAACCAGTGGTCACAACACAGATGAACAGGCTATTGATTGCACCCTATACATCGGAAGAAGTAAAGAAAGCTCTCTTTCAGATAGGTGATATGAAGGCCCCCGGCCCGGCTGGTCTTCATGCTATTTTTTTCAAGCGCTTTTGGCATATTTTGGGAGATGAGCTGACTAAAGAAGTGCTTGATGCGATCAGTCATAAAAAGATACCAGATGGATGGAATTCCATAAATGTTGTGCTAATCCCTAAGGTGGATAGCCCTGAGGTAATAACCCAATTCAGACCTATTAGCTTGTGTAATGTCGTTTATAAGATAATTTCTAAAATGTTGGCCAACAGGCTTAAGAAAATCCTACCAGAGGTAATATCTCCTACCCAGAGTGCCTTTGTGCCAGGCAGGCTAATTACAGATAATGTGCTGGTAGCTTATGAGTGTTTTCATACAATTAAGAAAAAGTCACATGGCTCTAATGGTGTTTGTGCTGTAAAATTGGATATGATGAAAGCCTATGACAGAGTAGAGTGGGGCTTTCTAAGGCGGATGATGGAAAAGCTGGGATTTCATGCACAATGGGTTGAATTAATTATGGAGTGTGTTTCCTCTGTGAGCTATAGAATCAGATTCAATGATACAGAAACGGAAGAATTTACTCCAACTAGAGGATTGAGACAGGGAGATCCTTTATCCCCCTACCTGTTTTTGATTTGTTCTGAAGGGTTCTCAAGTATGCTGGCTCATGAGCAAGACATTGGTGGGACTGAAGGTATAAAAGTATCCAGAAACGCACCCTCTATTTCTCATCTATTGTTTGCCGATGACTCTTTGATTTTGATGAGAGCAACTGACCAGAATGCTCACACTTTGATGAGGATTCTTGATACTTATTGTACTAGTTCAGGACAGAGAGTGAGTACCCCAAAATCAAGTATTTTCTTCAGCCCGAATACTAGAGTTAATACCAGGGAGAGTGTTTGTGGTATACTGGATATTTTAACTGAAGCTTTGTCAGATAAGTACCTTGGTCTGCCAACTATGGTTGGTGTGGACTGGAGCGATTGTTTCCAGCATCTAGTTGATAGAATTTGTCAGAGATTGAAGGGATGGAAAGAAAAGTTTCTATCAATTCAAGGTAAAGAAATTCTTTTGAAATCTGTAGCACAGGCAATTCCGTCTTACGCTATGTCAGTTTTTAAGTTGCCTAAAGGAATATGTAAATCAATCACCGATGAAATATCGGGTTTCTGGTGGGGAGATGGACAGGAAAAGAGGAAAATGCATTGGTTTGCGTGGTGGAAAATGTGTGTCACAAAGAAGAAAGGTGGACTGGGCTTTAGAGACCTTCACAGCTTTAATCTTGCTATGTTAGCAAAGCAGTGTTGGCGACTTCTTCAAAATCCGGACTCTTTATGTGCACGAGTTTTGAGTGCAAAATACTACCCTAACGGGGACATCCTAAAAGTGTGACCGAAGAAAGGGTCTTTATTTACATGGCAAAGTATTTTAGCCGGGGTTCAGACTTTCAAAAGGGGCCGCATATGGCGAATTGGATCTGGCTCACACATCAATATTTGGGAAGATCCATGGATTCCATCTAGTGAGTCGAGAAAAGTTATTACCCCTAGAGGAGGAATTATGTTAACAAAGGTGGCAGAGATTATTGATCCCCATATTGGACAGTGGGATGAGGCATTGTTGCATAGTGTGTTTTCACCGGTTGATGTAGATAGAATATTACAGATTCCCCTACATGTTGAGGCAGTTGAAGATTTTTTAGCCTGGCACTTTACGAGGTCCGGAACCTTCTCTGTCCGCTCGGCATATCAGGTGGAGTTTGATCATCAGTTTGGACGTCATTACTCAAACTCGAATAGCCCAGGTACTGCTAACCTTAATATGGTTTGGAAAGATCTGTGGCAACTGCGGCTCCCGGGGAAAATAAAACATTTTGGTTGGAAAGTCCTAAAGGGGGTCTTGCCGTGCCTCGGCGTTCTGGCAGGTAGGCATATACCCTTGGTTCCGCAATGTACGCTTTGCAAGATCGGGTTAGAGGACATACAACACTGCCTTTTTACATGTGCACGGGCATCCGATGTTTGGTTTGAGTTAGGATTGCAGAATGATATTATAAAAGCCGTGCGGCAAGATCGATCTGGTTCTATAACTTTGGAAATTCTGGTCCGCGTGCGTACCATGATTCATAAGCTGCCAATGGCTGAACTCATCTTCGTTGCGATGTGGTATATCTGGTGGCAGAGGCGCCAAGTAACTAATGGGGAGTCAGTCCAAACACCGAAACAAACATCAATATCTATCCGAGTTTTAGCCACCAACTTCGTACGAGCCTACACACCAAATCAGCCGGTACGTACGATCAGTCATCAGTGGAAGAAGCCAGTGGAGGGAGCGGTAAAAGTTAATGTCGATGCGTCATTCCATGCGGACAATTTTTCAGGAGCCTGCGGC
Source organism: Aegilops longissima (assembly GCA_021605205.1). NCBI lineage: Eukaryota > Viridiplantae > Streptophyta > Magnoliopsida > Poales > Poaceae > Aegilops > Aegilops longissima. Next base: position 655,709,330 of record CM038681.1, on the reverse strand, counting down.
GCTATTGCTCGTGATGATCGAGGCAATTTCTTGGCTGCAACTACTTGTGCAATACCGCATGTGTCTAGTGCAAGCTCTGCGGAATTGTTAGCTATCAGGTGTGGTCTGATCCTTGCAGTGAATCTCGGATGCACTAAGCTTATTTTGGAGTCTGACTGTACGACTGCTTTGGAGGCTATATCTGACCCAAACGCATATATGGGAATTGATGTTCCAATAGTAGTAGAATGCTCTCTTATGGCCATGGAATTTAAAAGCATCAGTTTTACTCACTGTAGCAGAGAAGCGAATATGGTAGCGGATGGCTTAGCAAAGTATAGCTTTAGTCTTAGCAAGTCTGAAACTTGGGACCACTTGGGACGTTGTCCCGGACTTTATTCTGCGTTCTTATGTAAATGATCTTGCTCTTATTTGATGAATAAAGTTTTAATGCTCAAAAAAAAAAATCTCAAGCGCCGATCCATCCATGGGCCTGCGACGGCGCCGCACCTATCGCCCCAAACCTACCACGCCATGGATGACGATGCCAGTCCGGTGGTGCGATCTCCCCGACGATCTCCTCGCCCTGATCTACGTCAAGATCGCCAGCCTGCGCCACCGCGTCCGCTTTGCCGCCGTGTGCAGATCGTGGCGAGCGGCTGCGATCATGTCGCGTCAGGCGGCACCGCCCGTCCTCCCCTGGCTCATCTTCTCCTCAGACGGTGGCAAGACCAGGCGTGCATACTGCCCTGAGGAAGGTGCGATTTTGCGCACCCGGATCCGGAGGCAAGTGCTCACCGGCAAGCGGTTCGTGGGAGCTCACGACGGGGGCTGGGTCGTGGCAATAGGAGGCAAATCGAAGCTCGTGATCGTCAACCTCTTCTCCGGCACGGAGGTACCCTTCCTTGCAAGGAACTCATCATACCCTTCCGTATACAATATTCTCAAAGTTGTCTTGTCCGAATCCCCCGCCTCAAGTAGTTGTATCCTCGCCGCCTTCATGCCTAAATACGGTGTCGCCGTCTGCCAGATTGGTCGTCCGAACGGCACGTGGATGGTCAAACAATTGGATGGATTATTATGCCTTATGGACATTGTGTTCCACAACGGACACCTCTACGGCATCACTTGCTTCGAGCAACTTCTCAAGTTCAAAATCGGGGTGAACAAAGACGGTGTGCTAGCGTTCATTTGTGAACCGTACCAACTCCAAATCCGGAAGTGCAGCGGTCCTCCGATGTATCCACGCTACATCATTGAACTGCACGGCAAGCTGGTGATGGTGGCGAGGAGCTACGCACGACACATCAACTATGAGCCTATCTTCAAGGTGTTTGAGCTTGCCGAGAAAGCGACGACGGAGTACACTCATCAGTGGGAGGAGTTAATGAGCTTGGGTGAGAGCAAGTACAATAGGATGACATAGGCGGGCTGTAAGACTTTAAATATTATATTTTTGATGAGTTGGCGGAGAGAGAAGAGGAGAGAGAAGAGAAGCGGGCTACTCACTAACAGCCGGCTGTAGCACGTGCTCCTAGACATTTTGTGAGAGAGTGAGGTGGGCCATGTATCAACAAAGTAGTACAAATTTATATGCATCTATTGTACTAGCCGGCTCTAAGGCTGGCTGTAGATGACATGGCAAGATCATATAGCCAACAGCTGGCTATACTATTAACCATGCTCTGATTACGCTTTGTTTTTAGGGACAAAATCATCCAAGGCGGTGTACGTGCCAGCGTCTAGGCACGACAGAGTGCAGACAAGTTGCATCTATGCTGATGATATGACATACTTGACGAGATTGGACGGTCATGGTTATTGTGTATATCCTGTGCAAGATAAAAGCAGTCACCACACCAGACACATGATCAAATCAGCAGGTTCGTACTCCCTCCGTCCGGAAATACTTGTCATCAAAATGAATAAAAATGGATGTATCTAGACGTACTTTAGTTTAAGATACATATATTTTTATCCATTTTGATGACAAGTATTTTCGGACGGAGGGAGTATGTAGCTGCAAGTGCTGATACAAGCACTAGTAGAAAAAAGACCTAATGTGAGACACATTAGTGCCGGTCCGATTTTGGCCCAGTACTAATGGTACCATTAGTGCCGGTTCGAACGGCTATGCATTAATGCCGGTTCGTTTTGAACCTTTAGTACCGGTTCGTGCCACGAACCGGTATTAAAGGGGTGATGGCAGGCTGGCGTCAGGCCGGGGCCCCGCGATCACCATTAGTACCGGTTCGTGGCACAAACCGGTACTAAAGGGTTAACATTTAGTACCGGTTCGTGCCACGAACCGGTACTAAAGGGGTTTGACCTATAGTACCGGTTCGTGGCACAAACCGGTACTAAAGGGCAATTTTCAATCTCTACCGCCCCGCGTATATCGCCATTTCAGTTTTGAAAAATACAAAAGAAAATGATAAAAAATTCAAAAAATAAAATTCTTCGAGATGTAGTTATATTACTACATCTACTAGTTAGGAAAATTAAAAAACTTAAATTTGGACATGTTTTGCAATAAGTGTAGGGAAAATGTAAAACAGCTATAACTTTTGCATACGATGTCGGAAAAAAACGTATAATATATCAAAAAATTCAGCACGAAAATCCGCATCCGATTTTGACTGCCTACGGCCGGTTTGCAATTTTTTAGAATCCTCAAATTCTAAAAGGAGAAAAGGATATGCTCAAATTTAAGTGTTTTTTAATTTTAGTTAAATCTGGTCAAACTATGATCAAACTACTTATTCAAGAAGTATTAATGTTACTACATACTTATTCAAGAATATTAGTGTTACTAAATAATTATTTCAATTTTTTGAATTTTGGTCAAATCTGGTCAAACTATGGTCAAACTTATTTAAGAAATATTAGTGTTACTAAATAATTATTGTTTTTTAGAATAATAGTTTCAAACTCAAACGGCGAAACATGTGACCTAATGCTCAAGCTAAACTGCCGAGGGTTAATAGGATTTACAGCTTACATTTGTCAGGAAAACAACAAGTGCAGACTTGGAAAGTAGGGGAATAGAACTCCGAAGTTAAGCGTGCTTAGGCTGGGGGAGTGAGAGGATGGGTGACCGGTCGCGAAGTTAGGCGATTTGAAATGAGTGATCCACACTTGAGTAGTTAAGAGGGGCGATTAGAAACTAAATCATCAAATAATTCAGAAAATTGAAAATAAAAAAATCAATTTTTTTTTCTTAATTTTCAAAAAGAAAATTCAAAAATGAAATACCTTTAGTACCGATTGGTAACACCAACCGGTATTAAAAGTCCCCCATACCACGGCGCGAGCTCACGCCACGTGGTGGGCCTTTAGTGGCGGTTCGTGCCGAACCGGTACTAAAGGGGGGGCCCTTTAGTCTCCACTCTTTTGTGCCGGTTGCAGAACCGGTATTAAAGGCTCTTATGAACCGGTATTAAAGCTCTGTTTTCTACTAGTGAAGTGGCATGTGGGTTTTCCCTCCAAATTTCTGGGCGGCCAATAGTAGACAAGCGCGACATCTTTGATTTTATCCCTCATGTACAATATATTGAGATCAACCTTTACGGTTAATTGGACAATATAGATTATTATGATGGAAAGTCACATTGTTTTACTATGATGATAAGGTTTGCATTCCTTGTCCTTGTTAAAAACATAAAATAGTCCCTACCCGTGCATAGTATGGTTGGAATATTGTGTTCTGACAATGCGACTGGATCCTCCGTCCACCGGTCGTCTAGTGACAATATCTTTAAATATTATGGTAATCTAGAACCCACATGATTGAGTTCAAGTAAGGATCATTTGACTTGTTCTCTAATTAACAACCCAATTATTATTTTTATTATGAATGCAAAAAAAGTCTGTATGTACACATGTGATTAATTCGAATCCTGTGAAAGAATGATCAAGGACCATGGTTTGTAGTACATGAGTGGTCACAAGCTAACAAGAGCAATTGCTCAAGTGTAATGTTTCAGAGCTATGAAAAGAGAAAGAAAAACATGCGTATTTTGGCTTCTACTTCATACAAACTACTCCCTCTGTTCCCAAATAATTGTCTTTCTAGCCATCTTAAATGGACTACAACATATGGATGTATGTAGACATGTTTTAGAGTGTAGATTCACTCATTTTGATCCGTATATAGTCACTTGTTGAAATCTCTAAAAAAAACAATTATTTAGAAACGGAGGGAGTAGCTGTTTCGCGTAAACATAACGTCCCCTGGTAGGGTATTTTCTAATGGCGTACAATAAATAAATTTGCGGGTGTTCCAGTATCCGACTTCATAGATATTTAACCTGAATCGGTGTGCTCAACGCGTCTCATAAGACAACCATGTTAATTACATCCGCTAGCTAGTCCATAGAACACATCCAATTAAGATGCACCGTTGGTCGTCGTCTTGTAACCTGAAACATACTTGTGGCCGTTGTTTCCGTACAATGACATGCCAAAGCCTTGTCGGTCTTTGGGGTAGGGTGTCCATCCTCGTCAGCACCAGGTTCACTGCATAGTCTTAAGAGTGTTGGGCCTCGTCGGTCACGAACAAAGTGTGTCCAACCTCTGTTGGTCAGTTCAAATGAGGTCATGCAAATATATGGAAGTCTCCATGCCTAGCCGGTCAAGGAGAAAATGTCCAACCTCATTGGCGTTGCATGAATATTTCTAAACACTCGGAGCGTGATCAATTCATGAAATTTTTACATAGGGCAGACACATGTGATATAATAGGCATTGCAATTTCTTATATTTTTTAAATATGCAAGAGTATGTGAAAAAAAAAACCACTACGGATTGTTCTTCGCGTGTCTACGAGTGTGGCCAGGGGCCTTCGGGGGCTAGCTATGCCACCAAATCTTGCATTGGGTCCTCTTACATGTGTGGAAGTGTGGTGTCAGGTGCAAACACCTGGCATGCGGCTCCAGAAATGTGACCCCCTTCACGGAAGGCGCTGCCGCCGGCACTTGGAGGGAGGAAACGGCCGCGTCGGGTCGACACGAGGGGGATCCCGTGGTGGGTTAGGCCCAGTCGGGGGCCTTCGGGGGTAGCAATGACACCAAAACATGTGCTCTTATTAATATATGTATACAAGTGTGATTAAGTGTTGAAATAGCCAACAGAGCAATGGGCAGCACACTTCCTTCACAAAACCGGACACGTTCTCTCTCGATAATCAGATACTACCTTGGAGATGGTGTAGTTTACAAGTGGCCTCCTGTGAGGCTTCTGCGAAACATGCTCAAACTTTTACCACACCCTACAAGGGCCATATGACTACACCATGCCAGGTCCCGAGGATTTTTGGCATCGTATGATTTCCCATGGATTTTAACGGCTAGATCTGGCATGCCCCGAGGTACATTCACCCTGCGGTGGTGGGGCCTCCCCCTCCTTTGGTTGCACTAGGCCTATACATACCACAAAGACATCATATGTGATTTAACAAACCACTTCTGGACATCATTTCAGGTGGTCGCCAAGCAAATCTGCAATTTCCCGCATTGAAACCCTACGGATGCAATAAATGTCTCAAATATTGCAGGTGGCCCATAAAAATGCCATGTCCTGGCACGTGTCATGCAATGGCCCCCTTTGAGAGCACGAGAAGTTTCAAGGTCAACAGAGCAACGGGCAACACACCTCCTTCACAAACTAAACACGTTCTCTCTCGATAGCCAGATACTACCTCGGAGATGGAGCAGTTTACAAGCGACCTCCAGACAGGCTTCTGCGAAACAGGCTCAAACTTTCACCACACTCCACAAGGGCCATATGAGACACCGTGCCAGGTCCCGAGGATTTCCAGCATCGCATGATTTTTGTTTGATTTTAACGGTTGGATCCGGCATGCCGTCGAGGTACATTTGCCTCCCGGTGGTGGGGCATGCCCCTCCTTGGGTTGCACTAGTCCTACACATACCGCAAAGACATCATATATGATTTGATGAACCACTTCTGGACATCATTTCAGGTGGCCGCCGTGCAGATCGGCAATTTCCCGCATTGAAACCCTACGGATGTAGTAAATGTCTCAAATATTGCAAGTGGGCCTGAAAAATGCCATGTACTGTCACGTGTCATGCAATGGCCCCCTTTGAGAGCACGAAGTTTTGAGGTCAACAGAGCAATGGGCAACACACTAACTTCACAAACCGGCACGTTCTCTCGTTAGCGGATACTACCTCGGAGATGGTGCGGTTTACAAGCGACCTCGGGTTAGGTTTTCGAAATGCCCTAAAACTTTCACCGCACCCTACAAGAGCCATATGACGACACCGTGCCAGGTCCCGAGGATTTCCGGCATCGTATGGTTTGCCGTGGATTTTAACGGCTAGATGCGGCATGCCGCCGACGTACATTCGCCCCCCCGATGGTGAGGCCTGCTTCTTCTTTGGTTGCACTAGACCTACACATTCTCCCCAAGTGGTGGGGCTCAGAGCTGCTGACGCCGCGGACGGCGTCGACGCAGACGGGGGCACCCCTGACGCCCTCCGCCAAGATCCCCTGCAGGCCAGCACCTCCGGCCCGCCCCCATGAGCAGCGGGCAGAGCCACCAGATCAGAACAACGGCCGCCCCAACCAGCCGAGACCCGTACCTGTATTAGCCATGAAGGAAGACGCCTCACCCGAGCCTGATGCAGACAAACCGCCGCCGGAGAGACCTGCTGTCGCCGCGTGCAAATCGGTCGACCACCATGGCCGCAGCAACGCCGCTGTGGACCACCCCCGCAGAGGCCATGACGGGCCCCTGCCATCATATATGATTTAACAAATCACTTTGCGTACAGTTTCTCAAATGACTATAGGAAAAATGAGTTTATCAATTTTTTAATTCTAAAAAATTCATTTTTTTTGGAAAAAACATGAAATTTGGCAGAATATTGGTTTGTGATTCGTAGAGGGTGTGGAAAAAGTTTGAAAAGATTTCATAAAAAACTCTAATAAATCTAGCAAAACAAATACGTAAAGAAGCACACAAAAATGAAGACTTCCTATTGGGTGACCACCCGGTCACGCGGATTGGTGACGTGGATGGCTGGCCCCACGCTCCTCTACACCTCCAAAAAGAAAAGAAGAAAAAGAAAACGCACTTTTTTTTTGAGAAAGAAAAAGAAAAAAAAAACAAAAAAAAAACGCACGCACGCACGATACAAAATCAAATGAAATTTTGGGCCTTCCCGCGCCACTCAGCCCGCTTCCGTCCCACCCACCAAAATTAAAAAAAAGAGGAAGAGAAGCGAGAGAGAGCCCACCCAAGGCCCAACACAGCCGCACCACTCCCCACCCCACCACGCAGCCCTCGACCTCTCTCTCTCTCTCCCCGCGACCCTTCTCCGCCGCCGCCACCCACGCCGGCGATTCCGGCGATTCCGGCTGCTGCCGACGACGCCAAGCACACTCCCATGATCGCCTCTGTCCGCTCCGTCTTCTCTTCCTAGCCGATTCGTCGCTCGCGTCCTCTACCGGTCACCCGCGACCGTCCCCTAAGCTAGGGTTTCGGCCACCGCGTCGCCAGCGTGGCTCCGGCGGCTCAGGTACATTTCTCCGTCGAGATCCCTCGCAACCCACCCTCTCTTACTCACCTCGTATCCTCTCCCTCCCAGATCGAGCACGCCACTGTCGTCGTCATTTCGCTCGCGCTGGAACAGCAAAGGGAAGGCCATGGACGACGCCGCTCCAGCCCTTCTCCGACGCCATCAAGGTCAGCCCCTCCCTCTCCTATTCGATCTGTTCCCCTACCCTTCCCTGATGTGCCTACCTTCCTGTAAGGCTCGAATTCACCAGAATCACTAGATCATGACGAGCTCATAGATTATCTAAGGTAGTGTGATAAGTTTGTTCTGCACCTGCATTTTCTTCTGCAGTGTCACTGTCCTCATCCTCATCCAGTTCTTGCAGAATGTGCAGAGTTTTCCCAATTTTGCACTTATGTTGTCTTGACCATGGCTCTCTACAATACCAGCAGGCTCTGGCATCCTTGGGAAAGGGTACATTGTACTTTTCTTGAACAGGAGCTTGCACTTGTAATGGGGCTGGTTGGTTCTTATAAGAAGAGGAGTAAGATTTTGACCTGTAAGTAGGAGTATTCTGAATCCTTCTAGCAGCCGCAGCTTTCTCATACACTTTTGCATACCAATAAGCCTCTATAATGCCCGTAGGTTTCTGTCCACACACCTCATGCTTGATATCACTTCTTAGACCTCCAATGAAACAACTAAGTAAGAAGTTTTCTTGCAAACAGGGGTGATCTCTCTTTACTAGAGCTACACACTGTTCAAAACTGTCAATGTAGTTTGCAGCAGTATGAGTCTGCTGTATGTTTTTCAGTAATTCCACAGCTTCATGAACACTGGCTTCAGAGAACCTGTCAGCTACCATTTGGCAGAATTGTTGCCATGTCACCATTTGCCAGGGTACACATATGTTCTTCAGCCAGTTTGCTGCTCTACCCTGGAAATGTCCCGTAGCTAAATTTACCCACTGCTCATAGGGAGTACCAGACATGTCAAAGAATTTTTCACATGCTATTAGCCACCCAACGGGGTCTTCACCAGTGAAAAGAGGAATTTCCAGCCTTGGTCCTTTCAGAACTGCTTCAGCAAAGTATGATGGGCCTCCTAACTGAGTAGCATGTTGATTTCTTTGCAAATCATATAAATTTCCCACTGCCTGATATACAGGGGGTAGTCCTTGAGCAGTTGTTGTCATATTGATATACTGACCAGTGATGGGATTGTAAGTGTGAGGGGGAGAGAACAGTGGAGCAGTTATAGGAGCAAAATACCCACTGTTAAATGCCTAGTGAACTAGCCCTGTACGTATTTTTTTGACAGCATGGTCTAACTCAAGTTTGTGTTTGTGCTAAATGGAACACCTGATGCACTTGTCTTGGTGCTGCTTTTGATGCTGTGACAGTGTGGTGTTGAAACGGTTAATGCCACTCACACATCACATTGATGAACTAGAGTCTATCTCCGGTTTGAATTGACTCTGCTTTTAGTATATTTTGCTTGCTGCCCCAAAGATGCAGTATAATTTAGTTTATGAATTGGTCTGGTTGGATTTCTCAAGTTAGCTCAAGATGTTACAAAATAGATGGTTGGTGTAACTAACTACTGAACTTGTGCTGTATGTTTCTTTCAGGGCTCGCGCTTCCGGCATCGATTGAGTACCTGCGGGACCCGATCGAGGGCGTTCTCGGCCTCCCCGCCCCGGACCGCAGCAAGCTACTCGCCCGCCTCCAGGAGCACATATCCGACCTCCAGGAGGAACTACTCTCCCACATCCTCAAGGAGCAAGAGGCGAAGCTCAAGGAGGACCTCCGCGTCGCCGCGCTCCACATCCACCACCTCGAGGTCAGGCCCTTCCTTCCTCCTTTCCCCGCCTCGGCGATTACTTAACCAATCCCATCTCTCATACTGTCCTTGGGCGTGCAGAAGGAGTCCACCCTGAATGCCCGCCGCTGCGTGGAGGAGAAGGAGGCAAGCGAGCAGCTCGCGGCCCACGCTGCCAAGCTCGAGGAGGACCTCCACGCCGCCACCCTCCACATCCACCACCTCGAGGTCAGTCTCTTCCTTCCCCATGTTCCCGCCTCAGCGCTCTCTAGTTAATCAAACTGCCCGTCAAAATGACCTTTTGCAGAAGGAGTGCACCCTGAATGCCCGCCGCTGCGTGGAGGAGAAGCAGGCGAGCGAGCAGATCACGGCCCACGCTGCCAAGCTCGAGGAGGACCTCCACGCCGCCACCCTCCACATCCACCACCTCGAGGTCAGTCTCTTCCTTCCCCATGTTCCCGCCTCAGCGCTCTCTCTAGTTAATCAAACTGCCCGTCAAAATGACCTTCTTGCAGAAGGAGTGCACCATGAATGCCCGCCGCTGCGTGGAGGAGAAGCAGGCGAGCGAGCAGATCACGGCCCACGCTGCCAAGCTCGAGGAGGACCTCCACGCCGCCACCCTCCACATCCACCACCTCGAGGTCAGTCTCTTCCTTCCCCATGTTCCCGCCTCAGCGCTCTCTCTAGTTAATCAAACTGCCCGTCAAAATGACCTTCTTGCAGAAGGAGTGCACCATGAATGCCCGCCGCTGCGTGGAGGAGAAGCAGGCGAGCGAGCAGATCACGGCCCACGCTGCCAAGCTCGAGGAGGACCTCCACGCCGCCACCCTCCGCATCCACCACCTCGAGGTCAGTCTCTTCCTTCCCCATGTTCCCGCCTCAGCGCTCTCTCTAGTTACTCAAACTGCTCGTCAAAATGACCTTGTGCAGGAGTCCACCCTGAATGCCCGCCGCTGCGTGGAGGAGAAGCAGGTGAGCGAGCAGCTCGCGGTCCACGCCGCCAAGCTCGAGGAGGACCTCCACGCCGCCACCATCCGCATCCACCACCTCGAGGTCAGTCTCTTCCTTACCCATTTTCCCGCCTCGGCGCTCTCTCTAGTTACTCAAACTGCCCGTCAAAATGACCTCGTGCAGATGGAGTCCACCCTAAATGCCCGCTGCTGCGTGGAGGAGGAGGAGGAGGAGGAGGAGGAGGAGGAGGAGGAGGAGGAGGAGGAGATGCGCGACAAGGCCAAGCTTGAACGGAACAAGAGAAAAAAAGAGGTGAGCTCCTAGCTAGATTGCCAGATGACATTCTGTTTTCACTCATAGATTGCCAGATGGCATTCATATATCCTGTCATTGATTTGTTCCATATGAATGTGCTTTGCAGCGTCCCTATATTCTAAGCCAGGGGGCAACTCTACCTAGGGAAATGGAGAAGAAAGTTGTGGAGAAGGTCCAATCAATCCGATCTGATTTGAAAATCTATGTGAAAGAGATGACCAAAACGTGCATTGACGACAGGATGGTGAGTCTTCAACTTTTCATACTCATCATGTTGGAATGATCTCGTTTGATTTAATCATCATTCACCTGAATTTGTGTGCAGAAATTTTGCCGAGATTTTGCCAAGCAGCTCCCAAGTGGCAGAGCAAATTTCTCCCTTGAGCTAGAGGGCGAAGCGCAGGCGTGGCCTACCAGGCTCAACAGAGAGGGCCGAACGGGTTACATTCACAATGGGTGGCTCGAGTTTGTTAGGTACAATAAACTCAAGGAAGGAGACGTGTGCCTCTTCCAATTGAAAGAGAGGTGTGGGCATGTGTTGACAGTCTACCTGATCCGCAGGCCGGAATCAGAGTTGTAGCTCAAGCGCACATTCCGTACCATTCAGATGACTTGTGTATATCAGCAGTTGTTAAATGGCACTGTAGCATGCAAGTAAATACACTCGTATAGCAGTCCGAATTAGCTAGTACTCACTCACTTAGCGACTAATTAAAGATGATGCATGGGCGTGGGATCAGTCGATCGGGACTTGGTTATTCTTATTGAAATGCTGCGAGGTACGTACATGGTTTTAGATTTGTTGTTTTTAATCTGTCCCTGCATCGTTTTGCATGTTTTAGACTTGTAAGTGCCACCAGCATATGAAGTCAAGTACAGAACCTGCAATGTTCCATGAAGTGGAGGTTTGGATTATATTAGAAACCTTAATAAGAGTTTACAATTGCCTAATACTAGTAAGTACCATGATAAAGATAGTGTCTCGTACATCCTTTTTTACTTGATATTGCAAACGAAGAACTGATGAGGAACACAGTATGTGTGACGATCATTGTGGGATCAGCCATGAACATAGCTACACGTTCAAAATATTCCTGAGAGAAGGAAGATCATAATCAGAACATTATTTTATAGAAATAAAGCTTGAAACATTGAATGCTCTCTGTACGAAGATAGTCTCCTACCTCCTTTTTTATTTGATATTGTTGCACATTTGGAATGGTGAGAAAGCTAACATCAGAAGTGTTTCTTTCCAGTTGAGGCACAATTTGCAGAATGAAATCACGCTACCAACAGGCCAATTAAACCTAATGCTGAAGAAGAAAGGAGAAAGAAACACAACACGGTACATGTCACGATCATTGTGGGATCGGCCATGGACAAAGCTAGACAGTCAGAATATTCCTGAGAGAAGGAAGATCATAATTAGAAAATTATTTTATAGAAAAGCTTGAAACATTGAATGCTCTCTGTACGAAGATAGTCTCCTACCTCCTTTTTTATTTGATATTGTTGCACCTTTGGAATGGTCAGAAAGCTAACATCAGAAGTGTTTCTTTCCAGTTGAGGCACAATTTGCAGAATGAAATCACGCTACCAACAGGACAATTAAACCTGCTGTCACATCCTCCATTATTCAGGTATGCTTATAGTTCTGAAAAAGCAAAGATTGCAGAGTGTATTACCTTAGTATTCCAGCTAGCAAATTCATACTCGACGGCATTTCACAAAAGGGAAATCATGCAGCTGCCACATGCATTGCAGTATGCCATTATGGAAACAAACCTTTCAGCCTCTTGTATCTAGTCTTGCATCCAGGAGGTGGGGACAACACTAGTTTCCTTCCTTGCGTTGGTATTCACTGTTGGTCAAAACGCCTAAGTGTCGCCACATATTTGCTAGGCCTGCTGACCGCTCACGCCTTTTGCATGATGCTTACCCTGAACTGCATCACTAAGATAAGAAGGCCAGCACACACCTATAGATAGAAGCAAAATTATAGGACTAGCAATGAGACACAGCAATCTCCCATGCACCATACATAATTGAGCAGCAGGAATAGACTATCTGCTTGTCTGCTTAAAGTTGAAACTAGGATCTGGATGTTGGGAATTAATGGCATAATCTGCACAATGTTACCACCCCACTTTATTATGTAGATGGATAGGGGACAGGTTAGCACTTAGCAATAAAGAGACATGTTGGAATAACAGAAGATATTGTTGCGTACCAGTAAAAGACCTTGGTTTGCTTCATGGTGAACTAGCAAATGAAGAGGGATCACAAACTTTGCTGCCTATCATCTAGAGCACACATGATGCACCTTGAATCATGAATCCCACATGGTGATCTTCAATTGCATCCTGGCCTGGCTAGGTAATTGATAAAGCGGCAAATGGCCCTGGACGGTGGTGAGCTCAACATCATACTCCGGCCTATCATGCAGCGACATGGGTGATTTCCAGGTTTTCTTTAGTGAGTCTTCGTGTTTGTTTTGGGGCGGTGAAGCGGCGACACTGTCCCAATGGGTGAATAATGTTCTCCCCTCCCTTTCCCCATTCCATTGAATCATTGATGTGCTTATCGCCGATGGAGGGCGTGCGTAGCCATGTCTGCGACGAGTATTCCAGGATCTGGTCGGCTTAAGTTTCAAGTTGACCCATCTGGATTTAGATGACTTTCGTGGCCTTCGATGTTTCTACAGGCCCTTATCAGTGTTTTCTTCTCCGTGGTGGCAATTTGCCTCACAGATCGCGACCACCTGAATCTCCTGGTCTACAATGGCGACTCTCGGCTGGTCCTCCTAATATGTTGGCTTTATAAAAGTTTGCTCTGCCGAGGCGGAGGTCTAGGGGTGGCATCGAGCTATGCCCACGACGTGCCGCTGGTGGATGCAGTTGGAAGAAGATTTCCACACTCCCAAGTATTTGACTGTAATTTTATATTCCTATGTGCAGTTGGAAGAAGATTTCCACACTCCCAAGTATTTGACTGTAATTTTATATTCCTATGTGGGTATATTTATAAGAACCAATGATACTTAATATATGGCCATGAGCCTTTCTGAATAAAAAAAAGGTTAATAGGACCACTCCATTTGAGTCCAGCCATGATACAAGCAAACAATACAAAACATATTTGTATAAAATATATATTCTATAAAAAATATTTTGAAAAGATTTTAAAATGGGTCATAGTCCAAAAACGACATGAAAAACTATTCCAGTAAAAATATATTCAAAAAATATTATAAAAAACATACAATACAAACACGCTACTAAAAACATAGAATACAAACGATGCGGACACTTTTGGTCAGCTTATTAGTTCAACCTTTTCACAGGAAAAATACATCTTATACCAAAATATTTTGAAAATAGTTTTAAAAAGTATTATGAAATAAAATTGGTATATTAAAAAATCTCCATAAATTTTAAAAGTGATCATGAATATAGAAATGTTGATGAATTTAAAAATATTCAGAGTTTAAATATATTTTCAAAAATTGAAATACATTTATTGATTTTGAAAGATATCCAAAATTTGAAATTGTTTGGAAATTTTAAGGAGGTTCATGAATTGAAATTGTAATTTGAAAAATTGGTCTCGATTTAAAAATATTAGTGAATTAAATAAATGTTCATGTTTTTTTTAAATATTCATTGATTTAGAATTTTAATGAATTTAAGAAATATTCATGAATTTAACAAAAAAAATATGAATTAAAAAACATGAATTCAAACAAAATGTTGACGCTTTTAATTTTTTTCGTGAATTTACCAAATGGTCAGTATTGTTGAAGATGTTCACGAATTAAAAAATATTCATGGATTATGAATTTATTTTTCCATGAATTTTGAAAATATTACTAAATTTGAAAACTAGTTAGAGAAAATTTTATCGAGGCATATTGGCTTGTAACATGGCGCCAATCGAGATAGGAACTATCACATGTGACCGAAATGGATTAACATGTGTTTTGTGATGTCCGAAAATACAAAATAAAGGATGGAACCTTTCAAAAAGTACACCTGGACAGAACATATTTTAAAATAGATATGACATTACTGATTTCATCCTGGTCAAACCTAGAAAAATTGGGGGAATCAATAATTATTTATTTTTGAAGAAAGTAATAAATAACTCTTTTATATGGATAATAAATATCTAGACATTCCTTGCCACGTTTGACTTTTGAAGAAACAAATACACCTTACACAAATAAATGGAGGGAGCTATCTCCTGCCTCTTAAATGCAATCTAAGCGTTCTACCATTTGAGCTACATCCCCACTAATATTTCTTACGTTAGTTCAGGCCATAAATAGTAATTAATTGTGTTTAAGGATCAATCAGCCGCCAGTGATGTCCTATCATTGTACCGTGAAAGCGTAAGGCTTAGTAGTAGCTGAATTGCCATAGTTGATCGATTATCAATTAACTAATTTCACCTATCTGTATTCATAAAAAGATCATGAGTTTGTACTAGTACAGAGAATGAGTTGTGCTAGCTAGCTAGAATATGCCTAAATATGTAAACAGAGAAGAATTCTCCTGTTTTTCTAAATTCAGTTGCTTGAATCTGCCTAATATGTAAACACAGAAGAATACCTAGTTCAATAACATTTGCCTTAATCCGCCAAAATATGTAAACAGAGAAGGATACATATGTAGTTCAAGAACGGCTACCTAAGGAATTCTCCGGTAAACTGTGAGAGAAATAATACCCATTTATGGTTCAAACAAGACATGTTCCTCGGCGTCGCGAGATCGTCAGTCTGAACCTTCTCTCGTGTCTTGGTGTTACATACATTGAAACATTTATCATCTACACGATGAATCATTGAGTCGTCTTTTAACCCATGTCCATCTCTGTTAAGGCCTTCAGTTAACAGATAACAGCTGCAGGTATATCATTTCTTGCCACTGGAGCGAACCATACGGTGGCGCATTCGGCCGTGGGAGGATGACCACCCAAAAGACACTCTCATTGCCGGAGTCAAAGATGGCACGGTCAATGGTCGACGTAGGAGTAGGCAGAGGAGCAGATGATGCATGCACTCTGACTACAGGCGAGTAGCAGAGCACACAGCTAGCGGGCAGGCACACCAAGCAAAGGCAGACGATGGGTTTGGCGTCGATCAAGCAAGCGACCATGTGGAGCGCAGCATTCCGGTGAGGGCGGCCTGGTTCAGCGTGCAGGAAGATGTATGTGTGGTGTTACATACATCGATACATTTATCCTCTACACGATGAATCATCGCCTCGTTTTTTACAAGATGATGACCCATGTTCATGTATGTCAAATCATTCAGTAAACATCTGCAGGTATACCGTTTATTGCCGCTGGAGCTAATCACACGGTGGTGCTGCTACAGCACATCCGGAGTTGAAGATGACGAGGTCGATCGTCGACTTAGATGAAACCATGTGCAAGGAGAGGCAGGCCATGACGAGCGCGGCGTCGACAGAGTGGGACGTCATGGCTTGGTGTGCTTCACCGGCGTTGAGGTTTTGTTGTGTGCACTTCAACGCGTTTGCCACTGCTGAAAAGTAGATACAAGAAGAAAGATTCAAGTTATTCATGAGCAGAACCGAAATCAGAGCGTAGGAGGTCAACTATGTGAAAACGGGTCCCGGAGTCGTGGACACAGACTATGATACCACCAATTTAGGCTTCAGAGTATATGTTTGGATTACTGTTCCTCCATGAGAGCTGAAGAAAATAGGGAACTGAATTAATAAAAGCAATGCTGACCTTCATGAGAATTAGAGAAAATATCATTGCACATTAGTAAAGAACCTTGTTTTGGTTCACGGCGAACCAGACGAATTCCAAGCGCAAATTGTGCTACCCATCGATCAGCTTTGCTGATGGGACAACACTGACAAATTGTGCTACCCATCATTCGGAGCAGCCATGAATCATGAATTCCTTTGGAGTTGTCGTCGCCAATAGGGTTTAGGGTTTAGTGCAGAATTGGACAGATTGATATCTGTAAAAAGAATATGCAATCAATATGTCAAAACTGACATGCATCAGCATCTGTCCTCACTTCTGAGACGGATAGGATACCATGTCTTAAGCTTCAGAATACATGTTTGGAAACTTGTTCCGACCAATGAGTGCAGAAATGAATTGGCAAATGGACCATTGAAGTCAAGTACAGAACCTGCAGCCTTCAATAGTGTGGAAGTTAGGATTATATTCCAGACTTTAATAAAACATTACAATCGCCTAACAGTATGTGACAAGATAGTGTGTCATGCCTCCTTTTTTTTACTTGATATCACAAACATACCTACACATTCACGATGTTCCTGAGAGAAGGAAGATCATAATCAGAACATTATTTAATAGAAATAAAGCTCGCAACATTGGAATACTCTGTACGAAGATAGCCTCTTACCTCCTTTTTTATCTGATATTGTTGCAACAGTGGAATTGTCAGAAAGTTACCATCAGAAGTGTTGTTTCTGTCCAGACGAGGCACAGTTTGCATAATGAAATCATGCTAACAACAGACGATTAAATCAGCTGTCAAATGCTCCAATTATTCAGGTCTGCTGAAAGTTCTGAAAATAGAAGGATTGCAGAATGAATTGCCATAATATTCCAGCTAAGAATTTCCTACTCGATGACATTTCCTAAAAGGGAAATTGTGCAGTTGCTACATCCAAACTATAATATGTTCTGATATAAAGGGAACCCGGGGACCATATTCTTCTCCAATCTGAGTTCCGTGCAAGTCTCGAATGAATAGAAGCAAGTGCCTTTATGGTGAGTATTTACCTGTTGCCCACTTTTCAGCCGACAAATAAGATGTTGAGGTTCATAGCAAAAGGATGAAGAAAAATCGATGTATTGTCCTTTGTCATTGCCAATTATAGTTGAACTCGTTGTCCAGGTCATCAACGTATTCTTCATCATCTCCCTGAACTCAACAAGTGATGTCTACATCAATCCATTATCATGATCTATAGACAAAGAGGGAAATCATATGAACTAAGCTAAGAAGGGAATCATGCCAATTGAGCAAGCACAGAAAAACTAATCTGACTTGTATTGTTCTGGTATTTCTGATCGGTAATCATTTCTGAACGCAACAACCATGAACGGACTGGTGCAGAATGTGCTCGAGTCATTGCCTTTTTAAAAGATAATTGCGAGTGAGATATTTCTACTCATGACGGTCTTAGTGGCCTGAAAATTGCCTTTCCAAGATACGCAATATAATTCAAGTGTTGTGTAGGGTGAAATCTGCATCCCGTGTCTGTAGACCGCATATGAACTAAGCTAAGAGGGAAATCATGCCAATTGAGCAAACACAGTAAAACTCGTCTGACTTGCACATTGTTTTGGCATTTCTAATCAGTAACAACCACGAGGGGACAAATTTGGGAAATCTACAAGCCAAGCGCATCAAAAATTCATAAGGATTCAAGGGAATGCCGAGGTGTTGTACCTCCTAACACGACGACGCGCGTGCACAAACAGCTCGAACAAATGGTACCGATGACAAATTAAGGAGAGAGAGGGAGAGGGAGGGAGGGAGGTGTACCTGGGCATTGGGTAGATCATGACCAGCTCATTGCTATTGTAGGGTGAAATCAGCCCATCCCCCACTGGTTGCCATCGTTCCGCTCCACCGCCGCCCTCGTGCCTCACCGGCGGCGGCAGTTGAGAGGGAGAGGGAGAGGGAGAGAGAAAGGGGCAGGGAAACCCGGCGGCGAAGAATCCCACCACTCGTAGATCCCCCTCGCTGCTCCTTCCTAGTTTAGTTCCGTAGCCCTGCAACAGCAACTGAAACATGTTAGCATATGGGGAGGCATCACCTCACCTCAAATTAAGACTGGGGTGGGTTACTTTACTTACCAAATCCTTGTACAGAAAACCATGGGTCACTTTCTTTCAGTTTTCTGGCTTGCTCAATTAGCTCAGGACTACGACACCATACTTCCAGCATTTCCAGTGAAGCCGGGAGGCCCTCCTTGGGCGGCAGGCACTGCATTTTCTTACAACTGTCGATCACTAGTCTCTTCAGAGAAGAAAGGTCACGTAACCCTTGAGGGAGCGACTGCAGATTTTTGCAAAATCCAAATTCTAGATGTTTGAGGGAGGTGAGGAGCTGCAGCGCTTGCTCTTGCTCTTCCGTGAAGGTTGTTGCCCAGTCATCAAAACTGAACCACAATGTGTGGAGGCTTGCGGCAAGGTGGCTGCAGATGGGAACAGTAAGCACGGCCGAGATGCTATCCACATGAAATTCTTCCACCTGGAATGAACCTGCATTCATTAACTTGCTCCTTGCAATCTCTGACAGTAGATCCCCTGCTATAGACATGTTCTCTTGTTCTGAATACATAGCATCTACGGTAAATTTCTTGAGGTTTGCTGTGATGAGAGGATTGAACCCATCCACTGTTAATTCTTCACAACCATTCAGTCTTAGATTTGTGAGGGAAGTGAGGTTTGAGAGCAGACCAATGGACTGCATGCTTGGCTCAAACGAAATGTCAAGTTCCCTGAGAGAAGTAGGGAAAGGCTTGATAGAGTGAGCTCCTCCACCTACTTCGCCAATGGGCCAACAAGAGAACAACTTCCCGCAGGTCCTTCCTGTAAATGATTGGAGCATTTTGAGGCCCGAGAGTCCTCCATCCTCCACAGGCAGAAGTTTAAGGCTCTTACAGTGCGTGACGATAAGCTGGGAAAGAGCCGGGAAACACTTCAAAACCTTTGAAAACAATTCTCCAGTAATAGATAATTCCTCTATGGCAAGACTCTGAACTGAATAGATTACAACACTGTCTGCCATTTCTGTAGAAAACATGTCATCGCATTTCTTGAAATGTATACTTCTCAACGAATTTAATTTTTGGAGGTCTGAAAATGAAATGTGTGACACATTTGTAATTTTCATAACCTCTACTTTATCCATATTGTGGAAGGCCAAAGCACCAGCATACCCTTCAATGCTCAATACTTTATTGTCATATAATAGCTCCGACCCACCATTTTTCACACAAATATCTGTCAGTGTGGAGGTGTGAGGTATGGGTGGGAACTGAGACAACTCGGGCAGTTATCAATATGAAGACTACACAGGTTGGTAAATAGGTCAGAGCACTCCAAGAAGGAAACGAGCTGAGAAGGGGACAACCTCCAACCTTGATCTTTTCAAGCCTTGAAAACAAATGGCTATTAGGTTCTCCGACCCAGTCCACAAGTTCTGGCATATCATCAAATTCAAGTGTCTTCAGGTGCATGAAGCTTCTTTCTGTAACACCACTAAAGCCAGGCCCGAACACACTCATCCCAGCAATGTTTTTGAGAGTGAGACTGCTGAGGTGTGGTAGCTGCTCAAAAGCTGGAAGAGTCCCCCAAGATACACCCTCTAGATGGAGATCCTCCAACCCTTTTATGCTAATGTCACCACACAACCATCTAGGACAAGGGGCAACACCAGGATTTATAATGCCGAGCACCCTAAGATTAGGGTGTGGTCGAAGACCATCAAGAACATCATCATTTATGGTCTGGTGCTCTGTATTCCAGAGTAATTTCAGCCCTTTCAGATTCTTTTTATTGTTCAGTTTGGCAGCACTAGCTTCCACCTTGGACGCCACAGTTTCAAGATTACATACACAGAGCTCTCCTGCTAGCTCTCCCAATTCCGCCAGCTCTCTCAATTCAAAGCCAACACCCTCTTTCTTAACATGAAACTCTTTTAGCTCATGTAAACACTTCATCTTTCCAACCTCAGGAATATTGGAATGGAGTTCTTTGGAAGAATGGAAATGGCATAAATTCACAAGACGGCTAATGTCTCTAGGCAACTTTGTACTACCATGCCAATCTTTCAGGTCTAGGAATTTTAAGTGGTAAAATCTAGACAATGTGGTAGGTAAAGTCATTTCTTCTGAGCTATAGGAGCTAATTTTGAGGTATTGCAGGTGGATAAGCTTTGAAAAGATGTTTAGTAGAGATCTCGGGGTGTCGATTGCTATAAATAATACTCGGAGGCCCTTCAATTCTTCAAACACAACTTTAAAAATATCAGATATTGTTGCATTACACAACCCAAAAATCATCAAACTCCGCAAATTGCCAATGTCTATCCTACCCTTCAGTTTACCCATTTCTTCTTCATAACTTTCATCATTTATATCTTCTATGTTGATTGATAAGTGTCGAATAGATTGTGGGATGTTATCGGCACAGAAACTTAAACTACTTATGTTGACACATTCCTGTGATGAAACATTACGGGATAGTTCATGCAATAAATCATGCATCACATAGTATTCATCATTAGACTTGTCAACTCCCTTCATGAGAAAACCATAATCCACTAGTTCTTCTAAATAATTCTTATTGTTTTGGCAAATAGAGTCTAAGATACCTATCGCGGTCCAAAAGCTAGTAATCTCTAAATTATAAAAC
The DNA here is from genome assembly GCA_021605205.1 of Aegilops longissima. Classification (NCBI taxonomy): domain Eukaryota; kingdom Viridiplantae; phylum Streptophyta; class Magnoliopsida; order Poales; family Poaceae; genus Aegilops; species Aegilops longissima. The sequence goes on along the minus strand of CM038681.1, from coordinate 655,688,298 downwards.
CTATAATCTTCAGGGAATAGGGCACAATATGAAAAACATTTTTTTAGAAGGAAAGGAAGGTAATCATAACTAATTTTCAGAGAAGGCATAATATCATCATCATTTTGTGTATTTTTCCAATCATTATTTTCAAGAACTCCAATCCAATATTCCCGAGAAAGGTTTTTCCTCAATAACCGACCAACTGTATTGGCTGCTAGTGGTGAACCCTTTAGTTTCTTAGCAATATCTCTTGCAACATCAATTAAGTCATCTTCATAATGCCTAGGTTTGCTATGACCAAATATGCATGCTTCAAAGAATTCAAAGAATTCATTAGGCTCCAGACCATGCAGTTCTACAAGATCAGTTGTTTTCACCAGATGTGCTATAGATGGAAACCGAGTTGTGATAAGAACTGTGCTGCCCTTGGTTTCCCCCTTTCTGAATGGAGCTAACAGGTTGTTCCAATCACTTTCACTATTGCATTTCCAAATGTCATCCAAGACAATTAAAAACCGTCTGGACTTCAGTCTCTCTACAATAGATTTTTGAAGCTGGTCTAAATTGGCTGTTTCAACTGTGCAGCTGTGTTCTTCTTTTTCACTTGCAGGTATGCATCTAAGGATCTGTCGTGTGAGGTTGAGCACATTAAAATCAGTTGAGACACATACCCAAACCCTGACAGTGAAGTGTTCCTCAACCCTTTTATCATTATACAAGTGTTGGGTGAAAGTTGTCTTTCCCATACCCCCGGGGCCAACAAAAGGAAGAACTGAAAGGGTTTCACCAAGATATGTGCTACCAGTGAGCGCACTTACAGTTTGCTCAAAGATGACTCTCCTCCCATACAATTTATCTTGTGCACCTACTGAACCAGTGGGGGCTCTTTTCATGGTAATAGATGTATCAATATTTGGGATTTTATTCAGCAAGTCAGAGACAGGATCACATAGGCTGTGTATGCTCTCTATCACAGACTTGATTTTGTTGGACATGGCTACTCTATCAAATTTGAGCTTCCCAACATGTCCACCATCATTACCACTATCAGAACTAGTTGCCTCTTGTGGGTTATTTGTGGCTACCACAGTGGCATCAACATAATCATCATCTTGTGTACGCGAGCAAGAAAAGCATGTAAGCCAGTTACCGACAGTGGAGCGTGCAGCATGGCGAACATGGAGAGCATGACCACGGAGGTCATCACCCAGCTCCGGGACAGCCTCCTGGGTGCCATCCAACTGGTCTTGGATCATGAAGTAATGGAGCTCATCTAGAGCATCCTCAGCCTCATCCGCCTTCTTGCTCAGGTCCTCCAGCAAGCTCTGCAGGCTAGGGTTGTTGCTCACATCCCTATCCTGGGCCACATGCAGCAGCGCTTGCATGTACTTGAGCTTGGTTTTGATCTGCTCGGAGTTGGGGCCGAGCTCGGAGCTGGCCACATATGCGGCGACCAAGTCATTGGACAACTTATCCAGCACCTTGCCAACGAGCCAGTTCGCCGCACCGATAGCCACCTCCATCTCCTCCGACGGCCGGCTAGGCTAGCTAGTTGGTGTGTGCCGTGGGAGTTTAGTGTGAGTTTTGGGAAGAAAGGTAGCAATGTGAGTGCATCTCAGAAGAGCCCTTGTTGGGTCATTTTATAGCTGTTCCAGGTCATGGGCAGGCAGGTTTCACTCGATAGCACTACTACTCCAGTTATGCAGTGCAATAAAAGATCCAGTCAGCTTTTTCTCGGGTGCAACAAAAGATTCAGATTCCTTTGCCACTTGAACTATTTCAAACGCCATCCGTGACCTCGGCCTCGCACGATGCACCGAAGGAGGCATCCAAGAAGATGGTCTCTACTATATCAAGAGCATCATAGTCAAATTTGATCATAGTTACACAGCTCACGTGGGAGTTTTCTGAACACAAGGACCTAGCACAGGTGCGGCGAGCAGCGTCATCACCGTTGTGGGGACGCATCCAAGGTTTATTTCTTAGTCCAAGTGCATAATAACTATAGCTACTGTTATATCTGAAATTGGTGGAGAAGCCAGCATGTTAATCTTAATCAAACTGTATAAGATTGGTCTCTAAATTAAGAGCAGAGATCGTGGGGATCGAGCTAGAGTGTTGAAAACACAAGGACCTAGTAACGTCATTGCGACCGTTGTACAGTCAGTAGTGTTAGATCTAAACTTGGTGGACGAGCTGGTAGGAGTGGGGACGCCTCCGAGGATTCTTTCTTCAATCGAAGTCTAAAACAATTTATAAGTAATGTTAGATCTAAACTTGGTGGACGAGCCAGCATGTCTGAGCTTTAATTTTAATTACCCACACCCTGCTAAGCTTTGGTATGAGGAGCCGTCCATGCCTTGTAACCACTAGTAAAAATAATGCAGTTCTCTTTTAATTTTATTAATGTTCAA